>OY728140.1:1805147436-1806397436 GCA_963277665.1 Viscum album
GCAGGTAGATGGTGGAGCTTGATTATCCAGGTTCATGACAAAGTAACACATCTTTGGGCAGACTTTGACAGCCTATTTTAGGCAGACTATTTCCCCGTGACGCTTCACGCACTGTGCATATAGTAGATTTTCCATCTGCTACAAGGTAGCATGAATGTGGCTAAGTTCTCAGTGAGGTTCATCGCCCTCTCACACTATTACTCAGATATGGTGTGGAAAAATTTATTCAAAGCCTGGACCTCCAATAAAGGATTCAAGCATGAGATCAGGGCATCAATGATTTATCTCAGCATCCCAATGCAGGAGGGGTGTTAGAGAGAGCCCTCTTAGTGGAGTGTTTTCTTACTGAGCAGACACTGGTAGAGAGACCCACCACCAGGAGTCCAATAGTAGTGTCTTTTGTAGCTGGTAGCAAATAGATGTCACAGAGGTCCAAGAGGACCATACATAATGGTGGACGATCGTAGGATTCAAGGTAATATGTGTGGGGTACCGATGATAGAGCCAGTCATGCGAGAAGCAGGTAGTGTTACACATGCGGCAGGAAGTGTCACATGGCTCATGACTTCCTGACCCGCATTGCTGATGTTCAGTAGATGGTCGAAGAACTGCCCAGGCAGAGACATTGGTTTAACAAAGGAGATCCACATGAATTAGGTAAACATGGCAGATTATCTGGTTGTGCAGCTGGTGGTGGATGATGATTCGAGGTGTTACTGCCTCCACCACTAGGTGTTCCAACCCGACCACGTGGAGTAGGTAGATAGGGGCGAGCTCTGCATCAGGTAGTTGAGGCCTACGATCACTGGGCTCCATAGATGATATGAGGTATGATCATTGTCTACTCCACCTTAGTTGCCGTACTTATAGACATAGGTTCCAGTTATTCTTTTATTTACACTACCCTCGTTCGGAGCTCTGAGATTTGAACGATGTTGTCGGATCGATCCTTATTTCTAGAGACTTCTACGGGAGAAGATTCAGTGATTATGCACTAGTGATGGTAGTGTGAGCTTATTCTATGAGGGGAAAACATCGGTTGGGATCTCATAGTAGCGGCATCTAGTATTTATGATGTTATCTTTGTTATGAACTGGGTATCTACAGACCATGCTCAGATTGACTGTATTTGGTGGAAATTGCAGTGTTCCTTCACTTATGGGACTAGATTTACCTTCACCTATGAGGAGGATGCCTTTGCAATAGAGGACAGACTTACCCGGAGGATAGTGCAGCCGATCAATCATCAGTTGGCTAGCCTTACCCTCAGAGTGGTTTATGTGGATAGTCTGAGATATCCTATAGTGGTGGACCAGTAAACAAGTGTCATCACTGAGGAAGTTTCGAGACTAAATACCCATAGAGTGGTTGACTTTTACATTAACTTGTACCCTAGGACGGCACTGATATCTACCCCAGCATATCGGATGGCCCTCACAGAACTTCGTGATCTGTGGGTACAGTTAGAGGACTTGCAGGGGAATAGATTCAGCAAGCCCAGTGTTTCTCCTTGGGCAGCCCCAATTTTTTTCGCCATCATGGTGGATGGGAACTTGAGACTCTATTTTGACAATTTCTTCCTAAACCAGGTGACCGTAAGGAACAAGTACCCACTCAAGAGGACTAAAAACCTCTTTTATCAGCTAAATGGAGCACGTTGGTTCTCGGAGATAGACCTTAGATCAGGATATCACTAGCTCAGAAAATGAGATTGGGATTTTTGAGAATATATATTTTAGATTTTGGTACGACCATTATAATTTTTTGGTCATGTCATTCAGCATGACCAACGCTCCAGCAGTGTTCAGGTGACTCATGAATAGAATCTTCTAGACATACCATGATCTCTTTGTAATAGTCTTTATTGATGACATTCAGATCTACTCTGCAACTAAGGAGGTTCATTCTTACCATTTGCAGATAGTTTTGGACAAACTCGGAGAGAACCAACTTTATTGTATTCTCTCATTGTGCTAGTTCTGGATCCTATAGGTTCACTTTCTGTGACATGTCATCTAGGAGGCTAGAGTTGTAGTGGATCTAGTAAAGAATGAGGTGTTACATGCTTGGGAGCCACCCAAGAGTGTGACAGAGGTACACATTTTCATGGGTTTGGTTTGATACTACCAATGGATTGTGCCAGATTTATCCAGATTTGTAACACATTTATCAGCATTGACAAGTGCCTCCATCTTGAGGCTTCTAGAGAAGGGTGATGGGTACGTAGTCTACTGTGACACATCTGGGACCGGAATAAAACGTGTCATTATTCAGGAGAGAGCAGTTATCATGTATTATTCTTGACATATGAGACAGCATAAGCAGAACTATGCTTCCCATGACTTGGAGTTAGCTGCAGTGGTCTTCGCCTGAAAGATTTGGCAACATTACATGATGGGCGAATGTTTTATAGTCTACTCAGATCATAAGATTCTCAGGCATATCTTCTCTCAGAAGGACCTAAACCTGAGATAGAGATGTTGGCTCGAGTTCGTGAAGGACGATGATTTTGAGATAGCCTACACTCTAGGGAAGGGGAACATTGAAGCACATGCACTCAGCGGGAGATCTGGTATACAACTTCTAGGTGATTTAATAGAGTATGTGGCTGCCTTATAGATATCCATTGTGGAATGAGAGGAGCAGCCCTTCTGCAGTCTCTTATAGTCACCCCCCTCTTCTTCAGTATGTCAGGGTGGCGTAGCGTAGGGACGCTAACTATGAGGCTCAAAATGTTCAGATATCCACCAGGCAAGGACCTGATGGATTTTCTGAAGTTGGGGAGCACGTCATCCTCTTTAGAGGATATAAAATTGTACCAGAGTCGCTTTAGGAGGAAGTGTTGAGGAAGTTCCACACATACCCTCTAGTGGTACATCAAGGAGTGGGGATGATATATCTCGACCTCCGACGACAGCACTGGTGGCTGTGAATAAAAAAATCAGTGGCATAGTTTGTCTCTCAGTGCCTCATTTGTCAACAAGTGAAGGCATCACATCAAGAACCATCAGGATTTGTTCATCCTTTAGAGGTCTCATAGTCGAAGTGGGATGTGATATCCATGGAATTCATGACAGGACTTCCACATACATCTAGGGTCATGATTCTACCTCGGTGATCATCGACCGACTCACCATGTCAGACCACTACCAACCGATTAGAGAGCAGGGTTCAGTAGAGAGAATGGGACTCCTCTATGTTTATGAGTTTTTACGGCTAGATGGATTACCCTTGATGATTTTCTCTAATAATGATGCATGTTTTACATCCCAGCTATGGAAGGTGTTGTAGGAGGCTTTCAAGACGTAGGTTCGTTTGAGAACTGCCTTCCATCCTAAGATGGAAGGCCAAAGTAAGCAGACCATTCAGACCCTTGAGGACAAGTTGTGTTCTTGCGTGCTCGACTTCGATCATAGCTGGGGGGATCACTTTCCCTTGGTGGAGTTTACTAAAAACAACAACTATCACTCTACCATTGGGATGGCACCATTCGAGGCTCGGTACAACTAAACATACAGATCGCCTTTGTACTGGACTAACCTAGGGGAGTCAGCACTCATGAGACTGGAGATGTTATGGTCTACCATAGATAAGGTGTAGATCATCCAGCAATGGATGAATACTACACAAATAAGGCATAAGTCTTTTTATGATAGGATACAACAACCTATGGAGTTTGAGGATGGTGAAAACATCTACCTATGGGTCTCACCCCGACGAGGTTTTTGGATATTCAGACGGGGTGGGTAGTTATCTTTGAAGTTCATCGAACCCTTTCAGTTCCTAGGATAGTTGGTGAGGTGTCTTACCATAGCTCTTACACCTAATTTACACTGGGTACATGACATATTCCATGTATCCTAGGTGAGGAGATACATGCATGACCCTTCACACATCATTGACTGGGGTGAGCTAGACATCAATGATGGGGCGACATTTATAGAGGTTCCAGTGGAGATTGAGGATCTACAGGAGAGAGTCCTTCATGGGGAATCAATACCATTGGTGCGTGTATGTTGGTACCACGGGAACCTCCAGGAGTGAAAATGGGAGAGGGGGTCATAGATACGTGCTCATTATCCCCCATTGTTCAGTTAGTTTGAGTTGTGGCTTACGGGGATGCAAATCCCTTAGGTGGGGAGAATATAAAGACAGAGAAATTCCATGTAATTTTTTTTAATTACATGGAAATTTTTCAAGTCTTCCAAAATTGACGGTGCATGATTTTAAGGCCCAGTATGCCCAGATTAAATTTTTGAACATTTTTTTAGTATGTTCTATAAACGTGCGAGTGGGGGTTTGTAACTTTTTAACCGGTGCTCGGAAATGAAATCTACGGACACCATTGTACACATATTGGTGATATTAGCTTAAATATACATTCACCTCTACCGTAGTAGGTTGAGGGTGGAAGATAGTTTTTCACTTTTTCGTGGAAGAAGAAAAATTAATTAATAACCATTTTATTTATCTTCTGAAACAACTATTTTGAAATTTTGAAGGTGGGGACCACCTAATCTAGAAAACATCCAATTTAAATTTTTGGTGGTGGGGACCACCTGAACCCCTCTTAAATAGGTAAAACCTCTCATGTCTCCAATTAATAAATTGAGCCAACAAGAGTTAACTAAATGTGTCAACTTTAATTAATTTTTCATCTTATTTTAAATAAGTTGGATCCTATTTTTATTTTTTGCATTGGAGGATTTTTTTTGAAATGGGGCTTTGGGAGAACATTTGAAAAACACATTCTCTCCAATGAATAACTTTCTCTAACAATGAATGAGGAATCGACCCCGAGCCCTGATCGGAAGTGCCTTGTAGAAGAAACAAACGATGGCATTCTTCAACATCTTCATCTTCTTCCTCTAAAAACCCCCAATGAATGACAAGGTAGGGTTTGTTGTTATTGAATACCCATTACCCATTATTGACGTTCTTCATGATTTGAGAACAAATAAGTCGCTTTCTACTATTCTAATGTGGATGGTTCAGGCCAAGAGAACACGACCCGACCCCTCTACAAACTTTGTGGATTGTGGTCATTTTGAATCAATGTAGATGTCTTGAGGTGAGTTTTGAAGCCTACGGAATGAAGAACGTACCACTAGGCCGTTCCTAGTGACCCGAGGAATGTCACCGGTGATTGGCACCAGTGGGACTCAGGAGCGGTGATCGGCACTCTGCCCTGCTGCAAAGACGGCGGTCGGCGCAATCGCGCCTCCAGAGAAGGGTCATGGCCCTTTGGCTGCAGTAGAGCAAGAGAGGCGGTCGGTGGACAGTTGGCCACATGACGGGGATTGTGACGCTCGTCTGTGTCGCCCGGCATGTAGGTTTGGTGGCTCAAGACTGCGACGGCGGTTGTGGGCCGGCCGACAGTGAGGACACGGCGGGTGACCACACCACATGGAGGATGATTGCCTGTCCAGCCTTCCGTGAGCTAAGCAGACCACTATCTTGGGTCGGACCGGACCCAACGGGCCTGTCTGGACCCAGCGGACTGGGTTGGACCCTGGGATGGACCCAGGTTGGACCAGACCTAAACTCGCTTCAACGTTTTCCGCTCTTTCGTCCATATCTTGAGCTTCAGACATCCTTTTGATGAACCGTATGTGGCACTAGAATCCTTGGATCGAGAAGATACGTTTTCTAGACGCCACTTCAGTTTTGAATAAATTTGGAGTATGATAAGGTTGGATCGAACACGAATCCAACTTGACCTCGTGACTAAAATTCCAATAACATACAGATCGGGTGTCTGATTGGCGTACCGTCTGTTCCATTGAGACCCCTATTACGTAGTGGTACTTTGGTATACTTCTTCATGGGACTTTGTTGAAGTTAGAGTATCAACATGTGTCTTGAGAAGTGGATTCTCCTGGAATCAAGTGAGCTTAGTTCGGGTACCCTATAGCTGGCTGTAACATGAGAAAGGAATCTTATGTGGGTTTGTACATTAGGATCCTATGTGGTTCTGTGCTTTGGGAACCTATTTGGGTCTGTGCTTGGGGATCCTTTGTGTGTCTGTGCCTCAGAATCCTGCGTGGGTATATGTTCGAGAGTCCCACTGGGATCTACTCTAGGAAATCCACGTGGGACTACTCTAGGATCCTATGTGAGTTTGATGATTACGGATCCTAAGTGGGTCTGCCTCTTAAAAAAGTAAGATGATTTATTAGTTACATATAATGATATTTACTACTTTACCTATGTTATACCAGGTGCGAGTTGTTTCTTTACCTTTGTGGTAATCTTATATGTGGTGTAACTATGTGGTACATATCATGGTGGTGGTACCTTTATGGTAATCTTCTATGTGGCATACCTTTGTGGTACTTACCTTCAGGGTGATACCATTGTGGTATTAATCTATGTGGTGATACCGTTGTGGTACATACCATTGTTGTGTTACCTTCATTGTATTCCTTCCTTTGTGGAATAGATGAGCATTTGGATTTTGAGTTGGACCTTTTGTTTCTTCATGAATGAGATGGGTATACTTTATTACTTAAGTATATGTATGGGCATATACGTATTTAGGGCCATCAGTTGTTTCCATGATTTGTGGTGTATCCTTTTTGTATTTTGTGAGACCATTGAGGGTCATGGGATCCCTACTAAGTATCATTATACTCACCCTTTCATGGGATATGCTCACACTTGGTTGTGCTTGCTACATAAGACAGACATCGCTGACTAAGGAAGATGGTACCAGGACTGGAGGTAGCTTGGAGGTAGACCATAGACAAGGCATACTACAGAGATGACTGTTCGAGAGATGATCCTACCCTTTAGGTAGGGTCTTTTGTGGGTGTTCACATGATCTGTTTCGGTTTACTTGTACATTCCAGTTTTCTTTTAATTTTTTGTTGGGTTTGTATTCTATCCCCTTTTACCTACTTTACACACTCGTTCTACTATAAATTTTACTTGTGATTTTATCTTGTTGTGTGCTTCAGTGTGTTTGTTATAGTATATAAAGACAATGACTACCCAGTTATAGAGAATACGCCATCCAGTGCTAGTCACCAACCCCTGGCCTATGGAAGGTGGGCTTGGGGTAGTTACGACATGAGCCCTAGTGTATGGGTCGTGACGTTGATTACGAAAATAAGGGATTAAATTCATAAATATTTGGTATTTCTGAACACTAAAAAACAAAATAGTGTGGGTATCAATAATTTTCACCAATGATAAAGGTTATTCAATTGAAAAATGAAAAACAAGTTGATAAACAGATTCACCCCCTCCTTTCATTGAAACCATCGAAATCCTTATACCGATTGAAATCAAATATTCATAATTGTTTTAAAATATTCTCAATAAATAAAGGATATATTTGATATATTAAATTTAGTCCTTACTTCAAAAAACTATAATTTTTTATTTTAGTTATGAATTTAATAATTATTTTTATTAATAATTTATACATATTATTTCTTGGAGGTGTATTATAATTAAGGAACATATTGATTTTTTATTTTTGTATTTTGTGAATTTTTAAAACCATCTGAAAAACCTAGAAACATAATAACTATATAGAAAACTGTAGATTACCTACCAAAAACACCATACTAAATGTTACAGGAATATATTGTATCATTTTTATAATTTAATGAATTAGTTATAAATACCACTTTTATAAAATAAAATTCATTTTGTATGGATATATTTTGATTTTATTATTTGTTAACTCATTTCATGAGTTGTACATGATATTATAAATTAATATGTTTGTAACACGTTTATTTGGTTGAGCTATTTTGATTCAAAAACTAATACATTATATTTATCCATACATAAATGGATTTCATGAAATGTAATAGTTGTATATGATATTTATAAGGTGACCATAGATATGGTGGTTCTATAAAACACCTCAAAACACTAAATGTGGAATTCCTTCAATAATTGACACCTGTTAATATCTCAATCATTGGGTATGGGTTTCGCTAATTAGATAGTTCCCATGAGTAATATTCTATTGCATTGGAAAATTGGAGGAAACTAATATCAGAAATTTATTCCATATATTTTTTAATATTAAATTTATTTTATTCATTATTTATTGATAATAAATTATTTTTTAATGTTTTGGACTAAATGTTACATTCTTTAAACCACTATTAGGTAATTTTATTCCATTTTTTGGTTTCCTCTCTAATTGGGTGCATCTAGGGACTCGTGATGATTGAGAACATTTTCATAAAAAAATTATCTGTTGTTCAGGGATGTTTATATGATTCTGGATAAAAAAAATTCAATAGATTTTTGGGGTTCTCCCCGAGCTCATAGAAAGCGAGTGTTGGTTTGATGATTTTATAATAATCATTAGTTTTTTCAGTGTATAACATAAATACAAATTGTTTATTGGGTGTATATGATGTGTATATTCATCACGTAAGATATCATGAATTAGGTAAACAAAATTAAGGGAGTAAAAACCATATTAATGATACATTATGTGTAATATTAAACCAATGGTATTTAATAAAAAGGGAATTAGTATCTTTGGTGTGCTTACACCCTGTGGATTACATGATCTATAAGGGGGTCACACACATTGTAAAGACTGGGAGGTCATCTTTTAGGCTTCTAAATTGACTCATTTTTCATTCATTCTTCCATATCCCTTCCTCCCATTGACATAGGACTCCTACATTTATTATTTTTTGAGTCTTTTTTTATCCTTATTGATTTGATCAATGATTGACCACAATTGCAGTAGGGTTTTGTATCCTTGGGTGAGTAAACCTTTCTACAACTATATTTCATTCATAAAGGTATCATTATTTTGTTTTTAAAATATTTTTTTTGGATATACGGTGATGTTAACTATTGATGATCTCTAGATCTACTATGTGATCTCATTTTGGGGGTTGTTCCCTTATTGAATTTGGTGTGGAGGGTGTCTTTTCTATAGTTGTTTGTCGTTTATAATTCTATGTAGACTCTTTTGTTGAATCAAATCAATTATATGGTGTGTATATTGAATATAGGCCCTTTCTTTTCATTTTTGAATCATTTCATGTTATAAGTTCTATTATAGGCATTCGTGACCTTAGTTTTGAGGTAGGTGGTTTTGTCTCTAGCATGTGTTGGTGAACTACGTTTCTCATTTTTTTTTAAATTGTTGTATTAAATAAAATGGAATGATATGACTGATTTATTTGGTGTGTGATGAAATAGATTTTTATAAATGGTTTTTTTCAGGTAGATTTGGTAAGTGGAAAATGATTTTCAAAGCATTTTGAAATGGATTTTGAAGAATGGTTTGATTGAAATGGTTTGAAGAACTAGTTTTCAAAATATATAACATGAGAAGCATTGGGTCCTCAGCTGGAAGATATCATAACATTTCTAATCCACTATTAGGGTGTTTGATCATAGTTATTTCCTCTACCCACTAGGCATGTTGTTCTAAGGACTTTTAAGACTGATTGGGAGGTTCACAAATTGGGGTGTTCCTATGCTCTCTGTAATAAATGAATATGTCTAGTGGTTGGATGTGTACATGATTTTTTATGTTAGATATATGTTTCCTAGAAATCCATACCCAGTTTAATTAGTGGTGTGATATTACTTGAGCTTTTGGTTTTTTCTTGTATTTTTTTTCTACATCCATTTATTAGTTATGATATGATAAGCATTCAATGTTTTGTTTTAACATGATATATCTATAAAGATATATTTATATAAAATTCAGGGAAAATTATTTACCTAATTTTTTTAGAAATGTGAAAAAGGGGAAATTAAAATTTTTTTCTATGCTTTTGATATAAAAACTATTAAATTTTTATAATTAATTCTTATATTTATTGTTGATCAATCTTTAATTATTATCTAGATAAATTATATAGAACTCTAGGGTGAGACCATGCTGATCATTTTAGCCTAAACCCAAGATAACCGTTAGTGGTGTTTAGACATGGCTTTGTCTTTCAATACAGGAAAAATAAAGGTATCGCAGTGATGTGGTGAGGTTTTCTGTCAGCTCAGTTGGGTTGCTGGTTTTGAGATGGTGGGAGTATTCCCACAATATCACATGGAGTAGATGATTTTTTCATTTTTGGTATAACATTTTTGATAGACCTATAATGGGAGATTTTTTCTACACTTGATTTATATGGTTTCTAATGTTTTTTTTAACTATGGTTATATATTTATCTATTTAGTTTCTTTCTAAATTTTATATATCTTCTATGTTGTATCTTTATGGTGGCTGAAATCACTCCATATATTTTTTATGCATAGGTTCTAATCAAAGGCCTATAGTGATCGAGAACACCCTTGGGGTATGGGATAGATCTGGACGGGTACCAGTTTAATATTATTTTTGATTCTTTTTTACACATTTTTGTATCAAATGTGGTATGTACTCAAGAATCGTTATCATTAGATATTTTGAAGTAATGAGATAATATTTTCTAAACATGAGAAGTGTATTACAGTGAGTTCCTAGTGAACTCTTTATGTATTGAGACTCAAGTTACAATTGGATGTTAAGATTTTTGTCTCTTATTTTGAGTTCTTGATTTGAATCTGATTTTTTCCCTTTGATATTTCAAGTTTGAACTGAGATTGTTATATATTTTTATTGTATCTTTTGTTTCACTATAGAGAATTATTCCTCTAATATGTGTTTTACATGTTCCTCAGGATGGTGCTACTAATTATTCACATGGGAATCCCAAATGGGATCATAAATTAATCACGGTGATTATAGAAGTAGTTTTTATTGTTGGCAAGAATGCACCACAAATTTAGAATTCAGTTATTGAGGTTTATCCATGATTTTTGGAGAAATAGATTGATCACACGAGTTATTTTATGAGAAATCATTATCCGTTAAAGGTACACATGACCCTTGGGAGGTGGAATAAAATATTTAAAACATCAATCAGATATTTTTATTCTAAGATACACTATATAGTATCAAGGTTAAGAATTCATCTTTTGGACTTGAGGGTCTCAACCAGTGTTGGTGGCATTCTATGGGACAAGAGGATATGACTGTGGGTTTAGACTGGAAGTGTTTTAATAATATCTTCTTCTTCTTTTTCTATAGTCATTGGTTATGGAAATGTATATAGAGATCCTCGCATTTGAGTATGGAGATTTTTTTCTATAAGTGTACCCTAATCAATTTGCTCAGCTAGTATATTTTTTTACTAGAGGTTGTGAATAATAATGATGTGAATGATCTGATGACCGTACAGGGTCTGTAAGAATATTTAATTTGTAGGTATTTACAATAAATATTATGTCCCATAATAATATAGTGTATATGTATATTATGGAAGAAATTAATATAGCTAGCAGGGTTCGATATTCCACTACATTTCTTCCACCTAAAGGAATGTTCAATGGTGTACTAAGTAAAAAGAGAAATTTTAAGGATAATCATAGGAGTGGGGGAGTAGGTTTTCGGAAAAAATACACTTCCTCACCACTAGTTATAGATAGTTATTTACCCTTAATTTCAATCAATTTTTATGTTTCTAACAAACACAAAATTCATGTCCTTCACATTTAAATATTTACTTCAATTTTGGTAATTATGATAATCTAATGTGGTTCTATCAGTATATGTCTATACATTGATATGGTCAGAAATCATCAACATTAATGGATATAACAAAAAACCAACTACTTCAAGAACTATAAGGATATAGTCTTATTCCTCAAGAGTGTAAAATTATTGTGTAGTAGATGAGTTTAGAGTGGAGGTAGATGCTGGTCTAGAAATTGTGAGAGGTTATATCTTTATTACATATTCAGTAGCAGTTTTGGTATTTGATTCCAATGATACCGACTCATTTATATATTTATGTTTTTTTGAAATTACTAACCATCCAATGGATCTCATTTCCTTTGATATAGATCTAGTGACACCTCTTAGGACGAGGAATGACGATGTGTCTCAGTTTCCTTGGGTGCTATTGATAGCTAATACTAATTTTTTTTGATATTTTATTGATCTCAATATAGATATAATTTATGTAATAAATGAGATTAATTTTCATTTACCACATCATGATGATGACGATTTTTATCAAAAAAATTAAAATTTCTTCTTACCAATGGGAGATCACAAGTGTTTTGGGGATAGTGCGATCTAAGGTCTGGTTGTGTCAGACGTTCCCACTTATAGACCTAGTGTTCATTGTCTTCTGTACATGTTGTTCTTGAAAAAGTATTTTCTATTGTTTATCTTATCATTGATTATTGGGTATTTACATATTTTTTCCCATATTATTTCTCTATTCATCCACTATATAGGGGGGTTGTGTTTGTGATTGGACTAGTTCTATACAATTAGCCGATATAGATACCTTCTTATTATATGGAAATAGTAGAGTTGAAAGAGACCTATATACAATTTGATGACCTATTGAGAAATGGTTTTGTTCTACCAATTATTACGTGTTGGTAAACCCCAGTTCTCTTTTCTAATAAATAATAATGTTATATATGATTATGCATGGATTATAAGAAGTTCAATTTGGTAACAGTTAAAAAAGTCTCCTTTTCCTTATGAGGATGATTTTTTTTATGATTAGTTAAGAGGGGAAAAGTGGTTATCAAATATTCATATTTGTTCTGGCTATCAACAGAATAGAGTTCATATGTGTGGTTTATAAAATATGTTTTTTAGAGAAAGTACATCAATTTTGAATTTAATGATATTTAATTTGGTCTAACTAATTCTCCAATTCTGTTTATGTTTTTGATGAATCTGATATTACATAAATATCATGACACTTTTATAGTAGTGTTCATATATGATATTTTTTATTCAATATCTGAGTGTGATCATGGGAACAATATGAGTTTGATTTTGAAAATCCTAATAAATAACAATTTGAAATATTTCAAAATTCAACTTCTAGATTCATGATGAAAAATTCATAGGGCACGATATTTTTTTCATGGATTAAGAGTTGACAATGAGAAGGTTATAGTTTTCTTATCATTGGAAGATACATATAATTTCTTTGAGATTCAAATATTCCTTGGTCTTTATGGATACAATATACAGCTTTTATATGATTTATCTATATTGGTGACACCTTTTAGTGATCTTTCTATAAAAGGGGTAAAATTCATATGGGTAAAAAATGCTAGTATTATTTTTATGAGATGAAAGAACTTCTAAAATTAGATCCAATTTTATCCGTACATGTTCTTGTTAAAAGATATGAGATTTTTTATGATACTTCTGTTATAAGTTATGGTTGTGTTCTCACACCGTAAAATCATGTTGTTTCATATAAATCTCATTAGATTCAACTGTATATGAATAATTACCCAACTCGTTATTTAGATCATTCCACAGTCATGAATTTTGTGATGTATTAGTTATATTATTTTGTTGAAAATTTCATACTATTTTATGATCATATGATTTTGAGATATATATTTTTTCATAAATACATGAATATTAGATAGAGGTAGTGGGTTGATTACCTTTAGACCATTTAATTTTATATCACTTACTTGTTGAGTAAGGTAAATGTCATCACAGAAGCACATAGATGGAAATTTACATCACATGCTATTTTGGAGTCGAATTGAGAGTGGGGCATTATGGGGATTTTTTCTGTTTCACCTAGATGCTCAGGAAGCTGTTTCTAGAATTTTTTTAGTTGTATTTAGTTATCTCCATCTCCCCTTGAGTCTATTTTGAATATTGAATATAGTTATGTTTAGTATTTATTAATTATATGGACCATGTATTTTCAGTAGACCATTTCGAGTTGGTATCTATCTCTCTCTCTCTTGATATGGTTTTCTTAATTTTTAGAATTTTTATTTTTTCCCCAAAATCATTACAGAGCTCAGTTGTTTTTTTATTTTCATACTTCTTCATATACAATTAATCTAAAACATGTGAAAATATATTATGACAAGGGAAGGAGATTATGGTGGCTGGGTATGAGGCTTGACATTTGATTATGTTTCTCACTATTTCACATCCATGAAAATAAATGCAGGGATTTTCAAAACATATTGGTTACTTCAACCTCTTCGGGTGCGAGTTTGTAAATCATATGAGTTATCCATTGATTTTTTTGAAGGTTTATCGTGGAATCGATGATGGGGGATTTCTATATAGGTTGTTTATCATTTGATAAATTCATCTCATTTCACTCGAATAAAGGACATTAAACAATTTTTAGATCTGGGAAAGATTTATGTGATAAAAATTTTGAGGTTACATGGGTTTTCTTCTAAAATTAGTTCAGATAGGGATCCTGGGTTAACATAGATGGTACATATATGTCTTTAGGATGTGATGGTGACTAAATTTTGATAAATTACAACTTATCATCCAGAGGTTGAAAACCAAATGGACCATCTTATTAAGAATCTAGAAGATATTATTAGTGCATGTCTCTAGGATCTTAGTGGTAATGGGATAGCCATTTGGGACTAAGTGAGATTATTTATAAAAATGGTTATAATTATCCAGAAATAATGGACCCTTTTGAGTTTTTTTATGGTAACCCATGATGATCACCACATTATTAAGAATAGTTGGGAAAGCCCCCTCTTGATGGGTCAATTCTTGTTTATGATACATCTATAAGGATTATAGATATAAATGGGAATATAGTTATAACATTTAGTTATTATAAATCAATTATGGATCAACAGTTTCATCCTTTGGTGTTTTATATGCGTACTCAGGTTTTCATGATGTTTTATCCTCATTTGATTCACTGTAGGGATGAAAAACAAAGAATGTTTGTTTGAAGATATATTGGTCAATTTTAGGTCATTGAGTGGCTTGGGTAGGATTCTTATCAGTTGGAATTTCCTTCTCATTTGAAATATATTCATGATGTTTTACATGTATCATATATCTTAAAATGTCAACAGAACCCATATTATTCTCTTAGTGGGTATGATATTGTGATATTGTTAGTTGTTTCTGTTGTTGAGAATCCATTTGAGGTCATTGAATTTGATGTTAAGATCTTAATTGATATTTTTATTCTATTTTTTATAGTGTTATGGAGCCATAGAGAATATTCGAAAAAGGAATTGTAGCATGGGTATTTATTGTGGGACTAATGGCATCAAATATTTACTAGAAAACATTCTTCCACAAGGCTTCTCATGGATGTAATTTCTTATGGTGGGTAGTTTATATCATCTCATTTCACTTTTCACGTAATTAATATTTCTATTCTCATTTTCGTCTCTAATTGGGTGCATCACGGGACTCTAGATAATAGAGATTTTTTTCTGAGAAAAATGACCTAATGTTTGTGGGTGTATGATTTTTGATTAAATGGAGTCTGAGTATAAATTTTTTATTACATTTGTGGTTTTATCCCTATTTTTAATGAATTTTGTGCTAGTTTGAGGTTTTGGAAATGAATATGTATTTTTTATAGTATATATGAGAAATACACATTGGGTAATGTGAGAACACATAATGTATGTTTTGAATGGTTGATGTCCTAAATCATGTAAACAGATTGAAGCGAGTACACATAGTGTAAATGTTTCACACTATGTAGTGTTAAAATATCAGTTTTGAATAAAAACGTGTCATGATTTTTATTGTATATGAACCTTTTGGATTTCACAATGAGTAAAGGGGTTACATGTCATGTTACTTTTGAGAATCTTGTTTTTAGGGGGTTTAATTGGTTGATTCTCATTCATTCTTCCACATACTTTCTATCCCTAGACCTTGGGATCCTACTTTGGGAATTTTGGGAGTCTCCATTTGATGTGAATTAAATTATTCGATGTTTAATCACCATTTTGGTTGACTAAGATCTCTCCAAGTGAGTGAACATCCATTTTCATATTTTCTTCAAAATTAGTAACTCCATTGAATTTCATGATTGGTTTCATGGACCCATGGGGATGCTTCTTATTGATTCTCACTAGATACATTGGGAGATCAAATTATGGGGTTCATTCTCCCATTGGTTATGGTTCATCGGTATGTGTTCTTGAGGTATGTGTAATTACCTATTATTTTATGACCCTTTTTATTAATTAGGTTCATTGTAACATGTGTGTATTGATTATAAGACTTATGCTATCATTTTCAAATCCTTTATCGTGGTTCTTTCTGTTGCAGGCATATGGGACCTGGGTTTTGAAGTGGGTGGTTCCTTCTCTACCCTATTTTGGTGAATTAAGTTTCTATTACATTGGATAAAAAATATTAAAATTGAAATGGCATGACATGCCCGATTTTAATGTGTGTGTGGAAAAAGTTTTTTTATAAATGGTGGTTTCTCCTTAATTTTGGTAAATGTATAAATATTTTCCATTAATTTCAAAATCATTTTCTAAAAAGGTTTTTAGAGAATATTTTGATGGAAATGGTATTTCGAAATGGGTTTCAAATAAAAGTTTGATGGAAATGGTATAATGAACGGGTTAAGAAAATAGTGAACATGAGAATTAATGGGTATATTATTGGATGGTATAGAAATATGTCTCATACACCATTTTTGTTTTTTCTCTTGGTTATTTACTCTACTCCCTTGATCAATTGTTTTAGGGACTTGTTCGGCCTACTAGGGAGTTCACATACTTGGGTGTTCCTCTACTCTCTATACTCAATGCATATGTCTAATGGATTGATGTGTAAATGATTATCTATGTTAGCTATGATTTTACTACCTATTCTAACCTATTTTGATCCCTTTCATGATGTTACATGTGCTTATGATTTTGGCTTATACTGTATTATTTTACAACCATTCATTTGATATGATATGAGATATTTTATTTGGTTTGTTTTGAAATGATATATATGTTGTAATATATTTAAATGAAATTATATAAAACTAATTTACCTACTTTATTTGGAAATGTTTAAAAAGGGGAGGTAAATTTTTTTCCCAAGCTATTGATATAAAAAATATTAACTAGTTATATTAACATGTTTTATTTAAAGTTGAGAATGAAAGGATTATTGATTTGAGACATGACATGTGTAAAATGGGAAAGACCATACTAAGCCTATTATATCAACAAAATTTACCCCTTCAATGGTGCGTATACATGGTTATTTATTTTGATATTGGGATGTTTAGGGTTCTAAAGTAAGCCTGTTAGGTTTTCTAGAAGCTGAGTAAGGTAGCTAGTGGTGATATGGTGGGAGAAATCCTACTCTTTGACATGGATTAGATGGTTTTTTCTATATTCATAGTCATTTTTGGTTGGAATTGTACTTGGAGAATGTTTCAACTCTTGACTTGTTTGATTTGATTTTTTTGTTTTTTGTTATTTAATATATTTATCTTTTCTATTTTTGTCACTATTGTATATATTTTTCATGTTGTGGATTCATGATGGTGAAAATAATTCCCTCTCATATTTTTTTTAATTCTTGTGTTCTGGTCTCAGACTAGTGGGGATCCATAATACCCTTTAGGTATGTGACTGATGGGTTTATCTAACTGTTTGAGTGTGTATTTGGGTTGTATTGTTACACATAATGATTAATTTGATTGTATTTTCGGAATATTGACCATTTTTTCCTATATTTGTGAATATAATTAACTAATTTATCATTACGAATAAAATTAATGGTTGAATACTCACTAAAACTTTATTATTTGTAGAATAATGATTTCAATCTAGGTTAATGAATTCAAAAGATAAATATGTGTAAAATGAATATTCTTCATCTTTATTATTATTAAATATAGATTTCTATAGGGTAGATATTTGAAACTTGTAATGACCAAAAAATTCATTAATGAAAATTTCTCTTGGTCTATTTAAATGTATTCTTATGGTTATGTATAACGTATGAACTTATTTGGTTTTATGATTTATAATATCCTTATTAATTGTGACCATTTCTAATATAGTCATTGAATAGTGATCACATGATTAGTATAAATATATGTCTTTAAAAAATCCAATTTTCTCAAACAAAGGATGTGATGGCCCCATATAGTAGTCTTTCCCCATATGACTCCCATTTTTCGGTCCTCAGAAATGATGTGGCGTCATTGAGATTTTCTCCTTACAAATCCCAAGTCGAGCATGAACATGATAATCATGAGAAGAACTGACTATGGGAGAAGTGGAAGTTAATAGAGATTACCACCTGAGTGATGTTATCCAAGCCACCCCAAAAGTCGGTCACCATTGCACATCATACCCTTCAATCTTATGTCGAAGTTATAAGGGGTTATATAACAAGATCCTAGTACTATGACTATGAAAATTATTTCTCTATAAAGAATGTACATTCATTTTTTATTGTTACTTTTTAAATAGTTTTTAAAGAACAAATAATATGTTTAGTTAATATTAAATTAAGAAATCGGTTTTGATGAATTAATATATTTTTGAAATATATAATATTTTAATAAATTTTTATAATTATTAATTTATTTTTATTAAATAAAAGTTATTATATAATTTTACGAATTCAATTGTTATTTCTATTATGGTTTGAAAGCAGTTTTCATTAAAACCCATGAATTTTTAATAAATGATGGTTTTTATTTTAAGAGTATAAAATCACATATTTAGAAAATTATTTTGATAAAATAAATATTATTTTTGTAATCAGGATGTAAAAATTATACAATTCTTAGTTTTTCATAATTTTCTAGAATATTCAAATTATTGGGTTAAAATTAAATGTCGTTTCAATATATAATGTGTTTTATAACATCATAATTACCGATTAATGATTCAAAAATACTATAAACATTATTTTAGGCCAATAAATGTTATAACAATAAAGTAATTTCATTTGAGGGTTTTTTATTTTACAAAACATTAGCGGACCATCCAAGAGTTATAATACATTTTCACTTTTTAAATGAATTTCATTGAGAGTTTGACACGCCTCCACGTATTCAACCATATTATTTTGAGCAGTTAGGCTGTTGAACTTCTAAAATTTTGTTTTCCACTCCCCTTTGTCCAAACCCATTGGCAAAAACCATTGTCTGGTTTGTGGTTTTTATTTTTTTAATGTGAGGTGTCTCAATCCTAAAAAATAAAGAATTACCTCTACATTCCTAAATTAGCCCACCCATGCTCCCACTTACTCTTCAATCAAACCCTTTGGAGTTTGTCCAACCCCTGCCCTCCTCTCTCTATAATCCTCTCATGACTCCCTGAGCTCCCATGAGTCCCCTCTCAAGCCTCTCCCAAGTTTTTTGTATCACAATTTCAAGTAAGGGATTTCTTCATTTCTCAATTTTGTCCAAATTTTTTTCTGTTGTTATTCACTTTTTTCAGCTAAAAATATTGACATATGATTTCAAACCTCCCCAATATTTCCCTCTTTATGTTTGGGTGATGGGAGTCCCTTTTCTCTATCATTAATTCCTCCCATTTGAACCTGTTACCATGATGAAATTTCATGAGGGATTTCTCTCTCCTCTTTTACATCCAAATTATTCTTTTGAATTACGCATCTAAATTCCATTATTTTTTCTGGAACATGTATCTATATGACCCCCTTACTGTCCATTTCATGTACATATGATGAGATACCCTTTTCTCCATCATCAACCATTTCTATGAATCCTTATGTCATACCGTTATGCTACCAAAATTTCATTATGTTTTCCCAAGAAAAGATCACAATGTAGTGAATAGTATATCCATGAATCTATCAATTCTATTCACCATTATGAAAATATACATATATAATGGTAAATTCATTTATTTATTCCACGTTACATAATCATGGAATAACTTATGATGTTGATTGATTATGTGTTATATGATCCATGTGTAACACTTATTCATGAAATGAAATGTTTAAGAAGGGTGTGCCCTGATAGCGCTCCAATGCTTTGGGTAATGTATAGTATCATGATATGTCATCTGCAAAGAGTGTTGACTCATTCTAATTAAATAGAATAGATGTTTTACTCTTTCTTCATGTGTAGTGGGGGGTTACTCATGATCCATGCGCAGTGAGCCTTGGATCATGCTAATTCCATGTTAAGTGTTTTGTCCACATTTCCTAGTTTTGATTATTATGCTTTAACATGACTTTATGTTCATGTTTCTGTAGTTCTCTATTGATATTCCTATTGTCTAACATTTATTTTATTCCTCGTGTTATTCCATGTTTATTCCCTTACTAGGCTTTATAGCTCACCCTTTTCTTATGAATGTCCTCGAGTTATCCCATGCAATGCTAAGTACAGGGGAATGTGGTGGTCATGTAAAGGAAGTTGTCAAAACAGATGTTGTATTTCATGTTTTATGTTGTTATGAAATGATCCTAATCCCCGAATACACTAGAACTCTCAATCATCTTTTTTGTATCAAGTGAAGAGTTTTTGTTAAAACATGTATTATTGTGTAATAAAGCACATGGTTATCCTAGTTGGTATCAAATTATAGGAATAGCTATTTTTGGGATTCAGTTTAGAAAACCGTAGAGAATACTTAGAGACAAGTATAAGTATATAAAATACATCCCTATGTTTTGGTGAGTATTGAGTAAGGGGTTTATCCAGAAAATTCATCCCTATCTAGATACAAATGGGTAGAGGCAGCTCTGGCACAGATGTATCCTATGGGTAATACCTTAAAACACCACTTTGAGGTAGACTCGAACTGGAACTAGTAAATGAAAATGGGCCATGTTTCACTCTTGGTTATGACACCCCAAAGGTATATGCATTGGTATGTTCACAATCTTAGTATGAACCATTATTAAATAAATTAACAAAAATTTTCCTAAGAATATATGTTATAAAGAAGATTGTGAATAGAATAGATTAATGCCTATGGATTCATAAGGTATGGAAAAAATTAGTTATTTATTAGTCATCAATTATGTCCTTTAATTACACTTGATTTGTTAAACCTAACATTCTTTTTTATTCCATCCAATGGCCAGTGATAGGAGGACTCGGGCTAACAACAGATGTGATGATCAATGTGATGATTGTGCTAATGAAATACCCAATCCGATGGGAGTGGGAATTGTGAACATTGTCACACTCCTCTCTTAGTTAACTCAAGCATTGAATAGAAACATGGGTCAAGAGTAACGTTCAACCCCCCCCCCCCCCATAAAAGAACAAGTCACTATCGAGAGATTCATGGGAAAAAGGCCTCCTAATTTTAATGGATTATCTGATCCCTCAATCACAGGACAATGGATCAACTCCATTGAAAATATCTTATCCATTGTTAAATGTTTTGAAAATGAGAAGTCTCTCATAGTTACTAATTTAATGTAGGTTTTAGCTGATCAATGGTGGACATTTATCAAAAATATGAATCCAGAGGAGGTGATTGAGGCATTGGAGTGGGAGGATTTCCAGAATATATTTTTTGATAAATATTTTCTGTGAACCCTCCTACTAAATATGGAAATGGGATTTATTTACCTCAAGCTAAAATATGACAAATCTGTCCGAGCATACGAGGAAAATTTCAAAATCCATGTATGATACTCCTCCGGCTATTTCATTACCCCCAAATTCAAGGTTGACTGCTTCTTTGTTGGGATGAAACCTAGACTACAGAACGCACTGGCGGTCTATGACTTTGAAAGCTATGAGGAAATTTTATGATGTGCCCTCAAGGTCGAAATGGAGATCGAATAATCTCATGTGTTTCATGGGCATATGAATCATATGGTGAAATTTAATGCTAACAGTCCAATGGATAAGTCCAACTGTGCTAAGAAGATCCATCACCCAACATGCCAAAGGTACCGAAAGAATAACCCCAAAAATTTCCTGATGGGGATGAAGAAATTATTTATGTGTTGAAGAGAAGGGAACCTATATGTTTACTTCGGACAAGAAAAACCCACAACTGCAATGGAGGAAAGGAACACTAAGTTCCGACCTCAATGCATTGTTCATTTCTACAACCGCAATGAACCAGGGCATCTTAAGAATTAGTGCCCTAAGCCATGGGTTTTAGGAGGCAACCAACTACCTCCAAGTAATAATGGGAGATATTTTTCCATCACTACTACTGAAGTGATCCCCAACAATGATGTGGTGACTGCTACAATAGTTTTTTATTCAAGAATCATGAACATACTTTTTTATTCTAGTTCTATACATTATTTTATATCCTAAATTATTAGTAGAACAATCCCAACACCACCAAAATTAATGTAAGTAATGAAGTCGGTGAGTAAGGAAAATGGGGAAATCATTTCATACCATGAATATAACTCCTCCTCGATTATAATCTGTGGATTGATTTTCCCATTGAACCATTTCATACTCCCTCTAGTGGAATTTGATGTAATTCTTGGCATGGTTTGGATTTTCTTATATAGAGCCAACAAAAATTGTTTTGAGAGAAAATTCAGTCTCTATATGGAGAATCGACCCCCGATTCTATACAAGTGAATGGGTTAGGATGAGTCTTATTTAGCTACATCATTTCCAACAAGGATATTACTGCCCTATAAGTACGTGTATCTGTATTAGATGATTGAGTCAAAGTAGGAAACCATCCCTGAACATAAGAATATTTGTGAGGGAATTCGCAGATGTGTTTCCCGGGGAATTGACTAGTCTTCCTCATAGAGAATATATTGAATTCACATTTGATCTTATAACTGGGGTGTTTCCAATATCCAATACTCCATATAGAATGGTTGTTTTAATTCTTGATATCTGAAAAAAAAACTACCGAATAATCTGGATAAAGGGTTTATAGACCCATGTGCTTCACTATGGGGTTCACCAGTCCACTTCATCAAGAAGAATTATGGGTGAATGCGCCTTTACATCTATTATCGTGATCTTAGAAAATCATGATAAAGAAAAAGTTTCATCTCACATGAATTAATGACATATTCAATTATTTCTGGGGAGCAAAATAATTTTCCATGATAGATTTGTGGACGGGATATTATCAAGTATGGGTGAAAAATGAAGATATTCCGAAGACTGCTTTTCATAGAAGATACAAGCACTAGGAATTCATGGAAATGCATTTCGGACTCATTAATTATCCTGCAATATTCATTGACATGATGAATATAGTTTTTAGGGATTACCTTGACAAATTTTCGGTAGTCTTTATAGATGATATTGTTATATACCCCTAAACCAAGGAGGATAATGAGGTCATCTAAGAATAGTACATGAGACCTTGAGAAAATATATGTTCAATACAAAGTACAACAAATGTGAGTTCTGGTTGAAGGAGGTCTCATTATTAGGCCATAGCATCACAAGAAATGTGATTTATATGGATCCCCCCAAAACTGAAGCAATTGAGAGATGGCTAAGGAAAAATTCAGTTATAGATATTCATAGCTTCTTAGGGTTAGCTAGATATTATTGACTATTTGTGAGAAATTTCATACGATATTCCAACACTCTTACCAAGCCATCTTGGAAGGCAGTTAAGTTTTCTTGGAGTGATTAATGTAAACATGTAACACCACGAGATTTTAGGAAAAATATTCTTTTTTATTTCATTAATGTCTTCTGTTGTACGCTACACCAAAAGGATCATTCACAACATGCATCCTTGACTTTCCTTGCATTACATGCAATTGCGACCTTCCTCGATAGCGTGTGTAGTACGCAATACTGAGTTTCACTAAACAATGATATGCTATTAAAATATTATTAAAACTAGCCGTTGTGAATAGTAATAACCACCTTTTAAAATTTTATAAATTTTATCTCTCAAAATGGACTTCATTTTTGGATTCGGAATATCAAAAATAGCTTAGGGTGAAATTTTGGTACTTTTCGGATAACTTTCATATTCTGATGAATAGTGAAAATTACTAAATTTTAATTAAAAACAACTTTTTTAATCAAAATAATTAATAGTGATAAATTATTAATTTGATTGGTTTTAAAGTATATTTATAATATATTTTTACAATTTAATACAATGTTGGACATTGGATGTAATTTCACGTTTAAACCAGACATAAAAAATTGTCAATCTTTTGATAGTTATTATCTCTTAAAAACACGCTATTTGTTTTGACGATGAGAATTAATATTTAAATTAATTAATGTAACTGATATGTTTTGAATTTCGTAAAATATAAATCATTTTTGAATTCATAATATCAAATATATCTTAGGCCTAATTTTTTGTATTTTTCTGGAAACTTTCATTTTTTGATGAATAGTGAAACCACTAAGTGGTAGTTAAAAAACAGAATTTTTCATAAAACATAATTTTACCACTTCTGTGAGTGGAATTTTGAAAATCTGAGAGACACGGTTAATATCAAGGACTTAAATGTGGTTCAATGAGATAAAAATAATTTTTGGTGAATAGTAACATTTTACTTTTTTTTACCACGGTTAAAAATAAATATGATAATTAAGGGTAAAATTGATATTATTATTACCCTAACACATGTCCTAATTCTATTGGATAAGTGTAATTCGACCAAAAACAACCTTAGGAATAAAATATGACAATTTAATTCCACTTGGATTAGATTAGGACATTTATTATTAATTTATATAAAGAAGGGTTAAAATAGTTAAAATCAATGTTTAATAAGTAAATCATTTTTAATATAGGGTTATTCATAAGATAAATTTGACTATAAATATTAATTATAAAGCTAAAACGATTTCTTACATAATGATATTTTATTTGTAATTTTTATACATTAAATAATTAAATTTATTTATGACACAACGATGATGCAGTAATTATCTTATTAATGAAATATTGAGATAATTGATGTTATAAATACCCAAATAATTGTAATTTGAGACTTTTTATGAATTCCACTAATTTTCTAGGTTAATATGACATGTTATTACTTATTAAATTATCTTTTTTCGAACTAATCATTCTGTTATGATTTTCACAAAATTCAATTACTAAATAGTTTCAAAATTGACATAAAATTGTTTTTAAAACAAATAATAAATTATTAATTGTTATTTTATTCCTAAAAATATAAGGTTCGGGCAGATGACTTAGATATGTTTATATATATTAATAATAAACAACTTGGGGTTCGTTTGGCTTGTTATAGTAAGTTTATTAACTTAATGCTAAATCTAAATGATAAGGTTAAAATATGAACCTAAACTTGTCTAAATTATATTGGATAAGAGGATTTCGATCCATCCCCACCATAGCTTCGAAATAAATCAATTTTGAGTAATTTAAAACCGAATATGAATTTATAATAAAATATTATTTTTAGTTATTCCAAAGGTGCCCCTCTCCTCCCTTATAAAAGGGAACTTCCTCCCTCTCTTCCTCACACCACATTGAGCCTTCCAGCTCGGCCAACCCCTACCAATTTCTTCTCTCCACTTCCCAAGAGACATCCTAGTGGTCATGGTCTTCTTCAAAGACCAATTTTAGTGCCCTAAGAGGAGGTATCAAAGAGGCGCTTCAAAGAAGAGGTAATGTCTGTTACCGATTCTTTCAACGTTATTTCTTCTTCCACTTCTTCTTCTTAGGTTGTTTCATTATGAAGTAATAACATTAGTATCACTCATATACTGATATGTTATTATAAGTATGAAACAACCCTATTTCACCATCTATCCATCCTATAGAAAACGAAATCACCGAGCGTGCGTACGTACGGAATACCGTCTCCACGCCGTGGTGAAATCTATTTTCCACCACCACCTTACATGGATGGGTATAATGGTGTAAATAATAACTATATATAATTATTTTCAAGTGATATTGATTCTGAATTGGTATACAAACACTCCAATACAGTCCCACGATCATGAGAATGATATCATCGCTCGTGCGTACGTACGGACTACCGTCTCCACGACGCGGTGAGATTCATTCTCCAAATTAACCATTCATGAATGATTATAAAGTACATATAATAAGTAATCATGAAATATATGTCATAATAATGATTCTGGATTTATGTGTATATATATTTATGTTATCTACTTAATTCCATTCAACTCAATAAGGAAACGAAAACAGCGTTCATGCGTATGTACGGCCCACCGTCTCCATGAACGATGTATTTCTTTCCATTTACTAATTTATTATATATATGTATATTCTGAATATATATTATATATAAATCATGTTTTATATTCTGGAATTATGTAATCATGATCTAAGTAATCATATGAATAATTACAAGTCAAAACACGGACGACAAATGAAACGATTTTACCCAAAATGCTCTTTAACGTGGAATTTACAAAAGAACGGGTAATATAAAGTCATAAGTGAATCATATATAATATCATAACAATGAGTATGATTATGGAATAAGTCAATGACATTATTTAAATCATTATACAGGAGGTTCGGACACTTACAAAGCAAATCAGACCAAAGGTAAGGGAAATATCACAATCTCATTTTTATCAGAGATTGTTTATAATTTGGTATTTACTGTGGGTTTATTTTATCATCCACATCCATGTTTCTTCAATATGTAATATTATTTCCATCCACCTAAAATTTTTTAAATCCAATTTTACCCTTCGGTGAGATTTTAGTAAAAGATATGAAAGGAATCTTTTGTTGTTTTTCGTACGAGGTACTTTTTGACTTTCCGACAAAAGTACAAGAAGAATTTTTTTTAACTTATACGGCATGAATGGATTTTTAAAAAATTATTTCCAAGAAGATTCCCTTACAAGTTTTCAAGTTTATTTTTAATCAACTTCTTTTATTCTAGAATTGAATGACATGTTAAGAAAGGAAAAGTGTTTTTGAAGTAGAAAGGATATTTTCCTCATGAATAGAGTTCAAGTGTTTTATCAAAATTATTTTCCATATAAGATAATATAGGGTTCTGTTTCTATACATATTATTACATTTACTTCATTATGTTGTGATGGAAGTATTTTTATGAAATCCTTTATCTTATATGAATTATTTTATGATGTCATGATATTTAAGATTCCCATTTTTGTTACATTGGTTATGCTATGAAGTATGGTTTATGATTTTGTGGCACACATAAGAATGGTATCATTATGAGATTGGTGGGACCAATATCTCCTTCCAATTCATTGGGCAAAGATTTTATATCTGATGAGATAGACATGGCTGGAACGGTAGGTTATACCGGTTTAGTGAAACAGGACTGAAACAAGGAGTGAACTCGGTTCAGAAAAGGACTTTGTCCACTAAGATAGTCTTGGAAATGAGTCTTGACTAATAAGAAATGATTCTCTATGATTATGTGTGTATGACACAAAGATTCATGTTTTCTGTTATGATTATTGGGATTACATTTCACTACTATTATTTATCCCATGTTATGAAATTATGATATCTTTTGCAGGTTAAGATTTCCAAAAGATATGTACTTATGAATATGGCGTGATTGATATTTCTTTTGTTTACCCTTACTGAGCATTTGAGCTCACCCTTTTATGTTTTCTTTTCCCCAGGATAAAAAGAATGGTTTTAGGTAAGAAAAAAAAGGATGATATTTATGAGAGATGTTGAAGATCTTTCACCATGATTAGAGGATTACGTTCTGAGTTTCCAAAGACGCTAAACTATTATGGTTCTTGTGTGTGTGTTTTTGTTATGTACTAATTATTCCGAAAAAGTAATGTGATATCTATGTACGTCAATCTTCGGGTATCTACAGTTGGTATCAGAGGAAAAGGAGGTAGGAATGTATCCAATCCTTGGGAACTCTCACATGTGAGCATTGGACGAAGCATGGCTCTCCGCCCAAGGGCTTCATGAGTAAATGGCTGCCACTGGGGATGGTGGTGTGTCCCGCCCAGGGGGTGTAGCCGCCCATGGAGTGCCCTGGTAGGTATCAATTATAGTCCACTGGAAGTAATTCCAGGCCACTACAGTTCTTATCAGAGGAAAGGTTTAGTCAACCTTTGGAAACTAGGATGTGAAAACGTTAGTGAGATCCCTAGAGATATTTCAAAGGTATGTCTAGGGATTCCCCTAAGGATAAGTATACATATAAGAAATAGTCCTAGAAATATGGTTTCGATCATAGAATTAAACCTAAGATGTTAGATATTGAAGTTACTCCCCCTTTATTATGATTTTTGCCTCTAACACTATTCTTTTTGTGTTTTAGAAAATGGCTTAAAACAAGATGATTCACGATACTAGAGGATATTATGGACAATGGAAAGATATTCATCATGAGAAACCAAATGAAATGGGATTTGGAAGTCCAACCATCATTATTATGCCGAATCATAAATCTCATAATATGATCAATAAACTCAAATTTGGTAAGTTTCCGGACTCGGCTAATAAGAGAAAGATGGAGTTTCATGATGATCATAGAGGAAAGAAAGTTCAATTTCCCCTATGTAAATCATGTGGGAATAGGCATCAAGGAGAATGTTTCAAGGGAACTAGAATATTCTTTTGGTGTTGAAAAGAAGGAGGCAAAGCCAGTAAGTGAAAAGGAAAAGGTTCAGTTAACACTATGGATGAGGATAATGGTATTGCTACGACATCAACAATGGTTAAATGTTTTAAATGTGGAATGTACGGGCATTATGAAAACCAATGCCCTAAGGGAAAGTCTCATGAAGAGAATCAATACGGCCGTATGAGTAGTATTTATGTTGATTATGATAAAGAGACTACAAATGATATGTTAGTTGAAATAATTGTTGAAGCTCAGTCAAAGGTTTAAGAAGGTAGTGGAATGATTACATGTTTATCAAGTGTAATGTTGTATAAGAAATCTCATGGTACTATGGAATAAAGAGACATCTAAGGATTGTTACACTGTTGTCTTTCCTTGAGTTTTGAAAGTGTATGATTAATGGTACCAGTATCCATTAAAGGATATTCAGATATTTTTGGAATATAGATGATATGCGCATAATGAAGGGATAATGAGAAAATTAAATGTTTGATAGTATTCATGAGCTCATGACTGATATAAGGAGAAGGTTATGTAATGGACTGAGTATATAGAATTTTTGGATTTTGGTATGTGGAAAGAGTTAACTTTTGACAGCATTAATGTTTTCACTATGGTTTAATGGGTATTAATTTTTTCAAGAGAATACATGATTAAGGTATTCACATGATTGGATTGTGACCAACAAGATATATGGGGGATAAATGATGGTATTCACATGCTTGGTTGATGACATTTCAAGTAATCATTTTCTTTATATTATGAGCTTGGACCGATGTATTTACTAATGATTGGAATGGATTATGTTGGACATAAGTTTGTATTGTTTAAGGATAGAACTTTTGATATTATTTATGTAATGTTATAGTAATGTAGTTTTAGAAAAAGGACAACCTGCCGGACGGGCGACAGCCCATCGCGTCGGACAAGGCTGTGGGAATCGAACCCACAACCGAAGTACGATTGACCTTTATCACCTACCAATGGCCTACAGGAAGTCCCTGTTTAGTAAAAACTAGTTTTATTATATTAATCAGTATTGTATATGAAGTACAAGTCCATTTTAGGAACCATATATGATTAATCTCACCATAGATGGACTTATGTATATTTGATAACTTTTGCTAACCTTTTGTTTGAAACAGATGGAATGACCCATCATTATATCACATGATCTGTTAACACTTCATGAATAACAAATTCAACTTCATTTCTTTAAGAGATGAAGTGGAAATTATTCAAAGCACGATCAACATTGAGATTGTACCAAAATCAAGAAAGTATTTCTTCTAATTCAAAATTTTTAAATGATATTGAAAACCAAAAATGTTGTCCTAGTGATCTTATATCTGATCAATCATATGGTACCTTAGATCATCACAAATCAATAGCTTTGTGATTGTTGGCTTTTTCATAGTCGTGTTCTCTACCACTCTCCATCAGAACTTGATGGTTAGATTTTTCTTCCATATCCATATTTTCACATATGTTCTCCTATCTGGAAACCCAGTGATGAGTTAATTTGGGTAACTGTTACATTTCATACATCAGTTTTTAAAGCCATGTTTTGGAATTCCTTTTTATGATGTGGGTTTCTATTAAGGAAACTTTCGAGTAGTAAACCATTTATAACCCCGACGAATTTTGAGGGAGAAATTCTTTTTAAGGGGGTAGAATGTAATACCCCGAGATTTTATGAAAAATATTATTTTTAATTTCATTAATGTCTTCTATTGTACGCTACACCAGAAGGATCTTGCACAACATGCATCTTTGACTTGCCTTTCATTACATGCTTTCGCGACCTTCCTCGATAGCATGTGTAGTACGTAATACTGAGTTTCACTAAGCAACGATATGCTATTAAAATGTTATTAAAACTAGCTCTTATGAATAGTACTAACCACCTTTTAAAATTTAAGAAATTTTATCTTCCAAAATGGACTTCATATTTGGATTCATAATATCGAAATTAGCTTAGGGTGAAATTTTGGTACTTTTCGGATAACTTTCATATTCTGATGAATAGTGAAAATTACTAAATATTAATTAAAAACAACTTTTTTAATGAAAATAATCAATAGTGATAAATTATTAATTTGAGTGGTTTAAAATTATATTTATAATATATTTTTACAATTTAATACAATGTTGTTCATTGGATGTAATTTCACATTTAAACCAGACATAAACAAGTGGCAATCTTTTGCTAGTTATTATATCTTAAAAACACGCTATTTGTTTTGACGACGAGAATTAATATTTAAATTAATTAATGTAACTGATATGTTTTGAATTTGGTAAAATATACATCATTTTTGAATTCATAATATCAAATATATCTTAGGCCGAATGTTTTGTATTTTTCTGGAAACTTTCATTTTTTTGATTAATATTCAAACCACTAAGTGGTAGTTAAAAAACTGAATTTTTCATAAAAATTAATTTTACCACTTCTGTGAGTGTAATTTCGAAAATACGAGAGACACGGTTAATATCAAGGACTAAAATTTGGTTCAATGAGATGCAAATAATTTTAGGTGAATAGTAACATTTTACTTTTTTTTACCACGGTTAAAAGTAAATAGGGTAATTAAGGGTAAAAATGATATTATTATTACCCTAACACATGTCCTAATTCTATTGGATAAGTTTATCTCGACAAAAAACAACCTTAGGAATAAAATATGACCATTTATGCACACTTGGATTAGATTAGGACATTTATTATTAATTTATTTAAAGAAGGGTTAAAATAGTAAAAATCAAAGTTTAATAAGTAAATCATTTTTAATATAGGGTTATAAATAAGATAAATTCGACTATAAATATTCATTATAAATCTAAAAAGATTTCCTACATAATGATATTTTATTTGTAATTTTTTAGATATTAAATAATTTAATTTATATATAACACTATGATGATGCAGTAATTATCTTATTAATGAAATATTGACATAATTGATGTTATAAATATCCAAATAAATGTAATTTGAGACTTTTTAAGAATTCCACTAATATTCTAGGTTAATATGACATGTTAGTATTGATTTAATTGACTTATTTAGAACTAATCATTATGTTATGATTTTCACAAAAAACAATTACTAAATAGTGTCAAAATTGACATAAAATAGTTTTTAAAACAAATATTATATTATAAATTGTTATTTTATTCCTAAAAATCTATGGTTCAGCCCAATGACTTAGATAAGGTTATATATATTAATAATAAACAACTTGGGGTTCATTTTTCTTGTTATAGTAAGTTTGTTAACTTAATGGTAAATCTAAATGATAAGGTTAAAATAGGAACCTAAACTTGTCTAAATTCTATTGGATGAGAGGATTTCGATCCATCCCCGTCGTAGCTTTGAAATAAATCAATATGGAGCTATTTAAAACCCAATATGAAATTATAATAAAATAATATTTTTAGTTATTCCAAAGGTTCCCCTCTCCTCCCTTATAAAATGGAACTTCCTCCCTCTCTTCCTCACACCACATTGAGCCTTCAAGTTTGGCCAAACCCTGCCAATTTCTTATATCCACTTCCTTAGAGACATCCTAGAGGTCCTGGACTTCTTCAAAGACCAATTTTAGTGCCCTAGGAGGAGGTATCAAAGAGGCGCTTCAAAGAAGAGGTAATGTCCGTTACCGATTCTTTCAACATTATTTCTTCTTCCACTTGTTCTTCTTAGGTTGTTTCATTTTGAAGTAATAACATCAGTATCACTCATATAATGATATGTTATTATAAGTATGAAACAACCCTATTTCACCATCTATCCATCCTACGGAAAACGAAATCACCGCGCGTGCGTACGTATAGAATACCGTCTCCACGCCGTGGTGAAATCTATTTTCCACCACCACCTTACTTGGATGGGTATAATGGTGTAAATAATAACTATATATTATTATTTTAAAGTAATATTTATTCTGAAATATTATACATACACTCCAATACAGTCCCACAATCATGAGAACGATATCATTGCTCGTGCGTACGTACGGACTACCGTCTCCACGGCGCGATGAGATTCATTATCCACTTTATCAATTAATGAATGATTATAAAGTACATATAATAAGTAATCATGAAATATATGACATAATAATGATACTGTATTTATGTGTATATATATGTATGTCATCTACTTAAATCCATTCAACTCAATATGGAAACGAAAACAGTGTCCATGCGTACGTACGGCCTACCGTCTCCATGAACGGTGTATTTCTTTCCATTTACTAATTTATTATATATATGTATATTATGAATATATATTATATATAAATCATGTTTTATATTCTGGAATATTTTAATCATGGTCTAATTAATCATATGAATAATTACAAGTCAAAACACAGACGTCAAATGAAACGATTTTACCCAAAACGCTATTTATCATGGAATTTACAAAAGAATGGGTAATATAAAGTCATAAGTGAACCATATATAATATCATAACAATGAGTATGATTCTGGAATAAGTCAATGAAATTATTTAAATAATTATACAGGAGGTTCGGACACTTACGAAGCAATTTGAACCTAAGGTAAGGGAAATATCACAATCTCATTTTTATCCGAGATTGTTTATACTTTGGTGTTTACTGGGGTGTATTTTATCATCCAAATCCATGTTTCTTCAATATGTAATATTATTTCCATCCACCTACAATTGTTTACATCCAATTTTATCCTTCGGTGAGATTTTAGTAAAAGATATGAAAGGAATCTTTTGTCGTTTTTCGTACAAGGTACTTTTTGACTTTCCGACAAAAGTACAAGAAAAATGATTTTTTAACTTATACAGCATGAATGGATTTTTAAAACATTATTTCCAAGAATCTTCCCTTACAAGTTTTCAAGTTTATTTTTAATCAACTTCTTTTAGTTTAGAATTTAATGACATGTTTAGAAAGGAAAAAAGTGTTTTTGAAGTAGAAAGGATATTTTCCTCAAGAATAGAGTTCAAGTGTTTTATCAAAATTATTCTCCATCTAAGATAATATAGGGTTCTGTTTCTATCCCTATTATTACATTTACTTGATTATGTTGTGATGGAAATATTTTTATGAATTCCTTTATCTTATATGAATTGTTTTATGATGTCATGATGTTTAAGATTCCCATTTTTATTACATGGGTTATGCTATGATGTATGGTTTATGATTTTGTGGAACACATAAGAATGGTATCATTATGAGATGGGTGGGACCTATATCTCCCTCCAATGCATTGGGTAATGATTTTATATCTCATGAGATAGACATGGCTGGAATGGTAGGCTATACCGGTTCAGTGAAACAGGACTGAAACGAGGAGTGACCTCAGTTCAGAAAGGGACTTTGTCCACTAAGATAGTCTTGGAAATGAGTCTTGACTAATAAGAAATGATTCTCTATGATTATGTGTTTATGACACAAAGTTTCATGTTTTAAGTTATGATTCTTGGGATTAAATTTTACTACTATGATTTATCCCATGTTATGAAATTATGAACTTTTTTGTAGGATACGATTTCCAAAAGATATGTTCTTATGAATATGATTTGATTGAAATTTCTTTTGTTTACCCTTACTGAGCATTTGAGCTCACACTTTTATGTTTTCTTTTCCTCAGGATATAAAGAAAGGTTTTAGGTAAGAAAAAAAAGGGAAGACATTTATGGGAGATGTTGAAGATCTTTCGCCATGATTAGAGGATTACGTTCCGAGTTTCCAAAGACAGTAAACTATTACGTTCATTGTGTGTGTGTTTTTGTTATGTACTAAGTATTCCGAAAAGGTAATGTGATATCTATGTACGTCAAGCATCGGGTCTCTACAAAACAAATATTCAATGAGTTAAAAAGAAGGCTTATAACTTGGCTTGTTCTCACTTTACCCACAAGTCGAGACTTTGTTTTGGTATTCAATAAAGCATTGAAGAAGATAAAATGTTGTGTGTTTATGAAAAATGAAAAATTCATTGCTAATTCTTCAAAAAAATTAAATGATCATGAGAACAATTATCCAACACATGATCTACAGTTGTATCGTGTGATCATCACTATAATAATTTTACAACATTATCCCTTTGGGGAGAAGTGTGAAATATATATGGACCACAAAAGACTCAAGTATATATTCACCTAGAAAGATTTGAGCATGCGCCAATGAAGATTGTTAGAGCTGGTCAAAGACAATGACTGCTAAATCCATTACCACCATGGGAAAGCAAAAAAACATGCCCGATGCTCTAAGTATAATGGACCCAGTGATTCCATCACTAATGAGAATTTAGAAGCATCCAATCATCATAGATTTAGTGAAGATGGACATGGAAATCATAGGGATGGGAATATCATCAATCCTTACACAAATGATTTCTCAACCGACCCTTTTGAAAAAGTTAATGGATGCCCAAATGGATGGTGTGGGAATTCAGATGAATGAGGAAGCAATCAGAAAAAATAATTCCTCAAAGACCAATATTAATGAAGAAGGAATTGTGAGATTTTAGAAAAGACTAGGTGTTCCATCATGTTCAGAGCTCAAGAAGGAACTTTTGGATAATGAACATAGTTCATATTTCTCTATTCACCCAGGAAACACAAAGATGTATCAAGATATCCAAGAGCATTATTAATGGAATAATATATAGATGTAGATTACAGAGTATACATCAAACACCCTGGTGTGTCATCATGTGAATGCAGATAGGAATAAGTCTAAGGGGATGATGTAACCATTGCACGTACTAGCATGCAAATGGGAGAACATCACCATGGACAGTTTCACTGGACTTCCAAAGACATCCAATGGCTACAATGCAATCTGGGTTGTTGTGGATCATCTTACAAATTCTTCACACTTTATTACAATTTGGAATGATTTCTCATTGGATATACTAGTAGGGATATATATCTGGGTAGTGGTAAGGTTTCATGAGGTAACACTATCTATTATATCCGATCGAGATCCAATATTAACCTCTATGTTTTAGAAGAGTCTTCAATATGCTCTAGATACTGAACTTGACTTCAGTACAACTGATCATCCTCAAACTGATAGCCAATCTAAGCGAACTATTCCGACACTAGAATATATGTTAAGATCATGGTCAATGGAATTTAAAGGAGGTTGGGATCAACATATTCCTCTAGTTAAATACTCCTATAAAAACAATTTACACTCTACATATAAATGGCACCCTATGATGCCCTATATGGAAAGAGGTGCAGAATAGAAGCATGTTGGGATGATGTCAGTGAGTGTAAGCTTCTAGTACATGAAATGGTTGATGAAATAGTGGAGTAGGTGAAAACCATTCAACAATATATCAAGGTATCCTTGAGTCAACCGAAGAGTTATGAATATAACCTCCAATAAAACCTTGAGTTTAATGTTAGAGACATGGTATTTCTATGCATATATCCATGTAATAAGGTCTAGAGGTTTGGAAAAAAGGGTACATTATGTCCTTCGTATATTGACCACTTTGAGATTCTTGATCGTGTTGGGGTTGTGACCTATCAACTAGAAATTACACATGTCATGGAAAATGTACATGATGACTTTTGTGAATCCCTCTTAGGGAAATACATACCAGACCATTCACATGTACCTTATTTAGATATATAACAGCTAGAGAATGATATTTCTTACTAGGAGAAACTAGTGATGGTCATAGATCATAGAGAAAAATTTATACGAAATAAGATAATGCCCCTCACCTAGGTGTTGTGGAAAAACCACATGTTTGAAGAAGTGATGTTGGAATTAGAGGAATTGATGAAGAAGAGTTACCTACATTTCTTTTAGGGTGGGAAATGGAAATTTTTAGGGAGAATTTTCTTAAGGGGGGAAGATTGAAATGACCCAAAAATTTATTAATGAATATTCCACTTGTACTATTTGAATATATTCTTATGGTTATGAAAAACTTATGCACTTATTTGGTTTTATGTTTTAAATCTTAATATACCATTATGAACTGTGATTATTGCTAATATAGTCACTGAACTGTGATCACATGATTATTATGAATATAGGGCTTTAACTAATACAATTTACTCAGATAAAGGAAGTGATGGCCTCATCCAGTAGACATTCCCCATATGAAACCCATTTTTTAGAGCTCGGAAAGGAGGTGGTGTCATTGGGTTTCACTCTTGACCAATTCCAAGCTGAGCTTGAACACATTAACCTTGACTGTAACAGACTATGGGAGAAGTGGAAGTTAATAGAGATTACCACTCGAACGATGTTATCTGTGCCCCCCTACCCCCCACCCAAAGAGTCTATCCCCATCACACACCTTCCATTCTATCTTCATCAGGAGTTTTAAGGGGTTTTTTCACAAGACCCTAGAACTATGACTATGTACATTATTTTTTTATAATTAATGTGCATTCATTTTATTAATGTTACATTGTAAATATTTCTTAAAGCACAAATAGTATTTTTATTTAATATTCAACTAAGAAATCTATTTTGATGAATTAATGGATATTTGAATTAAAGAGTCTTTTTAAAAAATATTACAATTATTAAATTACATTTATTAAATATAAATTACCATATAATTTTATAAATTTAATTGAAATTTTTAATATGGAATGAAAGCTGTTTTTTACAAAACTCGTGATTTTTTTATAAATTTTGGTTTTAATTTTAAAAGTAAAAATTCACATATTTCAAAAATTATATAGATAAAATGAATATTATTTTTGGAATCATTATGTCAAAATTATCCAATGGTAAATTTTTCATAATTTTCTGAGACAGACGAATTCTTGGGTAAAAATTAAGTATCATTTAAATATTTAATGTATTTTAGGACATAATAATCAAAAAATGATGATTTAATAAAATAATATAAAAATTATGTTCAGAAAATATATGTTTACCATTAAAATAATTATATTTTTGGTTTTTTTGTTTTATTTTAAAAAACATTAGTGGACCATCCAAGAGTTAAAAAACATTTTCACTTTTTAAATGAATTTCCTTGAGTGTGTGACTCACCTCCACATATGAAACACTATAATTTTAAGAATTTTGGCCACTGGACTTATAAAATATTGTATTATACTCCCCTTTGGCAAAAAACTGTGGGAAAAACCATGGGCTGGATTTTTGTTTTGATTAGTTCAATGTTAGGTGTCCCAGACCTAAATAATAAAGAATTCCCCCTCATTTCTTATATAAACCCTCCCACGCTCCCACTTCCTCTTAAATAAAAGCCTTTGGAATCCATCCTACCCAGACCTTCTCTCTGTAGAATGCTCCAAATGTTCCCTATTCCCTCAAGAAGCCTCTCTCTGGCCTCTCCCATGTTTTTGGGATCACACTTCCATGTAAGGTATTTCATCCTTTCTCATTTTTTACCAATTTTATTTATGTTGTTATGCCATTTTGTATTCAATTAAAAATGTTGGGGTATGATTCAAAAGTACTCCCATATTTCCCTCTTTATTTTTTGAATATGTGATACCCCTTTATCTCTCATTAATTCCTCCCATGTACACCCGTTAGCAAGCAGAATTCCGTGAGAGATTTCTCTCTCCTCTTGTACATCCAAGTTCTTATTTTGTATTATGCATCAAAATTCAATTATGTTTGTTGGGACATGTTTCTATATGACCTCATTACATTATATTTTATGTAAATATGATTAGACACCCTTCTCTCTATCATCAACCATTTTCATTAATCCTTATGTTACACCATTATGCTACCAAAATTCCACCGTGTTTTTCCATGCCAAGATCATTGCGTAGTAAATATCAAACCCATGTATCTATCAAGGGTATTCACCTATATGAACATATACATTTTGAATGATACTTTAATTTATTTAATCCACATTATTTAATAATGTAGTAACTTATGATGTTGATTGATTCCATGTTATATTATCTATGTGGCCCACTTATTCAAGAAATGAAATGTTTAAGAAAGGGTGTGCCCTGATAGCTCTCCCATGCATTGGGTAATTTGTAGTATCTTGATATGTCTTTGGAAATGAGTGTTGACTTGGGATAATTCATGTGTAATGTCAGTTTACTCATTCTTCATGTGCAATGAGGGATTACTAATGATCCATTTGTAATAATCCATTGCTAATGCTAATTCCATGTTAAGTGTTGTTGCCACATTTCCATGTCATGATTATCATGATTTATCATGCCTTTATGTACATGTTTCTCTTGTGCTCCATTGATATGTCTATTGTCTAACATGTATTGTATTCTTCATTTATTCAATGTTTATTCCCTTACTGGGCATTATAGCTCACCCTTTTCTTAGGCATATCCTCAGGTTCTCCCATGCAATGATAAGTACGAGGGAATGTAGTGGTAATGTAAAGGTTGTTTTCAATATTTATGTTGTATTTAATGTTTTTAGTTGTTAAGTAATGATCTTAAGCACCAAATACACAATAACTCACGATCATCCATGTTATATCAAGTGAATATTTTGTTTAATAAATCATCTTTTAGTGTGTAATAAAGTAGAGGGTTTTCATAAACCAATACATATATAAGAATAACATGTATGGAACTAGGATTAACTAAAATAAAAATTGTATAATCTCAGTGCATGAAGATTTTATACTACTCTATGAAAGTTAATTTATGGACTGGATATGTATGATAAACTTAAAAAACATAATATCTATTACTGATTAATTATAGGGAAATAATGGTCATGTATGGTTTTAAACTAGGATGATGAAATTAGAAGGGAATCTTGTTAATTCATGTTGGATTGACCATACAATCTAATATAGTTGGGTAATATTAATTTCAAAATATAGAGATTAATTTAAATATTACATAAGAGTGAAAATAAATTTAAAAAGTCTACCTAAGTCCTTTTCCTTTTATAAATAAATCTATATATTTTTCTTTCTTGTAAATTAATAGTAAAGTACGCTTTAAAATACTGACATAATAATCCTTCCCCATGCTTCACTTACATAGAGACAGGGATATTATAATAAGGTAAAGGATTTAAAAAAGTGTAGAATGATTAATAATATTGAGATATAGTCATGAAGACTATTTCACTGACATTTAGATTATATAGATTTTGAGGGTACCATGAAGGATCTTCATTCATAGTCTCCTAACCGAATAGATTAACAGTGAACCTCACATTTCATGTGTATATACATCTTTGGAGATAAGTATTTTGAATATGATAAGAGTTGTGTAATATTTACAAGGGGACAAGAAGGTGGTATTTAACTCCATATAGAGTGAATTAAGTAAATTCATGGATCTATTGATAAAAATGATGAATTATTGATTTTAAGAAGTTATGAATTTTCACTTGAGAGGTTTTTTTATTCACATATATTTATTATATTTTGGACATTAGGGATTCCAATAAATAAATCATTTTTACAGTGAGATAAAACTGTCATCATTTATTGATTTATTTAGTTAGTTTACCCATTATTATAACCGATTTTGAATATACTTTTTTAATTATTCTTCTATCTAATTACCTCTATTTAAATAAATAGAAACCTTAATTGTATTTGATTGTTCTAAGTGTTTTATTTTAGATATTTTTTATAGTATTTTTGTCTACCTCCATTGGATCATTCCTATATACAACTAAATATGTTATTTTAGGTAGTGATGTTATTGGATATTACTAGTTCCTATGTATAATGTAGTGAAATTCAATTTAATTTCATTAAACTGAATTCTCTATATTTTTTTTAGTTTATTTAATAAAATATGTGTCTATTGTTTCTATATTTTAGGTATTGTTTAATATATTTCCATTTATGAATGAAAATGGGTTTTTATTACAACAATTATTGTAAGTTGAGACACTAAATTCAGGGAAAACATGTGGATGATTGTGGTTTATCTCATTAATTAATATCAAAATAAATAATTAATACTTTTAGGACTATATCAGAATAAATTTTTTTGATCCCACACCATGGATCAATAACTAATCATTTGACAAGTGAATGAACTTTTTCCCATAGATCTTGGTTTATATATTTTCACTTGAATCAAACACATAATCACCATATATATAGACTAAAAAATATATATGGAGAGTGATATAATACATAAACATAGTTGATCTCATTAATATTTTTACCAACCTTTTGATAATTTTATTTCCTTCTAGACATTAATTTAACCATAGGTTAATTAATTTTTTTATCAAAACCCGTGACATGATTTTTTCAAAAACATTGCCTCATTTTTAGAAAAATATTGATTTTTTTACAATACAAATACATACCAAATAAATATAGAATATATCATATGGTGAATACCATTTAACTTATGATCCTAAAACTATGATAACCTTTTTATCTAAAGAGTAATAATTAAATAATTTTAAGTATCTCTAGTATACATTTTAGAAAATTTCCCTAAAAATTCTAATGAAACATAATTTTATCATTGTAAATGATCATTTAAATCCATGTTAAATAAATTAAATCAATAAATAATAAATATTTATGATCCTAATCCCAGAAAAAATAATAATCAAAATTGATATCTTGTTTTTAAAGTGAAATTTATTTATAAAACATGAATTATTTAGATTTTTTAAGTCTCATTTTATTTAATTAGGAAATCTAAACGATCACATTGAGGAATTATGTATGGAATGTGAAACATTGAATCTTATAGGATTAAATAAAGGAAAATTCAAATAGATAGTATTTTTATTCTCTCTGGATGGAGTGTAAAATGGGTTTTTATACAAACTTCAATATAAAGAAGTTACTATCTATGACCAAAATTAATGAAGCAGCCAAAAAATATTTTCTTCAAAATTATTAATAACTATATTGGGGAAGGAGATCTATGAAATTATGAAAGCCTTAGGTGTAGCTTTACATTAATAATAAGGTTGATTAAATAAGTTTTTATCATACTTCTCACACCATAAAATTATTGAAATTAAATTATTAGAGTTATTCTTTTATGGATTATTTGATAGTAAAAATAATATAATGCACACTTAAAATAAATGTTCTTGATTAAAAAATAACCAAAAAAATACTAGGAATTAAATAAGATGATATTCTTGAATAAACGACAAAATTGGAATTCTATATAAAACCAATAAGAGGAATACGTGAGTTAAATCAAATTAATCATATTTAATTGAATGTATACAAGAATATCTTCCTAGATTTCTTTGAAATATAAATATCATAATATATATATATATATATATATATATTAACACCCATGATGGTATATGAACATGTTTCCTCTTTAGATTATTTCAATAACCAATGTTTCTATGTTCGGGATACTAATAATTTTTACATACCATAGAAAAATAGATAATTAAAATATCCTAAAAATATCCAATTATAGATGAATAATCAAAATTATGTTATTGATTTACTAATCTATAAAATAATTATTTATCTCCATTTTTTAAAATAATTTAAATATCCTCATCAATTACAACAATTTTTCAAGAATATATACAACTATAATATCAATAAAATTAACTTTAAATAATGTAAATTTAATTAACATCATTAAATAAATTTAATATAAAAAATTCACACCCTACTATATCCAAAAATTTAGTTGATTAGAAATTAAAACAAATGAATGAAATACTATATACAGATTCTTTTGTCTATTTGGTGATGATGAATAAGAACATGTGACAACTAACAACTCATCCAATTCAAATTATCAAAATGAATTTGTTCAATGAAACAATATGGAGGGTTAAAAAATTTACCATATCCTCAATATTTTATATAAATATCCTATGGGAACTAATGAAAATTAGGAGAATAATATCTTTTAAAGGTAGAGGGAGAACCGGATGCTCGGCTAGTAATATCATCTAAAATTATCCAAATAAAAAACAATTAACTACCATTTACATTAATAATGGAACAATTAATATTGATACCTAAATTGAAATAAAAAATGAAATTCATTAAACATCCTAGAAAGATTGATTAAACTTACCCCTTATGGAATATCTCAAAAAAAATAAAATTTATATAAAATTAATTATCAAATTTTTCCTAAAAGAGAAAGTATTCCATAGAAATTAGTGAGTGAGTCTATGGAGAAATAATTAAATATTTATCACACCATAATTTCTATCCAAATTTGAAGACCAAGAGACATTTTTAGTTACCTATACACAAAATATAATTTATTGACCCATTATGTTATCATAGATTATAAAATAATGTTACGCATCACATTGTCTTTTTGTTATTGAATAATTGACTAATTAATTATAAAAAAGAGGTATTTTATTTGAAAAACAATGAAATTTCACTTATAGTGGGAATTATATAACAATTCCATGTTAGAGTTAACAATAATATTTACACGACAATTATTATATGATAAATATGGAGGAATAATGTTCCATAGATCAATCATAAATTATCCTAGGAAGACCATTCAAAATTACTATAAGGAAAATAATATACATTCGTATTGTTATATTAACAGTGGGATTTTTGGGAAACATTATAACCATTAACATTTTTTCTTCCATGAAATACTCCCTAGGGAAAGAACATTTATTTCACACATATTCATGTATATTAACATAACATATATTGAAAACTGATCTATTGAATTATATATTGAGTATAGGTAATAAATTGTGAATTGAAAATCCTATAAAACATGAATTATTTGGATAGATAGAACAAAAATAAAAGGAGTTTAAAATAATTATTTCTTTAGTTGGTTTCATTATTTTATTTCGATTGATGATGAATATGATAACTAACAATCTATTTGGGATCTTCAGTCTCTATAGTTTTGTAAACCCAATTTTAAACATTTTTAATTCATCTACTAAACCTAAAATTTAAAAAATTTCACATGAGCATAAATATTTTCTCTTAATGAACAACATAAATATTTTAGTAATTATTTGTAAAACCATATCAATAGAGAAAGAAATATGATTCATTATTCTATTTAGGGAAAATTTGAAACCCATAGGGTGAATTTTATATAATATAACTAAAATTTATCTTTTAAATACATGAACATAATTATGAATAAACATGACTCAAGACTTATGAGATAAAAAAAGTGACATAATCCAAACATGATATATGTATTCAAGTGAGAAATATAAAATTATTATAGGTAGCAGTAATTTACCAAATATTTATATCATAATAGTTGAATCTAATTTACATAGATCCTAAAAATTTAGGACTTATTGGTTTATAAAATAACAAAAATAAGAATTAATCCCTATGATAGTCCAAATTTGTTATGGGGATTAATTTATTAAAGATAAATGAACCATGATACATGGAAATATCATATTCAAATACTATTTATTAATCAAATATTAAGGATATTTTCACGGAAGATCTTCTCTCGCATTCTTGATGGATTTTCATGATACTTCTAGGTTCTCATCGCACATGATGGCTAAGAGAAAAACACATTAACATGTACTTATATAACCATTTCATATATAATAATTCCAATTAGATTATAAAGTCACCCTAGATCAGTTCAATGGTGTATGATATGTAACTTATATGAATTTATTATAGAGTGATTAAATGTATTTTTTAATGAAATCACTATTATAGGAATATCTTTTGATCATTGTATAACAAATATTGATAATGTTTTTAAAATGTGAGTTAAAAAATATCTTGACATAATTTTTTGAAATTTTCATTTCCTAGTTTATTAATGGATTTTTTCTCTTCATGTGATATTAGAAAATGGAATTGAGATTGATAAGTCAAAAATTAAAATTATTAGAAAACTATCATATCCAATATTTGTGAAACATATAGGGCCATTATTTGGATATGTAGGATTATATGTGTGATTTAACAAAAATTTATGAAATATTTCCTTACCACTATTAATTATTATTATAAAATAATTTGAATTTATTTTTTATGATTCATTTTTGAATTTATTTGAAATGATGAAACAAAATCCATCCACACACCTTTGGGATTAAACCACCACGTTATAAATACACATTTGAGTTATTATGTGAGGCATCTAATAAAGATGTAGGGGTAGTTATTCGTAAATAATTTAATGGAAGAAATATGACATTCCATATACTTTATATATGTACAATTTTACCGAGAAAAACTGTACCACTACTAAAGAGTTTTTTTAACTGTTATTTATTTGGAATTATTTGGATTCAATATACAAAAAAATAATTACACTATCCTAAATATTCATATATTATTTAGATGTATAATTAATAAATAAGAAGAAAAACTATTATTGGTTTTATAGATGAATCTATAACATGATTTTGGTGTGGAAATCAAGGGAATGAATAAAATATATAAATTTTTTGTAGTATAAATCAGTATATTAACTCACACTAGTTAGGTAAATATTCCTCTCAAAAATCCATTAAATTACTCAAAACCAGGTGAAAATTTACTTGATTACTGTATGGGTACCTTAGTATTAAGATAAGGAATCATTGTGCAGAACCTCTTTTGTTGCATTATATTTTAATATAAATTATGTTTTAAGACATAAACCAATGACTAAATATTATGTGTTTGATGATAAATGCTTATATAGAATATATAATTATAATATTACTTTTAGATTTCTATGGTTTTAACTATGTTTTGTTCACAATGGATACACAGTTAGGTTGAGAAAAGTAATGGTTAAATGGGAATCAGATGATTACCAATACCATCAAAATCAGAATGTTCCCCCATACTCAAGTACCCTTCATGTGCCTGTCATTTTTAACATTTCCTACCTCCATGATCATTGATTCCTCATTCCCATGTCATTTTCATACACCTAGATTAAACACACAATAATCATTATGAAAATAGGCTTATTCACTTATATTTTTTTACCTATCACTCCTTATGTGAATATCCATAGACACACAACTTTCATACCAAAGCATCTTTACATGATTTTCCACACATAGAAATTTTTCATTCACCATCCTCTTTTTGGGGTACTTATATTCACCCTGCTTCTATTCCATGTTCACCTTATGAAATTTAATCACCATACTATTGAATGGGAGACATTTATACTCGTGGGTCCATACCAAAATACTCTATTCCTAAATAGGAACATTTTCTCCCATTTAATAAATTGAAGAGATATTTAGACAATCTAGACTACTTCTACTCAGCCAAGCCACCCATACTCAATTAGGTGACTCCCAAAGTTAAAAAATAAGTGAAATAATGGATAATGGGGGTAATAATTTGGACTTAGTATTATAAATCCAATATTTTTTTAAATACCACTTCCCCTATGACACTTCATAACAATAGAAAAAGACCCCATAAAAAGAAATAATACTAGGGTGAAAATGAATAAGACATCCTAGGCTTATCTTATGTTTCCTTCATACACCCATGAATCCTAATCTAGATATCCCCTTTATTCCAGTCTCACAAAATATCTCCACACACCAAATTCTTCTAAGGCCTCCCTTAATAGGGAGACATTCGTCGATTCCTCCCATTCTAGAGAACCACTACACCAATGTCCTATAATAAGGCCATAACCAACCAATCAATCTAAGGTATCTGATATAAGATCAAAATTCTAACAATCCTCCCATAATGGGGTTCCTCTTAACTTTGGACCCAAACTAGTGAACCAATTCACTGGCTTCTAGTATCTAGCTATCATGATTCCCACCTAGTTTATGTATTCACTTAGGTAATTTAATTTAATAAAATCTTTTTATTAATGAAATTTATTTAAATTTTTTATACCAAAAAAATCATTATTTAGTTACATTAACCTAGGCCACATCCCAAGACTCTTGAAATAATTAACTCTATTATGAACATCAATGTTCTCCACTTTTATCATGTATTTATTTGATAATAGGAATCAAGAATCCAATGATAGACAGTCCCTAAGTTCTTCTCTAAAACAAATATTATACTAAATATTTCAACAATCATGCATTCCCTTGATTACTTGGGTCTTTAACATTAAGTAACTGGAGAAACCTCCCTTATCCTGGGATTCTCATAATGGATGCTCTCAAATAAGATTTATAGCTTCCTTGAATTTATTTAGCTTCATCACATAAAATGAATATTTCATTCAAACAATTGCAATCAAACTCAATATAATCCACTAAAATACTTTCACCTATGTTATATTTTAGGTTAAACTGGAAAGGTTATCTCATAAATAATCTCATACATAAATAAAAATTATAATTCATTAACATAATATTCCTATCTCTGCGACATTACATTATATATCATACAGTCCACTCCACGAGATATTAAACTATTCTAATAGCTTCACATATTATGAAATTAATCTATATGACATCATTTTATTGGTCCCATGAACATAAATATAAATTCATTTTTTATATTTACATGACCCTAGAAGATGTCACAATACCCTCTATTTCAAAACATTTAAAGGTTTAATGTTTCTTATTAAGTGTCACTAAACTATATGGTTTAAAATTTATTTTATTAGGATAAAAATGAATCCCCTTTCATGGTCCTAATGAAAAAACCCAAAAACCAAAAACCTCCCAATGATAGTGTTATATTATAATGTTCCCAATTGTGTAGATTTTATGCCACAGTTCCACCATCTAAAAGAATATAGATGAATAACATAAGATGCATAAGGATTTTCATATCAATAAATGATATCAATTGATCACTATAATGAACAGGGTAACCATTTTTGTTGCTAGGATGGTTTTCATGAATTATTGTTGAAACCATAATAGAGTACTAGACTATTTAACTATACCAATTAAGTAATGATTCAACCCTCCGTCCACATTACTGATGCATAATACAATGTGTAATTCATATTTATAGGTGAACACATATCCTTCAAAATGTTTTATCTAATGTTTTCCATGCCTCCATTAGTCTCATTATATGGTAGTAATATGCCTTCAATGATATTTATAGACATTATGTCTTGACCCAAAAAATTCATGATTTCTAGTTGAAATTTGTGTTCAACATTGGGTGATGGGGAGTTCCAAATTATAATATAAATTTTATATGGAAATTATCTCCCAAAATATTGTATATTTAATCCATGAAGAAACTATATAAATTGGATATTTTCACATATTGCAGATGTAAGGACATGTGGTCAGTAGCAGAGTACATATTATAGGTTCAAAAAATATAGGTAATCCAGACTAAGGGGGGGTTATGGTATATATAGCTTTGTAACTCTATTAGAGGTTCATGAAATTGTAATAATAATACACCTCCCCAAATCTCATTACTTATAATATGGTTAGGGAATATATCACTATATATCAAGGGTCAATATCTTATCCTCCTTTGAGAGCTTCTCAAAATGATATCTATTGATATACTTGTAAGTAACTTCCTTGAAGATATTAGGTATAGACTATATCATAATTCAATATCTAATTCTCCAATAAAGACCATTTTATTTTATTAATTACATGGATATAAATAATATACTCCATGTTATAATAGTTCATTCTTTAATATAAAAATAAACTTCCTAGAACATAAAAAACATAAAAAAATAAATATAGTATAGGAATTATCCCAATCAAGATTTTCATAGATTTTTCAAAATAAATTATTTACTTCCAAACCTGAACACTAATGAAATAAAATACATGTGAAAAAAACCTCATTAATTTAGATATTAAATAAATCCCATATTAATTAATACATTTCTTATTAGTCTCCCATGACCCTAAATAAAACTATTTTTTTATAAAATTTTAGCCATAATTATATCAAGATCTTTTCATTTAATTGATTATAGACATCTCCCTCCATTTCTAACATGGATACATGAATTTTAAATTCATTTTAAAGAAACTAAATTCCATGAAATTAATCAACATAAAATTCCTCACTCTTATAATATTCAAATAACTTTTGATTATTTAATTTCATTTAGACCATTTTATTTTGATTCTTACCTAATGAATAGTTCAGAGGTCATCACTCCCCTCAAAATTACATTTAATAACCTACACAAGCATAGTTGGGTAGGGTCGATCCACATAGAAGGAAGGTGAGTGAATTATTAGGTTTTTCACTTTTAAACTCCAAGTTTTGTCAGCAGTGGGGAAAACATCTTCTTACATTTTTTATATTAATATGATTAAGTGAAAACATGATGATAAAGAAAAAAAATTACAAAGAAATTAAAATTTAATATAAGTCCGAAAACTATAGAAATAGAGTATACTAGTATTATGTAGCAAGAAATAGATGTGAGATCAAAAAATTATGCGGAATTCTAAACTACTAGTACGCATGGATGTTCTCTACATTACTTATAATCAAATCACACATCAAGAGAGACTGAAGAATTTCCCTCACTAGGAAACTCAACAAGTAGGGGATTAAGTCTTAGAGTTCACCACACCAAAACATAATTGAGCTGCAAGATGTTTTTTAGAAGATAAAATTTGGAAAGGAACTCGCCATAAATTTTCAATGTTTATGTTGTTAAAATATGAAAAATGATTTCAAAATCAACCTCACCAGTCGATATTGATGTTTGAAATTGAAAACATTTAGGTGTGTACGATCGAAAGATTAGAAATAGAATCAGTCTTTCTAACTGATTCTTAATTTCATAAAAAGATAAGAAAATGAATATTTAAATATCATAACCACAAGGTTTTTAAAAAAATTACATTTGCTGAGAAAGTTCAACCTATGATCATATTGATTAAAGAAGTGAAAATCAACTAATAATAGGGTACAAAATTTAAGGACAGAGGAAAGATGAACTCCCTCAATGGTGATATGTTCTTGGGCTCCTTAGCCTCCATGTCTTCTCTATCATCTCCCGGGAGGCTGCGATCTCAAAAATTATGGCATGGAATCAGAATGAGAGACCCCACTCTCATCTGATGTGATCACAGATTGGGAATGAGCATCTCCAATTTTCCTGCTTTCTCTACTTTAAGTATCCCTTGTCTTCTACTACATGTCACTGGAACTCTTCACCGACTTGAATTCATCTTTAACTATTGCACTCTACACGTGTGTGTTTTCGCAACTGGCACATCGCAATAGTTTTCCCCCATAAATAACTTCTGTTAAGTTAGTTAAATTTATTAGGACATATACACGTCTCTTGAATGAACTTGCACTGTAAAGACCCAAAGCCTGATATACATGGACATTAGATTACTTCTTCGGAATACTTAATACATAGAAAAAACAAACACACAAGGACAGTAATATTTTAGTGTCTTTGGAAACTCGGAACATAATCTTCTAATCATGCTGAAAGATCTTCAACATCTCCCATAAAGATCTTCCCCTTATTTTTCATACCTAAAACCTTTCTTTATATCCTAGGGAAAAGAAAACATTTAATTGTTGATCTCAAATTCTCAGTATGGTTAATAATTGAGAAAATAAAACAAACCATATACATTTGAACATAAAAACATTAACATAATGTTTAAACATCAAAATCATGAGAAATGACATGAGACATTGTCGTACGTAAGGAATAGATCATAATGGATAATAAATAATGATAAAATATCATGGTAATAAAACTTTTAATTGTGGAAAAATCTTAATCACATGATATTATTTCCATAGTATCCATGGAATTGTTGGCAAGACCATCTTTGTGGACGAATTCCCTTACTGAACCGAGTTCACTCCTCGTTCAAGTCCTGTATCACTGAACCAGATTAACTTTTCATTCCAGTAATTTCTATCTCATGAGATATAAATCTTTACCCAATGCATTTGAGGGAGATATAGGTCCCACCAATCTCATAATTAAATCATTCTTACGTGTGACACAATATAAACAGAAATCATCCATCATAACCCAAATATTAAAATGGGTTTCATAATCATCATCCTATCATAACATAATCTATATAAAACAAATGGATATCATTTCATCATAAGAAATTTGAAACCATGTAAATCATATAGACATTATACATGAAACATACACATATTAAATAATGTCATCTTAGATGGAAAATGTTTTTGACGAAACACTTGAAATTAATTCTTCAAGAAAATATCCTTTCTTCTTCAAAATCAATTTCTTTTCTCAAAATGCCCTAAAATTTTAAAAGAATAGGATTTTTTTGAAAATAATCATGAAATATTGTAGAGTAATCTCCATGAAAATAAGTCATTATGAAACCGTAAAAATCAGTTCATGTCTTATAAGTTAAAAAACATTCTTCTTCTACTTTTTCCAGAAAAGTCAAAAAGATCCTTGTATGGTAAAAAAACAAAGATTTCATCCATAAAACAATGTAAAAGTCAAAGAGGGGTAAACATGACTTTAAAAATAAATAGAATAATATTAAATATTTAATGAAAAACATATTTATGGACATGGATGAAAAATATAACCCCAATAAATACTTACGTATAAGCAATCTCGGAGAAAATGAGATTTTCAAATTTATCCCTTACCTTATGTTCAATTTCATACGTATGTGTCTGATACTCCTATATAGTGGGTTTAATCATATTATTAACTTGTAAAAGAACCATAATAATATTTATGATATCATATATTATTCACTTACAACATTATATTATCCGTTAATTTGTCAATTCTATGTTAAAGCATCATTTTGGGTAAAATCGTTTCATTTATCGTTCTTGTTTTGACTTGTAATTATTAATATGATTACTTAGATCATGATTACATAATTACATAATATAAAACATGATTTATATATTATATATATTCTGAATATACATATATATAATAGATCGATAAATGGAAAGAAATACACCGTTCATAGAGACGGTAGGTCGTACGTACGCATAAAAGTTGTTTTCGTTTCCTTATTGAATTGAATGTAATTAAGTAGATGACATACATATATATATATATATATATCCAGTAGAATTATAATGTCATATATTTCATTATTACTTATTAAATATACTTTATAATCATTATTTAATTGTTAACATGGGAAATGAATCTCATCGCGTCGTGGAGACGGTAATCCGTACGTACGCACGAGCGATGATATCGTTCCCATATTTATTGAATGTAATTGGAGTGGATGATATAATACATTTGATTCAGTATGATGTTATAATAATCATATAATGTTATTATTTATACCATTATACCAATCCAAGTAAGGTGTTGGTGGAAAAACCGATTACACCACGGCCTGGAGATGGTATTCTGTACGCACGCACGCGCGGTGATTTCATTTTCCATATGATGGATAGAAGGTGAGATAGGGTTATTTCATATTTATAATAACATAACAGTGTATAATTACTACTTATTTTAGTACTTTATAATGAAACAACTAAAGAAGATGAAGTAGAAGAAGAAAGAAACTTGAATGAGTCGGTAGAATAGATTTCATATTCCTCGACGCACCTCATTTAAACATATTCTTAGTGAACAAGAGTTGGTATTTTGAGAAGACAAGAACCTCTATGATATAACTATAGAGGTTGATAAAATTAATTGGTAGGGTTTGGCCGAGCTTCAAGGCTCAAAAGGGTGTGAAGAGAAGAGGGAAGGGGTGCCCTTTTTATAAGGGAGGAGAGGGGCACCATTGGAAAAACATAAAATATTATTTTATAATAAAGTAATATTCAGTTTATAATAGCTTTAAATTGATTTATTTCAAAGATAAAGTGGGTCTGGGTTAAAATCCTCTCAACCAATTGGTTTTAGGCAATTTTAGTTTTATATTTTAACCTTATAATTTAGATTAAACTCTAAGTTATATAAATTAACTTTTATTGTGTCTTCTTGTTTTCCTACACTATGTGGTTAATAAACATACTATAACACGATAGACGAACCAAAAGTGGTTCATTATTAACATAAATGACCTTATATAAGTCATTTTTCGAAACCTTCGATTTTTATGAATATAATAACAATTAATAATATAATATTTTCTTTAAAAACTATTTTATGTCAATTTTGACACTATTTGGTAATTGATTTTTGTGAAAATTATAAGAACATTATTATTTCAAAAACAATTACTTAAATCAACACTGTAATGTCATATTAACCTAGAAAATTAGTGTAATTCATAAAAAGTCTCAAAATTACATTTATTTTGTTATTTATAACATCAATTAGGTTAATATTTCATTAATAAGGTAATTACTGCATCATCATTGTGTCATAAATAAATTAAATTATTTAATGTCTAAAAATTATAAATAAAATACAATTATGTAAGAGATTTTTTTATCTTTCTAATTAATATTTATAGTAGAATTTATCTTATGTATAACCCTATATTAAAAATGTTTTAGTTATTAAACATTGGTTTTAACTATTTTAACTCTTCCTTAAATAAAAAAATAATAAGTGTCATAATCTAATCCAGGTGGACCTAAAGGGCAATATTTTATTCTTAAGGTTGTTTTTGTTCGAATTACACTTATCCTATATAATTAGGACAAGTGTTAGGGTAATAATAATATCATTTTTACCCTTAATTACCCTATTTACTTTTAACTCTGGTAAATAAAAGTAAAATGTTACTATTCACCAAAAATTATTTTTATCTTATTGAACCACATTTTGCTCCTTGATATTAACCTTGTGTCTCGGAGTTTTGAAATTCAACTCACAGATGTGCTAAAATTATGTTTCATGTAAATTTTCAAATTCTCTTAAGAGGTGGGCAAAAGACGGTGAAAAGTTCAATAAAATTTTTATATATCTAATATCATTATAAAAGGACTCAAATGAATTACAATGAACATATATAGGTATTATGTATCAATTTTGACCTAAAATAAATTTAAATAAAATAAATTAATATTTCAATAAAAAGTCGGTTTTTTAATAGTAACCCAGTGTTTTCACTATTGATCAAAAATTGGGAGCTTTTAGAAAAATACCAAAAATACACCCTAGGTTAATTTCGATAATTCGAATCGAAAAATGAAGTCAATTTTGAAAGATAAAAATATAAAATTTCAAAAAGTTAGTATTACTATTCATAACGGCTAATTCATAATAATATTATAATAATATCTCGTTTAGTGAAACTTGTTATTGTGTACTACACACGCTATCGAAGAAGTACTTGATTGCATGTAATGAAACCAAGTCAGGGTTGGGTGTAATGAAATCTTCATTTGGTGTTGCGTATAACATAATCAAAACGTATTTCATTTCTCCATTAAACCAAATCTATACTTAATGTTGCATATAATAATTTCCACAAAACGAACTTGAATTTGTGTGTGACACGAGCCAAGAATTGTGTTGCGTATACTGAAAGATAATACGGTGTTGCGTATAGTACATTTTAATTATGGTTTCGTGTACAACACAAGACATAAATGAAATTAAAAAGAATAATTATGATAAAATCTAGGGTTGTTATATGCACTAATAGAATAAAAAATTAAATAAATGAGAATGCATATAATGAAAATTAGTTATTTTTCATGTTAAGTGTTATATTAATCATTAAAAGTTAACAAAAGTTAATTTATAAATATCATAATTTATAATTATTCGTCACTATTATATTATTTAAAAAATTATTCACTTAATATTACTATGGTAAAACATATGTTTATTAAAAATTTATGAATTTATTTATGTTAATAAATATAAATACAAAATTTTTTTGTTTACCATTTTTCACTAAATTATTAAAATGTAACATCATAAGAAAATAAGTAATTAAAAATTTATTAATTTAGATTGTATTAATAATATTATTATTACTTTTTAATAAATTAAATTGTTAGATTAATTCATTAATTAGTTCAGTTTAATTTAATAATTATAATTAATAGTTTAGTTTTTTTAAAATATTTTTAAATTAATTAAAATATTTAATGGTTTATTTAATTATTTTTATTAATTATATATTTATAAAATTAACAGTTTATTAATTTATTATAATCTTTTATTATTAATTTAGTTTTAAATTAGTTTTTTTATATTTATTTTCAATTAATCACCCCCCCCCCCAATTCTAGCAGAACCCTAGGGGAGGGGTCTTCATTGGCACCATAGAACAGGGATGACTGGCTCTTCCCCTGTAAGTCACGGCGGCTCGGGAGAAATCCAAAGTGGAAACTCTCATCTCACCCACCACCTTAGGCAACGAAAATGGACTACCCTAGATTAGGCTTCCAGTTTCCTACCCCAACGGCACTAGAATATCAGATTGAAACTCCTCACGTGGCGGCACGGCTCATCCACAACAGTGAGGCGGCAACAAAAATCCAATATTCTTTAGGTACAAGGTTCGGGCGGCATGAGCTCCTTAAGAATCGAACAACATCAGACCTCTATTTATAGAACCAAAACATCACCTAGACTAGCCCTATATCAGCCTAGGTTCGGATTTCAGATCATAGTGGCAGGAAGAGGTATGGAGGATTCAGCAAGGCAGCGCGACCCCACTCTCTTCTCAACAGTAGAAAGCATTCGCAGTACTTCAATGATTTTTAAATTCTTTTTTTGATGATTCTGGATAGCAATTCTGGTTCATGTTTCTGAGTCTGTTGTGGTGGATGAGGTTTTAGTTCAGAATTGCAGGTATTGTAGAGAAATTTAGGCTTGATAATGTGAGAAGGAGATGCATAGGTGGATGGGTATTAGAAACGGCAAAGGTACGATGAATAACGGTGATAGGGAGGCAGGAGCTATCGGTGGAAGGGAGAAGATGGGAGAGATATACAGTGAAATTGAGCTATTCGTGAGTCACAAAACTATCGGTAGGAGGAATTAGAAATCGATGAATTTCGGTAGTATAAAAGGTAATTGGAAATGTTGTGAAATTTTTAAAACCTGTAGTTGGAAATGGATCGGTGCGTCATTGAATCACTGATAGAAGAAATAATGTTCATTCATAGTGAGACACCGATAGAAGTAAAATTACGACTCAATGATAAATGAAAATAAAAAAATTAATCAGTGCGACTTGAACCAATGATGATTTAAGACATTGATGAGTCATTGACTCACCGATAGATGAACATAAAATAAGATGCCAAAGATATGAGAGACTAAAACCAATGAAAAGGATCGGTGTATCGCAACATCAGTGCATCTCAAGAGACTAATGGCGATTCTAAGTAACCGGAAAGTCATGAATCACAGAAAAAATAAACAAAACATCAGTGTCAAAAAAGATCAGTGAGACAAAGGATAGGTGTGACAAAACATCGATGCATCACTCATCGATAATAAAAATTAAAAAAGTTAACAATAAAAATTAATTTACCACACATAATTAAATGATAAAAAATTATGTAATTAAAATAAAAGAGAAATTAACAAAATTGTTTAAAATTAAATAATTAACTGTAACTAAAAACTGACTAAATTATTTAAAAAACTAAAAATAAATGCTACTAAATTATAAACTTAGAAAATAAATGTTATGATTAATTAAATATATGTCTAATTAAATGAAAAATGCATAAAAACCGCAAATCTGAATAAAAAATAATAAGAATTAACTATTGATATTAAACGAAAAAATTATTTAGTTTGACGATGAAATGAAAACATAAAATTAAAAATACATTACATTATTAAACATTAACTTAAACTTATTTTCATAGAAAAAAATTGAACTGGTTAATAAGTAAAGATAATATAAAAATATAAATTAAAGGGTATGTTTCTAAATTAAAAAATAAATTAGTCTAACAAAAATAAAAATGAACAATTAATTAAATAATAACATTTTAAATTTTTAATGAAATATCATATTAAGATTAATAATCTAAAAAGTATGTTAATAAATTTTGAATAAATATAAAGACTATATATAAAGAATAAAAAAATAAATTTAATTATAAAAAATGATTAATTAAATAATTTAGTGTTAAAAATACAAATATAACATTATTTCTAAAAATAATCAAAATAATTACTTAAAATGATAAAAATTAAATAAAATATGTGGAAAAACTATTTTAAAACAGAGCCACATCATATTCACCCACACTTAATCAGTGTTTGTCCTCAAACAATCCATGTTTTATTTTGTTTGAAAAATAGTAAAATGTTTATTATTAAGATCACACTGTAACATGTTCAGCCATTTAATAATAGAGGACATAAACTTATTCATGCTTAAGGAAATACATTTTCAGATAATGTCTTCCCTAAAACAAATACTCAAAGAGTAATCAAGAAAGCTATGAATCATCATGTAATGAAAATTTCATGCCTCATATGTGACACAACTTAATGACTCATTTGAATCCAAGATGAAGATCTAAATCCAATAATGGCATGAGGTAAAATATTAATGGAATTAAGACATTAACAAGGGAACATTGTAATCTGACTTTTTCACATAGGTTCCACAAATAAATATTTTTTTGTGAGTCACCTCAAAGATAAAACCTAAATGATTCCCATATAAACCAATTGACCCCAACTTCATTTGGCGTTCATCATCACCCACACCTTAATGAGCTCATTTTTTACCCTAGAGACATTATTTTTTTTCCAAAGTGATGTTTTATTATACTGAGCACTGTGAAATACACTTATTACATGTGTAGAGAGGGCTTATAGTAAACATAAATTCACCCAACTTCTAAGGTCTCAGAGAATCACCGTGGGATCCCAGATGCCCAAATTACTCCAATTTCAAAAGTTTTAAATAAAAAACATTTATGCAGTCCCATTATGATGATTATTTTTAATAATTAAAATATGAATGAGTCCCCTAGAATTAGAATCAAACATACAGTTCAAAGTGTTATGATAATAGCTCCACAAACATGTAACCAAAATCACTTTCATAAGTAGTTTATAAACTGAATTTCCATCAAATAACTATGCTAGATCACTCAGCAATCATCCATACTCATTAATTCTAGATTTAATGCACAACTTAACTACCTAATATATATTGACCATAAGAAAAAAAAAATTGAAAAATATAATGCCAAGCCTAAAATTTTGCAAGAATATGTAAAAATGTTACCCATTTTTTAAAAAAAAAATTTATGTTGAAGTAGGAATGGATGAGTTCTCACTTAAGAATATTTAAGAAAAATCAATAATTTACCCCCTCCCCCACACATAAAACCGAACATTGTCCCTAAGGTATACTTATAAATATGGAGAAGAACAATTTAACAATTAAGGATCAAAACAGATTTTCAATTTAACAGATTGGTGACATATTTAAAGGTCACATTGAAGTTCATAAATTTTGTTTTCCCCAAAAATTAACATACAGCGGGTTCATTAACAAGTACACTGATTAAAATTTAGTCCATGTGACAAATTAAGTTTCCATTAATGTTCAAACCAAGAATGTAACATGTGGATACACAGTGGATAGGTGTAAGGAATTTCAGAAAATAAGATTCAATTGAATATTTAGTAACACATAAGGCAAGAATTCCTAACACCCCTTAGAAAAGCATATTCCAAAAAAACACAACAAACAACAAACATGTACCCCCCAAACATAATTTCATATAGTGAAATGGTTTTAACAACAGTGAAATTCAATTTTTCAGCAAAGAGGCTTGTACAGAATTTATGCACAGCATAGTGACATATAGTAGAATTTTATTCAAATACCAGTCATGCAATAGAATTTTTAGTTCACTTGTAGTAGATTTTTCTAATAAAATCAGAATTTTTCAGTAAGAAGGATTTTATTAAAAAAAGGAGAAGAAATAATTGTAGAAGGGTGATGTACTTCCATAACTAAATTTTATTCAAAAAATTATCATGGGAATTCCACTCCTTTATTAACCCAAGTAGCAGTACCCTATAAACACAGACCTTGTAAACTAGGAAAAAAATCCTGTAGAGATAGAGCATATGGAAGACAACAAAGGAGCACTTTATTCAACACTAAAAAGTGCAATGATAAAAACAAGGAAAATGAAAACAAAGAAACCACATGGGTTGAATCCCATGAAGCACTGAATTTAATGTCTTCAGTTAGACATTATTTAATTACATTTGTTTATATTTTTTAACACAACAATAACCATGGGTTTCCTCCCATGTAGCGCTAAGTTTAAAGTCCCCAGCCAGACTCACCTAGCTACTAACCCAAATCACTATGTGGATGTAGTTTTCTTAATAGAAACAACCATATGTTTTTGGCCCAAATATTTTTATCATGACAATGAAAATTGTGAGCTCCCAAATGAAACTCTACCAAACCCTCAAATCTTATATAAATCCCTATGAAACACCCTTTAACAGTTGTGAGAATAATGTTGTCCACTTATAAAATAATTTTGGACATTTCAAGATTTGAAGACAGATAAAGGGACAATAAAGAACTAGGTGCTTCAAAAGGTGTAGCATTGACCTTAGAGCTATATCTCTTAACCTCAACACTAACATGTTACAATTCAAGGGTGGATATGGGTGAGTAATAAATAGTTAGTTCAAGAAGAGATTCAGTAGAGTTCTAAACAGAATCATGTACAATGAAACTCAAGTATAATTCTCCCACTAAACTACTATCAGTATCATGATAAGGCTCAGAACCCCTCACAGGTGATGAAGAAAGAGAAAAACAAGGAAGAGAATTTATTTTATCACAAACAAGTTCAAGTCAAACGATTTTATAAATCTATTCTAAAATATCTTCATTTGTTAACTAGAATTGAACATCTATTGTTTCTTTGAAATAAATTCAAAAAAATTAATGTATGTTCTAAATTTTTTTTTCAATTTCATGTTCAAAATTCCCACATTCTAAAACTCTATCATTTGAGTGTTGCAATTCAATTTTTGGAGAAGTATTTCAGAATTCAGTTTCCATAATATCAGTTTCGAGAATGTTCAACTTTAGAAAATTATCTTCAAATTGGTTAACATTAATTTCCATTTCATTACACAAAGATTAAGAAATTTTATTACTATGAGTATAGGAGAATGATAAATCATCAATTAGTCTTTCTTAAAACATCATTCCCTCTTCCTCATTCTGCAACAACATTTCAGAAATTATTGGGTTTACAAGTTCAAGACATGGAATAGAAACTTTCAATTGAAGTTAAAATAGTTTATATTTCATTTTATCCAGTTTAATGTTTTCCTCCAGATTATACCCAATATCATGTTAAGACTCATTGTTTACCAAGTTAGAAAAATTGGGCGAAGAGTATTTAACATTCAAGTTTTTAGTTTCATGTTTGACATCAACTCGAGTGACTTCCTTTTCAAAACCCCCAAAACAGTGATTTTTCTTCAATGTAGGAATTATAAAGAGAAGTAGACATTCTTTTTCAACATGATTCAATTCATCTTCAAAATTTTCCAACTCAACAACATTAAAGTTATTCATTAGATTTTTAATGTTATTCTCTCTATTTAATGAGTTGGTTATTTCTTGATGTGGTTCAACAAAATCAGATTTATCAAAGAGAATGGGTTCTTGTCCTATATTACTATCAATTTCCACATTCATATGATTTTTGAATCTTTTTTAAACATTTTCTTTTTCATTTTCTTCAAATTCTTCTTGTTCTTTAACCCCTTTTTTTGTAACTCCAAAAGAATGTTTTCTAATCATTTCATTCTTCTATCCTGCTCTTGAGAATCTCTAGGTTGAATTTCATGGGTTTGGATAAACAAGGTGTTCCAATTATTCTTCCTAGCATCATGTTCTGTTTCAATTAATCCATGTTTATCTAGGAATTTAGGATTAGATTCAATCTTTTCATCTTCTTCAATGCAAACTTACTATTGTGGCTGGTTATTGCACACAGCCATGTAGTGTTCCCATAACAGCTACAACACACACAATGAGGCCCCATCTGATTCCAGTTATGGTGATGTTCCATTTTTTAAAACGAGAAAAAAATTATTTTAAACAAAAAAAGATTTATATTTGAGTAGATTTTTTCAAAAACCACACAAGAAGTAGATAAAATTCAAAGAAGTTTTTTTAATATGATTTTTTATATGATTTTTATTATATTTTTAAAATTTACTAAAAATTAAAACACTCAAGGCATGACTTACCTGGAAATGCTGCCAAATTATTAGTAGGCTAGAGGTCTTCAAGGCCCTAAAATTTACATTTAATAACCCACACAAGCACAGTGGTGTAGGGTCGATCCACAGAGATGACAGGTGAGTGAATTCAAAGGTTTTTTAATTTTAAACCCCCACTGTTGTCAGTAGTGGGGAAAATAACTTTTTACTTTTTTTATATTTATATGATGAAGTGAAAATTGGATGATGAATAAAAGTTTTTTTTACAAAGAAACTAAAATTTAAACTAAGTAAAAAAAAACTTGAGAAATATAGTATACTAGTATTAAGTAGCAAGACATAGAAGTGAGATCAACAAAGTACTGAGGAATTATAAACTACTAGTATGAATGGATGTTCTCTCTACTGCTTACAGTAGAATCACACATCAAGAAAGACTGAATAATTTCCCTCACCTGGAAACTCAACAGATAGAGGATTATGTTTTGGAGTTCTCCACACCAAAAATTAATTGAGCTGCAAGATGTTTTTTAAAAGATAACATTTGAAAAAGAATTTACCATAAATTTCAAGTGTTTATGTTGTTAAAATTTAAAAAATGCATTAAAAATCAACTTGATCAGTCGATATTGAAGTTTGAAATTAAAATCATTGAGTTGTGAAGAATCAAATGATTAGAAACAGAATCAGTCTCACCAAGTGATTCTTAATTTTGTAAAAAGGTAATAAAATGAATATTTAAAGTTCATTACCAGAAGGTTTTATTTAAATTCCTGAGCTAATAAAGTTCAAACTATAATCATATTGATTAAAGAAGTGAAAATAATCCAATAACAAGGTAAAAAATTAAGGACAGAGGAATGAAAACTCCCTCAATGATGCTCCGTTCTAGGGCTTCCAATCCTCCATGCCTACTCTATCATCTCCCGAGAGGCTCCTCTCTCGAAAATTATGCCGTGGAATTAGAATGAGAATCCTCACTTTCATCTGATGTGATCGTGGATTTAGAATGAGCGTCTCCAATTCTGCTACTTGCTCTACTTTAAGTAGCCACTTTCTTCTACTGCATGTCACTGGAACACTTCACAGACAAGAATTCATCTTTAACTATTGCACTACAAATGTGTGTGTTTTCGTGACTAGCACGACGCGCTAGATTTTTCGGCGTATCTAAATTCTTTTAATTTAGTTAAATGTATTTAGACGTATACACATCTCTTGAATGAACCTGTGCCGATAGAATAGAAAGGTAAATAATTGAGAACGCAAATAATGAAAAATTGTTATTTTTTAAGTTAACTTCTATATTACTCATTAAAATTTAACTAATGTTAATTAATAAATATCTTAATTGATAAATATTATTTACTTTTATATATTTAAAAAATTATACACTTAATATTACTATGGTAAAAAATAAGTTTATTAAAATTTTATTAATTTAATTAAGTTAATAAATATAAATACTAAATTTTGTAGTTTATCATTTTTAACCAAATTATTAAAATTTAACATCCTAAGTAAATAATTAATTAAAATTTTAATTATTTAGATTGTATTAATAATTTTATTATTTCTATTTAAGAAATTAAATAGTTAGATTAATATATTAATTAGTTTATTTTAATTTAATAATTTGAATTAATACTTTAGTTATTTATTTTAAGTATATTTAAATTAATAGAGTATTTTATAGTTATTTTAATTATTATTATTAACTATATATTTATAAAATTAACAGTTTATTAATTTATTATTAACATTCATTAATAATTGAGTTTTAAATTAGTTTTCTTATATTTATTTTCAATTCATCCCCCCCCCCAATTCCAGCGGAACCCTAGGGGAGTGGTCTTCTTTGGAACTGTAAAATTGGGACAGTGGCCTCTTCCCCTGCAAGTTGCGGTGTCTTGGGAGAACTCCACAGTGTCAACTCTCAGCTCGCCCTCCTCATTAGGTGATGAAAACGGACAACCCTAGCTTTATCTTCCAACTTCATACCCCAACGGCGATCGAATCTCAGATAGCGACTCCTTTCGTGGCTTCACGACTCATCCACAGCATTGCGGCGGTGAAAAAAAGCTCATCTTTTTCATTTACGATGGTCTGGTGGTGTGATCTCCTTAAGCGGAGAACAACTTCAGACCTCTCTTTACAGCAGCAAAAACAGCTCCTGGACCAGCCCGACTTCAACCTCGATTCTGATTTCAGACCATAGCTACATTAGGTGGTATACTGGCTTCAGCAAGGCAGCATGAAACCTCTCTTTAATCAAAAGTGGAAAGCATTTGCAGTACTTCAATGATTTTGAAAAGCTGCTTTGGTTGGGTATGAATAGAAATTCTGGTTCAAGAGTCTGATTCTGTGGTGGTGGATGAGGTTTGAGTTTGGAATTGCATGTATTGTAGGGAAAATGAGGCCTGATTGTGAGGGATGGGTATTCATAGGTGGATGCGTAGCAGCAATGATTTCATACCAGGATGACCGGTTAGAGGAAGGTGGAATCTATCAGTGGCAGGGAGAAGGCGGGAGAGACCGACAGTGGAATTGAGGTATTCCTGAGTCACAAAACTATAGGTTGGAGGAATGAGAGACCGATGAAGATTAGTAGAAGAAAAGGAAATTTGAAACGTTGTAAAATTTGTAAAACCGATAGTTGGAAATGGATCGGTGTGTCATTGACTAACTGATAGAATAAATATTCGTTATTCGCAATGATACATCGATATAAGTAAAATTACATCATACCAATAAATGAAAATAAAAAAAAGTAATCAGTGCGACGTGAAACCGATGATGATTTAGGATATCAATGAGTCATTGACTCACAGATAGATGAAAATAAAATAAGATGCCAAAGATATGAGAGACCGAAACTGATGAAAAGTATCGGTGAAACACAACATCAGTGCATTGCATGAGACCAATGGAGTTTGAAATTAATCCGAGAGTCACGACTCACCAATAAAAAAAAACGTTAGTGTGAAAAATGATCAGTGAGATAAAGGATTGGTGTGACAAAACATCAGTGCATCTCTCCCCGATAAAACAAATTGAAAACATTAACAATAAAAATTAATTTATTACAAATAATAAAATGTCAAAACATTAATTAAATAACATAAAAGATAAATTAACATAATTGTTTGAAATTAAATAATTAACTGTAACTAAAAACTGTCTAAATTGTTTAACAAACTAAAAATAAAGGCAACTAAATGAATAACTAAGAAAATAAATGTTATGATTAATTAAATATATGCCTAAATAAATACCAAACACCTAAAAAACCACAAACCAAAATTAAAAAAAATATAATTAACTAGAGATATTAAATGACAATGTTAATTCGTCAGATTATAAAATGAAAACATAAAATTAAAAACACATTGCTTTATTATATTTTAACTTAATGTTATTTACCTAGCAGAATAATTGAACCAGTTAGTAAGTAAGATTAATTTATAAATATAAATTAAAGGGTAAGGTTCTAAATTAAAAAATAAATTAGACTAATGCAAATAACAATGAACAATTAATTAAATAATAACATTTTAAATTATTAATGCATTATCAAATTAATATTAATAATCTAAAAAGTAAGTTAATAAAGTTTGAATAATTAGAAAGAATATATAAAAGGACTAAAAACACATATTTAATTATAAATAATTATTTATGAACATATTTAGTGTTAAAAATAAAAATATGTCATTATTTATTAAAAAGTGTGAAAATAATTATTTATATTGATAAAAATTAAATATAAGATGTGGAAAAACATTGTAAATATAGATCCACATCAACTACCAAAAAATAGAAAAATGATAAAATATAAATAAAGTTTAAGATCTCTAGATTTCATCAGTCATGAATTCGTAACATCCATCACATCATAAAAACAATTTATTAAATTATTTATTATTCATCTTATTTTATCATCATAGTGTTATATAATTATTCACAAAATAAATTTTATCTATGTTATAAAATATCTCAATGAATAAATATCCCAACCATCCTTCTTATTTCAATAACAAAATATCACAACACATCCCCTTTAATCAGGGATTGATATTTGTTTCATGATGAGAGTTAATTTTAATTGTTATTGATCTATAATCCTATTTAAATGTGATATTATTCCATAGCATGTAAATATATAACTAGACCAAGACAGTAAAATCTACCAATACAACTTCATGGAATTTATTTTTTCTAACAGTCTGAAAACATTCACTGCTATTAACATTTGATTTCAAATATTTTGATATAAACCATATCATCATCTAGGTCTTGTATAATTTTAAAATAACATTTTATTATTTTTAAAAACTTCTTATGAATCATATAATCTTATATTGTTAGTCTTACATATTCTTTGAATTTAATCTTACATATTACGTTATATTTCAATCATTTTTCTATTTCCTTAGAAACTATATTCATTGAATGAGATTAAATTTTAAGGTAAAAATAGTTCAATAAATTATATCAAATATTCCTATGTATATAGTCAATATAGAATGAAGGTTGGGATCAATGGGTAAATTTTTTTATACTTCTCAAATCAGTAAATTATAAAACATATGGATGGTTCCCAATTTATTGTACAACAATAGTACAACATCAAGAAAATACTAAAGAATTGATGGAAAATATTATGTATTTTATTTTATGAATTTCATTATTATATATAATATTACATATCATATATATATATATATTGTGTACCTAATATAAATATTATTTCTCATGATAAACATCACTTATGGAGTGATCATTGTTTTCACATCGTGGATGATGATTTAGCTGCTAACAAATTCTCAAAAAATTAATTACTCAAATATATTATTTATGAAAGGATAATTATTCATTTAGAAAATTTAAATTCATGGAAATATTCAATACTTACACATAAGATAAACCTTTATATATCCACTTTAGTGAATATTTTCATAACTTATAACTTTTAATTTTAAACAATTTATTATTAACCTTTGATGGACTATAAATTTAACCCAAACAATTATCAAGAAATCCTTCTCAAAATTTATTCTAAATACATAAAATTTATAAACCTTAAATAACCATCCAAATTCAATGATAATCAATTATTCACCATCAAATTTCAATGATAATCAATTATTTAAGTATAAAACTTCCTAGTTTAATAAATATCCAAGGTTGGTTTTTTTTGAAAATAGATCCCTAAAAGCTTAAACCATTTAAAAAATAGAGACAATACCTCCTTATTTATATTTAATTCTAATCTAATTATGACTATTTTTATGTAATTATTTCTTCCCACGTTCTCAATATAATTTAGAGGTTCCAATTTTATAATACGTCATTACTTTTTCTACATTTTTATCCATAATATGTATAGTGGAATATTCATTAGCTTCCCTTCCCCTTTGTTAATAATCTTAATTCACAATTTTTTCATCAAATATAACAATCGATTCATTACTCTAAGGAAAAATAAATTCAGAAGGGATTTTGACCCCTTATGTATTAATATTATTAATCAATATTATTATACAACATTGAATCTATGTATTCTTTAAAAACTTGAATAGAAAATCCAAATTTATGGAGTTTGAACTCTCCCCTTTGGTCATAAAAACCTCCATATAAATCATTGAAATAATATACCTTTAAATGTATTAGGTTATTTTAAACACATATTTATTATAACCAAAACCCTTGATCTTATTTTTCCCATGTTTTTTGGAAATTTAAGTTTTAACACAGATTAATTTTTTAGATTTATACTTGTTAAGAAATTACAATGATTGAATTAACCACTTGGTAATTAGTCATAAATAAATTATATAATGAAATTGATTTATCACTCACAATCATGTAAGTAAGTAAAATCGATTTTTACCCATTATTTATTTAGTCGGTCATTATTTCTAATAATAATTACCTATAGATTGTTTCTACCTATATATTTTTTATCCAATAGAAGATAAATTCTTGAAATGAAAATAAATATACAAATTATAAATTATTAAAATGAGGCTAGGGGTAATAAGACCATCCAACATTGAGGAAATTAATTAAACATAGAGTTTGAATAGATTATTCATGATATAAAATACATAAAATTGTTTTTTAAAAATGTCTTCCACCTGGTACATGTTATTATTCGTTATCAATCCTTGAATAATAGAGTTTTAATCCCGTACTTTGTATTTCAACCTATTGTATTGAATTTGACCTTTTAGTCCTCTGTCACATAACTAAAACACACTCAAAATATTGTGATATAGACCAGAACCATATAAAACATTTTTTTTATTCAATTTATCTCGAGGAAAATAGGTTTTTAACTTCATTTAAAATTTATAGACCTATCGTTTCCAAACCAAATAATTCCATATATATATATATTCATAATAATATTCATATTACCTTTTATGAGGGATGATCATCAAAAAGAATAAATAAATGTATTAAGGAAAAAGATGATATCCTGAAACCAACAATATAAAAGAAGAATATATAAAAATAATATTAATATATAGGATATCCTGATGAAATAAAGTAGAGAAAATAATGGATGTAATTTTTTTTAACCTAAGGAAACTAAAGAAGAGGTTGATCTGGGTTATACTAGATATAATCTGATTAGCTAGGTACTTTCTATTCTTATCTTGATCCATTGTTAGATGGATAACTATTAAGAATTTTATTTTTTTTTTATCAAATTTACCCTCATTAAATATCATGTAAATATATATAATTTAATAGATGTAATAGAACATATATTTTTTTTGGTTCACCTATACAATGATGTTATGTTGGGTTAGTTATAGTGAAGTAAATTACATAATAGGGGGGTGAAATAATTTGTTCAAAAAATGACTGATTCAAAACTCCTCTCTTATTTATTCACTAGAACAGTTATTCTTTTTTAGTGATTAGAGATCATCAAAAATAGATAATTGAAATAAAAATATTGATGTATAGTGGTTCAGGGAACAAAAATATTTTATTCCACTCCACCAATACTCAACTCCATCATCCTAGTGATTTCACAAGTATATGCTCTTATCCTAATACCCAAACAACAAAAACTATGTGAATGCACTAGACAACTTAAAATAGGAATTTACACAACATTCTTATTCCTTTATAGGGAACCTTAAATCCATATCGAAGTATATGAAGTTAATATTAAACCATGATTGATTAAGGGAAGTAAAAACTATAACAATTCAATTGAGTTTCCCTCTATTGAGAACACATGTTACACACCATAGTAGAAGCATAAACTACCCAATGTATTGAGATATTCAATTAAAAATTGTATAAAATATATCATAAACTTTTTACAAGATTTTTAATAGAAAATAAACCACCTAAAAGATGTTTAAACATTTATTTTTATATAGTGCATATTCATCATAATTCTTCGACGTTCTTACATTAGAACATGTAGCAGTAATGTGTATTAGTAGTGACATCAACAATAGTGAGTCAAAAAAAATGTCAAATGATTTATATCGCCAAATTTTATCTCTAAAAGAAATGAAAAACAATTCATTTTAGTATCTCTCCTCCTATAAATGAATATGTGATTTTATATGTATTTTTTCATGAAGATAATCTCAAAATTTAAGCATCTTGTCAAATATAAATAGTTCATACCAAATCCCAAAATATCACACAACAAATAATGAATATTTTTAATCAATCATATTCAAGAGAGTCCAAACATCCTATAAGAATATAAATTATTTAATCTAATGAATTTGATCCTTTGAATAAATCATATTGAGCCTCTGAATATCTTTTGGAATAGCCTTGAACAAATTTTTACATCCATCAATACCATCACATAAATCTAGGATAACATCATATATTGAAACCACTATCATTGTATATTTAAACATAGGGTTCCATCAATTAAGGAAAAAAATTAAAATATAGGGTTGACAACATATGGTGGAATAAAAAATTAAGATTTATTTGTTATACATTTTTTTCCTCAAATGAATGGTTCCTTACTCACATAGGGTTTCTTAACGATACTTTCCTGAAAGTGTAGTGTATTAGGTCCGTATATGTTGTTCGAAACATAGATTTGATTCCATATTTTAATCTTACAAATGTAGGGTATGGACAGTGCTTCTATAATACACTAAAACATGTCTCAGATACTTTTATAAATATTCTCCTTAAATAAATGTCTTCAAAATATTTCTACAATAAATATTTCCATAAATATTAATATCCGGAAATTCACTTAAAGTAATATAATTTGTTATAAAAATGTGTGCTGTTTTGAGCTCCAAATCAAGAAGAATTTAATGAAATTAATTGATCAACATAGTCTTAATAATCTCCCACTTTTTTATGATAAAAAAACCCATAACATAAAAATATAAAATTTGAAAACAATTTTAAAAATAAGTTCCCCCTTTTTTTCTCCTAATAATATTTATTCCCTAATGGAAACTTTTACCCTTTAATAAGGATTAAAACATCTCCCCATATCAAATTTTTTATAGAAAACTTCTCCCCCATGATGTAAGCATGTAAACAAGAAACTATTAACATTAGCTATAAACATCCACACCATTTATGAAATAAAAATGATAAGATTTGTATGATTTACTCTGAGTATATTAATGATTTATTAAAATGTTATAAATTTTAAACATGTAGAATATATAAAATATATTATAAATAAAATTATTATTTACTTTAAACTCTCCCTAAATCATATCATAAATGATTTAAATGAAATATAACATTTTTATCTTATTTTTTCTTTTATAATATCTGAAATAAAATTATAATTATTACTATATAGACTAATTAATTTATTCCTGAGATAAACAAGTATTATGATCATAATAATTTGAAATAAAACAATTATGAAATAACATAGAACACATATTTTAAATAAAAAATATTTATTTAAATGCCATAAATATATGTTAAAAAAGGCTTAAGAGGGAGTAGAGGGTTCATCGGAACATTCCAAACATCAATACTTTTTTATTAAATTAGCTAAAATACTGGAAATTTTTTCTAATCTATTTGGAACAATTTTTTACATTGATAATAAGAAGGAAGACACTGTTAAACTAGAAACAGTTTCATCATTTCAAGATATACCTTAGTAAACAATTCTATTATGAAAAACTACATTTGGCTTAGCATTCCTACCTTGAAATATTCAGTGTCTTATTTTCAGTTTGATCTATCCTTCACATTATGATATACATTTTTTAATGAATAAAAAACTATTTTTTCATACATACTCTTTCAATAGTTATTCATAAACCCTTCTAGACACATCCAACCCATCTTGTAGCAATACTTTTTTCAACATTTCAACCGATGACTTTGAATCAAATATTTTCATATGAAATTTGAGATGAATAAACATCTATTAATTCATCACTATGAATATTTTTATTTATTTTAAATATTTTTGAAATGAATATTAAAAATATGAAATTCTATTATCTTTTAATAGATCTGACATATTACCTAATATCATTTTTGTGAGATATATTTTCCTATGAACCTGTAGAATAGGGTAATTACATCTCTTTTGTCATGTTTTCTAGAATTTTTTGACCATTTTTTTCTAAATTATAACATGGATAAATGAATATATTTTAATAAGAACATGATATGATCTTTTATGACACAATCAATATGATGTTTTGTAATTATTATCCTACAAAATCATTGGAGATTTTAACATTTTAAAGAAACATGTTTGTGTATGAATGATATGAGATTTAATTAAAAATAAAATAATTAATATAAATATTTAAAAGTAAATTATTGAATAAATAAAATGCTTTTAATAATTTATAAAAATATTCCCTTTTCAGAAATGATATAAAGTAGAGTTTTAAATATATAAATTTTTATAACAAATTAGTTATTTACACAAAATAGATTAAGACGTGACTTTAAAGATTAAATAATACACTTTATCAATTTGAAATATACACATATTTTTCTACATATATAAAATAGTTGTCATGATCTTGATATTTAGACTAAGAATAAAATATTTTTTCAAATTTTCGGTCTTTCACCATTACGTAATATTATATGTTTTCTTTTCTAAATTTATTCCCATGAAATTGATTTAAATATTTTTATCCTTTAATCATCACACATGATTCTTGTTTAAAATAATTAAATTCATCCAATAATACTTAAGAAATATTATCATGAAAATAAAATGATCTTTTATAATCATTATACTATAAATTAATAATCTATTTTGACATATTTTATTTATCTAATAAAGTAGTACTGTAAGAATTTTAAAAAAAATATTATAATTATTTAATGAATTCATATTTATCTTGTTACATAATGAAATATTTATTTACTTCTTCATAAAACAAGTTTTAACAACAATAAATTTGAGAGTATGATGATTGAAACTCCTGATCAGTATGAGTCATAAGACATACCATTTGTGCTTTATGATCATCCTCAAAATCTTGAGAAGATTCATCATGTGAACTATAAGTATTACTCCCATAGTATTTTACATTTTTCAATCCTTTAATCATTTAATCATCTTTATTTTGTGATTTTAGTAAATGATGAGTTTCCTTTTCATTTCCTTTTACCTTCCACTTAAAGAATTTATTTTAACTAGTCCATTTCTTTTTCGTTGTTTCCAACCTTTAAAATCTCTCATTATGATATAATAATTATTTATCTAAATATGGACAACATGAATCAAGTGATTCTTCCATAGTACATTTTAGTATAGCATATTCATATTTTATATTATATTTTTCTTCACTCTGAATCTCAACTTCATACATCATTAATGTCTAAATAAATTCCTTTATAGCTTCATTTTTTACTACTATAGATTGGTGTGTATAGTGGATATTTGAATCCACATTGAGGGTAATTCTCTGAGAACATTTAACTCTTGATTATATTTTTAAATTAAATCTCCCAATGTTTTTGAAAATCATTATTAATTTTCCATTCATTTATGTTATAGTTTCATCCACGTACATTCTGAATATATAAAATTTTAGTTTCATAGTAGTCTATCTTAATTTTATGAAATTATCAGTTTCATCATATAAAATATAAATAGTTTTCCACAAATCATATGTGGTAGTATATTGAGATACTTGAATGAATTCATAAGTTCATATACAACACATAATATAATTCATCGATTTGGAATTGAGATCATATTTTCATTCTTGACCATTAATCCTACAATAAATTTTTTTATTATGAATATAATAAGGTTTAGAATCCTTTAAATAATCCCTTATTCAATGATTTTTCAAATAATTGATCATACGTTCTTTCCAGCATCTATATTTTTCATTTTTTAAAAAAGGATCATCAATTAGTGACATACATTCTCTAGAATTTGTCATTTTCAATATTTATTCATTTAACATTTAACTCAGAATTATTATATTCTTCCCAATAATATTACTTATTATAATAGAATATAACCAAAATAATATTCAAGGATTTTCTAAAATAGAAATATAAAAATGGAGAACATATCTTGATACCACTTGTTTATGTCATGTAAAAACAGATTTTATAAATAAGAAATATCTCAAATATAGACCTGCCTTTGATATACATTCTTAGGTTGTTATAGTTATACTAAAGATAAATACACAATATGGGGGTTTAATTGGGTACTTGAAAAAAAATTCTAGTTTTAAAAAAACCTATATTGTTTGAGGAGAAACCCATTCCAACTATTTTATATATGAGAGATATGATGAGATAAATAAATAAAATGACCATATTGATGTATAGTGGATTAGGGGACAGGGATTGCCTAGTCCACTCCACCAACTGTAAACTCCCCGAGCATTTTTGATTTCACTAGAAGGTCCAAATATCAAAATACTGTCATATAAACAACTGAGTGAAGGTAATTGACACATTTGAATAAGACTATACAATACCTTAAGATTATTTTATAGGGGACTGTAAATCTAAGGATTAGTGAAAGAATATAACACTAAACCAAGACTAAATATAAGTAGTAGAAACCCCAAAATGTCAATATTCATTTATTTTGAAGAGAATACTTGATAAAATTCAATGTTTTAGTGCAAACAAAAATTATATATTATTATCTCAAATAACACATCGTTGAAAATAGTTCTTTATTGTTGAACATGAAATTAAATAGAAAATAAATATCTATAATGATGTTTAAAAATGTATATCTCTAAAGTCCATCTTCACTAAATGATATGTTGTTATTTCAGAAGAACATGTAACAATAATTTAAATTAGGAGTGATTTTTTTTGAAGTGAGTCTATCATAAAAATCAAAACATGTATTTCTCTCAAGTGTACTCTGAAGTTAATGACATGCTTATTGTTTTAGTATCTACTCTCATATATATATGTATATATTCTTGTACATCTATATCTATTTAGTATTGTCTCGATATCTATATAATAGGTTGAATATTTCTATGTCAAACCAAATATAAACAATATTTCATAATAAATTTTTATTATTTTAATTAAAAAACACTCAATTGATTTGTATCTTCTCTTAATAATAGTTATGACATAATCCTTTGTATATGACCCTTTGAATAAATCATAATGATACTTTGAATCAGATACGAAATAGATTTAAATATATTATTACTTCTTTCAAGACTATTTTATAAATATCAGATAATATCATAAATTTAAAACTCTTTTTTTGAACAGTAAAATATAGGATTATGTTATCTAATGAAAAAAAACCAAATATATGGTTGGCAAGGTAAATTTGATTTCCAAATTGGGTTTTATGTACCATATATTTTTTATTCAAACGTAGAATTCTATACTCATGTAGTATTTCTTAAACATGAATTTAAGATAGTGTAGGGTATATGGTCCATACATGTTTTTCCAAATGTATGGTTGATTCCTTACATTATACTTACACATGGAGGGTATGAACAGTTTTTCCTGAATACAATAAAACACTTATTAAATACCTAATATGTTTCATTGATTAATGACATGAAAATATTTATATAAGAAATATTTCCAAAAATAATTATTTCATAAAATTCACATAATTTAAAATCAATTGTATGCCAAATATCCTCCTTCTCTAATTGTAAAAGCATATAAAATATAATTGATCTCAAATTTCTTAAAAATGAAAATTATATCCCTATAAAAATCCTGAAAAATTAATTAAAAATTATACATATTATATTTATTTAATTTCATAATTCATGTAAATATTACCAAATATATAATTATACTATATATCACTATAATGATATTACATATCTCTATGAACATAATAAACAATGTGGTCACTGTGTCCATGTCTCTATTAGTGAGGAAAACATTCAAAAAATTCTCTTGAAATTATTCACTGAAAAATATTTTATATGCATGGAGTTTTATCTGTTTTCCATATTTGATGTCAATATAAATGTATAAACATACACTTCAATAGAAACATTGAGACTAAAACATGAGAAAATTCTTTTACAGGATGATACATTTAGTTCATAACTACTTATTCATTACCTCAAATGGAAAAAATCCATGATGATTGGTTTTTAGTAAATACTTATAAAAATTATTAAAAACCCAAATGTTCTTCAACCATCTATCATCATCAAACTTTAATGATTGTCATTAAATAAAGCATTAAGAATCTAGTTTTTTATAATCACCCCTTGTAATTTCATTTCCAATAGTTTGGTAAAATCCATGATCCATTTGAAGAAGAATATTATATCTCCTACAATCATATTAAATCCAAGATCCTTCAATGTTATGTATTTTATAGACATATTTACTCCCATTACTTATAAAATTCATATGATTAACCTTTTTTGAATACCTAATTGATTCATTCCTTATTATCCATAATTGGATGGGGGTATCTTTACCAACATTAATCCCCATTTTTATAATGTTTTTTCACTAGTTATTCATGAAATGCCATCATTTAGTCATTAATCTATTAACCCCTTAAAAACAATAACAAAAACAGAGAATTCACTTGGAGAACTTGTATTGGTTATATCCATCAAACATATATCAACGATGTGTTGATATTCCCAAAAAACACTACTCAAATAGTTTGTGATTACAATATTTTTTACAAGATCACTACTTAACCAAGTTACACGATATATTACTCTCTTCTTCTCAACTCCTTCCAAGAGAGTTTCATGAAAATATAACATTTGTATATAGTTTAAATCAACCAATAAAATATATGAAAATATAAAACAAAATTTCAATTGGTGTTCTCCATAATCCAATGATCACCACTTCATAGACTTCCCAAATATTCATAGAAACTCTTCACTTCATAGACTAATATTAAATGGAAATAAATAAAATCATTTTTATCTTCTTAATACCTAGACCCAAAAAATTCAATATCATTTTGACAAAACTTTTTTCTTCTAGATATCCATTATTCCATGTCAAATTTTATTTAATCCTGTTTTTTACTGTAATATTAGCAATAACAACCCCAGTATCCTAGAACATGTGTCTACATTGTCACATTGTAATATGATACAAGGAATCTCATATTGAAGGGATGAATATTTTAGTTTTCCTAGTAAACAAGATACATACTTGAATTTCATAATACATTTTAAAAACTAAAATAAAACACTAATTTTTTTAGATTTACATTATTCTAATTATTTTTCCCATATATATTAATCAAAAAACACTTCCACATGTCTTATGAAAGTAAAATATAAGAAATGGGTGTTCTGAGATTCTTATTAATGGTAAGAGTATAGAATAACATATGATTAGATAAGAAATAATCAATATGTAATGTTAAAAAACTAAATCACCTTCAATTTAATCATTGACATGATCATAATATCGTTGGAATAAATGATGACCAAATAATTCAATATAGTTAATCAAATGAGCATCAATCTTGAACAGGGATATTCTAACAAATCGAATACTCATATGGATTATCATTAACTGAATTCAGAATGAAGGAATTTATAATGATGGATATCTGAAACATATTGTCGATGATTTTTCCTAGAAATATATATAAATGTGTATGGACCTCTCCAAATCCCAATCTAATTTTTCTCATGAGACATCTCTATTCATCGATGGTCTATATTAATCTCCTCTCATAACATAATAATTCTAATAAATTCCTAATATCTAATGGTTGAAACAAAATCAACAAAAGGTTTCATATTTTAAACAAATTTGCTCAATTTAAACACTTTTCCCAAAAAATGAACACAATCATAAACCATCCAGAGTTATCTGAATGGTTTCAGCATAGTACTTCTCTACTAAAATTGATCATAAACCATCTAGATAAATAATAATTATCTATCATTCCAATATATACCATTGTTGAAAAAATAATGACATTTTATCATTTTTTTAGAGAAGTACCATAATAAGATCTTTAAACACATTCTTGAAGAAAATATAATTATCATTTTGAAATTTGTCATTTAAGACTAATGGTTCTCAAAATTTATTGAAAAATATATTCTTTGGATGTATCCTTTTAAATGTATAATGGAATACATAATACATTGAATGGTAATGATGGAAGTAAATTTCATTTGTGCTGAGTATGTAAAAATAAAGATTCATTTCACATTTTCGGTAAAATCCAAATTGTCCTTGTTTTGGAAATGACATGAATATACAATTAGATTATTCTTCAAAAAAATTCAAATTAGAAATAAAATATTTAATAATACATTTGTAAAATTTTGAAAATATTTTTGATGTCATTTTTAAAAAGCATTTATTTGGACGAAAATTGATTTCCGACCAAAGTGATAAGAAGTTTTCAATTTTATAAAAAGCATTTTTTTTATCATTTTACGTACCATGGAGATATAAATTTTTATTATTACATTAAAAATATCATTAATGGCCATACTAAAATAAAATATTTTTATTTGAAGAAAAAAATATTAAATAATTCTAGGAAGGGATATGTAAACCCATGCAATCTTGAAAGATAATAGTATTTCGAAATAAACCATTAAAACTTTGGTAAATTTTTTATTATAAATCCCTTAAAAAATAACAAATTAATGAAAAATTAATTACAATGAAGTTAAATTAATTTATTTTTTATTATAAAAAATATCAGTATATACAACCCATAGAAGAAATTAATACGCTGTGAATATGGTGTATGTATCGTAGGTTCCAGGAGAAGAATAAGCATGTGATGGTTCATTCCAAACATTAATATTTTACAGGAAAGTTTATCAATATAATATTTAGAGGTTAATAAATTACAATATTAATTAAATTTATTTAATGAATATAAAAAATGGATAAAGAACCTGAACCAAAGAGAGGATCTTTACTTATTCATTATAATTAACATAAGAAAATTTAGAGTTAACTTGTGAGAAATTATTACTTCATTGTATGATATGACAAGATATATAAGTCGTATCATCATTTAATTTTAGTAATTAATGGAATATTCCATATATAAATTATCCACATGTGTTACAAAAATCTCTATACATCACCAAAGGAATATCATGGTGCTACCACGGTAGATCCTATCACTTAAATCATTCACCTTTGATTACCCCGAGAATCCCTTACAATGGTTTACCTTTGATCTCGATTTAATTAAGAGTGAAATGCAGAGGAATATTTCCCTTTATTCATGGGATTTTTCTTGGATAATGGAGAAATCTAGGGATTTGATAGGGTTATATAGATTTCATTATTCGTATTAAGGAAATGAATTATCTTTCATGAAATATAATGTAATTTGGTTTATATATGTAAAGGTTTAAATATAAATAATTGCATAGATAATCATAATTATTTATTTAATCCTTGTGGAACACCATATCTATAATTATAATATTATTATTATTTATTGACATGCACTAAACTATAAATTTTAAATTAAATATTATTACTGTCAATACATAAATGTACATGACTTGTAATAGTGATTAATAAAAATATTAAATTATAAGGACCAATACATGTGTCTATAAATATGAATATTCAATGGCGCTTATAAATGTTGTTTTCCTTCTTGCTGGTAATTTTCTCATAATATCCTACTCTGGAAATAACCATGGGTGTACACCATGAGACAGATCGTCAATGTCTTACGAGTCTCTACCCCTTATAGACTATATCATTTCTGAACCTAAAAATATTTCATTTAGATATAGAAAATATTTCTAATAATAAATTTATATAACATCAATGTTCCTGTCATGTGGGGAACTACTAGATACATTCAATTTGATAACGTCTATTATGAAATTATCCTATAATCTTATTTTCTGAATCATCACATACATTTGTCATATTCATGAATAATAAGATTATGTTAATTATTTACTTTCCTAATAAAAATTTTATGTTTTATTATTCCTTTTAATTAATTTTTTACCATGTTATATGAGATAACATAGTCAATTAAGGTTATATCAAATGTTTCAATGATGTTTGGTATATGTGTCAAAAATGACATTGGTAGGTTGACTATGGTTAAAGAGGTTATTATTTAAACATATAAAAAATAATAATCAACAAAAAATTATAATTTTATTATATAATTCATAAATTTAATAAAAATCATGAATTATGTTTTTGATAAATGAAGCGTGTTTGGATCATAGAGATGGTAGGCCACACATACATCTTAGTAAAATTTCTATTTTTGAATGATCATTATTGAAAGAGGTAATTAATATTTTATATTTATATAATGATAATAATAACATAAATACCCTATTATTTCATTTAATTTCCAAATATTCATCATCTATATGTACACAATCAATTTTATCAGCTTTTAGGGAGTCAATATGTAATAGGGAGAATGATATATTATTTTTTCATATTGATAAATATTTTTTTAATAATATTATTAGGGAATTAATATAAAATATAATAATTAACTTTATCTTTTTTACCATCCATTTTAATCATCAGGTAAAAATAAATCACATCACAACTTGAGGTGGTAGTCATCACTTCACAGAGGCGATGATGATATATACCATGTGGAATGGAAAATAGAAAATTATATATCATATTATAAATCCATATGTATAATTATATTTTAAATATAATTTATATGTGGTAGATACATTATGATTCCACAACAATATAAGTAGTTAATGGATAAATGAATGAAATCGGATCATGAGGTGGTAGTATGGCGTATACACGAATGATGATTTTGTAACCCATTCAATTGATGTGGGCATGGTTTTATGCCTTTCGCTTAACATAAAAATATCCTAGAATATATTGTATACTAATTTTATTATATAATTTTTTTAGTAAAATTTTATGGATGTGTTAAAAGTAATAAAATCAAAATGCTCACTAAAAAACATTACATATTCATCAGATTATCTCACTAGATTTTCACTAAAAGCCTTCCACGGCCAGACTTTTGGAAAAAATAAAGATTGAAGGATTATGGGATGAAATTTGGGATTGATAGGGTCATAAAATTGATTTATAGGTTATAATAAGTGAGCACAATGACTTCCCTTTTATAATTTGGGAGGAGTTGGAAAATAACCAAATGTTTTCAATAAAAGGAGGACACTAAAATAAATATTGTTTTCACCTACTATAATATTGAGTAAAATTTGAGTTTTTTATTTTATATTGATGTAAGGGATAAAATGGAAATTTTACCACATAATATGATATTAGATAATTTTTTTGACCACTTTATTGGTCTCAGAAAATAGTTTTTACCCTAGGATAGAGGTTTTGTGGAATTCTGAACCCTTTTAAATCATGGGGAATGATTAATATTTAATATTTAGCTAATAAAATATTAATTTATTCAAACATTTTTATTTGGATATGTCTTTTTATAGAGTGATATATTGATATTCTATCTATGCAATTAAGTATAATACATGGCTTTTATCATTGGTGGGAATAAAATCATGTTAAGCATCGGGCCCAGACTGGGACCCCTTTTTTATTTAATATTCCACCTTTTCATCATTCCCATTTTGTTTTCTTCATTATCATCTTGTTATTATAATATATTATTCCGTATATTCTTAATATATCAAAAAATAAATAGATAAATTGAGGGGGAGAGAGATAAAGAGAGTGGGATAAAGAGAGGTGCCACTGTGACAATTCAGAGGATCCTGATTGGCCTGTAGTAGCCATAGATCATGGAAATGGGAGAAGGTTCAGTGAATTATACCAAAAGTAAATATATTTAAAAAAATTCCATAAACCCCTATATACCAGCCTTCATTATGTTTTAATTTGTTTTTATGGTAACGTAGGACCACATTGGGTCGATCTATATCTTTTGAGGGGGAAATAGGGGTTTAGGCAGTTTAAGGGTTTTCCTATTCAGAAATCCCGATCAACTAACCAATTGTTTGGGAACATGGTCATTTTGATTTTAAAATTCATGTAAAATGGTTATTTTGTAAGTACACTTCATGTACCCACTTGACAATCCAAACAAATTTTGCATGGGGCACATGGTCTTCAAAAGAACATGGATAGACCATGTGTGGGACACACACTATATAAAGGTACACATCAAGGATAAGTAAATTTCTATTTAATGTGAGCCACATGGGTTCATAACCTATATAGGTTTCACAACATTTACATGACTTACATTTCATGGACTTGGGTATTTCCATGCAAATTCTTATTGGAGTGCAATCCCTATTTGGGATTTCGGAGTACACATCATGTAATCGGTATACATGCAGTGTACTTCCCCACAAAAATATGATGTTTTTCATATATTTACACCCTAGATAAAATATTTTAACTAGGAGTAGTTCATTTTGAATATAATTCCATGTATATAATTTTGGTTAAACACATGAAGTGATTTGGGGAATCCTATGTGCGATTTTAAGATTTTTCCCAAATGGATTGTTTCTTCCTCTCGTAACTAAATTATGTTTTCCCTTATGAGTGAGACCATGACCTAAGAGGTAAAATAGTCCATATCCTAGAGAAAATGATTATGTATATTTCCCCTTTAGGTGGTCTACATTTTGGATGTTCCATTCTTTCCCAGGAGTCCATGATGTTAGTAATTTGTGAGGATGCCTTGAAGGATGCCTCTCCTTATGTTCAAACTAGATGATATCATGTTGGATGATTATAGCTTATTGACTATTACTGAGGGTCCCCTATGGGATATAATCAATTACATTCTAATATAGGTAATCCCTTTTAAGATGCCATTACATGTATACCATTCTAAGGATCCCAAGTAGTATTCATATAATTCTTACACTACTTATGTGGGTCCTAGGAAGGATTCCTTTTCCTATATACAAATTCAAGGATCTCATGTAGGATGAATATATTTAATTATTTTTGTAGGATCGCATGAATGATTCCTCTTTTTTACCTTCACTACTGAGGATCATGCGTTGGAATCCTCTCATGTGTTATGACATTAGTGACTCAGTGTGTTCCCTGATATTTAACAGACCCTAAGATTATCTGTCATGTTTGGGTTCTGATGGTAGTGTGTGTCAGAATAGAAGATGTACTGAACATGTAATATATTAGTTTATGGAAGTACTGATGGGTTTAGGTGTTTGGACAGCCTCAATATTTTAATTAATCATTCACATGGTTATTGATGATGCAACGGTGGTTGCTAGACATGATTCATTATTTGTGTCTGGTATCCTTAACATGATTTTTTCTTTATTAGGATGCATTAATGTATTTTCTATGATCTAGATAATGAGAACTTCATTTTTAAATTTGGATAACCATATGTATTCATTGGGATACAAATTTTTATCTTATATATATGATTTTTGGACATGACATCCTTATCTTTAGATATTGGAGCATGGTGTCCCTATGATTATGATATTTGGGAATAACGTCTCTATGTTTGTGATGTTGGGAATGGGGTCCCAATAATTGTGATATAAAGAAACTAAATCAATGTATATGTTAAAAAGTGATGATTGCACTATATTGATTTAAACAAATGATTACGCTCCCCTTGGAATGTTTTCAAACCATTGTAGTGTACATGAATCTCCTAACTGGTGATGTGACATATACTCTGTATGATCAGACACTCTTGATTAAAAATGAATGTTATTCTCTCTCTAATCAATTACTTTATTATAGTGGTGGACATGTAACTCCTCTTAATTTATGTGACATATACCCATGGATGATAAGACTCTCCCATGTAACAGGTATGATTACTCTCTCTATGATAAGAGGCCTTGGGTTGTGGGAATGACGTCTCACAAGTGAGAACACGTTGTAATCACTTATAGGTCAGACCCTTATGGTTTATTCAAGTCACAATGTCATGACCTCATATAAATTAGGACCTACGGATTGAAAATTAGACTAGATCTTCCAAGAATCAGTGGCATGAATTCTAGCTCTGATACCATTAAGTCGATTTTCCATCAGTTTGCATGGTCCTTCATTATAGTGATTGGAGGTGGGTATGGGTGGACCTTGGACTAGAACATTTGTCCCCCTATTGTAACATATATTTTTTCGAGACATTTATAGAACCATCCCATGTAGGCGCCATATATTAGGATTATGGACCCAAATATGAACTTAAATATACATGTTATAAAAGGTAATATATCTAACTCAATTCAATTCTCAAAAGATGTTCTAACAATTTAAATTATAGACCCAAGGATCTAATTCTATTATTCATGAAATTTCATTCAACTTGCTCATTTATACTCATATTTTTCTATATATATATATATATATGGGAATATATATATATATGCAAGAATGAACAATTAGAAGTTGACCATGATCCAAGATCCCGAGATCGAATGCTGATTCACCTGAGTAATTTTTTATCAATTTAGTTCCGTCTCAACCAAGATTATAATATTTCCTAAGAATTCACTTATCATAGAAAATTTTTAGATTAATTGTCAGGTTGGCCTTCTGATATTATTTTTCACCCCCATACCTACACCTCGATGTGTGTGAAAAAATTATTTATTCTTTTCAGGTTGATAATAGATTCATGATGGATAGGGTTGAGGCCTTGGGTTGACTGATTGGCCAACGCTGCTCAAGTGGGTTATTTTGATCCTGCTAGTGCAGTTTGACAGTGTCTAAATAGTGAGTATGTGGTCTGGATTCGAGTTAGTAGGAGAGTTGTGTACTTTTATTAGAGTTTTATTTTTAATTCTATCTATATGGTAATCCTTGTGGGAGATAATTTTTGTATGTATATCATGGATTTTATGGGTTTATAGTATTTCATTTATTATTGAATCATGATTCTATTTTTGTTATTTACTTATTCCGCACAAAATTTATTACTTCATGTATTATATCTGGTTATTTTCCTTATTTTATAATCTTATATGAGGGAATAATCTCTCTATGGACAGACCATGGACACTCACTCTTAGTCGAAAGATTCTTTAATATTGATATGTGTTCTTGAGGTCCCATGTCTAAGTTGTTCAAAGTAATCAAGTAATGGAATATGGGTTGGGGAGTTACAAAGTGGAATAAAATATTTTTCATTCCTTTTGATTTACTACATGGGACATGGTATAAAAGAGTATTAGGGATGATGTGGGACCTATGATAGATATCGTATAGTTATTCAAAAACCCTTATTCTTGTTTGAAGTCCTTGTTTCATGGGATTTGGGACTTTTTTTCTGATCTTTTATGTCATGGTTGAATACAATTTCCCTTTGATTAACACACATTTTTGTGGTTATTATGATTTTTCATGGATTTCAGGATATTTTATCATTTCTAAGATGTTATAGATTGATATATACACTTCACTAGAAATATAAAGACCTATTTCATGCATTATATTTTGAAAATAGGATTCACATGATATAGTAATTCTAGTGTGTGAAAATTACTGATAATATTTTCCAATTGTTTAAATTTTTAACAAAAAATCTAAATGTTGTTTTACCCAATAGGTTTTTGTTGGGTGGTTATTATGATTTATTATGGATTTTGGAATAATTCCCCATTTCTAAGAGGCCAGGGATCGATTTTAACTCTTCGACAAGAATATATAGAGGCATCTCATGAATTATATTTGGCACATATGATTCACGTGATATAGGCATTATAGTGTGTTATTATTACTAATAATAGAGGAAAAAATTTTTAAGTGTCAATGAAAACTAGAATTTTGTTTTCCCCTATATGTTTTTATCAAATTATATTCAATAGGGACAACTTGTATATATATATATATATCATTCTGTTTTTAGGTGATGTAGATATATGTAGTGATATCTGATGATAAGGATGAGGACATCTTCCTCATGACTGTATGGTAATGTGACCATTATAGGTTGAGAGGGCACGTGATTCCCAACTACTGTACTGATATAGTATTTTTTGGTTTAGTTGTTTATAGTGTCTTTAAAAACCAATACAATGTTTTCCTATTTAACTTATAATGACATTATACTTAACTAAAATTCATTTTTGGTTATTTAGATAGTTCTTTGAGTATGATATTGATGGGTTCCAGGATGCTTCTAGTAAACTATATCTTGAGGGGTTTTTACTGTAAGTGCATTCTTGATTAGTGTTATGTTAGTATATCTAACTCATTTTATCATGACTACTAGGGATTATTTTCTTATGAGGATTATCTAAGAGGATCAAGACATTGTAGGTTGTGTTACTAGTTTTGACCCTCATAGGTCATTTTAGTTGTTTACCTCAACTATATTGGTTTTATCATTTTTTCATTGTGGTTATACCTATATATAATGTTATGGGACTTGGTTGGTATGGCTTGGTGGGAGACCTAGAGGACTTCATTTTTAACGTAGAAACTTATAGGTTTTTGTTTAGTTTGATCGAAGGAAACATTTATAAGACGTTGGACTACGTTTTACATGTTCTATATTATGTAGTGATCTTGGTTATATTGTCATTTGATACCAATACATACTATGTTCTTGGGTTTTTTAATATAGGAGTGGTCATGCCTATGGTTTTTTAGGACGATCCAAGGGGGTTTTCATGTCATGACTTTATTATTTGGGTAGAACTGTTTGGGTGCCTATACCTATTGAATAATGTTACCACTATTACTAATATATTAAGATCATTGGTAGATTATTGTGATGAGAATGATGCTAGACGATGGGCCGTTTTGGAATAAATCATGGTATATGTAAGGTTATCATGTTCGAATATGAGTTCAAAGTGAGATTTTGGATTGTTAAGAATGACATTTGATGCATAATGGTTAGCTTTGTTTTAAAATTGCATGACTCACTAGATAATGATTCTAGTGATAATGGCATGAGTCGATTATGTGTGTCACTGTTTTAATCATAAATAGGTGAGAGTTTGGGATCTGGTTGAGGACTGATGGATTTTTAGACTTCCCTCAAGCATTTTTTCTTAGGGGTTTTTTGAAATGACAAATATCCCTACATGGTAGAGTAAGAATTGAGGATAAAAAGGTACTATAATATGGTGGACATATTTTTGGACCAGAACACACATTTTTCAGGAGACATGGTGTCAGAAGTTGGTTAATAGAAAGTATAGCTTGTATTGATGCAATCATGGCTCGGGAGAGTTTTACCTGAATTTGGATGGAATCTCTATGTACTCGAAATTTTATAGGATCCATATTTTTTTGAGTATCTTTTTAGTGTGCTGAGAAAATTTCATCTATATACCGATCTTCTTTTCATCTAAAAATTTCATTCAAGGCATGATGGAAGAATATGTTGAGGTTATGCTTGAGGAGTGGTATAAGGTAATATAGAAAGAAGAGAGTGCAGCATTGGCCATTTGAGAATGAATAACCTTGTCATCATTTGAAATTTAGTGTTTTCCATGGTTTGTTGAGCTTGATGTCTTGATTTTAGATGACGATAAGGGTATTCCTATTGTGGGGAGTGGTAGATCAGACACAATTAAGTGTCTCCCTTATAGGAGAGTGTTGCAGACTATATGTTACTAGTCATTTGATTGTTTGGATAATATAGATTCATTGACTCTTGGTATGAATGTATGGTTTCTAATTTATTCTCCTTTTTTTAGGGATGAAAAGGTTTATGTGGATGATATTATAATTACCTGTGTTTATACATAATGGAATTTTGAGTAGAAATTTTTAATTTATTTATCAAATTGTTTTATAAGTTAAATTGATAATTTTCGCAAGTTTATGATTTCTCATAAATGTTTTGACCACTTTTGTTTCCACAATAGGGTTTTTACCCTGGTAAAGGATATTTTTCGAATTCTAAACCATTTTAATTTTCATGGAATGATTAATATTTTGTATTTAATCAATAATTTATTAATTAATTCAAACAAATTAAATTGAAAATATCTTTTTAATGGATAATAGGAATGATATTCCATCTCAATCATTGAGTCTGAAATGGGTATTTTTTCATAGGTAGGTAATAAACTCTGGTCAGGCACTGAGGTCGGCCTGGACTCCTTTTTCTTTTTCTTTTCCTTTTCATTAATTACTTTTCCTTTCTCATTTCTTATTTCCCCCCATTTGGTTTCTAGAATTATCCCCCCTACAGGCCTCCTATTTTTCGTGATCGATATTAAAAGGGAGATGTATAAATATAATGATAGATGGATAAAGAGTGGTTCCTCATAAGAGTTCAAGATGATCCTGATCATTGTGCGGTAACCATGGATTTGAAAAAGGAGTGAAGCTACAAAATATTCCATAAAAAAGTAGTCCATTTCTATTTTTTTGTCAAAAATTATTATATATTTACTATTTTTATGTTTTATAGTCTTCTTATGACAAATTGGGACCCCTTCTGGGTCTACCTATACCTTTTTAGTAGAAAGTAAGGGTTTTTGGTGAGTTAAGGTGATTCCCATTTGGATATCATGATCACACAGTGTGTATTTTATGAGAGGGATCCATGTGTTATTACTATTCATTGAATATTCTATCGTTAGTTGTAAACACTATTTATTGGGTATACATGTAATGTACTATTTCTCAGCCATGTGGTTGAGTACTCGGCCAAATGTATCGTGTAGGGGCACATGGTCATATAGAGTACCTGACTATACCCTGTATTGGTTGCATTCCATTTGGGGGTACATGACCATGATATGTACTTGTACATTCCATGTTTCAAATAAGGGATTGTACCACGTTTTTATTCCACACCACGTACATGAATCACATGTTTTTCTCTTAGGATTTTACACACTATGTCTAGCTAGAGTATATGTCCAGGAGGGTCTTTGAGAGTATATGTTGTGTTCTAATTATACAGGCTACATAATTATCCCTTGATAACCATTGAGGTATTTTCATATCCTTACACATGAAATCTATGATTGGATACATGAGTTGTACATTTTGTTTTTCATTCCTTATTGATCGTGATGGTGAAACCCTTGATCTGATTTGAGGACTCCTCATTATGATTTTATGTTTTTTCCAAAACATATAGGTTATTCCTCTTGTTATCGAATCTAGTTGTCTCTTTATACTAATACCTTGTCTTGAGATGGTATATTATCCATCTCCAATAACTAATTATAACGTATATTTCCCCTTGGGGATGTCTCCCTTGTGAGGTATTTTTTCCTAGCCTAAGAGTTCATGAGGTTAGTTGTTTCCTAGAACCCCCTATAGGATGCATCTATTTACGTTCCAACCTAGAAAATCCCATATATGATACCTCTACCTTATTATTATTAATGAGGTTCTTGTGTGGGATACCATTTCATACATGATGAGCTAGGGCATCCCTTGTTGGATCCCCTTACCTATATATCATTATGAGGATCCAATGTAGGATTCCTTCACATCTTACATTGAATTTGATAATCGAATGAAGGAGATCATTTCCTATACAGATGTCTGAAGAAGTTGTTTTGCATGATTCTATTAAATTTTTGTTTAAGGATCCCATCTAGTATTCATTATTCTACATTTTATTCTGAGGATCCTATGAAGGATTATTCTCTTGATTTTTGACATGAGGGACCCAATAGGAACCATGATGGTTAACTAACCCTATGCTAGTATATAATTTTTGGGTAGAGACAGTAGATGGGGTCAGCTTATAACCCATACCAAACATGTATGTCACCAAGCTGTGGAAATATCGGCGGGTTTAGGAAATCATCATATCCCACTATTCTATATATAAATTCACATAGTTACTGATTTTTTTATATGATAGCCATAGGTTCATCTTATTTTGTGGTTGAGGTTCCTGACATGATGTGTATTTCTTATTGAGATTCCCATATTTTTTTTTGTCGATCGGGGTTCTACGTGCATTCTTTTTATATTGGGGTTCCGATAAATATTCCGTGGGATCCACCTTTTATCATATACTTATGATATTTCGGCATGAAATCCCTATGTTTGGGTCATTTATGTATGGAATCTCAATTTTATGATATTTGGGAATTCCATCCTAGTTTTTGTAAAGTTTGGCATATTGTCACTAAGATCATTATATATCGGCATGGAGCCCCTACTGATGTTTCTCATGGATAATTATGTTTTCCATAGTGAAAGGGATGATTAGAATCTTCTGGATTGATTAATGAATCATGGGTGCATAAATGGTTCTCATCACAAATAATGTGACATATACTCATGGATTATTACGCTACCCTAAGTGAAGAGGATGATTACACTCTCCTTGATTGTTTACTATATTTTGGTTATGGAAAATGTCATAATCACTGTTTATGTGACATATACTCATGGATGATTATGCTATCTTCAGTGATATGTATGTGTTGATTCCCACCAAATGATAATCATCAAATCCATAGTGGAATAAATTCTTTATATATGGGTATTAGTTTTCACAAAAATCAATGTAATAAATGGTGACCAAGAAACATTGATCATGTCACCTAAAATATGAAATGTGATTGAATGTCCTTATGAAGTTCATTTGAATGACCCATTGAAATAGAATAACATACTAGGAGATCACAAATATCCCTTTTAATAATCCATCAATTATAGAGAAGTCATCCAGCACAATCATAGAACATGAATTGATTATTAGATGAGTTACTCCAGATCATGAGACCTATCAATCATTGAATTCTAGAAAAACAATCCAAAATTACTTATAAAATAAAGAGAAAAATAAAAAAAATCGGATCCTATTGTGATTATATACCATCATGAAATGCACCTATGTGTTCCACATGTTACAACAGATTCATGGGTGTCATTCCCACCATGTCAGGAAAGAACCCACTAGCATGTCACCCTTGTCATGAGAATGGTTTCATACATTTCTAGGGGGCCTTATACTCCCCTCCATCTCCAATATAAAATAGATGGTTTTTCTATATTTCTTCTCCTCCATCATGGAATTTCCCTATCCTGAAATCTATTAAACTAGTCCCATAATTCAAGTTACCATATGCAGTTATGTGTGCATCCATGTATGCTAAAGGTTTTCAACAAGTAGTGAGGGTCTAGTATATCGTGTGGGGAGACTATACCCTCTTTATTAGAGTAATCCACATCAGATATCATATGAAATAAATTAAATAGTAAAGATAACATGAACATTCATTACCAATAATTTCCCAAACATGGTACAAACCAAAACCAAATAATAAATATTTTATGTCTTGATAATAGTGAAAAAAGTTAAGGGTAACAAAAATAAAGACTAATGGAAGAATCCATAAAATGGGTCCTCACTCTAATTTTGGTTCCACATTGATGAACATCTCAATACCAACTCAACTCCCTAGAAGCGGTCCTTTTCCCTTATATTTTCCTTGAATAATGAAATCTTCTCAGGTACCCAACGATGTCCCGATAAGGGAGTGATTACCAATAAATAGGCCACCAAAAATAGTGTTTATAATATATCTAGTCTAAACAAATCCTGAAATAAAAAAATAAATAAAATAAAGTTAAAAATTACTACTCTGGTTCCACTAGTTTACAATTTTCTATTTAAACATTTTAGACACATATACTATAATTCTCACTTGTTTCATTTGTTATACATTTATATCATCAGCACAATGGCCTAGATGGTAAATTAATATGTAATAGGTAATACCTCAAGTTATATATCTTGCTATAGATAAAAATTACATTAAAACACAATAAACTAACCTTGGATACTTGGTCCAAGTAGTTTCATCAAATGCATATGTTAAGGGAATTGAGCCTCATTCCCCTTCTCTAACACATGAATTATAGGGGTGCGGTTTAAACCCTTAGTATTTCTCAATCTGTGGGCATAGATCCTCAAGTCTAGTACCAAACAACTACCATGCCGTGTGAACATGTTTTTTAATCCATTTACCACATATACATTATCACAAACCATATAGAACACAATAAAAATAACATATAAATTTCATATTTCATACAATATATGATTCATCATCAATCCTTGACCCATTACCACATTTTCCATTTACTGAGTATAGTCCATTTAACTTGTTTCCCTTTCTATACCTTAACAAATTTATAATAAACAATAATTCCTATTTTTTATGCAATTTATCATATTCATCAATTCATTTTCATTTACCCATTTAAATCATCCAAAAATTTACAAGTATTTTCCTATAAAATGTGTTAATAATTTCACATAAATTAATTGGACTATAAAAATCATGTAAAATTCATAATTCATTTAGCACAATAACTAAATTTCTTCCATACCATTCCATATTAGTAAAAAAATCCCTTAGGACTTTATCAATGTTTTGATAAAATTATCAAAATTCACTTCTTATCTGAACTATCATTTCAACATGTTCATCATTTGACCAACTTTATAAAAATTCAATTATATGTTTCACATTAAAATTTTTCCTTGACAGGGAATGTAAGAACACCCATAGATGGCCCTAAATTGACCTTATCAATCGCAACACATCCCACATAGATCATAAGGGGTTTAAATCATTATTTAGGAAACATATTTTTTAAATAGTGTTAAAGGGATCAAATTCACAATAAGAGGGAACCATTAACAAAACCACACATACACAAATAAAATTCATGATTACGGGGTATAACTTCTATACCACCTACCTCAAATTTGTAAATGAACACTCACCCTACCATAGAATTAGATCCATTTTCAAGCACCCTATGATTCCCCAACCTAAGATCCCCTAGAAAATAGGTTTTTAGTGATTATAATGTTCAATAACCAAACCATAAGCCCTAATGTATAAAATAGAATCCACGGAAGTTTTATAGTCACTCAGATCTTAGATCAAAAACTATTGGCACTCTAAAAAACATTTAAATGAAGGAGATAAATCCTTGGAAGGATTTTGGTGTTTAGGTTTGTCACTAAGGATTTTGGATTAGAAATGGGGGAAGAAATTGGGTAGAATAAGTAAAATCATAAGGGTGGAATGGTAAAATCACAATTTTAATGAGGCGCACCATTTGGCCATATGGATTTCCAAAACATGTACCAACCATGATCTGTCCTCTGTACAATATGGATTCAATTCACACAGTTATCTATGGATGCCATATTTCATGAAAAATCATGTTCCAACCATGTGATACGCCTCTTTCTAAGGTTGCATGGTTTGACTTCCCTATTGGATAGTTTACTCTAATTGATAACCAATAGTTTGACATGAATTAGATGGCCTGATTTCTATTCCATTCATGTCCCAAACCCCAGAAAAACCCCATGAGCTTCCTCATACACTCGCAAACATTTAATTATCCTTATTAAGGTTTTAAAACAAAAATTTATACAGCAATGTACCTCATTGAATTTTGGGTTTTTAAAACATCCCATCATTATAAGATATCATCCTTGTGTCATACTCCTATGTAACATAGATCTACTTAAGAAAAAAGATTATGTCACTAAGACCTAATATAAGGTTCTCCCTCTCATGTTCTTTTAACATTATCATGATGCAAAAAAATCTGAACCAAAGGAACTTTTTTTCCATGAAATACATTGTTACTATGATCCAAAATAAAAACTAGATGCACCTCCAAGGACACATTTTTTGCAAGTTCAAAATATTCAATATCAATCACATGAGATGGATTAGGATAATACTCCCAATGTTGTGACTTGTGAAAAAAATTCATATGACTATACCTTTGTAGAAGAGCTAACTTGTATGCCAGTGATCTGATTTACCCCACATTATCAAATATCCCCCATGAACCTAGGTGCCACCATTTCATGTCTTTGAATATGATGGTGACACTACCTTGGGGACACCTAATGAGACAAATGATTTTCCCAGCCACATTTCATAACCTATATAGATCTGAAAATTAAGGCCCAAAGATCCAATAACATAATTCAGAATCCAAAACTCAACCAAAACCATATAACTAGTCAACATGTCAAACTAAAGTAATTTCTCATTTTCATGGCCAAAACTCTGAAATGGTACATACTCAAGTCCCTTAAACCCAAAACACTAGTTACATAATAAACCTAACACTCTCATGTGGTGGTGATTCAAACCACAAACATTAGATTTCCCATTCCACATTAATGTGGCTGGATCATTTTCTATCACAAAAGGACCACCAAAACCACAACTAAACATTCACAACATACCCAATGTGTTCTCCAACTCACCGCACCCAAGAATTTACAAGGAATTCCCTAGTTATTGGCATTAATCCTTACCATAGAAACCACCCAACAGGACATACATACACAATCTATTTGTATAACAAGAACAACATTACCTCCTTCATGTATGGCATCATTTCTGGAAATCCCTTTCAACCACAAACATCTATCCATATGTCGGTCATGACTTACCACATCCATTCATTTTTCCATATTTTTTCAGACCACCTTGGACTGGCTTATCCTCAAACAAATGTCTTCCATAATTAACACACTTCCCCCATCAAATTGACATTAAACCTAACCATTTAAGTCCAATAACTATCATATAACACACGTACCACGATCATTCCCTAACTTCTAATTGAGATCCACCATCACATCATCCACTACCCTCTAAACCATTATCATTCTCCGCTACAACATTCACATTCATAACACAAGAACTTCCACTATCCATACACTGACTAAATCGAACAAGGATTTTACTCAAAAACCATTCCTACATTTTGAGATGTATGTTTCACTCCAAAACATCCTACAAATTATTTTTATAACTCCCCACATTCGTCCCTTTCCCTAGTAGAGTATGGTTATCCCTAGAGGATTCCCCCTATAAATGATTACCTTCCCTTTTGTAACATTTTTACTATACTTTGACAAGGTTACGTCATAACTATGTACACTACCATTTCACCAAAAACCACCTACAAAAGTCTATTCCCAACCACGAATGAGGTTATACTACCCAGCCATCCTTTCAATGAACCATTTCCAAGTCTTACCATTCACTTTAATAGATTTAACATATGAATCTCCATGTTTATTTGGAACCACCATGTTACCCGAGAAAATATTTGGATCATTAAACCTCCACATAAATGTCCCACTTGGACATTTTTGATGAACCCAACATGAACCTCATTGGGTTTTCATTGTCATCTTGACTCTAGCACATCAATTCCATGCTCTGCTCCACCATCCATGGACTGAAACATCACTCCCCGCCATAAAAGTGTCATTACCATTACACTTATCATGAAATCCCAACCACCAAATAAATATTTAAATCATAATTTAATCCTTAAAACATTTACATGCTCCTCTTTCCTTTCAAAGAACAAAAAAAAACAAGCATCATTTGATACAAATTAATGGCTTCCATGAACAACACCCATGAGATTCATATACACTAATTATATCTTGATAAAATCACCTATATATAATCGATGTTGTATATCCCACCATCCATATAAACATACTTCTCTATGAGTGTATCTTCTATGGTGTCCCATATGCATCCAAATTCATTCAAGATTCTAGGTGTAAATCCATATCATTATTAGCATACCAATGAAGATTTCAAGATGTGGGGCATGATTTTCACTAAAAAAGAATTATATGAAATCCTTAATGAACACCACCTTGAATTATTCATCACTGATGTCACCAACCACTATGTTACAACTTTATCTTCCAAATGTCTCGGGCTTCCCTGCCTAAACACATATCATCATCACTTAACCACCACATCCCCACGACATTCCTTTAAGAATATGTGAACCAACTTTTCCATGGCACTACTACCACAACACCACTCAAGATCTTCAAGAGTGAATCTACAATTTAATCACTAAAAATAAATGGTCCATTACAACAACAAAAAATCACATGTATAGCCATGCTTCAAACTACGATTCCATGGAGAATGAAAGTTCTTATACCGAGATTCTGGTTCGCCCATACTAAATGGACATGTTCCTTACCAGAACATTCCCACATCTAGACCTCATCAGATCCAAAAGGTATTTCAATTTCCAATGTCCACATATTAAAAATGACCCCAAAATACTGAATATAAAAATCCGTAGGCCTATCCCAATTTCCGCTTACTCACCGGACCATGCCTCTTTTTCTATTATCCCCATCTGTTTCAATACATTCTTGACATCTCACCGAACAACCAAAACATTCATACAGAAACCCAACCACATGAACAAAATCTTCAATATTTTTTCTTTCATAAAATATCCTAAAATAATGCTTCAGATACCATTTTATCATTCACATGTAGTTAATATAGAGGCGCCCACTAATTTTAATCCAAATAGATGGTTCATAAATCCAAACGATACAACCCTTCAAAATAAAACATAAAACCAACTAATATCACTTTGATGCCTTGATCAAAAGTACAGTGGCCCAACCATACCATTTACTAAATATCTATGGTACTCATTATGTGTCAGCTCAACCTATAAATCATCTCCCATGCTTCATATTCCAACACACCTACAACACACGTCTATCCTCCCTTGAGGTCACCTTATATCTTCCCAAGATATTAAACACATTGTCTCAACCTGAGTTGCATCTCTCAAAACAATTTACCTTCCCTCATATACCTATAGAAAAATCCCACACCTATCTATATAAAAAACACCCACATGTGAATCATGCACCAAAGAGCACTCACACAATGACTGACCACTCTCACTAGTAACATTCAACGGTCAAACAATAACAACATCCAAACTTGGTTTATGGGTAAGAAGTCACTAGGCCTTCACTCTTGGAAACAGACCTAAAACAACTAAAAAATCACTACTCATGGGTGGATGTTCTATCCCCTATTTATAACACTATTTCCAACACACTGATATTGTATTTACTTTAGGTTCCATGCCCATAACAAAACCACCCCCAATGGAACCATGAACAATACATTCATCTCCAACCCAACACAACCAACCTCATCACAACACATAAGGGTTACCCCATCCATGTTATCAAGAAATACCTCTCAACATCAATGCCATAACCTAACAAATGCTACACAAAGAGACACCCCTATATCTAGTATATCAATCTCTATGAGGTCTCCAGACTAAGGAACTATCATGGCACAATCCACCGATACACGGAATCTATTCACAACACTAGGGATACCCATCTCCCATGTCACTTCATCTCCCATCCTACTACATGATATATATTCAGTTCCAACCATTCTAGAAATCATTTAAGGTTATTACAACTAAAACCCAACACACGAATAAAAAATAATCAGCATGATCCACCCTGGGTCCCATTCAATTTTCTACATAAAACAAGTGATGTTCTCACATAACTTCTCCACTCCTATACTATTATAAATCTATTAGTTTCTTTCTCCACTTATGGAGGAGAATGTTTTATGAAATTTTCCAGTTTCCTAACTATATCACGTCATCATGGTGAAATTTCTCTACAATTCCAAACACACCTCAAAGAACATAATGTAAATATTCCACAGTTTTCACAAAAAGAGGCACCCCACTATCCACAAACAACTCATTATGTAAACACTATACCAATAATGTAGTCATATCTTGAAAACTACCATTTACCATTCTTAACATAGATCAGGGTCAACATGGTATAAACCAACTTACATATTCTTGAGTCTTTATTTGACATCATTTTATATCCATTTTACCTTATAAAAAAGGATCATCCTCATTTGGGAACTTTTCTATAATTACTACTTTATACAAACAAATATTAACTCATTATTAACATTTCATTTACCACATTTCCTTAACCATTATTTTACATTATTTATTTTTATCCATTTTAATACCACTTATTATAAACAAAATTATTTCTATTTTTATTTAATATGATATGCATTCTATTATTCAAGTGCCACACACCCTTCCCAGGTGCTCCCACCATGATGTCTTCCACCTATATCCCTAGGTCCCAATAATTATGCATGAATGTACAACCTAAATCCAACAGATACATGAAAATAATTTCATAAAACAATCACATAAAACAAAAATTGAATAACACAATGGTTAAATATCATTCAACTATAACAATAATCATTAATAAAAATAATTCCCTCCCTGGGTATTTGGGTTTTTCTCTCATATATGGGTCAAATACTCCCATGAATGAGCTTATTTACTATACACATACACATAATAATATCCCTTCTATCATCCCATAGAGTATTCCCATATAAAATAACCACTGTGACACCATTTGAAACATCCCCGTCCTAGAATCCACTAAACCGGTGCCCTGAGTGAGGTAACCACATGACCTGAAGCATGCCTACATCTATGCATGTTGTGTCCAACTAATAGTGAGGGTCTAATAGATAATGTGGTGAGAGTATACCATATTTATCATATCAATCCACAATCTATATTATATTAATTAAAATAAATAGTAAACATAACTATATAATCCATTACCAATCATTTCCCTAATCGGGTATAAACCAAAACAAACCAATATATGATATGTCATTATAATAGTTAAAAAAGAGAAGGAAACCAAAAGTAAATACTAATGGAAGCATCCCCATAGTGGTTCCTAACCTTAAGTATGGTTCCCCATCCATGCACATCCCAAGACCAACCCAACTCCCAATCATAGAGCCTTTTCCCTTAGACTAACTTGCAACTGTGAAATTTTATTAGGTACCCAAAAATTGCCTAAAAAGGGTGTGAGGGAAACTTGGTAGGCCACCACTAATGATGTATACAAAATATATAGTCTATATATAAAGTTAATGAAAAATTAATAAATAAAATTCATGGTATAAAAAATACAAATTGGGTTCCATTAGTTACAAATATTCACTCCTATCATTTTAATCACTTTTCCCATATTCCTCACTCGATCCATGGGTTAGGCATTTACATAATTCACAAAATGGCCTAATTTGTTAAATTATTATACATATGGTAATAAATCAAGTTCTATATCTCACAATGGATAAACATTACAATGATACAAGAATACACTTACGATGGATCCCCAACCCACTTAGATTCATAAAATAAATTAGCTATGGTCATAGAGCCCCAGTCCCCTTCCTTATCCCATTCATTATAGGGGTATGGTTTATAGCCTTAGTCTCACATGGCATGTGGGCGTATATCCTCAAGTATAATGCCACATAACTTCCAATCCATGTGCACATGCTTCTCAATCCATTAATCAAATATATCATATCTAGAACAATACAAACCAATACACATAATATATAAAATTTACATTTCATAAAACATCTGAATCATCAACAATCCTAAACCCATTATCAAATTTACCATTTACATAGCATGGTCCATTTAACAAATTTTCATTTTTATAACTCAACACATTTAACATAATCAATAATTCCTATACAATATCCCATTTAACATATTCTTCAAATCTCATACATTAACAAATTTAACTCATTGAACAATTTCTCTATTTACCCATATAATATGTTCTCATTTTACATTCACTAACCTGATTAAGAAATTCAACTACAATTCATAAGTCATTTATCACAATTACTATATTTCATCCAACCCATTCCATATTAATCCAAACAAACCCATTGACCATTATAAATGTCTAATATCAACTATAAATAACCCCATTTATTGAAAAAACATATAAACATGTTTATCATGGGATTTACTTTATCGAAAGTCAATTAACTACTTGACATTACAATTTTTCCATGTACAATAATTTTGGCACACATAGGTGGCCCTAAATCAATCTTCTCAACATAAATAGATCCCACAAGGATCATGTGGGGTTCAAATAAATATTAATAAAATTTTATACCAAATCATGATAAATTCAACAAATGCACCACAATAGTTAAAAATTAACACAACTAGACCTGAAAAAATAAACATTAATACAATGTTATATAACATGTGGACCACTATTAACAAATCTATAGATGAAGTATCTCTTAACATTATCCTTATATCTTTATTTAAGTATCCCTTGACTCCCTAACCTAAGATTCATATGAAAAAGAGGGTTCTAAGGATTTGGAAGAATAAGAATGAAACCACTTGCCCTAATCTAAAAAGCAATGCAAGTACAGATTTGGACTCGCCTTGACGTTTGATTCACACCCAACAATGCTCCAAATGACCTAGAATTGAAGGAGATCATCCCTTGGGATGACGTGGTATATTAGGTATCTCTCTAGTAAAAATGAGGAATAAATGGGGGAATAAATTTGTTAGAATAAATTAAATACAAAAGGGAAAAAAATTCCCACATTTAATGAAGAACAGGGTTTGGTGAAAGGGTTTTCGAAACTATGCACCAGCATGTAGCCATGATGGCCCCATGTAACACAGTTACCTAGGGATTCTGCTTGGTTAGAGAAAATATGTGAAAACCATGTGATATACCTCTATCAATGGTCACACGATTCGTCTTTCCTCCTTTCATGGTATACTCTAATAATTAACATAATATGAAACATTCATTGGATGGCTTTCTTTCTTATTATTTCATATCTTGAACACCTCGATAATCTCATTAGATTCCTTATACACCCGTTAAACATTTTATTATCCCAAATAAAGGAATTAAAACCCAAATTTAAATAAGAATATACCTCACGGAAGATTGAGATCATTAAAATTACCACAATACACATTTTGGTGATGATACCCATCACCAGTGGGGAGAGTGATTGTATTTTACAACCCACATATAAACCTTTGAAATACCCAGTCCATGTAAAATAAAAAAGAAATAAAATTTTAAATAATTGGAGCTTCTTGTGAAAAAATATATGATGGTCTTATGAAATCAGAGTTATACCCCTTGGGGAATCATCATTGATCTCACAAGGCCCCCATCAACATGTCATGTTGATCTCATAAAGTCCCATTGAGAAGCCACTTGTATCCCATAGAGGACTATAGGAAAGAATTTATGATCACACATGAACTTTTCAACATGGTTCATGATCTCATGAATTTAGGTGGACTTTTTAATATGACATTGTTACTAACACATATCATGTACATATGATTAGGTAAAACCCCTTAAATTTTCCATAATAAAATATATTGGCTATTAATGTGATAGTATTGTGATTATTAAAAATAATACGACACTTACTGGATGATTTCTCAATGCACAATACATAATATCCATCCACCAACAGAATCATGGATCTGTGAGACACGTACCATCGAAAGTGTTGTTTAATCAAGTTGGGGAAGCATATAAATCCCCAACCCCCACATGAAAAAATGCATATGTGTGTCCACACACTGACCACCCAAAAATTGGTGAAACAATATCAGAGTAAACAATCTCATGATTGCAAGGTATTATTCTAGGTAATGTTCTATGCAAAAACCCAAAGGGGTCAATAAACATGAAAAAACACTCCACCTGATCACTTGTGATCTTTATGAGGACATCTAGCATGTCAGATGGTTTATTTGAAGAACATATCTTCTAACTGTTGTGTCACATGAGAATAGAAAAATGTACCAATAAACAAGTTAATGTAATATATGTAATAAAAGGATTAAATGTAGACTAAAAAAGGATAGAGAATTCTGAAAATGAAATATATGTTGATCCTTAAGCACTTTTTATGATCAATCCAAGTCATACAATAGTACTGGAACATTGTACCCAGATCCGGAGACACACCATTAAAATACTAGTAGGATCATCTTGTGTACCCGAAACATATCAAAGAATATTGTTAATCCCCTGTGGGATTATTGCCATTTTTCGTGAATCCCAGTGATCTCACCATCCATACCTTTTTTTCCTCTACACACGTCATCCATGTAATATGGTGGATCTAGAGCATGTTAGTTGGATCTTGTGATGGTACCAGTTCATGTCAACTAGTTCTCATGATTCCCTCCATATACGTGAACAAGATCTCTTGACATCCTGAAAATAATTCTTCTAGATCCCATGACAATCTCTAATCATTTCATTAGAGATCATGGGATGGAGTTAAAAAAAATTCATCCAAGTCATGCAACACCCTACAACAATGTTAGTCGAGAACATGAGATGGACTCCTAGAATAGTCATCATAGTCTTGCAATGTCCACCAGACAAGTTAGCCTTTATCTTATGATGGTTTTCAGATATTCCATTCAGATTATTTTATGACATATATACAATCCTACTAGATCATGTGAATATATTTTTACATGTTTTCCATATTTCTAGAAATTTCTAGGAATCAAAAAACTTAGTATAGTGAAAATAAATACATCTAATGGAGACTATCAAGCATGTCAGGAAGACAACTAATCCTGGTCTAGAATGTTCTCCATGAAATGATAACTATGTTTAGTAACCCTTCTAAGTATACCTCAGTGTGTGATCCCTAATTAGTGGAATGTTATGACAACCTCCATACATTGAAAACCTGTGTTTGTAAGCCCATATATGTGGAAATATATGGCTGCCTCCATAATAGGGAGACCTCTTTGTGTCTTCCCCAATCTGTGGCATTATATGACCACCTAAATATTAGGGAAACCTCATAGTGTAAGAACCAATCAATTGAACTATTATTAATCTTATTCCTATAATAATCAAGATATATCAGATGCCTTCCTAAGGCCCTACCACAAGTTGGTATCCATCTTTGTGTACATCCCACCATTTCTTCGACATTTCAACCATCGAGACCTAATCATTTTCTTAGGATGATCATTATAATTATTCCTTCAATGGACTAATAAGTCAAATGAACTACAATAAATATTATTACTTCCATAACCTAGACAAGTAGGACACCTTCTTACATAATTTTCTCCATATTAAGAATACATGGGTCATTCAAATTACATAATCTCCACATCCTTATGCAGTGAGATTGATTAATTTTATCTCTTATTTCTCAAACCAAGCATGGATCATGTGGACCTACAGTGTTACAATGGTCAAATAATTCACAACATGAATTTAAACTTTCTAGGGTAGCCTTAGTGTCTAATCCATGATCAATGGAATTATATGACCACCCCATGCATGGGTATCCAACTTGGGGTTAGTCTAACATGGATGAATGATCTATGATGACTCTAATTCCTTCCAAAAGAAAGATTGTGATGAATTATCCCTATGACATGAGTTCAATTTCCCATTGGTTATTTTCCCACATGTATTTACTTTCTTCATGACATTAATCTGAATTGTTTCAATGAACTACATGGTTTTTCATTCATGGTATAAAATAGAATATGTACGATGCCACATAATTGCTCAATAAAATCCTCGATAGATTATATGCCTCACTCCATTGAATCAAATGTTACCTACTTAGATACACATCTTCAACCTATAAGAAGCTACTAATCAATTGTAAATTTTTTAATAACATTATATACATTAATAATAATCTATTGATAATATTCCTCTTTTCATATAAAATGGTTTAAGATAAACTTATTTTTTTATTGTAACTAATCCCATATCTGGAAATGGAAGAAATTTTCAATCATATCATAAGTCTATTGGAGAGTCCCATAGTAGGTAATTGTTTCCCCTAAAATCATATGATGACCTTACCACCCATCTTCTTGAACAATTTGAGTTCTAATGTTCCATTAAGTATGAAACCCTAATTGACCGCATGCCTTTGGAATGTAGGATTATACCTAGTTTGGATGTGGGAACCATTTAGTGTTTCAATGAATGAAAACCAAGAATGATGAACCATGTATTAATGATTATATAGACACTACCCCCCCCCCCCCACACACACAATTAACATGGGTGTTCACTATCAAAATGACCATCATTCTGATGAAATAATAAATAGTGAACCTAACATCAATCTCTCAAATAACAGAATGACTGATTAACCATGAACCAGACCATCTTGTAGGAATATATTTCAAAAAAAATGTAAGTGATTACCTGAATCATTAAAATGAACGACTAATCCTCTAAACCTTGGGTTCTCATGAAATAAGTCCATCCTTGCATTGAAAAGTATAGGCAAGATGAATAGTCGGATCAGGAATAAATGTAAAATTTTGATACCTAAGTATATCTGATTGAGAAAATATCATATCAATGATGATTCACAAATCCGTGACCTTGTTCCTTATTTTATTCATGACTATAGATACTTCTCTCGAATACAACACCTTGATCTAACGTGTCTTCATCCAGTGAACATTTTGGAAAAGTACCCACAACAACAACCCTTTATAACTCAAAATGACATCACCTTCCAGACATCTTCAACATAGGGTGAAAAAAAGAATTTTTTTAGGAATTACATTAAAATATTATGATCCTGACCCGTGATGATTATCATGAGGGTCTCCAGGAAATGAAATAGATGATTTTGTATCATCTAAAGAAAGATGTAGAAAATATGGTGTCACTCTTCACCACCGCCAACCTCTTCGGTGTATAATCCTTGGAGTATAAAAATTACCACCTTTAATATCTAATAATTTTTGATAAACGAGTCAAAAAAGGATCCCTTCTGATTCAGGGTCCTCCATGGAGTAATACTATCAATATATGTCTCGAGTACTATCCCACATGTGTTGTTCAGTTTCCCATTAATGGTACTGCCTTACACACTGCCACCTCTAATATGAATGCCTGAGACATAAGGAAGACACATATTTCATGGAAGGAACTAGATAATTTTTTTTGGGATCATATCCACACTCCCAATAATGATGACTACCAATATATTCTGGTAATAACTGTTAAGAAGGATCATATCCTTCCTCACTCAGAACAAGTCCATGGGTATATTCTTATGGGAAACATGGGGGAGGCCCATGTCCCTACCACTATGCATGAGGTTCATCAACATAATCTAATGGCATAAGTAGGAAAGATGTGGGCTGATATACCTTCTTCAATTGATAATATATGCAAGTATATTGTTTATATGGAAGATGTTAGGACTCCATTACTTCACACACTATACTGAAATGTCATTACATATTAGAATCTATTGAAGAACCCCATTGGAATATTTTAGAAATAGTATATATAGATGGATAGGAACATATTCATATACTTATAACTAGGGAATAATAACACTTTGATAAGTATGAATAAGTCGTTTCTCCAAAAAAACTACATTTCTTTACTCCCTTCTATGAGGATTATCGACATATTCTAGTAAATTAGGAGGAATCGAACTAGGATCATATTTCCATTCTATATAAGGATTAACAATTGAGAGTGACACATTCCTCAAAATTGGATCATATCTCTGTCACAATGTCCCAAAATCATACACCAAATACCACAGATTTGGATCATATACTTTTTTTAGCAAGGCCTCACAATGTGAGAGTGGAACATGCCTTAGGATAGCCTTATAATTCTATTAAATAAGGCTAATGGAATACTCTAATAGCATATGATCAGTCTTATATACCCATTATAGCTAGGGCTCACCATGTGATAGTGGAACAATCCACGGGGTAGACTTGTATTCATATTAGAGATTATACATGTCATATTCTAATAGATCACATATGTTGGGCTCACACAACTACATCCTTAAATGAATGATTGCATCAGCAACCTTCTGAGGCTTTATAGAAGGAGAATAATATTCCTTCCCCCATTCTAGTATTCTATTTATTTATCCTTATGGGAAATTAATGTTCATATTGGGCACATATTCCCCTAACAACTTACCTCACAAAGTGATATTAAAAATTTCATTGGGACTGGATCATATTATTGCCAAAAGAAGATCGGTGGCATACACCAAAGGCTTTCTATTAGTTACATATCCTCATTATGGCTGAATCACACCATGTGAGAGTCACACATGTCATAGGGAAAGGTTATATTACAAAAAATAATGAATAATATCATTGTAATATTCCAACATCTTCATAGTCATGGTATTATACTACCATTCCACCTTATAGTTTTCAACACATTCGGGAAGCCATCATATAGCAGGATCATATCGCCACACAATTTCAAAAGGTAATGATGCTTGTTTTGGGTACAACATAGAATGAGACACATATTCCAAATATTCTCAAAGACATATTTGTTGAGGTTTTCTGAGACTCATTTTCAACTCCCTAATGGTCTGTCAACACTTTAATCAAATCATAAAGTGATCATTACTATGATATTCCTCCTTGGGGTAGTGTGGAGATTAATCAAAATAACTATTCTCCTGACATTTCTCATTGTAAACATTTATATAGTGATATTTCACATGGAAAATGAAATACCCCAGATGCTCAGATACCTCCATATATAGAGGTTCCAGACTCGGATGCCTACATATTGAGTGGTTCTCGAAACATTGGTTTCTACCGTATATAGTTCCCTATAAAATTCTAGAAACACTCCACTCGGGTTAGTTGGTGACTCAAATAAGTACATTTTATGGTCTAACTATATGGGGACATGTATTTCTTATAAAGAGGATTTCAATATTGACATCTAGAGAGAGTTATTCAAACACAACTTCCCCATTGTGTTATGTACCCTTTTCACTTCTAACTATGAGATCCTTGGTGATAAAGAGAAGGGTTTTATGCATTATCTATTTTAAAACCTCTCCTATTCAAGTCTCGTTTGGCAGTCACAACTAGAAACTCCCTCAAGGTCACAAGTCACATTCCAAAACATCACAATATATCCAAGAGTTCACGGAAAATACAAAATGTTGGCAGTACAGAATCATCTAATTATAATGAATGTAATGAAACAATTACCATTTCCCTATACAGCTTTGTAAATATTATCACCAGAAACACAATAGAAATTGTTGATCAAGAAAAATACACAGAGGGATTCAATGCGTAAAACATGCCCCTAGAGGAGGATCTAGATGCACCCACTGTGGCTAATTGTACATGTAACTAGAGGAGAATCCAATATCTGTAACATCAGAATATCTTGCTTCCACCTCTATAGTAGAACACATCCAAGGGTAAAAGGAAATGTGTGGCTACATCCCAATCACATCCAAGAATAATTAAAAATACTTCCTGATATACTTAGGGGAACCATTCCCACCAGGTATTTTGTTTGGGAAAAGAGGAATATTCTTCTCCCAATATATGATCCTTATACAAGAGCGGCATCTGAGGGTCAGACTAGCTCTATTTCTTGGCAACTAGTTTACATAAATGAAAATGTTGAAGACGATCATTACTTACCTCTATTATAGAGAAATCCTCTCTCTCACAAGGGTAATGATTCTATCTTCACATAAATTGAGAATTAATGAGAAACTAAAATAGGTCCACCTCATTGGTCCTTTTCTAGTTCATATAGATGGGAGGTGGCATGAATAGTTGTACCATCAGAGTTTCTGAACACTATTAGTCTTTGGCTACACAAATAGAATGCATGGAGGGTTGATTAACAAATGTTTAGCATGAGAAAAATCCATATCCCAAATGGGTGGATAAAACATTTCCCCCATGTAATTTGGAAAATCCTACAGTCTCTAAATTGATGGCATGGGATACCCCGAACAACATTTATCACACTTCATATCCTGATTTAAACAAATGATGGGTCCTCGAGATCCATAGGAGGAAACAAAGATGGAATTTTTTGTAAAGAATTTGGTAGGTCTAGCATTTGTTAAGTACATCAACCTTCAAGTAGGATCCGTTGAAGGATAGAAAGTACTTATTCATTAATTCTATTATATTTTTAGCTCTATGCTAAGAAAATTGATAATTTTTTACCTCATGAATTATAATAAACAATAAAATGAGAGGATTATTGAATTCATATTCAGATGGATGGGTTTAACCTACTCAATCAATATCCCTCTATTATAGAAGAAATTTATTTAACTCAGTTCTAAAAATCTATAGAATAAGATAGAGACAGCTCTGATCCCAATAATGTATCTATGTGGGTTTTGAATGTTCTTGGAAATAGAGAAACATCTAGGAGACTCCATTTAGTGAATCGAGGCTAAACCAAATTTTATTTCTTTAGTATAGAGTAAAAGGCATAGTAAAGAAGAAACGACCATATTTACCCTCAACTTAGATGTAATTAAAATTCAGGAACCTAGGAACATCCTGAACCACCCAGTGCACCCTATTGAGTGGTAACATCCACAAAATCACCCTCATTTAGAAACTAAACGAGATTAGGGTCGCCCAGGATTTGAGTAATGGATGAATAATGTTTAATACTTCTGAAATGATCATGTTCTCGATTATTTCTTTGGGTATATAGACAAAAACCCTCTCACGATACCATAGACAGAGAATCCCAATGAGTTAAGCACACCAACTATTTATACTACTTCCATTTTCATAGAATGTTGGATCATAAAATCCCGGATTACATCATAATCAATGATATTCATTAAATCATGGTTACTTTCTGAAATTTTATTTTGTATAACTCCCCAGATATGGTGTCCTACATTACCATTTCTCAATTGGGAGAAGAAAGTGATTAGAAAAAATCCTATCCAAGCTTGGGGAGAATTTCAACAACTATATGACTCAATAAAATTTGTTCGAGCTCATTACACCATTATAGAATAAATTCTTAGACACATAAAATTCCCCTATCCTAGGAAGTATCATCAAACATAACTCCTAAATGTGGATGTAATCATTATATATAGAAATAAATAGATGAAGAAAAATCATATTATGATATGATGTAGGATATGAAATTGGATGATTTATCCCCTACAACATATAAATCATGAGCACCACCCCACCAAATGGAAACCTCATCATCTGAAGATCTCGTCTTTTTATTTATAAAGTGATACATATGGAATATCACTTAATCGATAATGAATATGTGTTTGGGTATGAGTTCTCTATACCAAACTAGGGAACAAGACGACACATGAACATGAACCAATGATAAAAGGGATAACACAAGTGGGGTTGAAACCAATATATTGGTCACGTCACCATAGAGGAAATATATAAAGATGAGACATATGAAAAAACACTCTAACATACCAAATAGAGATATTGAATTTTCCTAGAACCCTCTAGTGATCTATTGTGGTCGGTTTCCTTATATTATGGCCTAGTGGGGTGATATTATATGATCATACAACAATACAAGGATGGCTTGTGAGACCAACTCCGTTAGAAATAGATTTCCCCTCGACCTTTTCACAAGCACATGTCCCTTATAACTTAAATTAATCAACTCTAGAGCTACATAATTGGGAACTACACAACATTGGTATGTTCTTACCTCTAGTACAGAATTACAATATTCTCAAAATCGTTGGAGGGTTCCATATAAAATATTTTAATCCTATATGAACTCCACCTTCCAGAAGAATACATTTTTGACCTATTTGAAGACCTTTAGAGCCCATAGGAATTCAAGATATAAGTTTTTTCACTTGAGTTAAATCAAGTGGAGACCATGCCAATAGAGTGACTTGTTTCCATCTCATTCACTAACAAAGATCAAATAGAGGTCATCCAATTACACATCAGACCAATGTATGTTTCTAGGAGACTCAACAATGTCAATATATGAAGGAATCCAATTCAAAATAGTAATGGGGTCAACCTAATCCAAATTTGAACTGTTATCTGTTTGGGGAATAGAGAATGGTATTTGTCTCCCAAATAGCTAACAATTCAAGTGTATGATAATCACTAGAAAAGATGACTTTGGATGATCAATATGAAATTATTGTTTGGGGACCTCATATCTATGGATGAATTCATGGTTATCTAATAGGACACCACATATAATGTATTACTTAGAATTCAGTGGAATCACATTCATGTGGAATACATTCAACATTCCATTAATGTCTGAAATACACCATCAATGGGAATTTTATCACTTTTCATGGTGTCATTTTTTCCTTAAAGTATAATATAGCCACATATACTGACATAATCCTATATAAAAAAGGAAAAGAACCAATGGTGGATAACAATATATATGATTAATCTCCCAATGGATTAGGACAACCCCTATAAATCCATATAGTTTGTTTGATAGTGATTAAATGATACCATTAAACCTATTTGAGGAAATAAAACCAATCATGTATGTCCAATCCATTTATGTCACCAGTGACAGTGCAGAAAAATAATCCCTATAATCTCTCTACAACAACTTTGGAAGTAGGGGATGATAATAACTTTTCTTATGGCCTATCTCACCTTAATAGTGATAGAGATCCCCCAGATATCCAATAACATCTAAAAATGCCACCACAGACTCCAAGGTAGAATAAGAAGAGGATGAATTCAAGAATTCCTCACCCTTTTTCATGGAATTAATCTCTACCACCATTGATGATTTTAGGAATGTAAATTTGGGGATTGAAGAACACATGTTGTCTACATTGATATGTGCTACCATTCCTCTTAATGAGTAATTAATGTACATTGAATATCTGAAGCATCATGAACATGTTCTCTCTTAGAATTATAAAAAAAATGTCTAGATTGAATTTAGATGTAGCCAGGAACCATCACAAACTAGAGGATGACCATCTAGGTTTCAAAAAGGTATCTAGGAGGATTCACACCTTTCATGGTATGAATATATAGGAATAAGTTGAATTATTTATCAAATAAAACAACCTTTTAGAATTGTAATACTCAAGATGATTCACAAACATAATCCCTATCCAGAATACTAATGGTAAAATTATGTACTACATCAATTTTAGACACCTTAATATACATTACCCAAATAACAATTTCCCATTTATGGTCACAAAACTCTTGATTGATGAAATTGCTATCTTATAGGATATATCCTTCACGGATGGGTATTTAGGTTACAATCAGATAAAGATGGACCAAGAAGATGAAGAATACACTACTATCATAGAACCCTAGTGTATCATTTACAATTAGCTTATTCCATTTTTATTAAGTAACGATGTCTCTACATACTAGTGCACCATGCATCATATCTTGAAGCCCATCTGTGGATGAATAGTAAAATATTATTTGTATTAAAGGTTGGTAAAATCTCAAAAAAGACATGATCACTTAAATGATCATGAAATAATCTTTGACAAGATATAGAAACACATTGAGAAGATTAATCCACTGAAATGCACATTCATGGTAATATCATGGATGTTCCATAGATATGTAGTATCCCATCGTGGCTTTATGGTCAACCCAAAAATGAATAGTGATATTCTTGTAATTTCACCACTCAGTAATAACAAAAAAAATCACGGGATATATGTTCACCTCTCCTACATTTAGTATTTCAAATCCATCATGGATTGAAAATATCTCCCCTTTACCAAGCTAATAGTTAATTGAATTTTCTATCATTGGGTTGATAACATCCAAGATTTCTTTTAGTGCTCCAAATACTAACTACTGCACCCGGCAGTCTTTATTAGACCACTATAAAGAATGAAATGCATATTATATGTGTCCTTATGAAATAATCTAGTGGAAACTTCCATACACATTACAATCATATAGGGAATGAAAATAGAAATTACTACCTCATTGGGATAGAGATAGATACTGATACCCAATACATGGATATTTTGAAGTACTACATCCCACACATCCTTATTATTAAAAATATGTGGTATTAAATGTAGCACGTTAAATTCCACACATTCTGTAGTATTTATCCACTCATGAAGGTCCTTGGAAGTCCCATGAAGACTAGGAACTCGACCTTATGGGTGGTCATTCTACAATAGTATGAAATTTATTTTGTATCTTGGGATTAAGTGAATGTGTAGGCCTAGAATGGTTTTCATGATGTACACCACACCCAATAGATTACATCGGTTGATACAAAGCTTCAATATTAAGATTTTTCCAATACTGATGACACTCTATGTGTACGGGAGATGTAATTCAAGGGTGCCTCCCGAATTCCATAAGAAAACATGATGGAAAGTATAGTTCTCAAAAAGGACAGCCATGAAATTGTACATGTCTGTCTAGATAATGATATTTTCTCACAATATGATGGATTCACAAATAATGAGGTCAAATACCAATCCCTCATTATTGGCTCCGAACTATCTTTACTACTTTTAATATCCTACCTAAACATAAAAATGGGATTCATTGTTAGTGATAAAGAATATAAATAGTGAATATTCCCAAAAAAGAATGAACCCCCACACACTTTCTATTTAAGAGGAATAATACAAGAATTACAATCTGATTCCACACAAAATCTTGTTCCCTAGTCTTAAAATGCATATGTCAATGATTTGTTCATGCGACTCAGGCATTGGCAGAACCTGATCAGTGGGAATCAATGTTCTATATCACACACGAAATAATGTCTCACCAATCACTTTGTACAACTTAGATGAAATTGATCAGGTCAACACAAACCCTATACATGATGAACTGGTGTCTACCCTGGGATACATGGATCCCATAATTTATTTTCTCTAGAATGGGACCATCTTTATAGACCAATATAGGAAGGAACATATTAGAATCTTATTAGTGAACATTACTGTATGGGGTGGTGCAAATGAAAAAAAGAATCGTCTTCTTGTGAGGCTTTGATGGATACCTCTTTATATACATAAAAGAATGAGATATTCATACCACAATCGAAGTATTCCACATAGTCTCATGTTACACACATCTATTTGGGACCATGAACTACCACGAAATCAAGAAGCGGGTTTCTACTTGAAAATAATGATATAAGGATTTGTGGAATTCACCAAGAAATATCACACAGTACATATCCATGAAAAATTCATTCATGAATTATTATAATTTTAACATACTACCAAATATCCCTGACTATTTTTCGTAAGGGGAATAGATGTAGTGGGGGCATTTCCACCGTCCCTAGATAACCATTTCAAGTTTATCCTTCCAAATATAGAATTATTTTTAAAATGGGATGAGGAAATACCCCTAAATAATGTTAGCATAAATAAAATCATCAACTTCATCATGTCCCATATCATCATCATATTTAGTGTCCCTCACATAATAATAATGGGAAAACACAACATCTTTTCAACATAGTTGATGAAATTGTACCAGTAACCCACATTGAGTTCAATCATTCATCCCAATATCATGTAGTAAGAAAAAGATAGATATTGGCATTAACTAGTTATTTATCAAATATGCTCAATAATATGATCAATAAGAGTAATATGTCCAAGATGGAAAACATTCTCCATTATTTATATTACTACTTTACCATTATAAGTACTTCTTCACAAGCAACACTATATTCTTTGGTTTACATAACATCAACATTTTTTCCCATAGAAGTCTACTTACCCTAATATAGAATATCCATTTTTTGGTCAACTCTCTGATGATTAGAAGTCCAGAAAGATAAAATATAAGTTGAAGAAGCTCAATGATAACTGGTTATAATCATTTCACAATGTTAATGTTCATCATATTTGGATCACATATCCCTTCAACAAAAATTTCATTCTCTGTTCATTACATTCGGGATAAGTGGTACTGGCTCTCAGGACCCCAATGATACTCGTCAAGAAGCCTAAAAATTTATAACAAAAATTTTAAGGACCATATATCATACATAAGTTCTATAAAATTCATATGATCTATTGCAAAAGAGCATACTCACATGACAGAAATGACCGAGACTCTACCAAGCCCCCAACCAATAAAAGATATATTAATAATTACTTTTCTTAGATTCCATCATGAATCCTTCATTCTAACCACATGATGTTAAAACTAAATAAAGTTTTTCTAGGATAAATTTGTCAAAAACAATATATCTCGCATCCTATAAGATTGATGTTAAATTTTATGGAACATATCATAACTTAATGAAGTTATACAACATCACTAATGTCCTAGATGTGTGACACTAAACTGCATTAATTCCAAAAACTATGTGTGTCTTGATTCCTACCATCAAAGGATATAGAGTGATGCCAAAACCTCAATTATTTGTATCATCCATAACATCTAATTTCTTTTATATCGATAAACACATGTCCTTAAAACATGATTTTAAACATTATGATTGATGTCTATACTGCATGACATTAAACTGAATGAGTTACTAGAACTACATATAGGTTGATTCTCATTTTAATGGTATATATAGAGATGTATGGATCATATATCCTCGCCCAGCCACAACGTGATATAATATTCCCTTTTCCTTTCCCTATAAATATTTGTATAGTAATAAAATCCATACCATTTATTGTGTCTTCTAATGATCATACCTATTGTTGTATTAGGAATTTATATATGGTATTCCCTGCATAATTGAAGCATTTTATCTCACAATAGGTTTATCCGGTTCCTAAAAAAATTATTTAATGACACTCCATGAGTCCTTACCTCATGACATTAAACTGTAGGGTTGATTTCCAATAAATGACATAAAACTACACATTACTATGAACCTTTTCTAAGAGGAACACTAACCATGGTGTGGTTCTTCCACTACACAAGTAATGTCCTAGCACTAGATTCCACTGAACAATTCCCTGATCCCAATTGGACACATGGCCTCAAGTGAAACTCCCCATATTCTAGAGGCTATTTACTTATATTGAGGGCCAAATTTGTGTCTATGGGGAGACTATTCCCTCTTGTCATAGTGAATCATAGTTATATCAATCAAACAAATAAATAGAAGAATCAATAAATAAATAAATAAATAGATAAACAACAAAAGTAAATTATATAAAATAGTTCTAGAATTAATATCGTATGTGATGATGTTCATGTTATGTATATATAATGAATCCAAAATAGGTATACATAGACCGTGTAAAATTAATGTATAACAATACCAAGAACACTAAAACCTATCCCAACTAGCATCACGAGCCTCATCTCGGTCATCTGGTCCACTGATCCTAAATAGTAATCAGAAACCATTTGTAGAGCTCTTTCCCTTATCCATACCAACAGTCGTATAATATTCTCAGTTATAAAATGAATTCTGAGTATGGTTTTTGATAAAATCCATGTAGGCTGCAACCAAAAGTGTCTAATTCCTTTCATTCAATGAATAAATAATAAAAATAGTTCTCATGTATTAATAGAATTTGTAACTGGAGTTCTAGAAGTAAATAGACAGTAAAGGATTGTGTTCCCTTAGAAACTCATCCACTACCACTTGCTTTGGCCTTAGCTGAAAAGTCTATATAAATAGTTATTCATATTCCATTTAATTAAAAATCCATGAAACCTAGCAGGTACCCTAGAATCACATTCATAGATGTGATCAGGATGTACCTAACAAGGCCATCAATATGGTATAAGTCTTCAAACAAACTGAAGATTATTATTTGGATTTTCATACACATCATATAAATAATTTCATTAATTATACTATTAGGAACCAAATATTGTTCTTGGAATTACTTATTTGAAATACGGGTATCACTACAACTGTAACATAAACCGAAAAAATTAAATCCCTTCGATGGAGATCCCCATCAAAACCCAAAAAACTCTATAGGTGTGGTATAACATTATTTCCATTTGTGTCTGTCCATGGAGGTCTACTAATAGAGCCCTAGTTGCGCTCCTAGCGTATATAGAGTCATTACTCTGAGTTTTCCCAAGTAAATTCATATATGTATTTCAATTTTCACTCGGGTGTATAATGAGTCATCCCTCTGAGTCTCTCCTTGGTAATCCACTAGTGAATCCAAGTGTTATTCAGGTATAAGTAAAGTATCATCCAAATGAGTATGTCAATGTAATTTTTATATAAACCCATATTTAATCCATGTCATATAATGAAATTAAATCATTATCATTTAAATATATATAGTATCATAAATATAACCATTTCAATTAAACTTCACCTAAAAATATGGGTAGAGTCAGGGGCTATGCTTAGAATTCATAGCACAGAAATTATCTCATGTGGGAATTATAAATATAAGAATAAACTCATATTTGCGAATGAAATTACATGGACAAAGCCTAGGGACATGGTCTCTAATTCCTTTTGTTTAATTACTCCATGTTAAAATGATAATTCATCATTTAAAATCCCAAGGAAAGGCGAAAACACAAATAAATGGTGATCAAAATATTATTATAACCATGATATTCAAATTAATTAGAGAACACATTCAATGTCTAGTTTAAATTTTTGGTCCTTAACCGTTAATCATTTCTCAATAGGTCTCTTTATTTAAAAAGGTCACACATTTAAATTTTAATAAATAATTAAATTGAATTTTAAGGTAGTCACTAATAAAATAGGGTGTTCAACACAAAAACATATATATAAACACAATCAAATTAATGTACAATCTTGAGACCACCTATAATAGGCATATAGTAGAGATACCATCTAGTATCAACTCATGATTCACCTCGGATCAAGAGAAAATTAAAAAAGGAATATAGAATGATTGAAAAACAAATAAGAACCTATAAATTTTTAATATTATCTTGAAATTAAATAACTCCTTAAATCCAATGTTAAACAAATAAATTTATAAATTGAATTTATTAATAATTTAAGAGAATGCAATGAGATAATTAGTGCTCAAATATAATCTCATTCTAATAAATGGTATCTAAAACTAAAAATTAGATAGAGGATGAGATCTCAAAGCCATGTGTCATTACAATGTTATAATAATGAGATGAAATTATGTTTTAAACTAATTATGTAAAAATATGTAATTTATCCAAAATTTACTAAGTCATATGATTTTTCTGCATGGTTGTCCAAACCGTGTACCAACTGTACAATCTCTATTCTGCAATGAGGGTACCCACATGGTCACTACACATAGTTTGACTAAATATGTTCAAACCATGAAAAACATCTCTTCTAGAATGGTCATGTGATCATGCATTGGTTTGCACCTCCATCCTCATAGTATGAATTTTTTGGTGGGCTTCTCTTGTTCATTCTTCATTCCCTTCATGGTTAGTTAGATCAGGCATCATATCCCGCACCATTCCAACTAACCATAAAGTATGCTTTATTTTCCAAATAAACACAGGTTCTAGGATATGAACAGTCCATGAACACCACTAATACCACCATGACCTCAAAGGGTACTTACATTAGGTTGTAATTACAAATTTAAACTAAATTTAAATTGATTTATAGGCCAAATAAGAACCGAGTTCGTACAAACATCCCCCCTAAAATCAATTCATCCTGGAATTCAATTCCAATGGTAGTGAAGGACCATATGTGAAAAAATCCTGATAGTATGCCCATAAATAAGTCATCCAGTCCCAGTTATCATGCTATACATTGTTTTTTATCCATAGATTGTATACTAGAGGGACTGACTATCCTTGGAGAAATTTTACATTGTCACCCACCATATAAATATGATTTTTTGAAATGGAATAAATTTCCTATAACTCAACCTCATTAGGATGAAAAGCATGAGATGTGTATAAATGATAATGGAAAAGATGATATATGTTGAAGAATCTATCCATGCATAGATACCTATGAAGAATCTTCAACCGATAGGATATTAGACCGACTATTCTATAATCAATAATGGAAAGACATATCCGGGAGAAATTTTATCCTATATATTAATCCCCTTATTCCCAAACCTTAGTGAAAGATGTTAAAAGACCTAATACCCAACGTAAATATCTATAGGTCATCAATGGTTATCGTCATAAAATTTCTATCGAGACTGTTCAGTATCCATCCAATTCTATGTCAATTGAACCTTCTTTGTAGTCTCCTATATAAGACAAGATCCAAGAAAATATATATCATCTACCTCTAACCATTACAGGGGTGATCGGAATGGCCTACCTTAAAATCCCCATAAGCAACCATCTGAATAGTTTCCAGTAAGATATTATTTTAGGTGAATTTAGCAAGGGGTATATTTCTATCCCAAGATCCCACAAAATGTTGGACACTTTCTTGTATCATCTCCTCAAGAATTTCTATCATGCATTTTGACTGGACATCAGTTTCAGGATAGTATGTTATAGACATAAACACCTGTATACACAATTCCCTCGATGGCCATTTCTAGAACCGTGATGTAAACTAGGGGACTCTATATGAAATGATTGTATGAGGGACCTCATAATGTCATGATATATCATGGATATACCACCTATGATTCTCACCTATTGAAAATGACTCCTAAATATATTTTAAATGAGAAATTTTCTTGATATTGTTAATAATAACCCAAATAATATCATGCCTTATAGTGACATTGGAAACATAGTCACAAAATCCATCACAATGTTGTCTCATTTCTACTTAAGAATGGTTAGCTATAGTAAAATTTCATCAAGCCACTAGCGTTTTGTCTTCACCTACTGACAGGTGGACAACCTCATGAAAAACCAACAACATCTCATTTTTATACTGATCCACTAGTATTGGTGATGTAAATCTTGATACGTCTCAGTGACGCTAGGAAGCACTGCCCATGATGAAGCATGGAATTATCACATTATCTTCTGACACATGTCTACTGAAACCAGTATGTGACCATGAATAAATATATTTTCATTCTCATATACAGGACAACTAGGATGAGGTTCCTCACCTTCCACACTCTCCCATAGGACTAGGACCTCATAATCTAATAACTGCCTTGTCAGCATTATATTCATAAGGGTAAAGCTCGCAACTAAGGATAAAAGAAAAGTCTATTTATAAATGTTCTGTATATCTATCTAAAACTTAGGAAACGAATCCATAATATAACACTTGATACTATCCACCTAAACTAACTATATTTTATTAATCTTAAATAGTTCATCGGCCAATACATTAGATTAAAAATTCATATAGGCATGCTCAATGTCGAAATATTATAGGTACTCAACCCACATTCATCATCTCAGATTTAAATCTTCCTTTGAAAAATTATACATTGGGATTTTTTGATTTTTGAACAAAATAAAACACTGTCTCTGTTTGTAGTGCCTCCAAAAATAAATTTTATGTAAAACCATAGAAAATTAGAGATCGTGCATCTGGTAGTTCCTCACATGGGACCTCAACTAAGGTGACCCATATGCAATAACCCTCACCTCTTTATTCATAATTTTACCAATTTTGATACCTGGTGTATCATAGTAAATATTGCATCATATACCTAGTTATTGAAAAAAATGATATTGATGCAAAAGTTAATCTCACTTTTATCTTCTAAAAGTCAAAATCGCGTACATTTGACCATAAAAAATTAATACACTTCTTATTCAAGATCATGAGTGATTAATCTAGGTGAGATAAGTCCAATATGAAGAACCAATAATATTCATCTAGCACAAATAAACTTTGTATCTCAATTATGATCTTCAGATTCTACTAGGAAAATATTGCACTCACCTTCTCTTGGTTAACTAACACACATATCACAATGATTATGTGACTGAGGAATTGAATAAAATCATTTAATAAGTAGCACGTTATGATTTTATCATATAACTAATTCTCTATCAGTGTATCCAATACGATGTCAATATGTTTGGAATAGTGGTTTCAATTGTTAGAATACACCATGATATCATAAATGAATACCATGAAAATGAATCCATATAAAGATAGAAAACTATTATCATCACTGACATGAAAACATCTTTCACATGAGATCGAATGTCATAATCATGTACTCATCTAGTCTATTCGTGCTACAAAAATTGTGTGAGGTATATCTAGTTTTCTAATATACACCTGATAATAACCCATTCTCAAGTCAATTTTCAAGAACACTCAAGATACATTGATCTTATGAATCATTTTATATATTCGTGGAAAGGGATATAGGTACTTAATTTTCAATTGGTTTAATTTTCAGTAATCCACACATAGTCTAAGGTTATCATCCATTTTTTTCTCTAAAAGGACTCATGATCGCCATGGATAAGTATTGGGCCGGATAAAACCCATTTCTATTAAATACTCAAAGTTCCTTTTGAGATCATGCATCTCACTAATTGACATAATGTACCGAGGAATGGATATTGGTTTATCTCTTGAAATAATATTGATATAGAACTCTACCTCTTGCACTGATGGTAGCCCCAAAAAGACATATGAGAAAATCTCACTTGATTGATAATCCAGTTGAGGTAAATATTCCTTAGATATTCACTAATCACCATATATAAACTCGCAATATAGTTTATTATATTTCACAGCACACGATGCTCAGGGCCAACTCATATCAACTAGAAATCCCATTCACACTTGTGAATAAACTCTCCTCCCTCTGGTAATTTGAAGCTCACTCATCAGTAATATTAATCAATGAATGAACCAAAGGGAAACAACCAGACAATGCCAATTATGATGTAAAACCTATCATCTTGAGGAAAATAAGGTCATATACGATGTTAAATTTACTAATCTCAATGGGGAATTCATGGAATCGATGTATATCCTCTGTTTGAATTACAAATAGAGTATCAAGCTCCATAACTCCATAAAAACAATGAACTCTGATCCCATAGATATCTAAAATGGGAAAAAATATAAATCTATAAGACGGTCCTATATCAAAACTAGAATATTAAAATGTAAATTCCACTAGAATAATACCTATCATAGTAGATGTCTTTGGATTTTTCTCCTTATGTTTCAGATGAATTACGAAAATATGGCATAATCTGCTACCCTATGACAAAATCTGGCTCCCTTGAGCAAATTTAATATCATGTCTTGGAAAATATGGGGTATGAATACCATGATCATGACCACTCTCTCATCCTTATTAGTCTACTATACTCCATTTACTTACCTGATGATAATCAACTGATCCTACGCATGCATGTGGAGCTGTTTCAGACCCACTCTCACTATATTCTAGAGGAAAAGTTTTGTAAAATCATTGTAGATTGACTATCTATTAAATGAATTGGTTCTTGAATTAGTATCTTGTTCACTAAGGTCTTATATTTTCTAGTCGACAAGACTTATGTCACCTCACCTAGCTATGTGAGTATGTGCTCTAGCTACTAATGTCACTATGCAGAAGCTCCAGATGACACTTCATACTACTAGTAAATGTGTTACAAGATTTAGGTATTGATCCACCCTGTCTCACACCACCAGCCTCTATCAAGTTCTTCTCTATGGTAAGAACATGTTTAACTAATCTAGAAATAGTAGTTAGCTGAAATACATTTACATAATATTGGATGTCATACGTGAGACCATCCTCAAATATTCTGGAATTAGATAACTTTTTACCCATCAGAATATGTTTGAAGTGATATAGATCTATAAAATTAGCTGAAAAATCCATAACTGATAACAAACCCTAATCCAAGTTCATGATATCATTGGCCCTATTATCCTATTATTTCATATAATAGAATTATTCACATAAGGTTATATGGAAATCCCTCCAAAAAATCTCACAATAATGATCTGTATGAGTAATTAAATCCCACTATATCTTAGTGGAATCAAATAAAATATAAGGAGAGAGTCATACCCTCATCCTGGTAGGTGTCTTGAGAGGATAAAAGTTTGATAGCATGGCCTCTATCCATAAATATGTATCACGTGGTCTTCTATCCCCCAAAAATGTTGGAATATTTTACTACTAGAACTCATCTGTCAAATCTTACATAGTGGGGTAGGTCATGGTGCTCCAGGAATAGTCTATATGAAACAAAAGAAGAAGTTATGTAACTATTCCACATCATACGTGTCTAGTAAAATCAAGGATTCCATAGTTGTCACTACTGGAGGATCTACTAGTAGCCCATGTCCAACCATCTCTAGAGAATGGTCACGGTTACCCTCCTGGAATGTGACTAGAGGATCTCACTATGAAATATCTATACAAATTTTAAACACATGTTCATGTCATGATTCAGAACATAATAAAAGAAAAGCTATTATAATAATATAGGTATAAGACTTCCATTACAATAATTACTCCCCTCTTCCAGCTCTATGAGTTTGTTATGGCTAAAATACAGAAGATTAGAAAACAAGATATATCGCCTACTGCCCAACAATATGGTCGAGCCTATGTGAGGTTATCTTCCACAAACAATTTTAGTTCCCATTTCATTTTCATATTAATTTCAACTGTATCACAATTAATTACAACTTGATGAACCAAATAGTCCCCGAATTATTTTCCATAAAGTACCCTACTCCTCATGAATTGAAATATTGTTTCTACATAATCCATACTATAACATGTTCTAGTCCATGTGACTCTTGGTTTATGGCTCATTGTGCCATAATTGGATTCATTGGGTTTTTATTGTGTCGTAATAATGAAAAAAAAGTCATAGTTTATTTAATCAACTCTAAGTAACAATCATGTTTCTCAATTCTATACATATAATATCTATCAAAAAAATGTATATCGAACATTGAACCTTTCACATAATCATGAAAATAACAAATGAATCATATAATTCGTGGCATAGTGCCTCGAATGTGATTATTATATATTCCTAAAATAATGCCTGAGATGGAATACCATCATCTCATTAGGTTGAAACAAAATAAAACCCAAAATCATATCAATTATAACATCACAATTCATGTTCATCACCCAATAGTGGAATCAAATCAACTGTAATAGACAAAATCATGAAAAAATAATTTTCATTCAAGTCATTTTTGATTTTTCATTTATGTGGGTTAGCTACACCCATGAAAAAATCATTAAAAAATAACTATTCATTAATAACCCATCCTACTATCTCGAAATAGTAAAATAACTAGAAATTAATATCTAATACCACTTCATAACATCCCGACCATGGATTCCTTTGAATGGTTCCCTGAGCTCGGTTGGATATAAAGCCTTAATAACATCTCAAAAAAATTCTAGAGGCTTATGACTAGTAGAGAGGGGATAGTGTGTGGGGGGGATACTATTACCTCTTATCAAAGTGTAATAAAATAATATAAATCATAAAAAATAATATATGAAGCAGTAAATAAATCACAAAGGATTTAGACATCAAAGGAATGGTGTATAAAATATATCTAGAAGTAATATCATATAAAATGACAATCGTGTCATGTTTCTATAGTGAGTACAATAGTATTATATAAGGTTGGTGTACAATACATGAATATAAATACCAAAAAAAAATCAATCCCAACTACTATCACAAATCTCAACTTGGTCTTCTTCTCCCCTAATCCAAAGAAGCAATCAAAACATGTAGTGGGGCGATTTCCAATATACATACCCATGGTCATTTAATCTTCTCAGGTACCAATGGAATCATGAGTAGGGTGTGAGGTAAAATCCAATTTTTCCACCACCAATGGAGTCTAATTCAACCCATTCAGTGAATATCTATTAAAAAATTATGTAGGAAGTAATATAATATGTAATTGGAGTGATTTAATTAAACAACCCATAATTGTCAGGGTTCCCATGGACACTCATCCTCTCTTAAATTCTTCAAACTTAGTCAAAAAGTCTCTGAATAAACAATAAGATCTAAGTAATTTAATTAATAAGTCATTGAACATGGAAGGTATCCCATCATCGCCCATGAGGATATGATAAAGAGCAATATAATCACAACCTAAATATGGTATAAGTATCTCACTATAATAAGCTTTTTATTTAGATTGGCATGTGTCATATAAATTATTTAATTAATTTTCAAATTATGAACCTAATCCCTTCCTTGGGATTCCATATTTGGAATATATTAATTTATCCTTGAATGAAATAAACCAAGAACCTTACAAGCTTATACATATTTATCCTCATAAGAACTAAGGTCTAACACAATTTGTGGAATAACATCATTTCCATCTGATTTTTCCTTGGTGGTCCACTAAGGGGTCCCAAATCTCACTCTTGGCATATATAGAATCAAACTGCTAATTCCATAATTAATATTCTATGTAAGGACCCCTAGTTTACCTTAGGCATATAGATAATTCTCTCCTGATTCAATCCTTATAAATCCACTAGCGAGTCCAAGTATGGATCAAGAGTAATTAATGTGGTATCCAAATGAATCCATCAATGGAGTTTGTATCTGAACCCATGTTTCACCTAAGGCATATGATAACATTAAATAAATGTAATATAATTATCTCAAGGCTCAACACCATGATCATTTCAATTAAAACTCTCCTCAAGAGGTCGATAAAGTTACGATCTATGATTTGAAGTATTATCCCCTTTATTATGTCACATTGAAATTATCAATATAAGAATAATCTCATTCTTATGAAATCAATTTCATGGATAGAGCATATGAACATGGTCTATCATTCCCTTTTATTAATCACTTCATGTTACAATTACAATTCCTCATATATCATCCAATGTAATGGGGAAAATAAAACACCTCAAGGGTGATCAAAATCATATGCCACCAATAGTGGTCCCATTCATAAACAAACCCAAATGGTTGTCAAAATTAGAGTTTCTTAACCTTTAATTATTAATCAAGGGGTCACATTTTTTACATAATTCATAAATATAACTTTTAATAAAATATTAAACCACATTTCATGGGAATCACTCAAAAATCATCTTTTAAGAATTAGGGGATATATATAAATGCCATGAAATTATGAAGAAATTACAATACCACATACTGTAGGTCCTTATAAGAGTTCATATCTGGAATAAGCACATGATTCAACATAGATAAAGTGAAATATAATATATGGATGAAGAACCTATAAAAAGGGAATATATGCTTGAATCTAAATAACTTCATTGATCTGATGTTAAATGAAGAATGGAATAAAATGAATTGGGTGCTCACATGTGTGAATCTAATGAGACAATCAGCACTCAAATCCATTCTCAGATAGAGAAACGATATCCAAAACTAAAAATTGGTTCATGTTGTGGCTACCAACCTCAAGGGGTTGTCCTACATAAGAATAATGAGATAAAACAATGGTATAAAACTCATTAAGGGAAAATATGTAATTTCCCCAAATTTTCCTAAGTCGTACGGTTGGAAAAATTGTGCTCCAACTATGTGCCCTATACTATGCTATTGTTGGCACCCACGTGGTTATTGAACATAGTTTGACAAACTATGTACAAACCATGAAAATCACCTCTTATACATACTACATGTAACTCTACATGGGTGTTCACCTACATCCACATTATCTGAAAAACCATGTGGGAACCTCTTTCCTTCTATAAGGGCTACACATAGTATTGTATATTGTACAACCTATCAGACCTGATATCTTCTAACTATTTGAGTTTCCTTTATTTCCCAAAAAATTCAGGCTTTGAGCTCTGAAAAATCACTATACTCCCCTGATACCACTATGAACTCAATCTTTACTCAAATTATAAAGTAATTAACCATTTAAACCAAATTTATAGAGATCTTTACCTCAAAAGAAGAATCGTGTGTTTATAACATGTCAATTCAAGGACTACGTATGGATTGATTCAACACATCATGGGATACATAGAGATTCCAAAATCATCAATCTTGGTCCCAAACATAAAAATTGGATATAAAAATCCACTATATATGTATCGCTTAAATTTATACGTTTATATTTCCTTTATGAACTACATCTGAGTTGAACTTGGCACCAAAGGATACATAGTGATGCCTAGAACTCTAATTCTAGGCCAAGATACAATACTCCATTTTTACAATGGAGAGACAACATCATTACATCATGAAGATAAATGGCATATTTTCTTCATAATTTTTTGTTTATTAATTCCATCATAGGATATGTAGTGATCCTCATATCTCCAATATCAATTCCATCTAAAATAATCATTGAGAAAAATTCCCCCTTCGGTGTATGGGTTAGTCCTACGTAGAGAGTTTCCCATCAAATAACTATGTGTCTGTTAATTCATTCCATTATATGATATGTATTAGGGCACAATATCTAATGATAAGTAAATATACAATAACTAGTGAAAAATATTAACCCCCAAATATTTAAGGGTGGATTCATACAATCTCATCTTTCATATGTATGAGTCAGATCTGTGTGTAGCCTTCTTATACAAATAATATATCTTTCACAATTTTTAATATCGGTCCCCACATCCATTCCACATGTAGTTAAAATACAGAGATACAATTAAATCCTCACTACATGAAGATAAACAATAATGAAAATTTTAAGGTCGCAAGATATTAAAATAGCATGAAAAATACATCCCTACTACTTGACGTTAAAAGTTGTAGACCAATATCCATTATCATTCCATATCAACTGAAAGTAGGAGCCTTACCTAGTTCAACAAGAGTACATGGGTTTTCTTAATCCTCTATGTCCCTCAATACATAAATCACCCTTTATGTCTAGAGTTCCATGGGTTTCCACAAATCATCCATGACCTTTGGGAATGCATAACCAACTTGAAGAGTCCCTTTCTTTGACTATGCATGTTTGTGTATAGCTTCTACATATATGCCTACGTTTGTGGACAATATTCATCATAACCTACAACAACATATTTGTGATCCTTGTGAACTTCACATCATTATAGTTGAACTAAAAACCTGATGGTGTTCTAGGGCATCACCATAATGATTATACCATATCAATTATCATGACCTAAGAACGTCGATCCATGATTTATAACATTTTCATCCCCTTCTTGGAAGGATGTTGTGGTAATCCAAAATATGTGTATCCTAATTAGGATATTATGGAATATCCCCCACATTGTAAGTCCATATTTTTCACATCCCTAAACATAATTCACTTCAATGAAATGTATTATAGGCTTAAACTCTTGAATTTCTTGGTCCAAATCACAAGTCTATAAACTGCTAGCAAAAGAGAGTCAAATTAAATTTAGTAGAGGACTCGCAAAGGGTGGCTTGAGAAAAAAAATTAGTATTTTCTCACAAAACCCTTCATCTCCGAAGATAAGTATAAAATTATGGAAAAAGTGAATAAGTCATAAATCTCATAGGACCTACGTTATTGCCCTAGTAAAATCTAGTTTATATTCTTTGGACCCTCTAGTCATGTTAAATGATAGAGTAATGGTTTTTCACATATCCTCCCCATAATAACATGTTCACTAGGTGGAAAAACAAGTTTTTGGATGCTCAAAACCTCCATTAATCTTAAATTTTCCATAAACAATACTTCATTAATGGAGATCCTTGAGTCCCCGTAGATCTTCCGTGGCCCTTCGAAAAGGATAACCAACTGCATTAGACCATTTTATTCACTATGTATGTATATCATTGGATCATGTATATCCACCTATGATCTTCAAAAAAATGTGTAACTCTATAAAAAGGGATTTATAATCCTCATTATCATGGAAATCATCATGGAAGAAACCATCATCTGAAGGTGTTTTAGTCCATTCTAGGTACGATTCTCCCATAACATCATCATGAACAGAACACTTTAGACCCATATTTACAATCCCTATATCAAAACTATTAAATTTTATTTAACATCATAGATGTTAAGAAACAATTTTTTTCACCCTTTCTCAAATAAGAAATGTGAAAATCCATTTCATGGCCTTTTTTATGGAACACACACTGTGATTCAAAACCACTGTGATAAGGGATCATGCTTCACAGAAGAGATAAACTATACTAGGATCCCATTATACTTTAACGACAACCATGATTTCAATATCTAATGACATCATCTATATGATTGGGTTTTTTAATTCCATTCGTGGTGGTCGGATAAGAGAGGGGACACCTCACTTTGACCATGATCTTAACCGATAATGTCTTTGGACTGCCCAACAAAGACATCCCCTCCTATAGGAAAGGAATATCAATAATTGTGATTCCTGATACACCATGGATGAACACAACACCTTAGGGTGTTGTGGTTCATTCCAAGAACATCTAACCAATCCCATATTCACTAAATAAAATGCTCGAGCTATGAATTACATCATCTATATTCAAATTATCTAGGTGGACTCATATTATCATAGTCTTTCACACTCAAATGATATTACACTCTTAAATATTCCATGTCCCTTTTTAATTTATAAAGACATCATAGTTATAAAATTCTACTAATGCATATGTTTTTTAACCTATCTACCAATAGAATATCCCCCTAAGAAGAAAGATTCTGAACTATAGAAAAATAAGTTCTGAGATAGAATACACTATATTGTAATAATAGAAATACTGAGATAAAGACCATATACTATAGTACTGTAAGGATATAGTCTTAAATAAAGAAAATGATTGAAGGATTGTGAGGCCTCCAAATGGATTCAGTAAAAAATAATCTAATATCTCTAGTTCCATTGACTTCTTAAAAATATAGTGAACTCACCCTTCGAGGTATATATTCTAAAAGATTTTATTTTTTGTGAATCACATAATATCAATATAAATAGTGTGGATATATATCAATGATAAGTCTCATATTAGTTATAATTCTTGAGAATTTCTTGAATAAAATCCCTTATGATTCAAATCAATACATTTTGGTTAACTCCACATTATGAAACAGATGTCTATCATTAATGATTCATGAAAAAGTAGACCAATGAAATATCAGGAACATCATTAATGAATGATATCAAGAAAATAAAAAATAATCTTAAGTAGATCTATTCATTGATTTCATATCAGAGGAAGAATATCCACATATCAATGTTTCTCCCATGAATATATGATCCAGAGATAATTTTCAAAATTAAAAGTGCATTACAGAATGTTCTTGGGGTAGTACATGAGATCTGTAATACTACACTAGAATGAGGTAATAGATTTGAATAATTTATCAAAATTTTAGGTTTCTAACTCCGTAATGTACTAACCCACCCCCCCCCCCCCCCCCCCCCCGAAAAAACATCAAACCTTTCCTTCTCAACAAAATCAAGGAGTCCATGTTTCTCTAGAAAAATTTTATATGATATCTGAGGTGAATGATAAAACAAGGATAAATATACAAGAATAAGACCAATCCTAAACAATATATGTTCAATCATAGCTTTCCTAGTTCTAACCACATCTCGGTGAGTTTTCACGTCCACCGAACACTAACATCCTTCGTTTTAGGCCTCATTGAAGCTTTAAATCACTATGGATGAAGCCTCAATGGATTCCACCCTCACATCAAGGGTCATCATTATCTCTCTTCGGGAAATCACATCCTTTACCCATGAATCAAGGTCAGTAAAGTAGAAACCCTAACAATAAAGGGTGGAAACATAAATTAGAGGTGGCCTGAATGGTTCTTCATCCCTTATAAATGTGTCAATGAAACTATATTCCAGATATCCTTCCATGTCTATTACCACATTAGCTAGTATGGTGATCTAAATCCAAGTCCTTTATCTAATCAAATAATAGAAATAAGAATGTATTTTTGGATTTGGTCTCTGATTGAAGGGGGTGTGCTCCTAGTCTCCGATGAAGAATGATGGGATCCAGCCTCTACCATGGCAGACTCTATTGGAGGAATCCCAAAGGGAGAAGGGATTTAGGCATCATGCTCAAGTTTTAGGGAACTAAAAAAAAGGGAATATGGTTTTATCAGTCATCAAAAAAATGATATGATACCATCAGATAACCAATTGATATGATAGATGCCATAAACATACATTTCTTAATTGCATCATTAGTTATTTCCATTTCTCGATCCCATATTCTGGAAAATTAGTGGGTCCCTAAAGTGACGAGTGGATTCATGGAACCTATAATTGGTTCTTTAGAGAGATAATTAGCTCACCACCTTTAAGGGATGAATGAAAAAATATAATACTAGGTGACATGATCCAATGTGAACAATGTTCCTAGTTTATAAAGAGGTATTCATATTCTCTAATACTGAGTTCTATCAAGGATAACCTATTAAAAGAAAAGCTATATATATCAGTCACCTCCAAAAGTGTGCTCACTTGTGCAATTTAAAATGCTAGAACATCTAGTATATCTGTATTAGGAAATAGGAACAGCTGAGTATGCACCTAGACCATATCCACCTCATGATGGGATGATCCTCATAGTGAGTGGTATGTTAAAGAAACCTAACACTCACCTCCATATTTAGAAGTGGATACATGCTCTCCTTAGTAGTCTCAATTGGGGTCAGTACAATTTAGAGAAATTTGGATATGGTTCCAGGATAATTCAAAATAATATAATAGTAAGATGTTACACATACTTGAGTATTGAAAGGGAGAAGGATATAATAACTCATGGAACTTCATTAACCCCTTTCCATTTAGCGAAGGACCCCAAAAGGTGTTGAAAAAAAGCCTCTATAAATGGAAATCAAAACCCTCATCTGGGCTAGTTTCAGTGGAGATCTTTAATTACCAATCGCCCATTCAGTGTAAAATTTATCCCGAATAGTTATACCTCAGGGAAAATATATTTGGGATGGAAGGATTGGTTTTTTTGTGGCCTCCCATTGTATCAATAAAAACAAAAACGATGTTATAATGGTAGTAATGTAACAACTTCTCTTTAATAATAGAATTGAGTTCGTCTTTATTTTTTCCTCTACAATGGGATAATAATGTTCATCTGAGTCCATTTGTAGTTTTCCCTAATCCAATATTTGGTAAACCAAATGATAATATAATAACCAACCCTTGATACATTACTAAATTAATTAAAGGACTCAGAATTAGGGCCTAACCACATCAGGTTGGTCTATGAATGAGATACCAAGAGGTGAGATGACAAGGGTGAAACCTTCCAAAGGTACTAACACCATACAAAGTATACCACATAGCTCTTCAAATGAATTTATAATTCTCTAATGTTTCCACAATCAAGATGAAATATAAATAATAATGCTTATACAACGTGACACTCTAGAGCCACACTCACTATGGCTGAATTAGTTTGTACTTGTACTTCAAATGAGAGTAATGGTAAATGTCATGCCTCCTTACCAGTTGTGTCTGAGGATATTGGTCCTTTCCAAAAAAGTTACTGTATATGAATCATAATTTCCTCATTAACTAGTGTTAATTGGGGATATTCACTTACATGTTTTGATAACTACCTTTTAGGATACGAGAAGCTCAAAACATCGCCATAATTTTAGGATAAACACATTATTTCATAATGGGGTGGAAGGTTTATCTCTACATGATGATCCCCCTGGTAAACAGAAGTCAAAAATTGAGAACCAAAATCACATTATCCTTCAAATGAAAATCAAGAGGTGGAGTACATTTCAATTATACATAAATAAAATAATGTTTAAACTATAAGGGTAAGTACCATTCATAGAGTAGATCTTTATGATGTGAACAAGAAGGATTCCCTCTAGAGGTGACATTATATTGGATCAGACCATATGGATTTCCCATTGCTATCAACTAAATTATTCATCATAACTAGCCATAGGATCAAATTTACAAAAGTTCATAGTGTCCCATTAATTCCCTAACCTTCGAATCCTTTAGTATATTTTGTATTACCATAATAATTCACTTTGAAATTGGATTGAAATGAAAATTGTGTATGATCTTGAAGATTAAATATTCATAACCTCTTAAATGATACTTCATCAAACCACATGATACCTTAATGACCCCAAAAAAAATTTAGGGGCTTTTCCCCTATAAAAAATGATGTAGGATTTGATAAATGTTTTCCAAAATATTGTTAACATGCCTAATACACTTCCTCAAGACCATAGATGACTCCATCATGAATTTAGAGACTCTAAATCTTACTTTTTTTATTCATTGTAATTAAGTACCCACTCAGATACATAGAAAGTAAGTCAGCCATTTGTACAGTCCATTCAACATCAGAGGAAACCTCTCATCCCCTGTTTTTCAATCTCCCTTCTTCAAATATTTGATAATAAATTCCTTCTATATTGTAGTATTCTATAATAGGATAGGATTTTGGTATATATTTTTAAATATTAGAAATGGATTTCATGATGAAGTATCTTTCACATTCCTTAAATTGGTTATATGCCACGAGAAGGGGCTCCTTCGAGAGGACCATTATGGAAAACAGAATCATCTCCTGGGTGATGGGAGGAGTCCTCTATACCTTATGAAAATCTGATAATTAAGTGAAAACACCTCATACATCTCACCTAATATGGGTTCATCTTATATATGTTGAACATCTCATAGTAATGTACCCACCTCGTCCTCAATAAGGTGGAAATTATTCATGTTTCGTCTCTGGTGGCTGAACATATCTGACATCTAGACCTTTTTTGAAATAAGAAAATTTTTTCTGAGTTCTATATTTCCTAATACATCCATGTCATCTTAAAATCTTTAGAAAACTCAAAAGTGATTTATTTCAGCCATAAGGGCCTTCCCCAGTACTTTCCATTTCTACCTCTTCGTTGAATATCCTAGTTGGGAACCCACCCAAACTTTTTGCTGGAGGCAGACATCCACATTATCTATAAGTACAAATAAGAATCTTAATTAGGCTTTCAAATATTCCTATCAATTTTGGTGGGAATGAAAATTTTTATACTCCAATATAGGTGCTCTCCCTTAGAAATAAGATTGATAGAATTAGATATGTTCGATCGAATGTTGTTATGAGTTTTACAAACCCAATAATAATATACGAGTGATGACTTTAGAAAAGTAGTAGGAGTTTAATTGGTAATAATAAACCTATAAATAAATTTAAAATATTTATTGGTATGTTCCACATTTTCTTCTTCCATCATATCTACATAAATCATCTGAAAAGACCCAACAACATAGCATAAAGTACCATCTTCACCTGCTATGATAGAATCATGATGATACACAACTACTTTATCACCTTTATTTGAAGTATTTAGATAGATATAAAGAGAACCAAAAGCAATATTCTTAAAATAATGAAGAATAATTCAGATAATTGAAATCATGTCAAAAGGAATGTACAATTTTGGCAGCATCATGGGTGTTGTGTGAATCGTTAGGGGATTTGCGATCTCATAAAGAAATTGAAACATTAATGGCTCAAAATGATCTAAAAGGATGCATAAAACAATAGAACATAAAATGATATCATGATTGATCACAAAAAATGTGATAAAATAACCGTGGCATGGTTAATCAATCCACAAAATAACCAAAGGATCATGCAATTGAGTTTGTAGTTCTAGTGAATTTTTCAAAGAAAATCATATAGTCTTATAGATATGGTTTAACCAATCACCAAAGATGAATTTATTTTAAGTTTGAACAATAACATATCAAAATCATGTATTGTAATGCAATTTTCATGAAATGGTATCATGAATAGATCTCACGATTAGTTCTTATTGGTGGCCTTATGAAATGTTCATGTGATGGAGACAAATAATAAGATCTATGAGAGGTGGGTAGTTGGTGAATTATTTACCATCTATTTCCCTATTAAAATTTCCATCTATAGAACCTACAGTTTCTCAAAATTCCAACTATCACCAAATACACTCATTGGTTATGGAACCAAATCCTCAGGTGTGCATTTAATTTCCTCAGAACTGAGCCTTTATCTCTGTACACGTTACTCCTAAGGGGGGAATTTTTTTTGACACCCACCAAATGAGTATCGGAAAATAAATAAATCAAGAACTAATCAAAATGTGGGTATTAATATTATCATAAATAAAATAAAGAAAATGTGATGAAGACATGAAGATCGTGTAACCTACAATAGGAATTGTGATCGCATAACCTTCGAAAGCTCATGCGAATGTCCCCTCTGTAGCGCATAAACTATTGGGAGATGATGATGAGACACATTGAAAATCCATTATGTTCTTCTGATGGAATCCAATACATTCAGTGATCATTTGATGGATACCATATGAGTTACTACGAATTATGTGACTTTCCAATTAATGGAAACCCTAAATACCATGTTAAAATTCGTTTTAAATTTGGATAAAATTTCAAAAATATGGGATCCTCATTCAATCATAAACCTAAGATAGAATCACCCATGTGGATCTCAAGTCCTTGTGGAATCCCCAGTGACATTTTCTACTTGTTGTTCAAGAACATGTTGTCATGTCACCCTCATCACACAAAGGGATTTGGATATGTTCAAGTGGTGGTGCACTCCCCCCCTCAGATCCAAATGAAAATATAAGGGTGGCCCTTAATATTTCTTATGAAACGTCATGGAAACATTTTTTGTACACATGATGCATCATTGTTGGGGAGAGCGATTTACTTCAACAACCCCCATAAAAACCTATAGAATACGTATTCCATTTAAAATAATCATGGAAATAAAAAAGAGAAATAGAGGTTGCTTCTTTCAAAAAGAAGATATGATAATCTCATGTTATTAGAGTTATAAAACCCTATAGATCATCATTGATCACATGATCTCCCACCCCTCAATAATTCAGATTTATTTCATAAAGGCCCACTAACAAGACACATATATCTCACGGAGGACCCCAAAAATGCATCTATGATCACATGAGAACCTTTCAATAGGTTTCCAAGTATCATCAATGTCCATATACATATCGTTCTAACATTATAAAAGAAAATTTGTATCTCTAAAAGATTTTTGAATACCACTTTGATTGGATAAAATCATATAAAAGTGGTGTTGATGGGACTATCCTATGGTCACATAATACCATGAGACATCTACAGAAATTTTTCACAAATCGTATAAAATCAAATCCCTCCACTGAATCGTTCATAGATCTGGGATATATGCATCATGCAATGTCGTGTATAATTAGTGTAGAGGGCACTCTAAATCCCCTAACCCATCATGAAAAAATTATTCCTTAGATCCACACACCATTACACCCACACATTAGATTAAAACATTAGATTTGTTAATATCATGATCTTATGATCTTATGACATGTAAATATCTTGGGGAATAACCTATGGGATCATGAAACATGAATAAACACATCACGTGATATATTGAGATCATGTTAAGAATTTTTTAATGTGATCTGGTTTATGTAAAGAACATCTCACATGTCTACTATGTTATGTGTGACCTAAAAAATCATACACTGAACAAATCTAAAGAACATATTAAATAAAATGATGGAACAAAGATTATGATATATAGGAGACTTATGCAACAGAAATACATTCATATCCCCATTCACATCAAATGAAACACACCAGTCAAGGGAAATCACTGGCACATGTCATCCAGATCACATGAAACTCCCTTTTCATACAATTCAAATCATGTGGTGTCCTAGAAACATGTCAATGAAATTTTAAAATTCCTTTAGATAATACCAAAAAAGCCTCATAAAACCCTCTTAGATCTTCTTCCAGACCTTGTGATATACTCTAGAAATTTCTTCCATATCATATGGTGGAACCAGCACATGCAAGATGGGTATCATAATAGTGAAATGGCATGACAATTGGCTCTTACAACGTCCTATGGATAATTAAACCATATTTCACTATGTTATCCAGACAAGTCATCTAGATCACATAGAAACTTTAAAGAGTGTTATATGATATCATGCGATAGAATCAAGAACAATTCATCTATGTGATATGACACCATCTAGTAATGTGTGTTGATATAATTTTATTCCCTCATAGACATGTTAGATAGGTTATATGAGGTCCTATAGAAAAGTTAATCATTATCATGTGATGGTTTCAGGAATTGAAGTCAAATTATGTGATGTATTATGGAAAAGTTAACTGGATAATGAGATTTCATTTGGACATGTCCTTCATTTATCAACACAATTATTATAATCCTCAAACTTGTATGTAAGGAAACCAATACATTGTAGGAAAACTATCCACTATCTCTAGCATAAAACCAATCCACATCAAGCAGAAGTCCCTAGACAAGATAACTTTTTTCATTATCCAGACTAGGAAACATTAATATGTAATCCTTGATCAGTTTCATGAATGAATGAATACATACTATGGAAACCTTAGTTTTTATCCCCTAATAAATGTAATGATATGATTAAATCTTCACTAGGGAAATATCAGTGTGTAATCCCAAATTAGTTGAATGATATGACTGCCTACATTTGAGGGAAACCACAGTGGGTAATACTTAATCAACAAAATTATGACTAAAAATATTCCTATAATAACCAGTATATATAGGATGAGTTCCTAAATTCTTATCTCATGTGGGAATCCACTTTTTTTAACCCCTTCATGTGTCAGACATTTCAACCATATGGACACAATCATTTTAATGGGAAGGTCATTCTACCTCATCCATCTATGGACTATGAATTAAACTAAACTAAGATGAATTTGATTCCTACCAATACCAAGCTATACCAGATGCATTCTTCAAGATTGATATTTATATTAAAAAACCAAGGGGTCATCTTAATACATAAGCCTTCTATCCATATGTAGTGCGATTGATTATATTTTATCCCTTGTTTCTCACACTAATCTTGGATCACATAGGCTTAAGGAGATGTAATGGACATATAATTTGCATCATGAATCTTCACCATCTAGGGAAACCAATTTTTGTAATCATAAATTAGTGGCATGATATGACCACCCAATGCAAGGTTATTCACTTAGGGGGTCAATCCCAAGGTAATTGTTGAACTAAAACAACTAGTATTCCTACCATAAAAAGTATACATATGAAATATCTATAAGAATTGATCTCCAATACTTGTTTCCTATGTTCATGTATGTATATAATTTCTTCATGAAATTAAAATTAATTGGATTAATTAACTTTGATGGTTTTGATTACGGCTAAAAAATATGATACATAGGATGGGTCATTGGGACTCAATATCATTATTGGAAGATTGAACACCTCCTTGGGTGCAATCGAATTCCAATGTGCATGGCTATACGTTTTTTATGTACAAGAAACTACCCATCAATAAGAAATTAATGAACAATGTCAGATACATTGAAATGAATCAATTCATAAGATTCCAATTTCCATATAAAATGTTTTATCTTATTATAATTATATTAGGGTAACTGATACCATATCGTGATCAGAAATATATTATCAAACATATATTAAGATTATGAGAGAGTATTTGAGTAAGTGGTAATTTCCCCCAAAATTATGTGATGAGCCTAACATGCCATCCTATTAACCAATGTGAGTTCCTAAGTTCTATTGGGTATGAATCCCTATTTTTCCACCTTTCTATTAAATGTAGATCTATACCATGCTTTGGATGTGAGAACCATTGGGAGATTATATGAAATTTAAACATGAATTGTGATCATATAGTGAATTATTTTGTAATTCCTCTACCCCATAATACCAAATATGATGCATTATTTTATTACATTGGCATGATTACAGAGAATCAAATCCTGAAGGACTTATTAGTATAAAAATTTTGGAAAATCATGTTACATACATGATACCCATATTAAATTGGGAAATAGAAAATAAAACATGATACATAATAAAATTTATTGTACTACATCATTGATTGTAAATTCAGTGGTTTCATATTTATGTCCTTGGGAAAGGGAAAAAATAAGGGTTAGAAAAAATTCTTTTAAAAGGTAGTTATAACAGAAGAAAAAATGAATCAAATAGAATGATCTAAATTTCAGTTTAAATAACTATCAAAAAAATATATATAAAGTATCTCGATATAGAATAGTCAATATGGAATGATAAATAACTAAAACACATTTCATTTAATCGATAATTTTATAATAAAATGAATCCATAAATATGTAAATTAAAAAATTTCATGAAAAAATAATAAATGAATATAAATGAGTTAAATTAATACTTATTGGATGTTAATTTTTTTTACCAGTTGCATTTACTATCAAGTCCTTTTACAATATGATTTAGCATATCAGATATAAACAAATATAATTTTTTCAATTGATTCATCTAGTGAGACTACCAATAATCTATGTGTGATCTATAACAGGACTCCACCCATGTCGTATCAGTCCAAATAATTCTTTATTTATTGATTAATTGATCTAATTCATGAACCATGTGCCTTATCAAATCTCTGTATTGAATGAAGAATATGGATTTTTCAATAATTCCCAATTTAATCAGATAATTGTAAAAGAGAACACCATATGTAAAAAGGGTACAAGTTTTTGGAAATAAAAATATCCATTTCATGGGAATATTTATATGTAATTTTCAATAAAATTTATCATAAATAATTTATTTTCACTAGAGAAATTGAACAATCACAAAATAAAAAGATATGGAAAAGAAAGCTTTTACCACATGGTAATTTTCATTTCAAAACTCTTTGGATGAGATAATTCAAATGTAAGATATTATATTCCTTGAAGATAAGAGTATTAATGATATAATATATCAAAAAGGAGTAGTATAAACACCACATGAAAAAATAAAGTTGTGAATATGGCATTTATCTCATGGATGTAAAAATTGAGTTGAAAATCCCTTACCAGATCCTTTCATTTTGTTGTGTGGTCATTAACCTCCTATATAGTAATTTAAAGAATGTTACTATATTATAATATAAACGTAATCATATTTAAGATATCATATTGTATCTTATTTTAATAACATATTAACTCTTTGTTAGTAATCATTCATTATTTTCAATATTTTTGGTGTTAATTGCCTTTTATATCAAGTTAGATTGTAATTATTATTTATTGTTCATATTAATTAGATCATGATTTCTAAATCTCCCTAATTTTTATAATGATTGAAATATGATATATATTAATTATTTAGATACATATAATAATGCAAAAAATTTGGAGATAGGGAATGAAATTAACTATTCATACAGACAGTAGGTCGTACGTATAGATGAACACTAATTTCACTTCTTTTCCATATTAAAATAATGTAAATTAAAGGATATATATTCATATTATAATTCTAGTATAATAAATATTTCATATATGTAAAATATTTTTATTAGACCTATCCTTTATATGTTCCATGTATAATGTGAATGAATTACATCGCTTTGAGAAGGTGGTAGTCCACACTTCCAAAATAAGGTTATCGTATTTACTTAAAATTAAATACATGAATATATGTGTTATAAATCAATTAAATATTAATAAAGATAAAAAATATAATATATATCATATTAAAATATTTTTTCCATCAAAATTACTAACCATGAGAGGTGGTATACAATGAACTAATAACATCATTTCCGGATGTGGTAATCTGTCGTACGCAAACATTATGATTGATACCCATTTAATGGAACCATGTGTAGTCTTAGATTTAACCCTAAACATATAATCATATAAGTATATTTAGGATAATTTTTCTATATAATAATGGAATAAGATTATTTTAGAAGTGTATATGAAAAATAATGAAAAGACCTTCTGGAAGGATGTTGACTCTTTTTCAGTAACCCCATTTGGATTGCACCAATGGGATGAATAGGTTTTATTTATGAAAAAAGAGATCATTCTATGATGATGGGAGTGCTATTGTGAGATTATTTTATAAGTTTATATGTAATAAAAAGGTCTTTAGAAGATTTAATAAGTGATAGGGGTGAGTGCCTTTTTATAGTGGAGGAGGAGTGGTATTCTTGAGAATTTTGGGGAAGGGAATACCACCCAAATTTTTCCCACGCCACATTACACCAATAATTTAAAAGATTATAAAAACTAATGTTTATAGTCTATATATGGACATAAAATTTATTTTTTACAATTTTGTAAGTTATTTTGTCTCTTAAGATTTTGGTTTACTCTTTTGTTGAGCTAATTTTCTCATGATCGTTGTAATTAGATTTAATCATTTCACAAATATTTTTAGTCAAAATATAATTTGACCTTATGAGACATTAAAGATTAAAATTATTCAAAATATGGAGTCAATTTTTCAAAATTTCAAACACATTATTGGAATAAATTAATTTCAAATTAATCCCGCAGATGGGACGACAGTGTTGTTTTTTAATGTAAAAAGATTCCACTTTTGCAATGTTTTTATATCTAATTTCAAAATGAAATTTATTAAAATTACATATATTGTATAAATAAATGAAAATTTGGTCTAATTATTATTTTAAAAAAAATATAATATTTAATTTATCTTTACCAATAATGTTAATTAAAATTCATTTTTAAATTAAAATTTATTATTTTTCACTATTCAAGAAAAAATGGAACTTCCAAGAAAAATACCAAAACATTAACCTAACCTAATTTTTATTTTTCATATATTATAAATTTAGTTTATATTTTCATATTAAAATTCATAATATTTTCAAAATTCATATTTAAATACGGTGTTCCATTAAAATGCTCTAAAATTGACTTTATACAAATATTGGTTTTTATTCATAATATTTGGTTTTTTCAAATCTTATAATTATAAAATATATTGTATGAATGTCAAAAATAATATTTTTAATAATATATATATATATTAAATTAATATCACTCAATAATTTTAACTATCATAATTTATAATGATAAAATTTCATTTAAAGGATACAAAATAGTGTTTTATAAAAACATTCCATTTATATTCAATTGGTTGTAATATCCATTTCTAATTGATTCATAACCAATTAATTCATCCATATATTTTATTAAGTTAAGTTATCATATTATTAACTATAAATTTGGAATCTTTGTTGTATCTTATTATATTAAATACTAATATATTTAAAATATATTATTATTTGATAAGAAATGGTATTGCGTGTATTGAAAACTACCAAAAAAAGTCATTCATGAATGTAACACAAGATAAATAAGTGTTTCATAGAGTAAAAGATATATAAAATATTTTTTAAAAAATATTAAATATATCCTAATGTCCTGGGAAATTAAATTGCATTTTTTTCTTGGATTTTTTTTTCATACACGCTGTTAACTACAATGTTCTATCTTTAGAATTTCATGGTGTTACATTCTCCCCATATTAATTAAATTATATTTTGGGAATTTAAAATTTATTTCAGTAATCAATGGTTTCATAATATTGTATAATATTATTCAAAAACACACATTGTAAATAATGTACATAACATATATTCTTAATAAAAATGAATGGAAAATTTGAAGGTCAAAAAAAATAATGATTTTGAATATAAGAAAATTAGTGAAAACATGGAAATAAAATAAAAATACAACTACCATGATCTGATGAAGTGTGATAGATAACATGTTTAAATAGAAGTATCTCACCACAAAACAATAAACCAAAGGTGTTAATAATGTTCATTTATATCATCAAAAAATATTATAATAGGAAAACATTTTTGTTTCGTGACTATTTTTTCCAAGAGTTGAGAAATTCATTCCCACTCAAAGAATATAAAAAATTTAAGATTCTAAATACATATTCTATTCCTTTGATTATGACTTGAACTATTTCTACTTAATCTCATAGAAAAAGATTCTTCACATAGTAAAGTATCACGTTAATCTGTAAAACCTCATTCCAAGATCAAGTTACACCTTTTCATAAATTGATAACATTACATAAGGTTATGATCCAACACTTTTAAAAATTTGGCCACAACATTTCCAAAACTAACTAATCATTTTCCTTCATTTAACCTGAAGTATCACTTTAATGATGACAAAAAAATATATTTTAATACCTTCCTCATTAATTATATTAAAATATGGTGATAACATGAATTACCATATAACTTTAAAAGAAACATGAATTCTCCCTTATTCATTATGTAATACATGTATTATTAGATATATACCATAAATCTAAGGGTGATATAAACTCCGTCAATGATTTTATAATCTACCTTTTCAACAAACCATTAATTAGTTCCAAGGTATTCAATACTATCAAATTTAATTTATCCAAAACAATTGTCTGTTTATTCCATCATCATTATCATATTATTAGGATTATATTAAGTGTTAGATTTCCCATAAATAAGTATTCCCCAAAATTCTTAACTTGCTACTGAATCACTTTTATTTGTACCATCCATCATGTTATATCAAATACTGAATAAAATAGTGCTGTAGTATAATCATTACCTATTAAATTACTCTTAAAACCAATACATTCTTGATAAAATATTAAAATAACAAAATTAATGAATCCAAATATAAGCACATTAATCATTCCACTTAAATTGTTTCAATATCATAAGATTTAATTTAACCCCATAGGTTATTTGGAGATATATTACATTGACGCATGGGGAATTCATTTTCATTATTCCTCGTCTCCTTACAGTTTTGATAATGAATTGTATCCTTTTTATTCATCCCTTTGCATTATTTTTACATGTTACCCTTTTCTCCATTAATATAACAAACTCTAGTTCCTTTTAGGAAATTCCTATGGTGATTCGTTCCATATTTGTCACACGATTGGAATTTATGTGTCACATTCATTGATTAAATATCACTCTTTTATGGCTCATATGACATCTTATTCCCTATATTCCCCTTAAATATATTGATCCAAGAAAATTTGTTATCTGTTTTGATGGAACATAAAAATATCACTTCTTATGATGAAAAATTCTGAGAAAGAGGCTCCCTTCAGGTATTTTGTTTAATACCATCAATGAAGTGGTAAATAATGAACTTTATGTTGTGTATGTAATCATTAGGATTCCAATATTAACTGGTAATGGTATCTTCATAATATGAAAACTATGTTATTTATTTATCTTAAATACAATGAAACTTATCTTAATCAAAATATTCTGATCATGAGGGAAGTATTTATCAAAAAATGTCTCCTTTAATGTTTTACATTCCCTGATTTCTATTTTCTCTTCCTACTTAGTATTGTGGTTTAATGAACACCATTGATCATCATCTCTATTGAGATAATAAAATATATGTGTAAAATTTTTCATTTCACCACATCTAATTTTCATACATTTCTTATCCAAATACTCAATCAATTTCTTAGCTAAAACATGATTAATACTCCAACTAAATTATCATGGTTGTTATTGCATAATGTGATCCAACATATGAGATTCTCTATATTATACCAGTTGATCTATTTAGGAAAGGTTATTTATCATAACCTAATTATGATACCCTAATATAGCTATAATTTTTTTCATTCCAATACAAACTATATTGGTTCCCTTAGTAGGTAAATATCTATATTTTCTACAATTTGTGATACCATTCTTCCATCTAGGAATAATTTCTAAATAATAGAACATAATGGATGAGTTCATAAAATTATTAACATTGTTTAATTCTAAATATATCATTAAACTTAACATAAAATGAAAATTTTATATGTAACTATTCTTATAATCATAAAAATGGTTTCATTGGGGTCATCTATTATTTTAAATCCTGCATACTGGTATTTAATGAAAATATGAATTATCCTAAGCAAATCTCTTGTGATTATGAATCATGGAGTGCACTAATACTTTTTTTGTAATAGGTTATGCTTGAGTCATACCCAATTCATCTTATTGATGTTTTTACCCCTAGGTACATCTATGTTAAAACCCCATCAACTTGTAGTATCCAAACTGGGATGTATTGGTATCGAGACCCACATAATCTATACCATGCCCAAATTATAGGATGTTTTTATAAAAATATCCCAAATTTATATCTTAGTTTTATATTATAAAATCAATATTTTATAAATCGTTTTTCGACATTTCTGTTAGACATCTTTTGATACCAATTTTAAAGCTCTGAACCCAAAATCCTGAAGTTGGTTAATTAATTCATCACATTGGAATGATTATAAGGAATAAAATCCCAAAAGAACTAGTCAGTTTAGCAGTTTTCAAAATCCTTATTTTATACATGATACTCATATTAAATTGAGAAATAGAAAATAAAAAGAGATACATAATACAATAAAATAAACATCATCCTTGAAATATTATTCACAGATTTATTTCCCATAATCTAGGGAAATGAAATAAAATAAGGGTTATATTAAATTATAATTAAGGGTAATAATAATGGAATAAATAGTTAATCAAATATTATAATCTTCATAACAATGTAAATAACTTATCATATATGTCCTATACATATTTGTATAAGTCACAACCAATGTGTCACGATAGGTAACTGAGACACTATAATTTAATCAATAAACTGGCAATGAAATCAATACAGAGATGTTTCAAAGAAAAAATATCTTGGATAAATAATAAATAATTATAAGTTAGCCAAATTATTAATTATTTGATGAAATTTTTCTAAGTTACATGGAACCTTAACAATTAATACATTTTATAAGATGGTTTAACATATCGTGTATAAACCCATCTAATTTAGACAATTGATTTATCTCATGAGACTATTGATGCGAAGAGTAGCTATTTAAGACTACATCCAACCCTTGTAGAACCTATCCAAATAATTCGTTATATATCTGTCAATCTATTTATTTCATGGACAATGTGCCTTATCAAATATCTTTATTCAATGGAGGATAAATAATTATCAATAATTCTTAGGTTAATCAAATACCTATCAAAGTAATGACTATATAAAAATGAGATATGGTGTATGAATTAATAATATCCATTTAATGATAATATTGAAATGTAATATTCAATAAAAATTATCATAAATAATTGATTCTCTAAAGAGAAACTTAACAATCACAAAATAAAGTTATATGGAAATGCTAATTTTACCACTCTGTAATTTCAAAGTTAAAACTATTTGGATAAGCTAATTAAAAGTAAAACATTAAATACACCAAAGATAAAAGGATTCATTATATTATATATAAAAATGTGTGAGTATATAAACAACATGAAATAAATATGTTGTGAATATGACATTTATCTCACTTATGTAAAAAGTGAGATAAAAATCTATTAGAGTATCACTTATTTTTTGTGTGTGTAATTTAATCTCTTATATAGTTGTCTAACACGTGTTAATACATTATAATATAACCATAATAATATTTATTATATCATATATGATCTTTTCATAATAACTTATTACCTCTTTTTTAGTAATATATCATTATTTTCACAATTTCATCTATTCATTTCCAAGTCTCTTGGGTATGTTTTGAATTGTTATTTCTAATTCCGCTTACATAGATTAGAATTTCATAATCTCAAGAATTGAAAATATTATTTTAATATCTAATATATTATGTATATATATAATAATACATAATATTTAGAGACATGAAATTAAATGCAATGGTCTTTGAGATGGTAGGTCGAACGGACGCCTGACCACTACATTCATTTCATCGACATTTTATAAGAATTAAAAGTAAATGATATATATTTATATTATAACTAAATTATAATATATATATATATGTAAATAAAGTAATATATTTTTATAAAAATAACCTTTATACATTCCATGTATATTGTGAATAAATCACATCGCATTGAGTTGGCGGTAGTTCACACTTCCCCAACCGATGTTATTTTATTTACATGAAATGAAAATGATGATGTTATTTATTATATAAAAGTATGAATATAAAATAAATATCATATATATCATATAAAAACACTGGTCCATCATAATTTATTTCCATGATAGGGGTTAAAGTATGAATGAACAACATGGTTTCGTGAGGTCGTAGGTCGACGTGCAGAAACGGTAAATTTGTTACTCTTTGGATGGAAGTGAGTGTATTTGTAGGTAGTATAAATTACATAAAAACTTCTATATATAAACAGGTTATTTATTTTATTATATTATCATGGAATTAGAAAATTTTATATGGTGGATAAATAAAATAAAACAAATGAACTTGTGGAAGGATGTTTCCTCTATTTTGGGTAACTTCTTTTAGTTTTCACCGAACGACTTCCCTGGATAGATTTATTCCAATAGTTAGGATTAAATGATGATTTTATGTATTTTAGGATATTATTTTATATTATTTTTAGTGATAAAAATTTATTTAGTGGTGTGAATTAGTGGGGGTGATTTTGTTTTTATAGTAGAGGAGGAGTGACTTTCTTGTAAATTTTGGACAATGAAATTCCACCGACATTTTCCAATGTAAAGTGGTTCCAATAATATACCAAATTCCATTAAAGGAAGTATAGGGTAAAAATTGGGAAATAAAATGGATTTTTGACATTTTTCAATGCCATTTTGGCTCATAATATTGAGCTTTAGTCCTTTGATTGGTTAATTTTTCCCTCAATTGCTATAATTAATTTTTAGCACTTTCACAAATAATTTTCGTAAAAAACTAAGGTAAAATATTTGGAAATTTTATATTAATATTATTAAAATATATAATCCATTATTTAAAATTCCAGTCACATAGGTGGAATAAATTAATTCAAAATTATTCCCATTGATGGGACGCCTATGTGGGTTTTTAATGTAAAAACATTTAAAAGATTGCTATGTTTTTATATCCAACTTCAATTTGAAATTGATTAAAATGACCTAAATTGTGTATATATATATATGTAAAATTGGTATATGTTATATTTATAAACTATCATAAATATAATTTTACGGTAAAAATACATCACAAGAAAGATCAGTTTTGAATTAAAATTCAGTATTTTCACTATTCATCAGAAAATAAAACATCACATAAAATTACAAAACATTCACTAAAGACAAATTTTTATGTTGTAATTTCAAAAATAAAGTTTATTTTTTCATATTAAATTCTTAAAATTTAAAAAATCCATATTTAATGTAGATACTCCATTAAAAGGCAATAAAAATTCCTTTATAAAAATATAGTTTTTTATGATTAATATTGTGTTTTTATTATCCTGTTCTTATAAAATATATTGAATGAATGTAAAATTATATTATTTAATATATTATACATTAAATTAATATAACTCAATAATTTTAATTTATTTATTTTATTAGGATAAAATGACATCGTGAGCATAAAAATTGTTTTCTATAAAAATATTCCTTTCATATTCTATTAGTTATTATATACATTTTTAATTAATTTGTAACCAATGATTTCAACAATATATTTTCATAATTTAGTCAATAATATTCATTAACATCAATTTAACCACTATTTATAATCTTATTATGTTAAAAATAATATCATAAAAATATATTGTTGTTGGGTAAAACTTTGTCTTCTGTGTAACATAAACCACCAAAAAAGTCATTATTATATGTAAAATATAGTAACTTAGTGTAAAGTTTATTAAAATATATAAAAAATATTTTTCAAAATTTTACATATATGCTAAAAAAATTGATGGTATACTCCTTTCTATTTTTTGTGTGTGTTATGCACGCTACAAAATACAATTTTTTTACTTTAGAATTATGGGGTGTTATAGATTATAAAGACACTATCCCCACCCACCCCCAAATCAAAATAAGCATTCACCCCTCAATATGAAACTATTTATAGTTAAACGGTAGGATTATTCTACCCTTGATTAGATACATTGAGGGGTGGACATGATGTCTCACTTGTGATCTCATCTTATATATTAATTAAGTGTTAGGCCCTTATGAATTATTTGAGTCACAATGTCATGACCAACTATGGATCAGGATACAAGGATCTGACATCAGACTATATTTACATTGAATTAGTGGAATGATGTCAAGATATGGGAACCATTTACAGTATTTTCAAATGATATACACCATCCTTCATTATAGTTATTGGAGGTGAGTATACATGAACCTAGGGTTTGGATATGTATCCCCTTGTAGTGATATAGCTTACTCAGATACATTTCTGATGTTGTATGTAGTAGTTATTTTAAATTGGGAATACAGGAGAATATATTGACTTAATAATACTTGGATTGGGTGGTGTGACGTCAAGCTGAATTCCATTTTCATAGGATTTCCAGTTGGTCTTGAAAACTAACCCAATGATTTATTGTTGTTGTTCATGTTATTTTTTCACCTTGATCATGTATACTCATATTTATATATATATATATATATATATATATATATATGATATATAATTTCCCATTTGATTGGCATCAAGGACTTAGGGATCAACTTTAGCATCACTATAGTTATTTTTTATCGTTTTATTTGTGTCTCGACAACCTGTGCATATTAAATGAGCATTCACATAAGACAGTAGATTTAACGATTCATCCTTGAGGTGGTATTCTAATATTATTTATAACTCATGTACGTGAACCTCGTTTTGGATGTATACCATTTGTTTTATTTTCAGGTTGATCACAGATATATGATGGATAGGGTTTAGGTCCAAGATTTTATGATCGATTAGAGGTAGTCATGTGGATTATTATGGTTGGGATAGTGTTGTTTGATAGTTTTGAGACCAGGTATGTGGTCTGGATCAGAGTTAGTATGATAGACTTGTATTTATATTTTATTTTTCATTATGTTCTCATATATGTATAGTCTCCCTATTGGGAAATAAGTGTTTTATGTATGAAATGGATGTTCAAGATTTTATAGTATTTCATTTACTATTTTAGCATGCTTATATTTTAATAATTCACGAATTCCACACTTTGTTTATTTACTCCCTATATAATATCATGTTATTTTCACCACTTTTTCTCTCATATGAGGTTATTGTATCTCCACAGACACACCCTATGCCATATATACTTGTCGATAGTCTCTAAAGTATGTATATGTGTTCTAGAGGTCTTATCGTGAAGCAACATAGAGCACTAGTTTTGGGGATTCCAGGTCAAGATGTTACATTCAATCTTGCATCATGTGGATCCAAAACTGATAAATAATGGATTAGACTCATGATATTGTTGGAAAACATCTCTAACACAAAAAAACATATGTTTTATATATTTTATTTCTAATCCTTTATGTTTACTACCTTTTTTCCACTTTAGCTTCTACCATGGTAATTAGTTTTTTAAACTAGAGAATTCAATCATATGACTAAAATGAACTCAGTATTATTAGAAAACATACAAAAATTGATTATGAATATGAAATATAATTTATCAAAAAACATAATGTCTGTTGAATATAAATCATAACACAATAACATTTATTGTACAAAAACACTACTTTTAACCATAACACTAAAAAAATTAGTTTATTTGTTATTTATTATTAACAAAAATTATTATTAAATTATTAAAAAAATTATTATTAGTATTAAAAATATAGAATTCAATTTAGAAATTTAAATTTATAAAAGTGGTATAATTTAATATATAATTAATCTCACAAACGTGATGATAAAAAAGATTTTGAAAGAGAAACATTTTATATGACAACAATGTTTTTATATCAAAATTCAATATGAAAATGATTCAAATGACCAATATTTAATTAATTAATTTATAATTAATCTAATTTTACTTTAAATATAATTTAAAAAAAAAATTGTGAATTGAAATAATATAAATTAAAAGGTAGTTATCAATTAAAATTGAGTACCTTTCACTATTAATTAAAAAAACTTTTCAAAAAAATAAGAACATTTCACAGTAAGATATTTTTGATTCTATGAAATTAAAAAAATTTATCATATAAATTTTCAAAAAAATGGAAATATATATATTAAATTATTTGAGAAAACCTTTACTAAACCGCATTCTAGAAAAAATAATTTTTTTAGAAAACACATATTTTTGTTTTAAATGATTCTTATATAATTTATATAAATTATATAACCATAATTTTAATAATTTATTTATTAATATTCATACCTTCCAATTTATCATTTATGTTATAATGGTATTATTTAATTAATGTCATTCTAATAGAGTATCATTTTTTATCCATACCTAGTGATGGCTACATTGTAAGCTATCGAAGTGATTGAATTAATTTAAAAATAAATATATCATAAAGTATTGGGATTTTATATTCTCATATAATTATTGTATTTCATGCCATACACTCTATCAAATACAATGTTATTCTATTATAATTTTAGGGTGTTATGTTCTCCGCATCATAATTAAACATTGTCCTTCAAATTTAATAGTGGCCTTGGTAATCAAGGGTTTGGAATTTTAAATTACCATTATTAAGAATCCAAATTCATAAAAGGTTTAATAAAAAATACTTTTAATAATATATAAAATGATTTATTATGTCCATATATTAGAACAAAGTCCTTAGATTCCATGTAGGTTAACATTGGTGGGAAATGCAATCATGGACTGTGAAGAGAACACTCACACCTAATAATTAATAGAGAGTGATAGTGATAATTGATCACAATAATGTAGATGATCCATAGAAGGTTAATAAAAAAACATAAATAACTGACGATTCAAGGGACTATTTTATTCATTGGAAATGAAGTTACTAGGTTAATTTTTTTCAATGTCTTTCTCTGAAAAATGATGAATTGTTTTATAGTATATGAATATTTGGAAATAGGATTACATGATATGTTTATATTTCATAAGCACATTTACATATTTTTATTTTTCATTGATCAATATCTTATTCATAACTTACTACAAGAAATTAAAATCCAAATTTTAATTTTTTATTCCCAAAGCACTATAATTCACTTTTAAAGGATCATTGGATCCAAATACTAGTTAAAAATTCTTTATTTCTTCCTCTAACTATTTTCTATAACCAATATGGTTAGACAAAGTTATCTACTATTCATAAATCTCCATATGAAGAAGTATTACATTAGTCTATAAAACCATTTCCTAATACAAACCTAAATAATTTCATAAATGGTTAACCTCATGGGACTTACAAAAAGATTAAGATTCAAAACATTAGAAAAAAGGTCAATCAATTAACAAAAAAAACTTATCATTTATCCCCCAAAAAACATAAAGTATCTCTTAATCATTACATATCAACATGTTAATGCATTCAAAATGAATTCTCATGTGACATGATAATAAACTAAAATTCAATAAAACAGTATTGAAAACATTAGTTATTACTTATTTCACAAGTAAAACATGGATTATGGGTTATATTCCTTAAACCAAAAGTTATTTAATCTCAATCAATGATATTTTAATCCAAATTGTCAACAAATTGTAAATCATCCCCATCAAAGTTAGTATTAACTAATTTACATTATCCATAACAATTATCTATTTATATCAATATCATTACCTCAACATCATGAACATAGTGAGGCTTTTATTGCCCTCTATATTGGGATTTCGATGTAGTTCAACTTTCCAGTGAATCTACTTTCTTGGTCATCAGAACTGTTCAATATATGCTTTCAAATCCCTAATAAAAAATTATCACAGTACACTCCTTATAAATATCATTATTCCTTTAACCATGATATAATTTATAAAATACTCAAACAAAATAATTATAAAATCCAAACAGAAGAACATAAATTATTCCACATTATCTATATAAATATCATAATCTTGACCATGATCCATTGTCTTCATTTGAGGTATTTCATTGATGCTTGAGGAATTGATTTACAAAGTTTCTCATCTCCTGGTATTTAAAGCATTTTACATTGGAAATTTTTTTATTTCTCTTATAATCAATTTCACGTTAGCCTTTTTTCCACACATGAATCAATATCTATTTCCTTTTAAGCATGTACTGAGGTGTTTCCATTCACAAGTATCACCCTTTTAAAAATCTTTCATTACCTTTATCCTCTTATCCAGGTTTTTCTAAATCTTTCTCTTCTTATATTGCATTCCATTTTTTCAATAAGACATGTATAATTATTTCTAATTATTTACCTCACATGATAATATATCATCATTTGATTATAATGTATGGTAAACTAGTTCCCTTTTAAATATAGCCTTAATCATATCAATGAAATGACCATTCTTACAATTTATATTAAGTGCATTTATATGGATTCCATTCCTTCCGACATTATATATTTATACATAACAGAATACACAATATTATATTATATCACCATGAAACATAATGTATAATACCAAAACTAGTGATATACTTAATATATATATATAATTATATGAATAGTAATTATCATAATCAAAAACATTGTTTCATTGTATATATCATTATTTTTAACCCTGTCATAATAGTTTTAAATGATAATATGATATATCCCAAGAATATAACCTTGGATTTTCAAACTAGGTGAGTAATAAGGATTATTTTCATGCACCATGTGATGACCGAGTCAAGACCAATGAGACTATTTCAATGATATTACTCCTCAGAACAGCTGTTTCAAAACCAGATCCACTTATATTATCAAAAAATAAAGTATTTGTTAGTAAAAACCTGATAAAATATTACTTACCCAAATAATAGGTTGTTCTACTATAATTAATCTCAGATTATATCATTGGGTTAGGATCTTTAAATATTATTTTTCTAATAGTAGTTCTATTGGTTTCACCTAGACATCCTTTGATACCAATTGTACCAATACTTCTCCCAATAGCTTATAGCCAATGCCTAATTTGATATATTAGCATAGGATAAAAGGAATCACATAACAAACAAATTAATAGATTATTATTCTTATTAAACTTGATACAAGATTTAAATTCAAATTAAATTTTAAAAAAAACACTCAATGTACTTTTATTGTGAATCATTTTTCCCCGTTAGTGTGTCTCTGTTGATTAATCATAGAACACATCCATGTATCCTGTGGAAAATAAAACATAAGAAATGGGTGATCTCAGATTCTCAGTAAGGGAAAATATACAATGAAAGCTGTGAAAAAATAAATAATAATAAATATTGAAATGTAAATAACTGAAACACATTCCATTTAATACATAAATTAACCATAATGTGGGGGAATAAAATTATTATCAAATAATTCCATATAAATAAACACATAATAATGATACATACCCATGGATATACTAACTAATTGAATAGCCACATGGAATATCAATAAAAGAATTAATAATTGTAAATACATAAGCTTGAAGTACATGTATATTACGTTTCAATTGTTGAACACGTAATACATTACACAAATTGATGCCTAAAGACCGTATTAGTTTAGTGTATTTAGAAACTCAAAATATATTCTTCTATCTAGGTGATATATCTTCAAAATATCTAATAAATATCTTCCCCATTAGTTTTCATACCTTAATCTGTTATTTAACTCATGGGGAAAATAGAACATAAAACGGGTGAGATAAATTACTCAGTAAGGGTAGAAATGGAGAACATAAAACAAAACATAATCATAATAATATAAAATCATGAAAATTTATTTTGATTATCATAATCTTTTGTAATAAAATTTAACATTACATTAAATGAGGCATAAATCATAAAGGAAAATAAACCATGAAAACAATACATTGTAATAAAAAATGATCTTTTGTAAAGCACATAAGCATAATAAATCATTTCCATATTTTGAAAGGCTCACAGCAAGGACTATCATACCAGATAAATTATATTACTGCACTAAGTTCACTCCTCTTTTTATCCTAATATTACTGAACTATATATACTTGTAATTTCAGCCACATATTACTGAATGAGATTTACTTGTCATTATAGTGAATTATATCTCATGATATATTAAACATTAGATAATTCATTCTAAAGAGATATAGGTACCACCCATCTCATACTGAAATCATTATTATACGTTAAAAAAACATAAATCATTCATCATAGCATAAAATATGAAATAAAATGGGTTTCTTAAACGCCATTCCATCATGATGTAATCAAAATAAAATATAATTTTATCATTTAAAAAATAAAATAACAGTAAAAATATGTATCTAAACATAACCCAATTTATTTAGCTTAATCTTGGATGGTAAATAATTTTGACAAAACACTTCAACATAATTCTTGAGGATATTATCCTTTCATCTTAAAAAAATTTATTTTCTAAAAATGCCACATTATTTTAAAATAAATGAATTTATTTGAAAATGAAATTGAAATCATGTATAGGAATCATCATGTAAATAAGTTGATAAATTCCATCATTGTTGTATAAGTTAAAAAAATATTCTCCATGTATGTTCTCTATAAATGTCAAAATTTACCTTATATGCTAAATGAAAAAATGATTTCTTCCAAACCATTTAGTAAAAGTAAAAAATTGGTAAAAATGACTCTAAACATACATAGAAAAATTTTATATAATTTATGAAATTATTTTTAAAAAACATGAATATTGATGATAAATATACCCTCATTAAATACTTACAAATAAAAAATGTAGGATATAAATAAGATTGAAAAATTATCCTTTACCATAGGTATGCTATCCCTTATATGCATCCAAACCTCCTGTATAATGATTTATATAATTTCATTGATTTATTCCCGAATCATAATCATTTTTATAAAATAATATATTATCTTATTATCTTTTTTTTGGTAATAATATTTCATTTTCTCTCATTATTTGGGTATTAACTACTTCATTTTTTCATGTATGTTTTTTTCAAATAAGTTAAGGTTATCCCTCGTAGGTCATAGTTATATCATTCCAAAAATTTATTAAAATAATATGTATCATATTTATTTCTTCCTTACATTAATATAGTCATGATTTAATCGATATCAAGTTTAATTAATCGAATCACATCATAAATATGGTAGGTTGTACGTACACAGAGTGATGATATCATTCCTTCAATTATGGAACGATATAGAAGTGGATGGTAAATATATTGTTAAAGAATAAATAAATTGTTCTAATAATAATATATTGTTTTTATTTTCTATCATTATACATTTCCATGTCATTTAGTGGTGAAAATTAGAGTACACCACTGCGTGGAGAGAGTTGGTTGTATGTACGCACATATGGTGATTTCAAATATTCATAGGATGGATTGAAGGGGGAATATGGATGTTTCATAATTATAATAAAATCTAAGTATATAATTGATTCTACAGTTATTAATTAATAATTAAATATCTCATGAGGAGGAAGTATAAAAAAGAAATAATTTTTGAAGAATCATTACAGGAGATTACCTCTTCTTTAGTGTGAGTTCACTAAGTCTCATCTTAGAGCACTGTAGTTGATCTTAAAAGACATCCAGAACCTATACAATGTTACTATTAAAGTTTATAAGGGAATAGTAGAAATGATTTTTGAGCATTAAGGATCTAATTTATATGATGAAGTGAGTAAGAGGTGCCCTATTATAATTGAGGTGATGGTCACTTTGGAAAACATCAAACATATTAATTTATAATAAAATAAAATGCCACTCAAAAAGATAAATAATTTACAAATTTTAAAGATTATATGATATTGGATAGTAATCTCATCTACCAATTTTTTCGAAAATGCTTTTATTCCAATTTGAAAATTATCATTATAATTAACAATTAGTTATTATATTTAATTTTAATTAAGATAGAAAATATTTCAATATCAAATGGGAGAAATAATTAGTTATTTTATATAAATTAAACCATATAAACATTTTTAGTGAAGTCATCCATATTATAATTATTCTATTTTTTTAGAAACTGTTCCATGATATTTAAATAATTTAATAAATCATTGTTTTAACAAAACAATGATACTATCAATTTTGATACTATTTAATTCTTGGATTTTCTTAAAATATCATGATATGATGTTATCATAGAAGAATTTATTTTATTATATCCTACTGGAGTTTTTATCATCTATAAAAATCATTAGGGTATATTAATTTGAAAAAAATTTATTTATTTTAATTTGTTTAATAACATCAATTTTATATTTCCATGAATAAAATAATAACTACATCATCTTTCTGTAATTATTTAATAAACATATGTGTTGGGTAAGATTGAAAATAGGATACTATGATGAAAAAAAAATTTATTATATTGCATAAGAATACTTTTATCCAAATTTATATTCAGTAAAATTTGACATTAAAAATGATATAATAATTAAATTAGACATGCGACAACTTTCAAATCAATTGAAATAAAATAATATAATTGTAATAATATATTCGATATGGATCCAAATGGACAATAACATCACCCATGGATTCTTACGGTTGATATATACTTGAAAAATAATAATTTGGAATTTATTTGGTCTTTTGATGGTTATTATCATTTTAATAATTATTATTTTATTGATTTCTCATCAATTAATTAGTTTGTACACTATCAAAGTATGAATCTTTTAGGTAATCATAAATTTCATAAAAATTACATATAATTATCCATGATAAATAAAAATACTTTATCATTAAAATAAGTGTTTATAACAAGATTTATCATAGGTATAACATTATATAAAAAATGTTTTACTTGTTAAAATTTGAGTGAGACATATTTAACTTTTCATTAAATAAAATAAATTAAATGTCTTAATCAACTACAAGTTTATTCCAAAGCACACCATTTTTACCCAATGATTATTTATGTAGAAAAAAACTCATTCAATTATATTAAAATAGTTTTCTGGGTAATTTTAATATAGTATTTTTACTCTAAATTTCCATTTTTCCTCTTTTACTGTATTAATAAAATTTAACGAAGTTACTATTCATAATTCCTAGAACTAAAATAAATATATTTACATAGTTTGGGCCTACTGATTCAAATATGAAATACATTTTTCAATATTTAATAAAAAATAATTTCAGTAATTATTTGAAAATTGTTCCCGTTGTTGAAAATATAGAAAGGGTTTTTTTAATTTAAAACATTACAATAGATTAAAACATTTTTTCATCAAAATTCAATTTAAAATTAATTCTAATAAAAAACATTATATAGATTGATAAAAATATATTCAATTTATAATTAAAATTTTTTCAATAATAAAATTTAAGAACATAATTTATTTCAGTGAAAAAAAATCAATCAAAATTTATTATAATATTTAAAATTTTATAAATAGTAAATTTATACTAAATTTTAATAGAAAAAATCTCTTTTCAATGAAATAATTTGTGTAATTAAATTATATTATTGAATGGTTTTAAATTATAAATTGATTTTATTTTTGGACTTAAGAATAAGAAAACATGCTTGCTTTGGTAATAAGATAACATTTTTTGTTTTCTAGATTCTCTCACTAATGTTGAAGAAAATGAGAAGAAATACATACATGATTTGATTACAATCTCACTGATGGTTATGCCCTGAAAATTTTCACTTCAACTCTTATTAAAAGTAATGGAGATGAGTTATTCATTCATGATGTCTTAGCAGATCTTGTGATCCAAAAATAGAATGATAGGTCACTCTATCTGTCTCAAAAAATTGTTAACACAAGTTATAAAATATGTATAAGTCCACCTATAGTGAGATTATAAATTAATCTAGAAAACCTCAACAATATTTTAACTTAAACTTTACATAAATTTGTAACCTTACAATCTTTTTCAAATCTAAAAACCCAAATATTTAGATAGAGGTGAACTAAATTAGTTTAACTTTTATCTCCAATATCTCATGAAGTAATTCATGGTTGTAACAATTCCAAAATGTGAATACCTTAATAATGTATTCAGTCATGGTAACAACCTGAATTTATCATTTATCTGTATTCAAAACATTTATGTTTTTTTATTCCTAAGTACAAAAACCTATAATATTCATCCATGATTACCTAACCCACATGTTAATAAATACTTAACAAGTTCCCAAGTAACTAATAATATCCAATTTAATTATTCCTATCCAGAATACCTTTATCCAAATATAATTATCTCATCATCATGTTCATAATAAGGGTTATCCTTCACAAAATAAAGTGTTTTCCAAAAACATCACCTTATTACCTCAATATTTTTTTCATGGTTATCAGGACCACTTGGCATATACTTTCAAATACATAATAAAAAACAATAATATATCAATTGGTAGATGTTTCTTTATTCCATAGTTCCATAAAATTACTCATACAACATTATTCTTGTCAAACATGCAATCATTCCACTATCTTCTTAAAAAATTGACCAAGCTTCATATTCCTTAATACTCTTTCATATCATATATCATTTGTAGTATCTTCATCATCTGAAACAAAAATACTACCCATATTACCATGCTGATTCTCTTCATGAGATTTTCCCTTATGGAATCAATTTTCCAAATTGACATATATTACACATTTAAAACATTTAACTATTGTTGATGTCTTAACAATACCATTATCCTTATCTATTTTTTTAACTAATCCTTTTGTTTTGGAATTACTCACTTTCTTTGCTTATTTTCCTCACACAAACCATCTTCCAGTTCCATAGAAACATTCTCTTTAATTCCTCTTCCAACATGATTTACATGAGCAAAATTGAACATTATTTACTCTATAACCACCATGAAACACTATATTTATCTTATTATGTGCGTCTTGAAACTCAAAAAAGTTAATAATATTAATCATATTATAATATTAATGATTAGGAATAATAACAATGTTTCACCATCCAACTCCCATTTTATTTGGTTTGTAATGAGGAATATCATTCCATTTCCCATAATATTCTCCATTAACATGAATCCTGATATTTCTAGGCATTTTATAGAACCCAAAATGATTAGAGAGAGATGAAAAAAAATCATATTGTGAAAATAATATAATCAAGGGGTTTATTTTAAATCTAAAATATCATAGGTTTAATCATTTATTATTCATGCTCATTACAATAATTCATGGCCATTAACCGATAATTATACATATCCAAAGGACATTTCATAAAAATATCTCATAGGATCTAACTAATGTTTTCGCATCCTATTTTCCAAAGGATAGCTAAACCATAACCCTAATACCATATTTAATGTCCCAATATTGATGTATATGAACATTATATTTCTTTAACAAAACACATAATACACTACACAAACATATTCCCAAAGACTATATTAGTTTAGTGTATTTAGAAACTTGGAACATGTTATTTTAACATGGTGAAAGATCTTCAATATCTCTGGTAATGTTCTTCCCCATTATATTTCCGACCTTAAAAAATTTATTATATATTGTGGAAAATAAAACATTAAAATGGTGATCTAAATTTCATAATAACGGTAAAAATGGTGGACATAAAACCAAAAATAAAGTTAAGAATATATAAACATGAACATGTGTATTGAATATAAAAAAATTGAGTCAAAAAATAAAACATGGTAGTGGGGCATAAATAAGAATGGAACACTAACCTTGATAAAAAAACATTGGCATTACACATGAGCTTTGGGAAAACACACAATAAAATAAAATCATTTCATATTATCAATGCTCGTATCCAAGACCATCATAGTAGAAAAAGTCTGTTACTGAACCATGTTCACTCCTCTTTCCAACTCTGTATTACTGAATTAGACATATATACAATTTTATAAATGTATTACTGTAACGGATTTACATTTCATTCCAATATTGTTAATATTATGAGATATAAAACTTTACCCAATGCATTTGTTGAAGATATAGGTCCCACCCATCCCAAAATGAAATGAATCTTATATGTTTTAAAAAACATAAAGCATTATTCAGAGAATAACCCAATAAAGAATGTGGAGTGTCATGGTGATCATAGAGGAAATAAAATTCAATTTTTGTCATGTAAATCATGTGGGAAGAGGCATCAAGGAGAATTCTTCTACGGGCCCAGAAGATGCTTTTAGTGTGGAAAATAAATACACATACCTATTAATTGTAATGGGAAAGGTTTCGATAACACAATTGACAAGGATAATGGTTTTGATAATTCATCAACAATAATTAAATTTTTTAATCCTAGAATGTATGGGTATTATGAAAATAGATTCCCAAAGGTAAAATCTCATGAAGATAATCAGCATGGTTTTGTGGGTAGTATTTATGTTGCAGATGGTGAAGTGAAAACAAATTATATATGACATGAAAGAATTGATAAGGAATAAAACAATAACTCTCAGTCAATTGTTTAAAAAGATTGGGATGTGATGAATTTTTATTATCTATGCTGTTTTATAATTAATTATATGGAAATATGGAATAAAGAAACATTTAAGGATTGTTACACTACTATTTATCCATATGGATTTGAAAGTATCTATAGATTGGTACTGGTAACCATGAAAAGATGTCTATATATTATTGGAAAATAGAGGATATTTTCATAATGATCAGTTGAAGAGATAATGAGATGTTTGAGAGTATTAATAGACTCATGATGGATAAAAGAAAAAATTGATATCATGGTTTGAGTGTATAGAATTTTTGTGATTTTTGGTAAGAGTTAATTTTTAATAGAATGCATGTTTTTACTAAGGTTCTATGGTAGTCTTAGTTGTTACCATGACTTAATAGAATACTATATTATGGTATTTAGATGTTTGGAATGTGATGGCCAAGAACATACCTAATGAGATATGGGCGATAAATGCAAAGCTGGTCTTGTTCACCTCTTTCTAAAGTTGTATATTGACATTTTTTTAAATGGGTTGTAATTTTATCCATTTGTGGATAGTCGAAGTTAAACTCTGATTATTGTTTCTTAGATTAATGTATTATCTCACTTTAAGTGGACTAAGGCATATTTGATAACCTCTGCTATCCTTTTTTGAGATAGATGGAATGACCTATCATTCAATTTTTGGATCGCATGATCTGTTAACACTTTAAGATTGAAAAATTAAAATATATTTCATTAAATAAGAGATGAAGTATAAATTTTTTAACGCACAAAAAATGAAGAAACTTTACCTAAACCACGTATTTATTTCAACACATTCAAAATTATTCAGAATTAGTAGAATGATCTTGGAACCAAAAATGTGGTCCTTGTACATTCATATCCAGTGAATCAGATGGAACCTTAAATCATCGTAGATTTATATCTTTCTGGTTCTTAAATTTTTAAATACCTTGTTATATATCACTCTCTATCAGAGCATGATGACTTTATTTTTCTTCCATATCTTTGTTTTCATTTCTCACCTATGTTTTTCTATATAAAAGCCCAATGAGGAGTAACATTAGTTAACCATTATATTTCTAACATTCTTTTTTAAAATGATTTTTAGTATTCCTTTTTAGTATGTGGGTCTCTATGGAAGAAATTTTCTTGCAGTAATTATTTTATAACCCTGATGAATTTTAAGTGTGAAATTCATTTTAAGGGGTATAGAATGTAATACCCCAATATTTTTATGAAATAGATTCTTTTTTATTTCTATGATGTCATGTGTTATATGCTACACTAAGAATAGATTGCGCTATACGCATCATCGTATTATCTTTTGGTATACACAACACTATGCTTGTATTTTGTTATAATCAAATTCATGTTATTTTAATAAAATTCATTTCATGTAAGATTGAGTATAATTGAACAACTAAATATTATAACCTTGTCATTATAATGGATTGTATGAATAGTATTAACTTCCCAGTAAAAGAACTATATATATATAAATAATTTAGTCTATAAAATAATAAAATCTCTCTTTATGATTCAATATAATCTATAAAATTCGTCGTATATGTTATCTAGACCCGATATAAGAACAAATTCAAATTTTCTAATAAATGAAGAATTTATCAAAAAATGCAGTCTTGTCACCTTTTGATGGTGTACCCATTTTAAACCACATTTTGACCAAATTATATATTATATTTCACAAGACAAACATCTTCATTGGAAGGGGGATATAAAAAATTTGGATGAAATTTTGAAATTTTTTGATATGTTTTAAATTTTGATGAATAGTAAAATTGTGTTAAATTTTAATATAAAACAACATTTTTCATTGAAATAATTTATGTAATTGAATTATATTATTGAATGGTTTTATTGTATAGATATAATAATTTTTTTATTATTCAATATAATTTATTTTATTAACAATAATTTTATTAGGAATCTATATGTTAAAACAATTAAATCATTTGCAATGTTTTAACTTTTTAAAAACCCATTCACTCTTTTCAACAAAAATAATAATTTTAAATTATTTAATACAACCTCTATGTTAATAATTTTTAAAAATGGATTCAATATTTGTAATCCGTTGGCCCAAATTATGTAAATTGGTTTATTTTAGGTTTTTTCATTACGAATTGTATCTTTCAATATTTTTTTAAAATACTATAAAAGGGTAAAATAGATAATTAAGGGTAAAATAATACTTTAAAATTACAATAACATGTTTCTTAATATCATTGGATGAGTTTCTTTCTACATAAACCATCTTTATGTTCAAATGGTGTGATTTGGAATCCACTTGGATGAGATTAAGGCATTTAATTTATTTTATTTATTGAAAAGTTAAATATCGATCACTCAAATTTTAATAAATAAACCATTTTTATATAAGGTTATAAAAATATATATTCAATTAATAATACTTATTTAAAATATAAAATGATTTTATTTCTCAATGAAATTTATTTGTAATTTCTTTGGAAATATATAATTACCTAAATGACTTGCTCTTTGGGGGTGTAAAAATTAATTAAATAATGAGAAATCAATAAAACCATTATTATTAAAATTATAATAAAAATTAAAAGATCTAAAAACATTCCAAAATATCATTTTTAGAGTATACATCGACATTAGTCATCCATGTGTCATGATAATTATCATTTTGATTCATATATAAGTGATTGGGGCTCTTATATTATTACATTTTAGGTGATGTTAAAGTTTTCATATTCATAATTTAATAAGTATTGAATTTTTAATATTGAATTTTATGGAATATAAATTAGACTATAAGTATTATTATGAAATACATTATATTTATATTCATTTTATTTTTTTAATTTTATTTTTTACCCAAAAATAACTATATTAAATAATTACACAAAGATTATGTAGAAATTATTTTATTAATTGAAATATAAAATTAATTTTAGTAAAAATATTAAAATAAATATAATTTGAGCTAATTATTATTCCAAATTATTTTTTTGGATGACCTAAACCCCATATGGATATAATTAAATAATTTTTTTATTAAAAAATATTATTTTGACATTTTTAAAAATCCATTAATTGAATAGTGTCTAAACTCACACTATTGTTGTGTTGTTAAAAAAATGTTCTATTAAATTATTTAAAAATAAATTTTTGTTTAAAAAAATATATAATAATTATAATATGGTCTAAAATTACCTACGATAATTATTTATAGTCTAATTGAAATCAAATAAATAAATATTTCACACATTTAATATTGAAATATTTTTTATCTTAATTCGAGTTAAATTGAATAACTAAGTGTTCATTGAATTAAAATGTATTAATTGATTTAAATACATTTATAAACGATATTTATTGATTAAATTAGAATCTAATATCATATATTCTTATATATTTTTGAATTTTGGTGGTTTTTAGAGGAGTTTGTTTTTATTGGAAATTAATATTTTTAAGGTTTCCAAAAGTGCCCCTCACCTCAATTATCATAGGGCGCTTATTACCTAACCTCTTCACAAAAATTGAGCCATAATTCTCCATCATACATGGAAAATTTTCCTTCTCAAATTCTATAATTAAGTTCTATTGTTTCTGTTCATCTTCAATGACAAACTCCAGTGCTCTAAGAAGAGATTTTGAGGAAGTACATAGAGGAAGATGTAATCTATTATACTAATTCTTTCAATCATCATTTTTATTATACTTCATATTCATTATTTGTTTCATTATAAATTAATAACATTATTATCACTAATATAATTATGTGCATTATAATTATTAAACTACTATATTCCACCTTCTATTCATCCTACGAAAAATTAAATCACCACATGTGCGTAGGTTTAGAGTCTACACATCGTGGTTTAATCTGTTTTCACACCCACCATACATGGAAGGGTATAATGATGGAAATAATAACTATATAATATTATTATAACCTGATATTGATTCTGAAACATTTTACATCATCAACTTCTATACCACTCAATAATTATGGGTATGATATCGTCACTTGTGTGTACATACGACCTACCCTCTCCACGATGCGTTGTTTTTCATTGTACGTGATCTCCATTAAACCATAATTATATACATCAATGGAATGAATATAAGTGATATATATCATACTAATATAATTATTTAAATGATATAACTATAAGTTAAGAAGTGTAACATAAACTAATCTGACCAAACGTGCATAAGAACATAAAGTAGTTAACTTCTGAATAACGACTTACAGTGAAATGTTACAAACAAACATATGAGAATATAAGTAAATATGATATCCTAAAAATTACTATAATTATGGAATACTTCAATAACATCATATAAATAATTAATCATGTTTTTAGGATAAAAATTGATAGATGACCTGTGGTAAGGGATTATTTTTTCTCGCGTTTATTTTTATGGGACATATTCATTAAACACCACCAATTTATTCTGTGTACTCTTTATGCTTACCATGAATGTTTTATGATAATCATTATGAATTTTTTGATATTTATATATGCATATAATTTTCTTTATTTTATGAGGAATACAATTTTACTAATTATTACTTGTAAGGGATAAATTTTCAATCTCATTTTAATATGATATTGTTTATATATATGTATTTATTGGTGCTATATTTATCCATCATATCATTTTTTTTCTATAAATATTTTCAAAAAAATATTACTATTATTATATTTGTTTTTAATTTCATTTTTGCCAATTTTTTTACTTTAAATACATGGATTGGAATCAATATTTCTTTGTTTTACTATATGATGTACTTTTTGTCCTTTCCAGAAAATTATTATGATAATGTTCTTTTACCTTTTATGGCATGAAAGTATGTTTACCCCTTATTTCCATGAATCATCCTTGACACGATTTCCTGTTTATTTTCAAATAAATTATTTTCTTTTAAAATTGAACTTATTTTTGAGAAATGGATATTTTTTGAAGAAGAAAGGATATTTTCCTGAAAAATTAAGTTATAGTGTTTTATAAAAATTATTTTCCATCTATGATGATACTATTTAAAAACGTTTATATATCTATCCCTTTCTTGAAATAATAATTTTCTGTTAATAATGGAATGATATTTTATAATGATTATGTTATGATGGAAATGTGTTTAGGAAACCCATTTTATTTCATGGGTCTATGATGACTGATTTGTGTTATTGTTGAACATGTAAGAATGATTTCATGATGAGATGGGTGGGACTTATATCACCATCCAATGCATTGTGTAAATATTTATTCCTCATGATATAGAAAAAAATGGAATGGAATGTAATTTGGGTTTATTAATATAGTGATGGAGAGGAATGTATATCTGGTTTAGCAATACAGGGGTCGAATGAGTAATGGACATGCTTTAGTATTTAACTATATCCCTTATGATGGTATTCGTTATGAAACATGGATAATATGGAAATGATATTATATTATTACGTGTTCTCCAAAAGTACATGTTTTATGAAAGTGATATGCTATCGACATTAATATTCTTTTTTTATTTATGCTTTATGTACTACCATGTTTTATTTTATGACTAAAGAATTTTTTTATTCAAAATATATGTTAATGTTTTTACATTTTTATGTTTATGTTTTGTTTTATATTCTCTATTATTACCCTTACTGAGAATTTTAAATCACCCATTTTATGTTTTCTTTTTTCATGTATATAGAAAATGATTTTAGGTAGGAAAACTAATGGGGAAGATATTTATGGGATATGTTTATGATTTTTCACCAAGCTAGAAGAGTTTATTTTGAGTTACCAAAGACACTAAACTAATACATTATTTGGGAATCTATTTTTGTAATGTATTAAGTATTACATAGATGACACTTTCAATTCATAAACTTTTGTAACCCCAAAATGTTTTGAGGAAAATTTTTGTATGGTGGGTAGAATTTGGCACCCAGATATTTTATGAGATAGAATCATTTTAATTTCATTGATGTCTTGTTTTGTTTTCTAAACCAAGATTATTTGTGGTAAATGTAACACAATATTAGAATGCAGAATATGTAAAACTATTATTGGATTGTGGTACACAAAATTTTAAATTAATTTTACATATTTCATTTCATTCAAGACCATGTATAAGTGAATGACTATATATTAGAACCTAGTCATTAGAATGGCGAGATTAAATAGTATTAACTTTATTTAGAAAACTATTTCAATGGAAATAAGTGATACTATAAAATAATAAAATTACTCAACATTTATTTTATTAATGAAAAGTATAAGTAATATATTAAATATAATGATTAAAATTAATAATATATGTTTTATATGCATGATATCGGAACAGATACAATTTTTCAGATAAAAGAAGTATTTTCGAAAATTAATATAGTATTGTAACTTTTTGATGGAGTACCCCTTTTAAATGTAGTATTATACACATTATATATTCTATTTAACAAAAAAAAACTTTTTATTTAGAAGTAGTATATAAAAATTTAATTTGGATGATTTTTGGATATTTTTATGATCACTGTTAAATTATTATGAATAGTAAAATTATACTAAATTTTAATTGAAAATATTTTTTTCATCAAAATAATATTTGTAAGTAAATTATATTATTCAGTGATTTTAAATTATATATAGAATAAATTTTTATCATTCTATATAATTTATTTCATTATCATTAATTTTATGTTGAATTATGATGTGAAATTATTTTAATCTTTTGTAATGTTTAAACTTTTAAAAATTCGTTATTTCATTCCAAAAAGGGAATAATTTTTAATTAATTATTTCATCATCTGTGTTTTGAATTTGGAAAAATGGATTCCCTATTTGGAATCAGTAGGCCAAAATTATATAAATATCTTTCTTTTATTATTGACCATTATGGATAGTAACGTCGGTAATTTTTATTAATAAGATAAAAGGGTAACATGGGTAATTAATGCTAAGAATAAAATTAAGAAATTATTTTAACACTTTTTTTAAAATCATTGGATGATTTTATTTCAACATAAATCATCCTTGGGTAGAAATGATGTCATTTAGATTCCAATTGGATGAGAATAGGACATTTAATTTATTTAATTTAATGGAAAGTTAAATATGCCTCATTGAAATTTTAAAAGAAAACCCATATTTTATATGAGGTTATGACGAAGATAAATTGTCTTTTAAATACTTATTTTAAATATTAAATGATTTTATTTATCATGGTAATTTATTTTTAATTTTTTGGAAATATATAATTACATTAATTGCATATACTTTGATGGTGTACAAATTAATTAATTGACGAGAAACCAATAAAATAATAATTATTAAAATTATAATAACCATAAAAGACCCAAAAATATTCCCAATTATAATTAATTGAGAATATATAGACCATAATAATGCATGGGTTGAGTTATTGACCATTTGGATCCATATTTAAGATATTTTTGTCACTAATATTATTTCATTCAATGTAATGTTAATGTTGTCACCTTCATTATTTAATAAGTATAACTTTTTAAATAATAGATTTTTTAGAATATAAATTCAACTAAAAATATTCCTATGACATCTATTATATTTATATCTATCTTATTATTTAATTTTTAATTTTTACTCAAAACTAAGAATATTAAATAATTACCCAAATCAGATGTTCTAATTATTCAATTAATGGAAATATCATATTATTATTATCAAAAATATAAGAATAAATATAATTTGAACTAATTAATATTTCCAATGATTTTAATAGTTTACCTATACCCCATAAGGATATAATAAAATAATTTTTTTGATGATATCATCTTATCATTATATTATTAAAAATAAATTATTTGAACATTTTCAAAAATGTTACTATTATTTTTTTGTTAAAAAATGTTTTATTAAGTTATTTAACAATCATAATACATTTTAAAAAAATATAAAATTATCATAATATGGTCTACAATTCTCTAAAGTACTTATTTATGGTCTAATTGACATCAAATAAATAAATACTTCACCCTTTTAATATTGAAATATTTGTTATCTTAATTAAAATTAAATAGAATAACTATGTGTTAATTAAAATAATAATGTTTAAATTTACATAAACACATGCCTAAATTTTATTGGTTGATGTGGATAAAAGACTATATCATCACATCATCAAAATTGGGACATTTTTGTGTTTTTTAAGAGGGGTTTGATTTTATTATAAATTAAAATATTATAGGCTTCTAATTGTGCCTCTCAACTCAATTATAAAAGTGAACCTCCTCTCTCACATATTAACATCAATTTGTGCCTACCTGTTCAGTCATACCATTCCCTTTAATCTTATCAAAATTCTTAGTTACATAATTTAGGTTCCTGACTTCTCTAAATAACAACTCTAGTGATCTGTGTGGATATTTAGAGAAAGAACGTCGATGAAGAGGAGGTTCGGATACATACAAAGAATATAGGGCCTAAGGAAAGGGATACTTTTACAATCTCATTTTTATCATAGAATGCTTATACATAACTATTTACAAGGGGTATATTTATCATCCATGTCCATGTTTTCTAAAACAAATTCGTAAAATGATTACTATTATTTTATATATGTTTAAAGAGATTTTTACCAATTTTTTACTTTTACTACATGATTTGGAAGGAATACTTATTTAATTTACCACACAAAAAACTTTTTGAACTCTCTAGAAAAATAATGTGGTTCCTGTTCTATTAAAATTATACAAAATGGATGGATTTTATGCCTTTTTTCCGTTAAGATTCCAATACACGATTTCTTGTTTATTTTCAACTAAATTATTTTCTTTTAAAATTCCATGACATTTTGAGAAAAGAAAACATTTTTGAATAAGAATGGGTATTTTCCTATATAATTATGTTCATGTTTTTAATCTAAATTATTTTTTATACAAGATGACGCTTCTTACGTATGTTTATGTTTCTATCACCATTACTACTATGATATGATTGTGTTAATGATGGAATGATATTTTATGTGGATTATGTTATAATAGACTGATGTTTTAGAAACCAATTTTATTTCATGGGTTATGCTATGATGAATGATTTATATTTTTGGGGAAAATGTAATAATGATTTCATTTTGATATTGTCGGACCTATATATCCCTCTAATTAATTGGTTAAAGATTTATATATCATGAGATAGATATGAATAGAATGGAATTCAAATATTCTTCAATTATATAGTGATGAAAGGAAAAATATATCTGGTTCAAAAATATAGGTCTGGAATGAGGAGTGAACCCAATTTATTAATGGACTTTGTCCCCACTGAGGGTATTGGTTATGAGCCTTGGATAATATGGAACAGATTTTTTATGCTTATGAATTTTCAAAAAGTTAATGTTTTATTCTAATGGTATGTAATCATATATATTGTTCCTTATGTAATTAATCCTTATGTACTACCATGTTTTGTTTTATAATTCAATATTTTTATATTCAAAATATATGTTCATGTTTTTACATTCTTATTTTTATGTTTTGTTTTATGATCTCCATTTTTACCCTTACTGAGCAATTAAGCTCACCATTTTTATATTTTCTTTTAACTAGGATATATAAAAAGGTTTTTGGTATTAAAAATAATGGGGAATATATTTATGGGATATGTTACGGATCTTTAAACATACTTGGAGAATGTGTTCAGAGTTTCCAATAACATTAATCTAATACGATCTTCATTCATCTATTTGTGAAATGTACTAGGTGTCATATAAAAAAATATAATGTACATGTACATCAATCATAGTTTGATAGAGTTGGAATCAAAGCAAAGGATTATAAAACTTTTGGAAAATAGGATACAAAAACATTTGTGAGATCCAGAGAGATATTTTTAAGGATATGTTATGGGATGTCCCTAAGGGTAAGTAAAACTATAGGTTATAGCTCTAAATATATCTAAAATATCATGAATAACCTATTATTAATCCTAATATTAAATAGACTTTACTTCCCCTTGATTAATTTGTTTTCCTAGTATTATTTTTATCCTTTTACACAATTTTTTTAGATTTTAGACAATGGCTAAAACCTTAAGGAACCATGTTAATGATTAATGCAATGGGAAATGCAATGATTTTCCTTCTAAACAATCAAATGTTATGGGAAATGGAATTAAAACCTTATCATTGTACCTAAAAAATCTATAAGTCATTATAGATATCCAAATGACTAGAGAAGGGAAACACAATCTATTGAGTACTTCATGAGGAAATGTCCACCTACATTAAGTGGGTCTTCATATAAAGCTATTAATGAACAATGGAACAGTAGCATTGAAAAGATATTTTCCATCCTTTGTTGTTTGGAACATGAGGAATTCATTTTATCTTTATATCGGTTAGATAGAGAAGCAGACAAGTGGTGGACTCTAATGAATATGAAAGTTAACAAAATGAAATTGAATCCATTTAATGGGATGAGTTTGAGAACTTATTTTCCAATAATTACATTCCTCATATTATGTGAACAATGGTAAAAAAAGGAGTTCCTTGAGCTTAAAGAAAGGGATGATGAATCTATTGGTAAAAACAGGGAAATTTTTACAAGTCATACAAGGTATTCTTCTGGATTTATCATCGTACCATAAAGAAAAGATAATTGATTCTTTAGTGAATTAAAACAAATTCTTAGAAGGGTTTTAGCTATCAAAGACATTAGTTTCTATGAAGATACTGTGCATTGTTCTATCAAGGTAGAAATAGATGCTGGTTTTACATATCAATCTCATGGTTTTGAAAAGAAGTTGAGTGTTTCCTTATGCTCAATGTTTTGAAAGAATCATGGTGAGGACATTCTTAAAGGGTGAACAAAATGTTTTAGGTCACGAAAATAAGGTCATCAGGTAGTTGAGTACCGAATTTTTGAGAAAAAGGTAGCTAATGATGTGAATAGAGAGAAGGATACTGAGAATTCACCACACAGACTTCATTTATACAAGTGAATTTAAATGAGGAATTATGGTATACAATTCCCTAATATGAGGGTTATCAATGATGATCGACGACAACAACTTTTTTAGTGAAAAGTTAATGGAAAATCAAATGTGATAAGTATTGTTGATGTTGAGTATTAAAACGAAGTTGTGAAATGATTTAATGTTTTTGTAATGGGATTCCGAAATATTGTTGTCGAATACCATTTATAATAATATGGAATATTGAGATATCTATGTATTGGATGATTTTGGTTTTCCATAAGTTCATGGTACCAGTAACAATGAAAAGTGATTGAAATATTTTCTTGTAAAACTCATGATATGTCCACAATTAAAGGATATAGTGATGATGATATGTTTAATACTATTAATTACATGCAAACTTATATAAGGACAAATTGACCTCAGGGTTTCAGTATATAGAATTTTTTGGACTTTTGGTATGTGGAAAGTGTTAATTTTCTATAGCATTCATGTTTTCATTTGGGTTATTGGGTAATTCATTTAATTTCCATGTTTTTAGAAAATATATGATTAAGGTATTCAAATATTTGGAATATGACAACCATGAACATCCATATGATATATGGGTGAGAAGAGTTAAACCAATTTAGTTCAATTCTATCTAATGTTTTGAATTTTTATCTTTCAAATAGATTTTAAGGCGACCAAATTATGGAATGATTAGGGTAAAATCCTATTGATGTTTTTTTGATTAATTTATAATATAACTATAGGTGGACTTAGGGATATTTTATAACTTCTGTTAACATTTTTTTTATGAGATAGATGGAATGACCTAAAATTTAATTTAAGGATTACATGATCTACTAACACTTCAGGAATGAAAAACTCAAATTCATTTATTTGAATAAGAGATGTTATGTATATAGTTATGGAATGACCAATGGTGAGATTATACTGAAATCGGGTAAGTATTTATTCCCATGTTCTTCAATTTTTGGGAAAGAATATAGAAAAACCAAAATGATATTTTATTACCATCTTATGCGATGAATTAGATAGTCTCTTAAGTCATCACATATTTATGGATTTATCATTGTAATCTTTTCCAAACATTTTTCTCTATAACTCTCTAACAGTACATGGTGGTTATATTTTTCTTCCATATCCAGGCTTTTTTGTTAAACATATTATTTTCTATATGGAAACCCATGGAGGAGTTACTTTGGGTAACAATTATGTTTCTAACATTCCTTTTTATAATTATGTTTTAGTATTCCTTTTTATAATGTGTGTAACTATGAAGGAATCCATCATGTAGTAAAACATTTTCAAAACCAATGAATTTTGAAGGAAAAAATCATTTTAAGGGGGTATAATGTAATACCACGTAATTTTATGAGATATATTCCTTTTAATTTATTTTATTTCTTATGTTAAATGTTACTCAATGATTAGAATGCACAATAAAAAACGTTGTATTATCTTGTAATATATGCAACAATGTTCTTTGCTTCTGTTACATATAATTTTATGTTATTTTGATTGAATTAATTTCATTCAATATTTATTATATGTGAATAAATAAATTTTATTACTTAGTAATTATAATGGCAGGTATGAATATTATTAATTTCCTTCTAAAAGTTTATTTAAATGAAAATAAGTAAGTCAATAAAATAATAAATTCATTATTGATGAGTTTTATTAATGAAATATATATGTAATATAATAAATATATTTTTTAAAATTTATCTTATATCATTCCTATCTATGATATAGGTAAAGATTAATTTCTTCGTACAAATGATGTATTTTTCAAAAAAAAAATGATGTTCTTCTACCTTTTGATGGTGCACCCATTTTAAATATAGTTTTTTAAAAATGTATATATTCTATATAATAAAAAAATTCTTCTTTGGAATTAGGATATAATAAATTTCTTTTCAGGAATTTTTGATAATTTTTGATACGTTTCAAATTTCGAAGAATTGTAAAAAATAAATAAATTTTAATTGAAAAAACTTTTTTCATCAAAATAATTTATGTAATTGAATTATTTTAAATAATGGTTTTAAATGACAAATAGAATATATTTTTATCACAAAAAAAATTATGTCAATGTCATTAATTTTATATTGAATTCATATGTAAAATATTTTTAATCTTTTATAATGATAAACATTTAAAAACACATTCTTTCCTTCCAAAAATGGGAATAATTTTAAATTAATTACAATTTATTTGAATTTTGAAAAAATTGATTCCATATTTTGAATTAATATTCCCCAATTATTTTAATAGCTTTAATTTTTGGGGCATTATGAATTGTATCATCGGTAATTTTTATTAATATAATGAAAAGGTATAATGGGTAATTACCTTTAATAATACTATTGTTAAAATACCCTAACAATTGTTTTAATATCATAGGATGAGTTTTTTTTATCTAAATATTCATTTTATTGAAATTGTTTCCTTTGGATTCTACATGGTTGAGATTCATACATTTAATTAATTTTATTGAACAAAAGTTGAATATGTCTCACTCAAATTTTAGTAATTAAACTAATTTTTATATAAGGTTATACAGAAGATAAATTTGATTATAAATAATTATTTTAATGATAAAATATATTTTTATAAAGGAAATTAATTTTTTAAATAAATAATTACCTTAAAGGATTACAGTGTGATGGTGTAAAAATTAATTAATACATTAAAATTCAATAAAAAAATAGTTATTAAAATACTAATAACCATAAAAAGACCCAAAAACTATTCCAATTATTATTTTTTGAGTATATTGAACCCATATTCATCCAATGGTCGAGTTACTGACCATTTAGATTCATATAGAAGGGATTTTGACACACATATTATTTTATTTAATGTAATGCCAATATTATCGCCTTCATGATTTAATAATAATAAATTTTTAAATACTGTCTTTTTCAGAAGATAAATTTGTCTAAAAAAATTATTATCATATCTAGTTTATTTTTATTTATCATATTTTTATTTTTATTTTTCTACCTATAATTAAATTTATTAAATAATTACAAAAAAATCAATGTATTAATTATTTTATTAATGGAAATATGAAATTAATTTTATTAAAAACATTATAATAAATTTAATTGGAGATAATTAATACGTCCAATGATTTTTAAAGATGAAATAGACCCCATAGGAATATAATAAAATAAAATAAAAATTGATAACGTTGTATCATTATATTTTTAAAAAACCATTAATTGAGTAGTGTCATAATTGACACTATTATTGTTCTGTTCAAGCATTTTTTAATTAATTTATTAAAAAATCATAATAAAAAAAATTAAAAAAAATATAATAATTTTTAAATGATCTAAAATTCATTATTTTAGTTATTTATGGTCTAATGTAATCAAAATAAATAAATACTTTACCCTTTTAATATTGGAATATTTGTTGTCATAGTTAAAATTACATGAAATAACTAAGTGTTAATTAAAATGATAATGATTAAATTGAATTAAAAACTTGTATAAAATTCATTTTTCAATGATATTACAAACCTATATCATCTCATATTTGATATTGTGACATTTTTGTGTTTTTTTTCATTGGTTTGTTGTTATTATAAATTAATATTTTTGATGTTTCCAAAAGAGTCTCTCGCCTCAATTATAAAAGGGAACCTCCCCCCTCACATATTCACATCCATATGAGCCTTCAATATCTACCATCATCTACCCAATTTCCATTTATACTTCCCGAGTTAAATTATAGAGGTTGTTGTCTTATTCAAAGACCAACTCTAGTGCTCTGAGAGGTTATTTAAAGGAAACACATCAAAAAATAGGTAATTTCTTAAACAAATTCTTTCAAACTTCTTTATTCTTATACTTCCTCTTAATGACATATTTCATTATAATGAAAAGACTCTAGTATCACTTATATATTTAGATGTTATTATAATTATGAAACAACAATATTTTGCTTTCTATCCATCCAATGAAAAACAAAATTACCACGCGTGTGTATGTATGAATTATCGTCGCCACGCCGTAGTGTCAACTGTTTTTCACCTTCACCTTACATGGATGGGTATAATGAAGTAAATGATTAATATATATTATTATTATAATATGATATGGAATCTAAAATATCATTCACCATCCACTTCATTACCATTCAACAATTATAGGAATGATATCGCCGCTTGTGCATATGTACAACGAACAATCACAACTAACGACCACTAGATTAATGTACATTGTCATTATATTTATTTTGTGGAATAATTAATATATTACACAAATAGATTCCAAAATACCATATTAGTTTTGTGTGTTTAAAAACTCCGAATACATTCTTATAACTTTGAAAAGGATCTTCAACATCTCCTATAAAGATCTTACACTTTAGATTTCCTACCAGAAACCATTCTTTATATCATGGGGGAAAGAAAATATAAAAATGGTGAGCTAAAATTCTCATTAAGGGTTAAAAAAATTGCATCAATCAAAACATAACCAAAACAAATTAGAAACCTTAACATATATTTTGAATATCAAAATCATGATTTATAAAATAAATCTTGGCAGTACGTTAGGCATAAATCATAATGAAACATTATCAATGATAAAATTGAATTGGAACAAAACATGGAATTGAAAAAAACACATAAGCATATAAAATCATTTACATATTATCCGAGTCTAATTACACAGACCATCATTGTGGGCAAAGTTCATTACTAAACCGACACTACTCACCATTGCACCCTTGTATTACTGAACCAAATATACTTTCCATTTCAGCCTCATATTACTGAATCATATATATAATATGTTTCATCCATGTCAATACCATGATATATAAATATTTACCCAATTCATTGGAAACAGATATAGGTCCCACCCATCTCATAATGAAATCATTCTTTCATGTGCCACAAAAACAAAAACCATTCATTATTGCATAACCGATGGAATAAAACTGGTTTTTTAAACATCTTTCCATAATAACCTAATACATATAAGAAATCATTCCATAATTAACACAATCAAATCATAATAATAATAGGTAAAAAAAACATAACCCTATTTAAAGAGTATCATCTTATATGGAATATAATTTTGATAAAACACTTGAACTTAATTCTTGACTAAAATATCCTATTTTTTTCTTCAAAAAAAATATTATTTTCTCAAAATGAACAATTAAAAAAATAATTTAGTGTAAATTAAACATTAAATTTTCAAATTAATCCTCATGGAAATAATTTTTTAAATTCCATCCATTCTGTATAAGCTAAATAAACATTCTCTGCGTACATTTTCCGAAAAAGTCAAAAAGTTCCCTGTTTGGCAAATGAAAGAATGGTTCCCACCATCCCATTTAATAAAAAATTACCAATGGGTAAAAATAAATTTTAATAATAGAAAAATAATATAAATAATGGTATATATTTAGGGAACATATAAAGGGATGATAAATATAACCCAGTAAATTCTATCATATATACCTTGTTGAACAATAATGATATTATGAAATTACCCCTTACAATAGGTCTGATATCCATCATATGTATCAAAAACTATTATATATATTTTTGAATACATTCATTGACTTCATACAAAATCATAATCATTTTTATTATATCATATTTGATTATATTATTATCTTTTTTTCAGTAATATTTCATTGTTACTCATTATTCTGATATTAATTGTTTTGTATTCTTATGCATATTTGGTCAAATAAGTTTTGGTTATCCATGTTAGGTCATAGTTATATCATTAAAAAATTATATTAAAATAATAAATATCATATTAATTCATTCTTTACATTTATATAATTATTCTTTAATTAATATCATGTAGAATGATCTGCATCGCATCATGGAGATGGTAGGTCGTACATACGCACGAGGGACGATATCATTCCCATAATTGTTGGATGGTATTGAGTTGGATGGTGTATGATATTTAAGAATCCATATCATGTTATAATAATAAAATATAGTTATTATATCCTTCATTATACTCATCCAAGTAAGGTGAATGTGCAAAACATATTACACCATGGTGTGGAGACCATAAGTCTTATGTATGCATGCATGGTGATTTCTTTTTTTGTTGCATGAATAGAAGGTTGAATGTGGTTTTTTCATTATTTTAATAACATCTTAGTATATAATTTATTCAGGATTTATTACTTTATAAATAAAAACTCATGAAGATGAATAAGAAGAAGAAGAAGAAAGATGTTTGGAAGAATCAGTAGTGGAAATTACCTCTTCTTCATTGTACTTCCTCTAAATCTCCTCATAGAGCACTAGAGCTGGTATTTGATGCTGAAAAGAACATCTAGAATGTTACTATGGAATTTTAGAAGGGAACATTACAGGATAATGATGTCATTGAAGGCTCAAATTAATGTTAATAAGTGATGGAGTATGTGTGTTTTATAATTGAGGTGTGGGGCACTTTTGGAAACCACAAAAATATTAATTTATAATAAAATCAAACCCCACTCAAAAGCCACAAAAATACAACAATTTAAAATATGAGATGATATACGGTTTTAACCCCATCATCCAATACATTTTCAACATGTTTTTATGAAAATTAAACCATTTTCGTTTTAACTTACACTTAGTTATTCGGTTTAACTTGAATTATGATAACCATGATTTCAATATTAAAAGGGAAAAAAGTTTATTTACATGATGTCAATTAGAAAATTAATAATTAAATTACATCATTTTAGATAATATAATAATTATTATCTAATTTTTTAAAAATGTTTTATAATTTTTAAATAATTTAAAAAAACAATTTTCAACAAAACCACAATATGGTCAATTTTGACACTATACAATTAATTGAATTTCAAAAATATCAGGATAATATTTTATCATAATTTTTTTAACATATTTATATGGGGTCTAGTTCATCTATAAAAATCATTTTACAAATTAATTATCTACAATTAAATTTATTTTAATTTTTTTATTTAAATTAATTTGGTATTTTCATTAATAAAATAATTACTACATCAGTTTTGGGTAATTATTTAATAAACATATTTTTTGGGAAAAAATTAAAAAAAAATTAAGAGATTAAGATATATATACTATATTTCATAATAATATTTTTAGATTAATTTATCTTCTAAAAATACAGCATCTAAAAAGTAATACATATTTAATTATGAAGGTGACAACATTATTCTTATAATAAACAAAATAATATATGTGTCACACTCTCTTCCATATAGATAAAAATTGTCTATAATTATACCCTTTTATTATTGTGGTCAATATATACTTTAACAATATGAATTGGTTACGTTTTGGGTCTTTTGATGGTTTTTAGTATTTTAATTATTTCTATTTCTCTAACTTTTCATCAATTAATTAATTTTTACACCATCAAAGTATAATCCCTTATGGTAATTATATATTTCATAAATAAATTACCATAATAATTAAAAATAGTTTTTATTTAAAATAAGTTTTTATAATCAATTTTTTATCGGTATAACTAAAAACAAAAAGTGATTTAGTTATTAAAACGTGAGGGTGGCATATTTAACTTTTTGTAAAATAAAATAAAATAAATGCCCTAAACTCATACAAGTTGATTTCAAAGGACACAATTTCAACCCAAGGATGTTTTAGGTCTAAACACACACATAAATTTATATTAATAAATGTTTTAGTGTAATTTTATAATAGTATTTTTACCTTTAATTACTTCTTTTACCATTATAGTGTTAATAATAATTACTGAAGTTACTATTCATAATTCCCAAACTTAAAAAAACTATTTAAATAATTTGCGTCCACTGATTACAAATATTGAATCCATTTTAAAAAATTAAAAAAAAAAATAGAAGTTTCATTAATTAATTTTTAATTTTTCCCATTGTCTGAAAGAATTAATAGGTTCTTAAATGTTAAAACATTGCAAAAGATTTAAATGTTTTTTCATATGAATTCATTGGAAAATTAATGCTAATCAAATAAATTATATTGAATTATACAAATATATGATTTATGTACATGAATACCATTCAATAATATAATTTAATTAAATAAATTATATTATTGAAAAATTTTCATTTTCCATTAAAATTTTATTATAATTTTATTGTTCATCAAAATTCAAAGCATATCATAAAAATTTCTAAAATTCATCCATAGAAAATTTTTATGTCATGATTCAAAAGAATAATTTTTTTTTGTAAAATAGAATATAAAAAGGTTTTCAAAACCGATTTTAAAATGGGTTCACCATTAAAAGGTAGAAATACTATGTTATTTTAAAATACATATATTATCTAGAAAATTTAATCGGTTCCTATATCATTTCTATAAAACAAATTTGATTAATTTTAAACATTACATTGAATATAATACATATATATCACATTAATAAATTCTATCAATAGTGATTTTATTGTTTTATAACCTCACTTATTTTCTTTTAAATTATTTATCAGAAGAATGTTATTATTATTTATACCTACCATTATAATGAATAGATTATAATATTTATTTTTTCACTTATTATCAGTATTCTATGAAATTAATTCCATCAAAATAAATTGAAATTATATTTAAAACAACAAATGAATAGTTTTACATATACCACATGCAAATACAATGATGTGTATAGCACAATCTAATCTAGGTGTAGCCAATAACACAAAACATCAAAGAAAAAAACTCTCTCTCAAAAAAATCAAGGGGCGTTTCAATTTACCCCCTTAAAATAAATTTGTCCATCAATATTTTTATGGGTTATAAAAGGTTTACTAACTGAATATTTCATTGATGAAAACACCCTTAAAAAAAGGAATACTAAAAAGTCATTTTAAAAATAGAATGTTAGAAGTAGAATAGTTACCCAAAGTAACTCATCACTTGGTTTACACATTGGAGAACATCAGTGGAATAAAAAATAAAAGAAATGGAATAAAAATATAACAATCATGATTTAATATAGAATGATAAAGAACAAGGTTTGGTAAAATTTAACAACCAAAAATCCATATGTATGTGGTGATTTAAGGGACTATCTGATTCAGTGGATAAGAAGAAACTTAAGTAAAATTTTTGGTTTTCTAGATCCTTTCTTACTAGTTGAATAACATGGGAAGAAATAATTACATGAATTCATTACAATCTCACAATTGGTCCGGAATTGAACAATTTCCACTTCATCTCTTATTCATAGAAATGAATTTGAATTTTTCCTTCATGAAGTGTTATAAAATCATGTTATCCATGAATAGATTGATAGGCCATTCCATATATCTTAAAACAATGTTAGCACATGTTATAAAATATTAATAATCCCACCTATATAAATATAATACATTAATATGACAAACCTCAACAAAAGTATTAATTATACAGTACATAAATGGATAACCATACAATCCTTCAAAAAACTGAAAATATACAAATTTAGAAAGAGGTGAACTAAATTGGCATAGAATTTATCTACCATGTCCTATAAGGAAGTTCCTAGATGTCATATTCCAAACATGTGAATAACTTAATCATGTATTCTCTTGAAACATGGGATATTTAGAATTACCCTATAAATTGAGTGAAAACATGCATGTGGTCAACAATTAACACATTCCACATACCAAAAATACCAAAAATTGTATATACTCAAACAATTATTTTACTTTGTCCTTATATTAGTTAGGAGGTTATTAATAATTTTAAACATCTCATCATCTCAATATCCAATCATTATGCACATATCATGTGTCTTCCAAAAAAATATTTCAATCACTTTTAATTGTTACCGGTACTATATTCTTATGGAAAAACACAACATACCAATACATTGATCTCTCAATGTTATATAATACTATAAACGAGATTCTACAACATTATTCTAGAATCTTATTATATAAACACTCAATCATTCCACATATTTATTTTAATACTCAACATATCCAATAATGATCACATGTGATTTTCCTTTTTCTATCTCCTTAAGATGTTTCTTATTTTGATCATCATTGATAACACATTTATTAGGACATTAGTTAGCATAATGCTGCATTTATTTTCCCTTGTAGGATTAAGGTGTGGGTGGTGTATTTTATGTAGCCTTTTCTCTATTCACATCATTAGCTACATTTATATCCTTAATTCATCCCTCAAATACCCAATTACATTCTCTTGCACACATAAAACATGTTATAATCCCTTTAAGAAAATTTCCTCCATTCTTCTTTCAACACTTTGAGCATAAGGAAACACTCATCTTCTTTCCACCATTATTTTGAGATTTTCCTTTCAACTCTATCATTCATTTTGTTTCAAACCCATGAGATTTATATGTAACACTAACATATATTTCTACCTTGATTACTCAATAGAAAATCGCTTCATAGATAATAATGTATCTTATAGCTAATTCCATTTAAAGACTTTTTTTATTAGATAGATGAATCGATCAACATTATTTTAAATTTAGGTGATAAAGCCAGAATCATACGTCACAAGTATTGTAAATTATTTCTTTTATGTACCAATAGATTCATCATCCCTTTGCTTATTCTCATGGAATTCTTTTTCCATATTTGTTCAAAGAATATGATGATAATACATATTGAAAAATATGTTCCTGAACTCATCTAATTCTATGGATTCAATCTATTTTTCTTATATTCTTGATTGGATTCCACCACTGGTCCGCATCGCCTTCTAAATGATAAAATTCCAAAATACCTTTTACATTTTATGAAATACGAAGGATGGAAAATATATTTTCAACAATATTGATCCATTGTCCAGTAAAAGGAGGATCAAAAGAACCACTGAAAGAAGGTGTATTTTTTCTCATAATGGGATCAATATAATTTTTTCACTTCTCTTATCATTCTCATTTCTATAATGATTCATAGATTTTGTATGTTTAGTGATAATATTTTTCATTACATACCCCATAACATTCTGTTGTTCACGAGGGAAATCGTTTCATTTCTCACTGCATTGATCATTGTTCCACCTTTGAAGTGGTGTATTTAGGGGTTGTGTGGAGATGGAATGACAAGTATCATAACCCATCCCATTTTCTATAGAGACAGGCTCTCACCTAATATACCATTCCTTTGATTCAACCCATTCAGCATCATTATCATTTAAAGAAGGTTGAACTAACCCTATGGGGAACTATTGGTCCTAATGGGTGACTGTATGGGGTTCAATCACTCATGAAATACATCCTTCTTATATATAACTTCCCCGGATGGTCTCCAATGCGTTTATTTGTGGATCCAAGATCATCCAATGTCCCTGGTATCCCTGATTCATGTACATTCTATCCAAAGGAAGGTGCTCGTCGGCTAACAATTTGGCCAACGACACTTGAGGACTCCATTGGTCGAGAGGATGTGAGGTCCAGCTCACTGCACCCTTATAGGGGAGGATTGTAGCATGTTTTGGGACTCTATTATAGATTTATATCGTTTTCATATATAGTAAATACTTGGTTTATTCTTGATGACTGTGTCCAAGGGTTACCCTTAACTTGCAAGATCGTCATGAGAATGCATATGTTTGACGCCACAAAGGTGACACTAACATACACATATTGTATAGCGCTCTAGATTTTATCATTATCTAGGGGAAGGTGACTTGATGTTGGGATCAATCCCATAATTAGGGCTTCCTACATATCCTTTGGAGTGGAATTAGAACCCACATAGTATGGATTGTGTGGGGATTACACATGGAAGCTACCCATTTGAGAAACATGATTGGTTGGACACTTTTGGAGTGTACTATTTTGAGCTTGGGCCTCCTCACAAGAGTCCAACATAACCTGATTTGTTCATGAATAAGAGTTATCTTAGTTTAGATTGTGTGGGGATTACACATGGTAGATTCCCATTTAATAAGGCATCATTGGGTTGAACCTTTGGTAATGTGCACACTTCTGAGCTCGGGCCTTTTTGTAGATGTCCTACGTTTCTTGACTTGGTGAGGAATCATAGTTATCATAGTTCAGATTGTGTTTTGATGTTTTAATCCTCATAAAAAACATATCCCGTGTGATTCAGGATCATTGTGAGAAACAATATGATGTGAATGATTCGACAATTCACGTGCCTCCTCCCCTGTTGGTGGGGGAGGGAGAGCTTATAGTGGAAGAGGCTGAGGTGATTGTGTGTGAGGGAACTGAGAGATGAACCATTCTACATGAAATGTCATTAAAGTTTACATGTCCCCTCCTATGATGATTGGGGACTTACCTCAGTGGGAAGATGAGCGATATGTTTCAGAAAGGGGATGAGTTTCATCCTCATCAATGGGGGTAGCGAACATAACCCCTATGACTGATCATTATTTCTCATTGAATGTAAAAGCACACAACCACCCCTAATCTCAAGAATGGGGAGGTTCACATTGGCATAAAAAGGTTCCTCTTTTAGTTACCATGGGAATTTATCCATACAGGAATTCATGAAGCCTGCACCTTTGTTGGGAGGACCTTCACGACTCTACTTACCATGGGTATGTAGGCTCAAGGGGGTGCACTAATGGACCCAATAGCCTGATCGTATGGGTCCAGTGGCCTTAGAGGATTCTTGTGGCCTTGCATCAGAGAACTAGTTAGCAGAGTGATTGTGGATGCCTGGATAGTAATTGAGGGTGAGGTTGGAACTTGAGGGAAAAATACCCGAAAGAACCCCATTATACAAACTGGTTTCTCATGCAGGATGTGGAATGCTCTACAAATCGTAGTGGCATTCGGGCTGGATGGTCATCTGCATACCAGTGCGGTACATGGGCATGGGTATCGCCAACCACATACCTTAGTGGTACATGGCTCACAGTGCTGTTTGGGGTTATATCTACGTACAGATTGGGTACATGGTGTCAGGTTCAGTCCATGTATCAGTATACAACATGGAACCCCATATTGTAGGGGTGTCAGGGAAAATAACATTCGTGTGAAATTCATCTACGAAAAGCCTTTGGTTTTCAGTTTACCAGTTGTTTTTTCGGTTTAATTATTATTATTCAATTCTCCCATTTTTATATCCCAAGGAAATTATTACCCACATTGAAAGTGGTTCGCGGTTTCTTCTTCACTGATGAAACAAAATGGAAGCCATAGTACATCCTTTGAGTTTTCCTCAAGCTTTTGTCACCCATCCATCCCTCTTTTCTTCTCCTTCTTCCTTCCACTTTTTTTATTCCCCTGGTGATCCTTTTATATAGTTCCAATGAATATATATTTTCGGTATGCTTGACTCCTTCATAATTCCATATAGGAAATACAACATGTGGACACTCGACCAATCTAGGGTTTGTGGATGTGTGATACGTCAATGACATCTCATCATTCATGAACCACATCATTCTCCAGGATGGTATGTGGGGTGGACTTTCATCAGATTCTCGCTAGAAAAAACAGTTCGTGGTGGCTTCAGATCATGGGTGGAAATTCACCACGAACAACTTCATACGTTGGCCAACACCTCACGGGCCAGCGCACTGTAGGTCATCCACGTACTGGTGGTTCACATATTATTACTTTGGTGAACCTTTCTAGGTAATTGGTATTCGGTTTGGAAAAATCACTTTTCAAAATTCTAATTTTTCAATTTTGTTCTCAAATTTTCATTCAAACACACATTCATCTTATTTTCCATACTTTTGGGATTATTTTCCATCCACTTTCTGAATTTTTAGGACTATAAAAATTTCTACCCTCAGAATGGGATCTGATCAGGATTAATATGAGGTTATTCTGATATAGAAGTGGTCCTGACTTGATTGTGAAGATAATGCTCTATTTTTTCTGATACAAGGGACTCAGTGAGTATAGTTTGACTATTATTGAGGTTTAATGGAACACCACATGAACTTTTATTCCGTTTTCATTAATCCCCTAATTTTTTCCTAAGCGTGATTGACACTGTCATAACGGGCATGATATGGATTTTTCTTAGGCCTCCCTTTGTGGGTTTCTAACCTTACAAGCTTTTTTCCTTTTCTGAAGGCTCAATGCGTTTTCCTACCTAACCGATACTCGACTTTTACCCAGAGGTTCCTTTGGCGGATTTTCACTCTGGCGGGCATAACACCTCTTCTCTTTTTTGTCGTGCAGTTCACATTCCTACCAATCAAACTTGATACAGATGTTTTAGGTCAAACAATTATGACCAAACATAAAAGGGTAGGGCCCCAACTTGGGAACATTAGTCAAGAATGTTCTAGTATCCATTATACATGGGTAAGGGATTTTGCATTAGCCTGGATTTGTGGACTCTGGACAGTTATGAGGCTCAAGGGCTTATTTAGGTGTACAATGGTAGGAAAGTACACTACTAGTGATTAATTTTCCTTTTATTGATGGAAATTTTTAAGGACGACGTAGGAAGAGCCACTAGGGAATGATATTCATAGTCAAGGAAAGGTGTTCCCTTGAAACTGACCTTCTATTCTCGATGGATTGGTGGGATTTTCCACAGTTGTGAATTATCTTGATGTCGGGAGCTACAAAAGGTGACTGTCTTGAGTATTGTTTTTTGAGAAAATTTGGAACTTTCACAACAAACTATTATGGTAATTTGTCCACGAACATTTCTTACCTATGTCAGGGAGAGCTGGTAAGTGTTCAGTTTAGTTAAGAGTCTTTTCTAAGTTAGGGGAACTTGGGAAGAAGGTGGTGCATATTCTTTCATCCAAGAGTATTCCGAATTTGGGGGTGTCACAAGATGTAAATTTAATTTTAGAATATAGAGGCTGTAAAGGAATCTCCTAGGGACATATTTTTCTTTCCATGATGTCCATTTTTTATGGGTGACATATATCATAGAAATTGGGGAATTATGTGCATAGTCAAGCAACTGTGTCTATAAGACACTAGCATTTGGCCTCCAATATCCTTTTAGGATTATGGATATTGGGATCATTTTGAATATGGTGTGTGACGTTCAACCAGGGGTTCCCCTAATCACAAAAGGATAATTTTTAGATGAGTTTCTTCAAGGAATCCAGGAAACGAGTGGGGGAAATCTTCCTTTGCATGTAGATCAACCTCGCGCAAGTGGATAAGATATCTTTTTTGAAAACTCAAAAGAGACTAGAGGTGAACTAGGCCCATATTTTCTGATATAACCATGATGATTGAATGAAAGAAAATGTAAACCCTGACATTGAGGGCCCTTGAATCAGGAAGGATGGAATGAGGATTTGAAGCTATTGGGAATAATGAGATTAGAGATAACTCTACTGGTGATGAATTTTCTTTTAATTGACGTCCATTTTTGTGGGAGACATATGTAGAGCCACTGGGGCATGTTGTGTGTTTTCAATCAAAGGTGACCTCATGGCACTGGCCTTCCCTCCTAGATTTCCTTGGAGGGATATAGGGATTCAAGATAACTCAAATCACGGAGTTTGGAATATGGCATGGGTGTACCTAGACATATTGGGGACATTTAGGATATGACTTACTCATGGAATGGTGTCCCTTACATAAACCTGACTCATATGCAGGGTGAGTAATTTGTTCTACCTTTTGTATTTCTGATCATTTAACCACACATGGCCATGATACGAGGTTTCTATTGGGGGAGGAAACCATGATATGACTTTTAGGATCATTCTTCTAGGACAAAATTCATAGGACATTTTCCCATAATATCATGGTGGATATATTACTACGATCCCTAATCTCACGTGATCTATGCTCGGTGTGAGAAACTAGGGATCACAAGGGTTCCATTTTACCATATAAGAATATGTAATTCAATATTAGGGGGCACAATTAGGCTTAATTCATTACCTTGAATTTTATCTTCATACGGTGAGGACGAATTTGGCCTTGTTGTTTAATGTCATGCGGTGAGGATGATTTGGCCTTACAGTTTAACATTGTGTTGTGAGGAGGATTTTGGCTTTATAGTTTGAAGTTTAACATCATGCTTTGAAGAAGATTTTGGATTTATAGTTTAAAATCATGTGGTGAGGAAGATTTTGGGCTTGCAGTTTAATGTCATGTATTGAGGAAAATTTTGGCCTTATCGTTTAACATCATGTGGTGATGAAGATTTTGGCCTTGTAGTTTAACATCGTGTGGTGAAGAAAATTTTTTCCTTTCAGTCTAACATCATGCGGTGAGGATGATTTTGGTCATGCAGTTTAACATCCTACGGTGAGGATGATTCTGGCCTTTTAATTTAATGTCGTGTGGTGGGGAAAATTTTGGCCTTCCAATTTAACGTCCTATGTTGAGAACGATTTTGGCCTTGCAGTTTAACTTCATGCATTGAGGATGATTTTGGCCTGGCAGTTAAATATCATACGGTGAAAATTATTTTCACCTAGAAGTTTAACATTATGTAGTGGAGACAAATTTGGATTTGCAGTTTAATGTCATGCGGTGAGGATGATTTGGGCCTTGCTGTTTATTTTCGTTCATTGAGGACGATTTTGGACATGAAAAGGTCCTCAAAATATTTAGGTTAATCACAATAAGGGTGTTTTGGAATTCCTTATACATGAGTGAGTATTGATGGTGTAAACCATAGTCCCTGGGTGACTTGAATCCGGAGGGATAACAAGGGGCTTTAAATCCCCTGGGTGTACTGAGGTAGAAGAAGATTGTCCTAGGGAAAAAATTTCCTTTTATTGATTACCATTTTTGTGGGAGACATATACAGAGCCATGGGGGCATGATATTCATAGTCAATCCAAGGTGTCCACTAGACACTATCCTTCCATCCAAAATTTCCTTGGGAGATTATGAAGATCCATTTCTTCCTGAGGTATGGAGTGTGAAAAACAGGGATGGTGTTCTTATGAATGTGAGAATACCAGGAACATGATTTACCATGATCTTCTTGGAGCTTTCATGTTGGTCTGACCCCTTAATGGGATAAATGGGAATTTTATCTGGTGGCTAGGCCAGGATGTCAAATTTGAGTGTCACTATATATCCTGTGAGAGCAGGAATCAAGACACACATCGTTCTGGATGTTCCCTACAAATGTTTCATTGATATGTTATGGACACTTGAGGGAAATTTTGTGTAACTTGATATGGGTGCCAGGCTGACCATACCCCCCATTGGTTTATTTGAGAAATAGAATCCCTACAATTGATCCTAATCTCACGTGACTTATATTCGATGTGATAAATAAGGATTGATTATAGAGTCTCCTTCACAAGTGTGTGGTGACATAGAATGTGAATGGGGACTTTTCATTTTCATCGGTGGGGCTAGGTCAGGATCGAATATTATGGCATCGCTATGTATCCTATGAGGGCAGGAATCAAGTCGCACATAGTTCTATGTGTACCACTTACCAGTTCTTCTTGGTCCAAAGGGAGGGGGAACATTCATTCTACCCATCACGATTGTCAGGTCCACCATGTTACCCCATAGTTGACCTTCATAGGGGAATCTCTATCACCATTCCTAATATCACAAGAGTTGTACTCAGTGTGAGAAACAAGGAGTGATAAGTGTATCCTTTAAAAATATTGAGAGATTGGGTTGAAATGGTGGAATTGTTTATGGAGGATGGTATAGGATTGATGATCAAGGTGTCACTATGTATCATGTTGGGGAAGGAATCATGTCACATGTAGTTCTGAGAAAGATCATGCAGTTTATTAACATGCCACTAGGGAATTTTCTACGTAGATTAACATCTTATAGTGAGAACAAGACTAACAGTTTGTTTCTGTGTTCTATGGACGAGTTCTTTATAGTTTATCATCATGCGTAAATGAGGTTGACTAATAGTTTAAGGTCTAAGTGTATGGACCATGGTATTGGAGGCTAATTTTATTCACAGTCTATGTTTATAGGGCATGGACTTTTGATATGAGAGGGCATTTTTATGACTCATATTTTAGGGGATTAGATTTTGGACCGTGATATATTACCATTTTTATGACTCATAATTTAGGGTCTTAGAGATTGTACCTTGATATGTAGACTTTTTTGTGATACATATTTTAGGTTTGTAGAGTTTGGACCAACACATATGGCCATTTTTTTATGACTCATAGTTTAATGTCGTCGAGCATTGACATTTACACTATGATTTTTCATTACTCGTAAATTATGGTATTAGATTTCAGACCAACACAAAGGGGCATTTTTTTATGGCATGTATTTTAACATCGTACAGTTTGGGCTATATCTTTTGGATTTTTCATTACTCGTAGTTTAAGGTCTTAGAGTTTGGACCATGAAAATTGGGGCATTTTTATGTGATGTATTTCTTCAAGAACTTCTCAATTATAGGAGCGGTGATGAGCTTTTCATCCATTGATATCAGGGCATAAGCTCCACTGAAATAGACCCTGTGTAATACATATGGTCCTTCCCACATTAGTTAAAGGTTTTTTGGATTATTCCCTAGTATAATTAGGGTTATGAGTACTAATACCATTTATCCATCGAGGAAAGATCAAGGAGAACCTTTTTGTTGACATCTTGTGATATCTGGTTTTGGTATATTTCCAAATGGTGCAGAGTCTGCAGCCTCTTTTCATCTAACTGATCTAGTTCCCCAAACCACCTCTAGGATTTCTCATCCATGGACATTTGGTCACAAATTTCCACATAAAGTGATGGTACATGGAGTTCGATAGGCTACACCCCATTTTCCATGTATATTAGTGAGTACAAGGTTTCCTTAGTGGTGTTGTGGGCCGTGGTCTGGTAGGCCAATAAATCGAGAAGGAGCTTATCTGGCCACGATTTCTTGTCCTTGTTGACCATATTTTTTTGTATATTGGATAAGGTCTTGTTGAAATCCTCTATCTTCTCATTGGATGTTGCGTTGTAGAGGGATAACCGATTGACCGTGATTCCATATTCCCAATATAGCTTATCCAGCTCGGCAGAGCATAAGTTGGTGTCGTTGTCCATCATTATGGTATGAGGGACACCAAATCTAGTGTTGATGTTGGCCTTGAAAAAGATGACGATGTTTTTCACCCCAACATTCTTAAGGTGTATGAATTCAACCCATTTAGAAAAGAAGTTGTTTGTTTTGAGTATGAACATGAATTTTCTGGCAATAGCGGGAGGATGCGATCCCACAACATCCATCCCCAGGCAACTAATGGCCAAGAGTATTTAGCTTCATGAAGAAACTTCAAGGGAGGTGTATGAAATTATCATGATCTTGGTATGAATGGTAATTCTTAGTATATACGACACAATCCTGTATCATGGTGGGCTAGTAATACCCAAGCATCAGAATTTGTTGAGAGAGAGCTTGGTTGTTGACTGGTGTGCTCCATAAGTTCCAGCAAGCATTATGTCATGATGGTAGCATTATCTTGTTCATAAATGAACATAAGAAGGACTCTGTCAAGTCCTTGTTTTTATAGAACCTTCTCTTGGTTCACCCCATTGTACAGGGTAAAATTGACAGTCATTCATCGAACTTTCTCCCTTTCGACCCTAACAGGTGGGAGATCCCCATTCCAAAGGTAATTCGTGATGGATAGCATCCAACTAGGGGTATGACCACAAGGATCAGGAATGATAATAATTTAAAAAATTTCTTCTATATTTCTCGAGATGAATGACTAGACCATTTAGTGGTGAGAAATGCTAATTAATACTTCATCCCAGTCGGGATCAGCCAAGGTTGTGGCTGCATTTTTCAAAGTGTCAGGTTAAGAAATATTTGACCAGGGAACGTTAGTCAATGTTGGTTCTGATGGGAATTCTTCCATTAGTAATGTAACATGGTTCATTAATGGAACCAACACTTATTTCTTGATATCCTAGTCTTCATTAACCTATTTTATGACTAGATCCAAATCACCCTTTATTTTTAGGTGTTTGGCTTGCTCCTGGTGTGCTAATTCAAGTCTTTCAATGAAGGCCTAATAATTTGTATCATTATTCATACACCTTCCCAAACGTAGGAAAGTTTAAGGCCAGATGGCCTTTTCAAGAGATACGAATATGACTCCCAGCCCCACTTTGTTGATATTGGGATCCTCCATCATTTTCCTTGTTGGGATTTGGGAAGCACCATCGATGTACATCTCCCATGGCTGGTGGTTCCCCTAGATGTAAAACACTTATTTATCTAGAAGGTTAGAATCCAAGGGCGTTGTTTCTTTTGTAGGGTGCTCGTTTAGGAAGTCTGTTAACGCGTAGCCTTTTATGGCCTTATGAGGCATGTATCGTATGTCAAACTATTGTAGGATAACCGCCCATTGTGATATGTGACCATATAGAATGGGATGGTTGGTGATATACTTAATCAACTTGCTGCTAGAGACCAAGTGGATGTCATGGTGCTAATGGTAATTCATTAACTTCTAAACTAAGAGGATTAGTCAACATAATTTTTTCAATCTTAGAATACAGAGTTTTGGACTCAATCATTGTCTGACTGAGGTAGTAGAGGTTGTTCTCATTGCCAACATCATTTTTCAACACAACGAAGGTGCCTAATGACCATTCAAGGGATGTTATGTATAAAAGGAGTGGTCTCCCCAAAACGCGTGGCATTAGAACTGGAAGACATATGAGATATCATTTGATGATGTCAAATGCCTCTTGAAAATCATTATACCCTTCATACATAACTCATTCATTCATTAGCTTGGTGAAATTTAAACATTTAACTGCTAAGATGGCTATGAAGTGTTTAATGTAGGTGAGGTTCCCTATAGACCTCTATCCTCGGAGAGGTTGCGAGGTGGGACATTCCATTTATGTATTTCATCTTCTCTGGGTCAACTTTAATGCCACAATGGCGTACAATGAAGCTGAGAAATTTTCTAAAGGTAACGCCAAAGTGGAATTTTAGGGGATTCATCTTTAAACTGTGTTTTTCACAATTTATTGAAGAGGGTTTCAAGGTCATCTAGGTGGTTTGGACATTGTCGTGATTTAACCACTTAGTCATGGACATAAAACTTGATGAATTTTCTTAAAAGGTTCTTGAATATGGGATGAATAACTTGATGATATGTGGCTCCATAATTTTTTAGACTAAAGGCATCACTTTATAATAGAACACTCCCAACATGGCCCTAAAAGCAGTGGCATCTTCATTTTTTTAGGCTCTTCGGATATCATTTTATCCTGAATAACTGCACAAGAAGGAATGGGCTTCATATCCAGTTATTACATCGATCAACAATCTTGTGATCAGGACTAGGATGTCATATTTTGGACAATGCCGATTAAGGTCCCAAAAATAGATGCAGATTCTAATAGGTCCATTCTTATTTTTAATAAGGACTACATTTTCAAGCCTGATTACATATTAGACCTCTTGTTTGAAGTTGAATTTGATCATTTTCTCAAATTTACTCTCTATTTTAACAACATGTGTTAGTTGGGACCTTTTGGATTACCTTTTATAGACCCAATGATCTTAGTTTAATCTCAGATGATGTGTGATGGATCTAGGATTGAGCACTGGAATATCTCTATAATTCCTTAAAAACAAATCTTGATTCTTTGTTAGGAAAGAGTCTTAAGAATCATGTACCACAACATGCGTGGCCACACTGATTAAAGTGGGTCGATGGTCATTTTCTGTACCTAGATTTATCTCCTCAATTTCACTGATAGTGGTGAAAACTAATTCTTCAAATATATGAGGGGCATCATTATAGTCATCTTCCTCTTCTTCTTCATGTTGGTCATCTTCCCCTTCTGATGGATAAAGGATTTTTGTGATAACTTCTCCAATAATGGGAATGAAATTGTCTTCTGCATTACTGTGTGAGACAAGGGTAGTTTGATGTCCCTAGGATGGGCCTAAAGAACCTCCCACATGGATTTTCTTGAGAACATGGGAGTCATCCCTTTCATCTATGACTTTGGACTTGGTGATCGTAGTAGAGAAAATACTGACAACTGAGTTTGTATCTGGGATTATACTTACACATTCAACTTGCACTACTGGAAAATGGACCTATCCACACGGTTTTCCCCAAAACTATGGGGATACAGCCCCCTATACCCATAGTTTTGGAAAACTGTGGGTATAGGTGACTTTCCAAGACCTATTCCCACGGTTTTCCAAAACCGTGGGTATATGGGGGGTCTATCCCCACGGTTTTCCAAAACCGTTGTGATAGGTCCTGAAAAGTGACATATCCTCACGGTTTCCGAAAACTGTGGGTATAGGGGTACCTATGCCAACATTTTTGGGGAAACCTGTGGGGATAGGTTTGGGCTAAAATACCTATACCCACGGTTATGAAAACCCATGGGTATAGGTTACTTTTGTGTGCATGGGATATTTTCTTTCCCACGAGAAGGAAAATTTTATTGGCGGTAACCCTATACCCACAGTTCTTCCCTCTATACCAACGGTTTTTATAACTATATTTAACTATAATATATATAAATATAGGTGATGTTAGGGTGGTGGTTAGATGTGGTGTTTGTAGGGAAGAGGTTGTGGGATCTAAACTCAGTGCCTAAATTATTTTAGGACCTATACCCACGGTTTTGAAACCAGGGGTAAAAGCCGTTGACACCGTGGAAATTGGACAAGTTTCAGTGACACGGTGACAGGACACCTATACCCACGGTTTTGGAATAATGTGGGTATAGGCTAGGGACCTATACCGACGTCGTTCCAGCCCACGGTTCCCATAACCATGGGTATAGGCTGTACCCGCGGTTTTGGGTGCTATACCCGTGGTTTTGAACCATTGGTATTGGCCGTTTTTTTCCAGTAGTGTTAGTTGATGGGTAGTATATACCCCTCCCCAAGATACTGGAATGGGCCGGTGGGATCCACCTTCAATCAATTTGGGCCATTGATCAAATCAATGTCATCAGAAAAATGGTTTTTTACAGACTCATAGAAACCTGCGTCAATGTAATTTGACTCACAAAACTCAAATTGGGATTTATCTGTGTAAAATGTCATGTTTTTTCAATTAGGAAAATATTTGATGCATTGATGGTATGAGGTTGGAATTGCATCATGCTGATACAGTTGAGGCCCCCATAACAGAACATTGATTATTTTACTTTGTTGCACCACCAGGAACTCAGAATATGATATAAGATCTATTAGCCACATTTTAAACATAATTATTCCCAATGGTTTCTACTAAGTTTTGTCATATCGTGGCAGAGTTGTTGTGATGTTTTTCAGGTTTTCTTCATCATATCCTAGATGATGAAGTGTTCTCAACAGGGCGAGGTTACCTCCAGAGTTGTTATCGATGAATATCCTACAAATATTAATTCCATTTTATCTTCTCGGCCACATATAATGAATTGATGTTCCCCTGAATGAGGGTGTCTTCATCGTTGTTTGAGAAGGAGATGATGGAGTAAAATTCTTTAGGAATGGTCTCCATTAAACATACTTCATCCACTACAACATTAGCCTCAAACTCTTGCGAACATAGTAGGGTTTCAATGAATACCTCCCAAATATCTGCATACTAACTCTGGTACTGATGCCATCTTCATTAAAATGGCATACTTCTACTCTAAATTTCAGTGCTTCCCAGATTGAGGTATCTCTTTCACAAACTCTTTATGGTTTTGGTATTTTAATATATATTGTTTTGCCTCTGTAGTAGGTTTTGGTGGAACTACAGTCTTTTCCATGTTTGTTTAGACTAGCCAGCCTGTATACAATGGATGGATTGGCACTTTTTCTTCCCTTGATGGATACTCCAAGATGACTAGGCTTGGATTTCCTCTAGTTTGGGATAAGGGGAATTTCGTTTCTCGTTGCATCTACCAAGGGTTCCATCCTCTAGTTTTCTTGATATTAACTTTTTGACTCGTGGTGTGGTAGGGAAGTTTACTCCTTCCACGATCATGCCTTCTGGGAAACCTTCGGCCTCTGTGGCCTCTTCTTCTATCTATCTAGTTGGGTGTAGGGATTTTGGATTTGTTTCAATAGAAATCACCATATAAGGGTTCCATCATGTGGATGACATTAATGGATCCAACGTTCAATTCTTCATCTAATTATGTTCCTATCTGACTACATCCTTCATATGGTACCGTTTGGTAGGGGCGGTTCCCATTGTGCTATTTGGAAGGGTGGTGACCATTGAACCAAGTCTATTATAATAAAGTCCAAATATTTTGACACTTACTTCGGCTATGGTACCGGCTCATCTTCTTGATCATTCTTTCTATCCTTCCATTGTGCTAAAGAGGATGGTTGTGTTGTATTAGGAGAATATGGGGGCATAATTGGTTGTTTTAACCACACCTTGAGGATGTTGTGGACTAGATTGATGATATTTTGGGTCACACAGTTGTCAAAAAAATTCTCCATCCTGTAGGTGACTATTTTATATCCTTCTTCTTCTCTTGAGTCAGATTTGTAAACATACTCCTCATGCACTAGTGGTAGACCCATCCCGACTTGCCTAGAATCTACCATCATTTTCAGGATATCCATGAAAACAAAGAATTTTTGGATGGTGTGTCCTAGTATCTTGTCGTACAGACAATAATTTGGACGTTTTTCAAGACCCACATCATCATCTCACTTTGGCTCAGGCAGTCGTAGAATATTTAAATTCATTGAGGATGTGAAATAGTTGTGGGGCTGGTCATCATGGATTGAATTAACTATATTTCTTCATTTTTCAAACTAATTTCTTTTAGAACCACATCACTCATATTGCCGATGTAGGGGTGGTTGTTGGAAAAAAGGGGTCATGCGCAGTTCAGTGGGGGCCTTGCTACTGGGGATGGTGTCGGGTGGCTTAATCGGGACAAAATTCTCTTCATCTTTTCGTGTTCATTTCTCAGGGGCTGATGGGGATACACAGGACTTGAGATTATTCCATTTCAAAGAGTCTTCTATCTATTGGGAATTTAATGAATTTATCTAATCACATTGATGTTCTTCATTAGTATTAGTGGTGTTTTCAACTCATCCCAAAGGTTATCGATGCACATGGTAAGCATCTCATATTAGGGGACTGGCTGGTTCTGGGAATATGTTAGGCCATTCCATATAGCGATGAAGTCTGAGACTCTCTCATTCAATGGTCTCTTGTAGTTCATGAGATCACTGAATGTCATCTTGGGCAACATCAAGCCAAACTGAAGGATAAAAAATCACCAGAGGTCCTCTTACCATGTAATTGAATTAGCTGGCATGTTAGTATATCATTTGAAAGCTGAGCCCTGTAGGGTTCATAAAAAGAACCAGCGTTTTACAGCATCTCGATACTCTAGAGTTCCCATCATGGGGTTAAAGAAATAGGATTAGTCCATCAAATACTGTTTTGGGTCCCCAAATCCATTGAATATTGGGAATACAGTGTTCCTCAAATTTGGTGGCGACATAACATTTCTCACTCACATAGGGTAGGGTTTAGGCTCTAGATGTATCAGAGCACATCACCCCTCCATGGCTTATATTCTGGCTATTAGCTTCTCGATAGTGTATAGGAGCCCTTGATGCATATAATGTCAGGTTAAAGCTTGATACGGTGCGGCTGGGGCGAAAATTAGGTGTGTTGGTGAAACTGGAATTTGGGGTGGATGCCCAGTTGGTGGAATCAATTGTGCATTTACTATGGTATATTCTGGTTGCCTTCCTGAGGGGGGAGGTCTTAACGTCCTTTCTGGTTTTGGATGAACAACCCTCCAGATATGGCATCATTTTTTGGAATGAGTGCATGGGGTATGGACACCTTTTTCATGGAGCATATACTGACATTCTTTGTAGGGGACACATCCAGCAAGATAACTCCATTGACATAGCTCAGCATTGATTCTTCTATTCTCTTTCATTTATTCCTCCTACTTGGCGATTCTTTCCTCAAGGGTGAGGGGTGCACTTTCATGGGGAGGAGGAGTTAGGTCATAGATGCCCTTGGATTTATTTTTCTCTTTTTTGGTGTTTCGTAGGGGAGGTAATGTTGGAATGATTGTGGTTGAACAAATGTTAAGAATTTCCCACTTATATCAGGTGTACGCACAATCAGGCTTGGTGTGGGATGTCATTGGGAGGGAACTATATTGCATTGCATCTTCTCTCCCTATATCACTTCCTAGGAGATCTATATGGATTATGCTCACCTTGTTCACTAGGGCATACTGCATTAGGGTTGTTGTACCGAATTCTAGATGGAATGAAGGATTCCTTCTCTCATTATTTGACATTCTCCTTCTATTGTGAAGTATTCCTTGGGAATAGTGATGATGATTGACTCAATGGGATCCCTGGTCTGACCTCATAATGTGCCTCTGTCTCGGAGGGTGTGAACCGCGAGAAGGGTTGAAATGGATAACTCCTCTATCCAGTATTATTCTTATATGGTGGATAAAAAACGTCTATTAGGTGGGGATTTGAGGTAAAAATTACCCAATCCATGGGGTATGGGGTTGTTCCCATTCTCATGTAAGTGTGTGACAACCTAGATGTTTTGGTCTTACATGGGCATTTTGATTTAAAAATTCCCTCATCCCCATGGGTTGGGGTTGTTCCCATATTGCAGTGGTTGCCACCTCCATTTCCACCCTTCCAATTTCACGTACTTATGAATGGGTGTAAGCCAAGTGTTGCATTGGTCCTGCATGGGGTCTATGGTATTTGGAATAAATGATCACTAATTGTTGGTTGGCTTCCCTTAGGTGGGAAGCCCAATAGATGTTCATGGTTTCCTAATAGAGTTGTTTTTCGATGGCTTGATCTATTCATCTCTGACACTTCTGAGACATACTCCAAACCAGTTTTTGTTGAGTATCCCATCGTTCCCGATCTAGGGTTTCATTTTATTGTTGCATTTGGGTGATGACATTGCAGAATTTCATTTCGATTGGGGTATGCTCGACGGGATGTGGGGTGAAGGGTAAAGATCCATGTTATCCACACCCCATAATGTGAAAGCTATCAAGGGAATTTCCAATGAGGATATGCAATTTATATAGTGCGTGAAGGTAAGATAGTTCATGGTTTTTCTTTTTCATTTCTGATTTTTGCTGACTTTTGTATGGGATGGCTTCCAAGTTTATCAGACAGCGAAGCTCCCCTATTATGCTGATATGGTCTGCATACCCCTAGTAGGGTAGGAAATATTCAGTCAAATTTCAATAAGATGTCCATATATTGAGGTTCAGGTCAAGATTACATTCCCTGGAAAATTACCCTGGTCTATCGAAGTGTGAAGTGTCCATAGGCTAATACATCACTGGTATATTATCCATAGTTGTTGTCTTCTCACAAGAATCATATCATGTTGTTGTCATTTGGAGGCTCCTATACTTTATATGCCCAGCTCGACTTCTTCATGATGATTTATTTCCAAGCAACCATCCTGGTGGGGGCCTCATTGATTTTCCAATTCTATGGGGGTTTCTCAGAAGAAGATCATGGCCCCAAGAAATCCTCTCGTTGAGAAAATATATCACTCGTTATAGATGGAGTTCCCAATGTGTCTGAATCCATTCCATGCGCCTCAGTATAGAAGGGATTCTCATATCTATTCTTGAAAGTTGGGGACCTTATTCCCAAAAATTATTTTGGTTTTGAGGAGGACCTTTGCAAGTGGTTTTGCAATGTAGAGGACTACAATGGAAACCCGATTCCTGACCCCAAGAATTTTCTTGACGGCATTTACCCTAGGGCTGACCTTTAGGGTAGGCTATAGCAAGGGGGGGACCATCTTGCTTCTTGACGCCACTATGGGGAGGTCCTTCATAGCAACCGTCATTATGGCGATGACTATCATCATGACATGATATATGGCTGTAGGGATAATTTCTAAAGCATAAATCCTAGGGATGTCCATCAGGATATACTTCAATGAGGAAAGGCCCTTATCATTGCATGGAGTTACATTGGGGAGGACCTTCACAACAACATTCATTGTGTGGAGGGCCTTCGAAATGATTGTCATCATGGAGAGGACTACGATAATGACTTGATGTCTGACTATAGGGAGAAGTATATTTGCAGCACATACCCTAGAGAGGACCATCAGGGCAGATGAAAGTAAGGGGAGGACCTTCTTTTTGTCTGATCATCATTTTGGGGGATGGATAACCCGATGCAGACCAGCAGACAGGCTCTCATGATCGATCACTTTTGACCCACTGAGTAAACCCCAGTGGGTGCTCTTTAGAGGAACTTCAGAGATATTGGTAGTGACATTGCAAGGAGGACCATCTCAACTACTACTGCCACTTCCATAATTTGGTAATTGAATAAAAGGAACTGAGATGTTGTTTATATATGTTTGATGGCATCAATACCCCCAGCTTCTAGCAGAGTAGGGGTATGTATATCCTCTTCATTTTCTAGTTGCCTTTGGCACTTTCCATTTTTGGGCTCTCTCTTGTCGGTAACTGGGGCCATATGCTACTGGTAACTGCCTTCATATATGATTCCTTGACTTTTTTTGGTCCCGTGAGGTTTTTGGGATACACCCAAGAGAATCTTGAGTTTTGTTGGGGATATATGCCTGCCCTGGAGTGGCCACCACGTTGGACCGACATCCCCCAATTGGAACGGTTATTTTTTCCAATATGTTGTCTGTATGTTGAGGGATATTTCTTTCGACCAACGTAGACTAGATAAGGGATTCATAACTGCTCTAGAGTCCCTATCTCATTTTGCGATTGAGTGATTCTATTTGATCAAATCATGTAATGGTCCCAATTTCATGCCTTTGCTACCCATGCAATGATATCATAGAATGTTTAGAGGATATGGTCTAGAATCGACATCTAGTCTTCCATAATGGCCTAGATGTGTAAAGATATATATTTGGATGGAATGTGTATGAAGTCCCATTCTGATGTCAGAGTAGGAGTTTCTGTCTTCTCTAATACTCCATGAGCATCCAATCGATACTGGAAGTTCTCTTGTGTCGGGACATAAGAATGAGTCTATCATCATTTTTCATATCTAGTTGCTACCGTATTTGACTCATGGTCTTCATATTCATGAGCAGGGATTTTCATCTGTTCTCTTGCAACTATATTTGTCTCCTGGGATTTTTATGCATCCATAAGAATTTCACTCTTCTCATATTTTTATTTCACCCTATTTTGATTGTGGTATTCTTTTTCATCAGTAGGTATTTATGCCAACATGTAGATGGTTTATGCCTTATTTTGATGGCGGGATTGATATGCATCAGCAGGTATATGTTCCTTTGTATATCTTGTCACTTTTCTATTTTGATAGAAGAATTGTTTTGTGTCAGAAGATATTTTCATCTGCATATAGCTAGCCACTCTGTCTGCAAGGCAGGACCAGTTATCAGTTGCATAAACGTGCATGTGCTCATATCGTGCCACCCTATTTATGTGGTGGGATTTGGTGGAGAGGGTAGAGTTATGTTTCTTCCCGTTGTACTCCACCGCGTTAGTACAGAGGAGTTTCTCTACATAAACCAGGGTGATAGTGTGTCCCTGGTTATATATTTACCGCCCTTGGCGGGTAGCCCAAGGGTCCCAGGTCTCTAGGTCTTTGGAAGGTTCCCTAGTCATAAGGTCCTCCTCGATGAGAGGAGGTCCGGTCATCTAGTTTTGGCGGTAATGCACTCTGATGGGGGCCCGTGTGTAGGGCCCCAGTGCAGCGATGACGCAGTAATCATTATTTAATTCACCAGTATCCCAATGGTAAGGGAGGTCATCAATTTCACATTCCAGGGACAGGATCCCGAAACGGGTTGAGATGACCACCAGGACTACTATGTGATGACGTACCGTTAGCGGCTGAAGAGGTGTCTGGAAGACCGTCACAGACATCAGGGCTTGTCTTGAAGCCTCCATCATGGGGATATTACCATTTAGGTGGTACTCGTTGATCAGTGTATTGGATACCCAACATTGATGATGCTAGGAAGGTGAAGGGGTTGTTCTTTTTGTTAAGGCCCCAGCCACCCATGTGATTACTGATGTGTGCGTCTTCATGGATCATGGGGATTTCATTTAGAGTGAAGATTTATGTGGGATTCTGTAATACATGTATGAAATACATACCACTAAACATCGTCAATGTATCATTCCATTGAACACATGAATATTTTTTGGTTCATCTTTGTCTCCTTCCCCTTTTCTTTTGTTGTAGGGTGAATAGGTCTAAGTGGGGGGAGACGGCCACCATTTCTAAGGATTCACGTCAGGTTCACCAATTTTGTTCTGCCTCTAATGAGGTTCATTTTTCACATACTAGGGTAGAAAAAATGGCTGACATGTAGTGTTCTTTTTTAGTTTACCATTGGTGTAGAACAGCCACCTTGGTTAAGGATTCATGTCAGGTTCATTATCTTGGTTCTGTCTTGGAGGTGGCACATCTATGGGTGGTGTGTATATCTCATATTGAGGATAATAACCCATCCCATTTCCCATAGAGACAGTCTCTTTATGAATTTATAATTCCATGGTTTCAACCCATTTAGTGCCATTATCCTTTAAATATCGTTGAACTAACCCTATGGGGAACTGTTGGTCCGAGTGGGTGATTTAGTGGGGGTCAAACACTCATGCAATCATTTCTTCTCAGATATAGCTTCCTTGGATGGTCTCTATCATGTTCATTCATAGAGAAAATAACTCCCAATGTCCCTAGTATCCTTTATTCATGGACTTGATTTCAAATGATTGGCACTCGTCAGCTGATGATTTGTCCAACAACATTAGAGGTCTTAATTGGTCGAGACGATGGGAGTTCAGGCTAACTGTACCCATTCGGGGGAGTATTATTTCCTCTTCCGATACTCTCTTAAAGATTTATTTCATTTTCATATGCTCGGGAATCTTTCGTTCATTCTCGAAGAGTGTATCCATGGGCTACCCTTAAATTGCATGATTTTCATTTGTGTACGTATGTTTGATTCCACAGAAGTGATGCTGACATAGCCATATTTTATGGAAATTTAGAGTTTATCATTATCTAGGGGGGACGGAAGGTTACATGAAGTGGGTATTAAGCCCAAATAGATGGATTTTTATGTATCCTCGGGAGATGAATCATCACCCTTGTTGTTCAGAGTTTGTGGGGCTTACACAAGGATGTTACCCATTTGGGAAACATAATTGGGTGAAACATTTTAGATAATACCCTTATGAACATGGGGCTTCTACCAGGAGTGCTCCATATCATGATTTGGTCAGGAATAACAGTTATCATAATTCATATTGTGTGGGGATTATGTGTGGAAGCTTCCCATTTATGGAGAAATGGTTGGGTGGACCCTTTTGGAATGGGCTCCCTTTTGAGCTTAGGACTTCTGGTAGGTGTCCTAAATACCCTGATTTAGTCATGAATTTGTTTTCTCATAGTTCATATTGTGTGACGATTTTGTAATCCTCACATACATCTAAGCTCTTGTGAGTCATGCTTGGTGTGAGAAACAAGAGGATTTGAAGGATACACAAATGCACAATCCTCCTCCCCTGTTGGTGGGGGAGGAATAGCCCATGGTGGAAGATTCCAAGGATACTAGGGTAGAGGGCATGGAGTGACTAACCTTTCCATGTGAAATGGCATTAAAGGTCATGTGGCCCTGCCATAGATGATTGGGGACATACCTCAAGGGAAGGGCCCCGAGTCATGTTCTTGGAAGGGGAGGTGTTTTGTCCACATCAAATAGGGAAACGAACCAAACCCCATTGACTAATAATTATTTAATATTGAATGGAAAAGTAACTGATCAACCATAATCTAGATAATGAGGAGGTTCACGTCGGTATCCCAAGGTTGGACTCCGGGTTACCATTGTAATGTAGCCTTACAGGCATTCCCAAAGCCTGCACCTTTGCTGGGAGGGCCTTTGTGACTCTGCTTACCATGGGTATATAGACTCAATGGGGAATGTTGATGTGCCTGGTGGCATAATCATATGGGTATGGTGGCTTTGGAGGATTCCTTTGCCTAGAGTCGGAGAAATAGTTAGTGTAGGGATTAAGCAGGACTAGACAGGAATGGATGGGTGAGGTTTGAAATAGAGGGAACAATACTCGAAATCACCCTATTCCATGTAGTAGTTTCTCATGTAGGGTGGGGAAGGATCCACACACCATAGTGGAACTTTGTCATGTGGAACAACTGTATACTTGTGTGGTATGCATGCCTGGGTATTTCTAACCATGTACCAACATGTTACGTAACTCACAGTTGTTCCTTGGGTTATATCAACATACAGATTGGTTACTTGGTGCTGGGTTCAGTCCATGTAGTGGTACGATATGAAGATCACCATAATGAAGGTGGGAAGGGGAGTTATCATTTATGTTAAATTCATCCTCAAGAAGTAATTGGTTCATAATTTTCTAGTTTGGTTCGCGGTTCCATTATTATTATTCAATTCCACCATTTTTGTGGTTCACGATAGGATGTACCTATGAAAGAAGTGGTTTGTTATTTGTTCTTAACTGATGAAACAAGACAAAAGATAGATTGAAACCCCTGAGTTTTCCTCAAGCATTCATCACCCATCCTTAGCTCTATCAATCTCCTTCATTCTTCCTCTTTTCCATTTTTTGAGGTGATCCTTTTATATATTCCAATGAATCTGTATTTGTGGTACGTGAAACACCTTTTCTAAAAGCCCATGGAAGAAATCAGACTCGCAGAAGACTCATTCAATCCAAGGATCGAAGATGTGTGATTTGTCATCATAATCTCTTCATCTTTTAACCACATCATTCATAGGGATGGTATGCGGGGTGCACATCCATTAGATTCTCGTCAGTGAAAACAGTTCATGGCGGCATCAGTTTTCGGGTGAATATTCACCGCGAACAACTTCATTCAAAGGATAATTCCTCACGGGCCAGTGCGCCATAGGTCATCTGTTTACTGGTAGTTCACAAATTATTACTTCTGTGAACATTTCCCTATAATCAGTATGCGGTCGGGCCAAATCCCTTTTCAAAAGTTGACTTTTTAATTTTCATCTCAAATTTGAATTCAAACACGCATCCATCTTCTTTTCTAAACTTTTTTGGAGTATTTTCCTTCCCATTGCTCAACATTCAAGACCCTACAATTATTAACATGATTCTTCCAGGTTCCCACCATTGGCTAAAACTCAAAAATAATAGTGTGAGAGGAACAATCAGTAGTGGAAAAACAAGATTTAACATCGGTTTTTTTTATTTTTGATGTTGGTTTTTACCTGATATCTATAAAGGTGGCTTATAAAATATTATTGTCAATGTTATTTTTCTAAAAATTGGGGCCAAAAATCATTTTCGTTAAGGGTTTTGTGGTCATTTATCTAAACAGAAACGTTGAAAATCAATTGTTTAAGGGTGTCAGCATTAGTTATAACTAAAACTGATGCCAAAAATCAAAGAGTATGGGGTTTATGGCGTTGTTTTTATCTAAAATGGGTGTCGTAAACCGGTTTTCGATGTTAGTTTTAGATAAAATTGTGTTCTTCAACAAAATTATTATTAAAAATTTCTAAGTCGGTTTTAAAAATAACTAACGACATAAGTTATTTAATTATTAAAAATCAGAAAATTACACTTCTAATAAAATTGACACCCCTATAAAAATTGCAATATAAAACAATCCAACAGTATTTATCATTCAATAAAAATTTATAGCTTACATTCTTGTATCTAGTTAATCCAAAAAATATCTCTATATTTGTATTATAAAATATAATTAAAATACATGTACCTACAATCAATGACTTTTCCAAGAGGTTTTGTGACCTTTGAATGTCCCACAACTCCAGCATTTCATGTTCTCATACTGACCAACGATTCTTTGATACCAAAGACAATATATTTGAGTCACTAAAAAAAATTACATGAATTCTAATTAATGATCAATTCATCATTAAATCATATAAAAAATTAGACAGTGACATTGTAGAGACACATGAAAGATCTCAATGAATTCTAGTTTCAAATGTTGGATGAATATTCCACTATAGGCAATGAGGCATATGTTGTTATGGATGAATGGTAAACTGTGCTATAGTTGATGTTCAGATAAAGTAGGTCAAGAATGAGATGGATAATGCATATTCCGAGTGTAATAACTTCATTTATCATTTAAAAATAGCGATTTGTTTTCTTTTATGTTTATTTAGATATCCCATGATAGCTAACTACATGTACATTTATTATAATTGATGTATTCTATGATTTTTGTTTAGGGGTTTTGCAATATAATACCAAAATTTCCTTGTTTACAATTTCATAGAAATATTTTACATGTTAAAAATAATCCTGGATGTAGTAGATATATATCTTCTATTATGTTTCTATTAGAGTGATAAGAGGAAAAAACTAGTTGAATAGGATACTACAACAATCTGTTACCACTTGGGGTGGTCATATACACTAGAGGGCATGGCATGCATTCCATTCATGTTATTTTATTTGTGACCTCCATTGGATTTAAATTTTTTTGAAATATATGTGTTTCAAATGTGTCCATGATTTTTATGTTATGCACAGTGGTGTGTGTGTGTTTCTGGCTTTGAGATACATTTTCTAATATGGTAACTAATGTGCATGTGTAGCCCATGAGAAAATATTTGATGTTTGATTCCCAGAAAAATTCTTATGTAAATTTTTACCATGTTAGATAATTATCACATGTTTATGTATATTTCTAAAGATATCACATGATGAAATATATTATTCTCCCTTTTATGATACTTCATTTTGAATGTATTCCCATACCTAAGGATGCATTTTTTTTAAATGGAACAAGTGGACCATCAATATAAGATTACACTAGGATGTATGACCAGACACGTGATAATGATTACAATGTACAAATAATAGACCTGTTGCAAGACCTAAAATTCAATTCATTATGGATACCATGTACCAGGAAATAAATTGATTCCAGGTGGATATAAAGTACAAGTTCACTCATCATCATTTTATCCTGACTCAACACTCAATGCCTTAAGGATACCATGTAATATGTTTAATATAGATTTTGACTATTCTTGGTCACTTCTAATGTCTTTTTTTCAATTTGTCAAGGACTTCTATTAGGTACGACATGGGTTCATAAAATCCGGGATGGTAAATATCATCTCAGCACATGGTTGATTCATAATTTATTCATTCATATAAAAATAAAAAAAAGCTAATGATGAAAGTTAAAAAAAATTAGAAAATTCTGAATATTACACTTTCAAAATAAAGTAGAATTAAAATATACGTACCAATAATTTATGGAATTCTCATTATTGGTTCTTGTTGAAGCATTCATTTGATTATTAATAGGTTCAAAAACCAAATATATCAAAAGAGTTATTTTTTAACACCCATATATAATATTATTTATAAATATTAGAATATACATACCACAAATCCAAATCAAAATTATCAAATAGTTTGAAAAAAAATTGATTGAATATGGGTCATATCATATAGGTGATAAGATTGTGAATCATTGAATTCCTATAAGAACATTGAATGATATGTGATAAAAAAAATAGAATACTATGGAAGAAATATAATTTTTTTAATAAAACTACCCTTATGAAATTAATTATTTCCCCTAATTGTGATTATGTCATACATGAATTGTAGAATATAATAACCATAGTCAAAATTTCCTTTTTGAAGATGAAACTAAAATTATAAAACATTTAATTGTTAATAAAAATTTAAATATAAGAAAAAATTAGAACAAATTCTAATATAAAAACTTATTACCAGTACATCCCCATGTTTGATTTTATTTTGTGTATTTATCAACTTGTATTCCTTATTAATTTTTTTCCATAAACTATATTTCTATATATTGAAACTAATAATTCATATCTAATCAATGAGAATAAAACATAATGATCTTATAAAAAACATACCTATCTAATAAGGTGGATTATATTTTAAAAGAGTTACCTATTAAAGAGAAAACCAAATATAATGTGCATTTACTTGGTAAAAATACGCCTAACATCCAATGACCCCTATAATAAAAATAGTTCCCAATTAAATATATTATAATGATCATTAGTTTATAATTATGTTTCTATTCCTATATATCAATAAATGGTGGAAAACATCACTGAATCTTCATATCTGAAAATCTCTTACAAATATATGCAACTCTATCAGGATTCTTCACATGTTGTACTTTTATGGAAATGAATTTTGGATCGATAAAACTGTAAATGTATGATCTTTTATTTTATAGAAGAAGCATGTGTAGATACATAATTTAAAAATAAAATATATTTAGTCAATTTAAAACCATATTTTAGTGAATAAGTACTAATTTAAATGTCAATTTACATAAATAGATAAAAAAAATGGCAAAACAATCAGGTTGAGCTCTTCAAAATTAACTAGATGCATGATATCTTATTTGAGTAATCTCAACAGATATTATCTCCTGAAAATATTGGGATTCACCCAAAACTCATAGATGTAATTTAATAAATAATATTTCTAATATAATATTTTTATCCCATATGAAATATCTGAATTATCAACAGTTGATTGTTCCTGAACAATTTTTTTCATTTCTGTAGCTTCTTTTTCTTTCATATATTCCAATATAAGTTAAATTTTAGAAAACATTATTATTAATTTAGAATATATTCTAATTAATATTAAAAAAACATACCTCATATGCAATATAACAAAGAAAACATGTTTTCCATTGTCAAAAAATAAACGAGACAATCCCCAACTCTGGTGATCTCCTCAGTAAGAAATTGAAGAAGAGAATTAGAATCTATAATATCGAGTACTGATACTCTAACCTAACCCATCTGGATAGGATGTTGATATACAGAATCCCCAAAAAATGAACAAGTCCTGACATAGTAATATTTATATGAGGATCTCCAGTAAACAACTCACAATATACGTTTTGGTCTGAGTGAGGTGGTGGAGAATCAGAGTAAGCAGATGGTGCAGGGTAGTCCGGATGAGCATGCTGGGAAGGATGAGAAATAAAAAGTTTATATTGGTGTTTATAAAATATAAAATAGAAAAATTGATAAAAATAAATTATATACCTAGTAAGGATGCTCATACAGGTCATGGTAGGTAGATGAGGCTGAGTAGTCCTGGTGAGTAGGCTAGGAAGGCTAAAAAATGAAATAGTTATATTAGTATTTATAATTTGTAAAGTAGAAAAATTAATGAAAAATAAATAATATACACTGAAAGGATACTAATATGGGGTAGGTTAGGAAGATGGGTTAGGGTAGTCTAGGTCATCAGGCAGGGATGGATGAAAAATGAAAAAGTTATACCAGTGTTTATAATTTATAAAATAGAAAAATTAATAACAATTAAATATTATACCTCAGAAGGCTTCATAGATTGTTACTATCTTTCCAAGATTTCTGACAAAGCCTTATGCATTGTTGTTTGAATTTGATCACCCATAGACTGTTTTATATCATTCAACACTGCTTTTAAGGATTCTTTTTTCAGGTCTCTTGATTACTTACAATTTCTAAAAATCTTCAGAATACTAACACCCACCTAATATCCTCTTACACGAACGATGTGTTCTTACTTTTCCCAAATCAGTGGATACGATTCCCATCCTACCCACATGGATAAAATATCCCTCTTCCTCTATCTCTTAATGTTAATTCTAAAATGGAAAATAAAAACTTTATATTAGTATTTATAATTTATTAAATAGAAAAATTGATAACAAAAAAAAATATTTACTTGTAATTTTATAAACTACATGCTTAGATTAGTATGAAAGATACAATTCCTTTTTCCTTCTTCTTTCTCATTTCCATTTTTCATGGTGAGAGGGAGGAGATTGATGTCCAAATTGTACCTCTTCTGAACCACTACTATATTGATCTCTTATTGCTTCAAATATTTCATCAATCATTCTATGTCCTAAATAATAATACAATCCACTTGATAAAGTATGAGGGTATATATTTTTCAACTGGATCATCTGATGTTATCTTCTGGAGGAATGTTATATAAAAAATTAACATATATATATTAAAAATATATTTTATATATTTTACAATATAAACTAATTATCATAGATGAAATTTTTCTTCATTAATACTACCAACAGACCGGTTCCATGTATCTTCATCTATAAACAGATACTTGGGGCATGGGATTTCAAACATTCTCTTCACAAAAAAATATTTTTTCTTGTTTTAAAATCTCTCCATTAAATGACCACTAAAGATACATGTATTTTCTTAATTTCAATGGATTCTAAAAAATTGAATGTCATCTATAATTTAATAAAATAAATATGTCATTTAAAATATATAATATATAAAAAATGAGATAAAATAAATCAATCAAGATATTTTTTCATCATAGCCTCCCAAAGTTGTTGTTTCGCCATCTTGTCCACTGAATTCCAATCAGGATATAAAATACACACCCCACTACAGCTCTGCATCACTATATAACTCTCAATATAAACTATATTTGGGTCAGTTTTATTATCATCATCATCAATGTTAATGTGTACTCTTTCATCATCATGAGAAAGTGATAGTTTTGGTAAACATTTAATACCACATTTACCAACATTAGAACTTGATTTAGTAGTAGTAACAGGAGAGGTCTCTTTCGTCGAGGATAAAACAGTAGTCCTACAAAAAAGATTGTAAATTCACTTTTTTATTTCATAAAATAAGTATATTACTGATAATATAAAAATATATATAAATAGATATACCTTAGTAACTAATCCTCTTTATTTATATCTGAAATTGATACTAGAAAGTGTAATGAACATTTTTGTACCTGCAAATCATTTGAAAACTACATATTTTTAAGCAAGGTAAAAAAATAAGTAAGTAAAAAAGATGAAGGAATTTGTATGTTTTAAAAAAATAAACAAAATATAAATATTTACCCGAAAACATTGGAGATTACTTTAGAGTTTTTTTCCCATTCCTTCATAATGATCATTACATACTACATGAACTATGTGTGTCTTATACTCATTATAATCATCAAAAAAATTCATAATATATGAATAAGGATTATATTAATCACTAACATCATCAACATCATCCTCATTTCCCAAATCATATCTTTTTCTAAGAAACGAAACTTACCACTAATCATTCCATGGATTAATGACATAAAATACATGTTTTTATGTGCCTCCGTGATAAATTGTTCCTTATTATAATTAATTCTATTAAAATCAACCAGTTTAAACTCATATTCATCATGTTTCACACCACTATAACTATCAACCCAATTACACTTAAAAGTTTTGACAAGAAAATATAATATAATCAATTTCCCATATTTCTTCAAGAACTCCAAAATCTCACTTTAAAGTAGAAATTGGGTTTTTATCTTCGGCACTCGAAAAATGCATTGCATCCACGAGAAACATCACACCACTATTCTGAATGGTACTCTTGTCATCCAGGTTTTTGTGTAAAATTTTTTCCAATTGATATCAAAACCAGACCATGTGATCACATTAAGATATAGACCCCTTCTAACCACATCAATTTTTCTAATACAAATATATTTTGGGTGACTTTATCATTAAACCTTGAAACAAATGTCTTTTTATAATCAATCATCATCCAATTTTCGTTTCATTTCTGATATCATATCTTAAATTCAGCAATATATGAGGATATATATGATTGAACCGCATCTATGTTGTTCACAATTTATAAATGCATCTGCATCACTTCATCACATGAAATGAACAATACCTTTAAGCCTCAAACCCCTCTACCCACACTACCAATTGTCATACCTCGAGATATAGGGAGACCAATATGCTCCACATCATATAAATAATCAATATATAACTCAATCACCTTTTCTGGTACATATTTTTAAACAATAGAGGCCTTTTTTGATAAAAAAATTACATATCCCTTCAAAAGTTTCATATATCTTTCAAAAGGATATATCCATCTTAAATAAATAGGCCCACATATTTTTATCTTACATGCCCAATGAATCAACATATGAACCATTATATTAAAAAATGTGTGTGGGAAATACATTTTGAGATGACGAAAAATAAGAGTAGAATCATTCTCAAAAACATCTTACATATTTGGAAAAACAACTTCGCTAAAAATGGATTTGAAAAAATTACATAACCTGGTGATAGTATTTCTAACAGGTGTTGGCAACATACCACACACTGTTATTGGTTGAAGTCGTTGCATCAACACATATAAATCATGAGATTTCATACCTATTAATTTAAAATCCTTCAATGACACCAAATTATTCACATTTTAATAAAAAAAACTGGGGTCTTTAATACCACAAATAAACCAAATAAAGTTCATCGTTTCAATCTTCCATAATGTGTGACAAGCCAGAGGTAAATAATTTCTATTTCATTTCATAGTGGTAGAAAAATAAAAATGTATTCTCATTAATTTCAAGTCCAATCTAGTATTCAACCCATCTATTTTATTCCTTTTATGTAAAATTATGATCCAATAAAACCATTAGATTTGTTTTTCTCAACATGTATAACATCAATGGTTTGTTTTATCACTAAAACTATCCAATAAGGTATTTCAAAAAAAATAGACTGCTTCTTCCATATATTTCATTGGATGCCAAAAAAAATTTATTTCCAAGTGTCAAATCAATATCATTCCCCATGTCATAATATTCTCTAGCTGACAATGGTTGAGGGGGAAGGTTGTATTCTTGAAATATGTTAAATGATTTTTTTAGTCTACGATAAATATGACCAATTCGTAAAAATATTTCACCTCCCATGTATATTTCCTTTATTCCATTATATAATTGATAATATGATATATTTTCTTTACAAATTTTACACGATTTATGTCCCTTAAGACTATATCCAAATAAGTTTCAATATGCCGGAATGTCACTTATAAAGAACATTATCATAGCATAGAAAAATAAAATACGCTTTCCTGTGTACATCGAAAATATTAACACATAACTCCCATATCATATTCAAATCATCAATCAATGGTGAAAGATACACATCAATATAATTTTTTAGGTATTTTGGTCTAGAAATCATCAAGCTCGTCATAACACATTTTTTATTCATAGATAGATGTGGAGAAAATTTCTAAACTACCATAAAAATAAGCTATGAACTATGTTGCCTAATAAGGCTCCAATATGGGTCATTCCATTAGTACACAATCACATTCAAATATTTCTATCTTTTCTTCCAAAATAATGATTTTTTTATCAAAACTCTTCCACTATGATGAATAGGTGGGGTGATGTAAGTCACCATAATAGATTTTCTCATCTAAATTCCATGTTATCCTTTTTATGTCAATTGAATTTGGAAATAGTTTATTTAAACTATGAATTAGTATACGGAAAGAAATTTCTATAGCAAGAGTTTTGATTCTAGTACTAAAAAATGAATCACAACTGAATAATTATAATTAAATGTAGAAAATACTAGATGATATCATTAGAAAGTACAAAATTTATTATTCATGACATTAGATTAAATCACCTAAGAATAAGTCTGAGTTTAATTTCCCATCTATCTTATAGTGTGATGTCCCACATGTAGGACAACTTGATAAATATTCATTTTCTTTACTATATTGTACATATTCATTGGGAAAAGCATTTATCTTTTTATACCCATATCCCATTGGGCATAATATTTTCTTCGACTCATAATTGGAATCTGGAAGCCCATTTCCTTTTGGAAGTGGCTATTTTAAAAGATCAAGTAAAATTAAGAAACTTTTATCACTCCACCAATTTTTTTTATGTCATCTAATCTCAAAACTACTGAAAACAGTGTATATTTACTACATCTTAGGAATAATGGTTTCTCAAAATCTTCATAAAATTATCTAATAGTACCTATTTTTTCAGTTTTTTCATCACCTAAATCATGAATTAATTTTTCAATACAATCTACTACCTCGTTATAAATATTGCCATCAATATTTGATGTTGAATTTTCAAATATTTTACCATGACAGATCAAATGCGTATAATTATGGTAAAAACCATATCAAAAGAGATGATTCTTGATTTCTATAGAGTTTAAATTTCTCATATTTGAATACTTCACACATGGATATAAAATTAAATCAATGTTTTGATGATTTTGATTAGGATATTACAAGAGTTCATCAACTCCATTTTCATATTCAATAGTAGTTCTTCGTAAATGTATCCAATTATAATCCATTAAATATCTGATATCACAAAATAATTTATGAATATATTATAAAAAAATATATATATATATATATGTATTAAATATAAGAACATTTAATAAAAACTACTGATAATCCGATAGAAAACATTGGACATGAAACACATTTACAAATAGTATACATTTTATATTAATATTATATACATGTGTTATATAGATATTATAATTTTATTATAATATTAATCTTCTAAAATTTATTAGTTCATTTTACACATTTTTTTAATTATATTGATGTTTTATCTTTCAATATTATTGAATATTTCATTAATTTGAAAGGTTAAAAAATAGTAAATATCAGTATTATGAAATAATAATTATAGTAAATTTTAATTTTATAATTGAAATCAATCATAATACTCCAAATATTATGATAGATGAAATTATATACAAATCTAAGTTGGTATATCTTAAAACAAAGTTGGGTGAGAGAACAGTATAATCATATGAGGAATAATAAGTGCTTATGGATCAATTTCATGTTCTAATGAGTATATATAAAGGTTGGTTGGTGAAACTATGCAAGAAAAAAGATATATTATTTGTGAGGATGAATAAAGAGTTGGTGTGATTCAGTTGATTGTTTTAAACTCATAAAGAATTCAATGATGAAATTTAAGAGAAAACCAATCTAATTTTTATGGGTTAGGATCACTACTGATGAAATTAGTGGTTAATTCAATCAATTGGTTCATAAAAATTGGGAACTAATTTGAATATCATAGTTCAACTTATATATTTTTTTTAATGATGATATACAGGCCTTAAAAGTTTTTTGGTGATAAATAAGGAATATTATATTGATATAGTAACAACCTTCATATTATGGGTGAGTAAGTTCAATAAGAAGTAGTTTGAGATTGAACCGGTGGGATTATAATACAAAGGTGTTGTGGGATGTAAGAATATGTTTTCAGGGGTAATATTATGTTTCTTCTTGTGAATTATGGAAAATCAAGAGTCTTGATAATCAATAGGCACCCATTATAAATGATTAATATATTATATTAGAGAATATGTGTCTCAATGGGAGTTGAGTAGGATAAGGAGTAGGTTTTCTAAATCAAGACTAAATCATGTAAAAATAAGAGATTTACATTTTCTATTTATATTTAATATTAAAAGTTGTCATGAATTATTGGGTAAAAGATAAAAATACATATTTATGTCCTAATAGACCATAGAGTTTCAATGGACCAAAGTAGTAGAAAAGATTAAAAATAATATAATAGGATTTTGTAATAATTGAGGTAGACCTGATTCTAGCCCCCCGCCCCTCTCAAGTGCATTTTTTCAGTCCTATGGTGACTCACATTGAGTTATTATAACATAAAAACCCAAAATCACACAACCCCAATCCATATCAAGAACATAGACTAATACAATTATACATATTTTTAGATAAAAATACATAACCTAAAATCACACAACCTTAATTCATATCTTGAAAATTTACTAATCACTCTTAGGGAAGACATTAAACATTTTCTAACACATTTAAAAAAATATAAACTAATAATATATGAAAATAAAAATCATAATTAAATGATAAATAATTTATCTTCAAAATTTTTTTAAAAAATTACAAATTCGGACTAAAATAGATCCCCAATCCAAACCTTTATCCGTATAATAATTTAGCAAATTAAGCACTATAAGATCAATAAAAAAATTTATTGTACAAATAAAAATAAATATTAAAAAAACAAAAATCATACCATGGTTGAATGTGACCAAAAATTGGTTTCAGAAGAATCAATAAACCATAGATGATAAAACTAGGGAAGATAATGTAGAAAACATACCATATATTGTGAAAAATAGGATACAATTATTAACAATGGCCATTGGATATCCCAAATAAGTATTTGAAGTCATCATGAGATGATAGGAACCTCCATGGGTTTTGATTTCAAAGATCTAATAACATGAGGTTTTCTCGATCGAGATAATTTTTAATTGAATTTTGGCATCAGTTTTTTCCCAAACCGATGCTGGATATAATAAAAATTGGCCTCAGTTTTTTAAAAAATCGACGCCCAATATATATATATATATATTGGCATCTTCTTGGGTAAAAACAGACACCTAAACTATTTGTGTTTTTTTTGTCATTTTTTTGGAAAACTGATGCTGAAATTCACACATATGATGTCGGTTTTCTCTAAAACCGATGCCAGAAATATTTTCCTTATTTTTGGACTCAGTTAATGTAAAAACCAATACAAAAAACATCATATTACTATTTTTGGAGTCTTTTTTTACAAAAAATCAACTCCAAAATCCACTAATAAAATTTTCTAATGTCTGTTTTTAGTAAAACTAACTCCAAAAATTACTCTCATATACCATTGGCATCGGTTTATAAAAAAGATGTTATTACTTCAACAATAAATCTTGTATTTCTACTAGTGAATCACACTAGGAAAAAAACATAATAATGGGGGGTACAATCACTAACATCTTAGGTTTAATACTAGGTTATTCTTGATAGTTACCATAATTATAGGATTATAAACTATATTCAAACATACCCTTAGGGACATCCTTAGAAATATCCATATAAATATATATATGGATATCACAAAACGTTTCGCATCATAGTTTCTAATGGTTTACAAAACCTTCTCTTTAATACCAACTCTAATGACCCTAGGCTTAACATACACGAACATTACATTTCATTTTTATAATACATAATACATTACAAAAACAGATGCCAAAAGACCATATTTGTTTAGTGTCTTTAGAAACTCGGAACACATTCATCTATCGTGGTTAAAGATCTTCAACATCTCCCATAATGTTATCCCCCTTTATTTTTTCAATATAAAAACATTCATTATATCCTGGGAAAATGAAAACATAAAATGGGAGAGCTAAAATACTCATTTAGGATAAAAATAAATAACTCCAAACAATACATAAACATAATAATGTAAAAACAAGATCATATATTTTGAATATTAAAATATTTAGTCATAAAATAAATATTAGCATTACATAATGTATAAATCATAATAAAAAATTATACCTAATAAAACCAAAAAAGTCATAAAATATGGAAATTTGGGAAACGCATATGGATATAAAATCAGTTCTATATTTACTAAGGCCCTTTTAAAAGACCACCATAGTAGACAAAGTCCATTACATAACTGAGTTCACTCCTCATTCCAAATCTGTATTACAGAATCATATATACTTTCCCTTTAAGCCCAATATTTCTGAATCAGATATACTTTCCTTTTCATCCATTTCTAAATCTTGAGATATAAATCATTACCCAATAAATTTGAGAGAGATATAGTTCTCCCCTATATCATAATGAAATAATTATTACATGTTCCATAAAAACATAAAACATTCATCATAGCATAACCCAATAAATAAAATGGGTTTCTTAAACATAATTCTATCATATCATAATCCCTAAATAATATCATTATATTATTATCATAACAAAATCATAGTAATAATAAGGATATAACCATAACCTTTTTTAAGTAGCATCATCTTAGATGGAAAATAATATTGATAAAACACTTGAACATAATTCTTGAATAAAATATCGTTTCTTTTTTAAAAATGTTTTCTTTTTTTTTCAAAATATTTATTTTCAAAATGAAAGAATTTAGTTGAAAATAGAATTGAAATTGTGTAAATGGAGCTTCATGGAAATAATTCATAAAAATACATCCATTCTGTATAAGTTTATGAAACATTCTCCTCACACATTTTCCAAAAAAGAGATAAAGTACCTCATATGGAAATAGAAAGAAATATTCCCCCCATACCATTTAATAAAAAAATAAAAAATGGGTAAAATCAAATTTAAAAAATAGAAGAAGAATATAAATAAATTTATATATTTTGGAAACAAATTTTTGGATGATAAATATACCCCAGTAAATTCTTATAGATAAAAAATCTTGACTAATAATGACATTGTGATATTATCCCTTACCTTATGTTAGATATCCATAGTATGTATCTGATCCTCCTGTATAATGATTTAAACAATTTCATTAACTTATTCCAGAATCTTATTCATTCTTTTCATATCATATATGATAATATTATCACCCATTTGTTAGTAACATTTCATTATTACTTGTTATTTATATATTAATTGCATTGTATTATTATTCATCTTTTTTCGAATAAGTTATGGTTCTCTTTATTAGGTCATATTTATAACATTAAAAAATTATATTAACATAATATATACCATATTTATTCATTTTTTACATTTATATGATCATTTATTAATGAATATTATGTAGAATGAATCACTTCACATCGTGGAGATGGTAGGTCGTATGTACGCACGAGCAACGATATCATTCCCATAATTATTGGATGGTATTGAATTGGATTGTGTTAGATATTTCATAATCCATATCATGTTATAAAAATCATATATTGTTATTATTTCCTTCATTATACCCATCCATGTAAGGTGAATGTGAAAAAAAAGATAACACCGTAGTGTGGAGAAAGTAAATCATACGTACGCATGTGTAGTGATTTTGTTTTTTATAAGATGGATAGATGGTAAAAAATGGTTGTTTAATAATTATAATAACATCCTGGTTTATTGGTGATATTTTATTTATTATATTATAATGAAAATACTCATGAGGAGGAAGTATAAGAAGAATGTTCGAATGTATCGGTGGACGAAATTACCTCTTTTTGATGTGGTACCTCTAAATCGTCCCTTAGAGCACTACATTTGGTCTTTAAATAGACCATAATATCTAAAATGTTACTATGAATATTTATAAGGGAAAATGGAAGAATATGTCTGAGAGTAAAGGCTAAAATTTATGTGAATAAGTGAGGGAGGAGGTTCCCTTTTATTATTTAGGTGAGGGGTACTTTTGGTAACCACAAAAAATATTAATTTATAAAAAAATAAAATCCCACTCAAAAACCTCCAAAATTTATTAATTTCAGATATTATATGAGATAGGGTTGTAATATCTTTGATTAATAAATTTTACACAAGTGTTTATGTCAATTTAAACATTATCATTTTTATTGACTCTTAATTATTCCTTTTAAATTTAATTAAGATAACAAATATTTCAATATTAAAAGGGTGCAATGTATATTTACAAGATTTAAATTAGTCCATAAAAATTTAAATTATATAATTTCAGACCACATACTTATTATTATAGGTTTTTAAAAAAATTTATTATTTTTAAATAATTTAAAAAAAACAAAAAACAACAACAGTGCCATTTTTTACACTATTCAATTAATTTATTTTTAAAAATATCAACTTAATTTATTATCATAAAAAATATAATTTATTTTATTGCTATGGGATTTGGGTAATCTATGAAAATATTATTAAATATTTATTATCTACATTTATATTTATTTTAGTATTTTTAATAACATTAATTTGATATTTCCAGTAATAGAATAATTACTACATCAGTTTTGTGTAATTATTTAATATAGTTATTTGATGGAAAATATTTAAAAAATTAATATGATGAAAATAAATATACTAAATTTCATAATAATATTTTTAGTCTAATTTATCATCTATAAATCTAGTATTTAAAAAGTTATACTTATTAAATTGTGAAAGTGGTAACATTTTCATTACCTTTAAAAAAAATAATGTAAGTATCACAGTATCTTCCATATGGCTCCCAATGGACAATAACTAGACCCCTGGATGATTTTGTTCTAGTTATACATGACTAATATCAATTGGGAAGGTTTTTTGAGTTTTGTTATTTTTGTTAGTACTTTATGAATATTTCATTTATTGATTTTTCCTCAATTGATTAATTTGTACACCATCAAATTGTAATCCTCTATGGTAATTATATAAATAATAAATAAATTTCCATGACAAATAAAAAAATTATCTTTCAAATAGGTATTTATAAAAAATATTTCTTCTTTATAACCATATATAACCAATGTATTAGTTATTAAAATATGAGTGAGACATATTTAACTTTTCTTTAAATTAAGTAAATTTATTATCTTAATCTCTTCCACGTGGATTCCAAAGGACTCCATTTATAACCAAAATTTATTTAGGTATAATAATCCTCATCCAATTATATTAATACAAGTTTTAGGTTATTTTATAATAGTATCCTTACACTTACTTTCCTGTTTTACCATTTTACAGTATTAATAAAAACAACTAATGTTACTATTCATAATTCCAATAAATATAATAAATATATTTACATAATTTGTCCCTAATGATTCCAAATATGGAATCCATTTTCCAAAATTCAAAACACATAATTTGAAGTAATTAATTTTAAATTATACCTGTTATTGGAAAAGAAAAAACTGGTTTTTAAAAGTTAAAACATTGCAAAAGATTGAAATGTTTTTTCATCTAAATTCATTTTAATGTTATTGAAAATTAAAAAAATTATATTAAATGATAAACATATATTCTTATTATACATTAAAACAATCCAACAATATAATTTAATTACATAAATTATTTAGATGAAAAAAGTCATTTTCAATTAAAATTTTGTATGGTTTTACTATTCATAAAAATTGAAATCCTATCAGAAAAATATAAAAAATTAATGAAAAAAAAATTATATCTTAATTCCAATGAAGAAGTTTTAAAATAAAATATATAAACTTTTAAAAAAAATTATAAAGGGACTTCCATAAAAGGGTGAAAATACTGTATTTCTTGGAAAATAGTTCTTTAATCCGAAAAATTGAATTTTTTCCAATTTCATGTCTACAAAACATATAAATGAATTTCAAACATTAGATTGAAAATATTAAATATATATTACATTAAATTTCTATGATATTTATTATTTTTAATTTTAAGGGTGTAGAATGTAGCAGCTAATGAATTTTTTAAGATATAATCATTTTAACTTCTTCAATGTCATGTGTCGTACGCTACACCTGGATTGGATTGCACTATAAACTACATCATATTAAGTTGTGGTATAAACAAAACAATACATGGATTGTGTTATATTCATGTTCATGTGTTTTTAAAAAAATCAATTTGTGCATGAATGATTATAAATGAACAACTAAATATTATAACTTAGTCATTATAATGGTCTGTATGAATAGTATTAACTTCATTAAAGAAAACTATTTAAATGAAAATAATTCAGTCTATAAAATAATGAAATCACTCTTTAATTAATCAATAAGATGTTTAAAATTCATCTTATATGTTTTCTAGATATGATATAAGAAAAAATTTAATTTTACGGATAAAAGAATTATTTTAAAAAAAATGTTGTACTGCCACATTTTGATGGTACACCCATTATAAATCTAATTTTTCACACTTTTATATATTATATTTAACAAAATCAACTTCTTCCATTGAATCAGGATATAAAAATTTTCTTTATATGAATATTTGATATTTTTATGATAAGATTTAAATTTTTATGAATAACAAAATTAGATTATATTTTAATAGAAAACAACTTTTTTCATTGAAATAAATTATGAAAATAAATTAAATTATTGAATGTTTTTAAATTTTAAATATATTATATTAATTCATTCAATATAATTAATGTCATTATCAATAGTTTTATATTGAATTCATTTTTAAAAACATTTCAATATTTTACAATGCTTTAACTTTTAGAAAACTCGTTCTTGATTTCTGACAACATAAATAATTTTTAATTAATTACTTCAATTTATGTGTTTTGATTTTTTAACGATAGATTCTATATTTAAAATTAGTTTTCCCAAATTATTTAAATATGTTTATTTTATTTTTGTGCATTATGAATATTAACATCGGTAATTTTTATTAATACAGAAAAAGGTTAAAATAGTAATTAAGTTTAAAATATCTGTTATATAATTACCCTAATCCTTGTCATAATATCATTGGATGTGTTTTCTGGCATAAATAATCCTTTGTTCAAAATGGTGTGCTTTTGAAGCCACTTGGATGATATTAAGACATTTAATTTATTTTATTTAATGAAAATTTAAATATGTCTCACTCAAATTTTAATAACTAAACCATTTTTTATGTAAGTTTATACAGATGATAAATTATATTATAAATATTTTTTTAAAATAAAAATTTTACTTTATCATTTAAATTGGTTTTTAATTTTTAGGAAATTTATAATTTCTATAGAGATTGATACTTTCGTGGTGTACAAATTAATTAATTAATGAGAAATCAATAAAAAAAATATTATTAATATTCCAATAACCATAAAAAATTCAAAAACAAGTGAAATTATTATTTTTAGTATATATCTCGACTATAATAATCCAAGGGTCGAGTTATTGACCATTTGGACCAATATTGAAGGGATTACATAACTTATATTATTTCATTTAAACTGATATTAATGTTGTCACATTCACAATTTAATAATTATATCATTTTTAAAGATACATTTTCTCAAATATAAATTCCACTATAGGAATTATTATGAAATTTATTATATTTATCTTCGTTATAGTATTTTATTTTTAATTTTTACCAAACAAGTAAGTATGTTATTTAATTACACAATGATGATGTAGTAATTACATTATTAATGGAAATATAAAAATAATATTATAAAAAATATCCAAATAAATATAATTTATAAAAATTAATATTTCCAATTATTTTTATAGATAACCTATACTATATAGAAATAATATAAAATATGTTTTTCGATGATAAAATCAAATTTTAATATTTTAATGAATCCATGATTTAAATTGTGTCAAAACTGATAGTACTGTTGTTTTGATAAAACAATGTTTTTTAAATAATTTAAAAATAATAAAACAATTTATAAAAGTATTAAATAATTTTAATATAGTCCGAAATGATATAATTTATGTATTTATGGTCTAATTGAAATCAACTAAATAATTATTTCACCATATTAATATTGAAATATTTGTTATCTTAATTAAAATTATATAAAATAACTAAGTGTTAATTAAAAAGATAATGCTTAAATTGAAAAAATACCTCATATGAAATTATTGTTTGAAGATATTACAACCTTATATCATCTCATACTTCCAATTGGTGCATTTTTGGTTCTTGAGTGCATTTTGATTTTATTATAAATTAATATTTTTGATATTTCCAAAAAGTTCCCCTCAACTCAATTATAAAAGAGAACCTCCTCCCTGACCTCTTCACTACACATTTATCCTTCAAGCTCATAAATCCCCTTAATGTTTTCCATATCAACTTCCATAGTGATATTATTGATGTTCTAATCATCTTGAAAGACCAAATCTAGTTCATTAAGAAAAGATTTATAGGTAATCTCTTTTACCAATTATTTCGAAACTCTTTCTTCTTCTACTTACTATTCATTAGTTGTATAATTATAAATTAATAACATAATTATCCATAATATAGATATATGTTATTATATTTATGAAAAAACCATATTCCTCCTCTTATCCATACTACAGAAAAAGAAATCACCAAGTGTGTGTACGTATGGCTTACTGGCCCCACATCGTGGTATAATATATTTTTCACCACCACCTTACTTGGATGGATATAATGATGAAAATTATAACTATATATTATTATTATCAAATAAAAATAATTACGAAATATTATACACCATCAACATCATTACCATTTAACAGTTATGGGAATGACATCATCGCTCATGCGTACATACCACCAACCATCTCCACAATGGGATGTCATTCATTCTAAATGATATTCATTAAACAATGACTATATACATGAATATAATGAATAATTATGATATATATTATAATAATATCATTCTGATAATTATATAACTATAATCTATGATGTGGAACATAAACATATCTGACGAAACATACATTAAAACATAAAGTAGATAATATCCAAATAACGATCGACAATGAAATGTTACCAATAAACAGATGGTAATATAATCATGTATTACATCATAAAAATTACTATTATACTAAAATAAATATATTACATCCCTTAAATAATTATAAAAGACATTCAAATACACACAATTGATAGTCGACCTACGGTAAGTTATTATTTTGTGTCACTTTTCTTTCTGTAGGACATATGCCTTATACATCGACTATTTATTTTGTGTGGTGTTTATTAATCCCATGAATGTATTATGATTACTATTATGAAGGTTATGATATATATATACATATAATTTTCATTAATTTATGAGAAATATGATGTTACTGATTATAACTTTTATGGTATAATTTTTCAATCTCATTATTATCAGAGATTGTTTATACGTAAGTATTTACTGTGATATTTTAATCATCAACATTAATTTGTCATATGTAAGTATCCTTATTTATATTATTCAGCTATTTTTTAAAGTTAATTTTACCCTTTATTTAATTTTTCTTAAATTTTATTAAAGGGATATTTTGTTATCATTCGATATGAGGTACTTTTTTTATTTTTGAGAAAAATTACAGGAAGAATGTTTATAAACATATACAGAATGTGATGATTTTTATTTATATAAAAATATATATTTCCATGAATTTTAGTCTAAAATTTTTCATTCTTATTTTAAACTAAATTATTTTCTCTTAAAAAATTCCTGACATTTTGAGAAAGGACAACATTTTTGATGAATAAAGGATGTTTTCCTCAAGAATTAAGTTCTAGTGCTTTATCAAAATTATTTTGCATGTAAGATAACATACTTTAAATAGTTTTATGTTTATATACCTATTTATATAATGATTTGATTGTTATTATGATGGAATTAGTTTTAGGAAATCTATTTATTTTATATGGATTTGGATGGAATGTTGTTTAAGAATTCCATTTTTCTTCCTTGGGTTATGCTATGATGAATGGTTTATGTTTTTGTGGAACATGTTTGAATGGTTTCATTTTGATACGGGTGGGACCTATATCTCCCTCTAATTCAATCGTTAAAGAATTATATCTCATGATATATAAATAAATAGAATGATAACTAAATTCTTTTTAGTAATGTAAGGTTGAAATGACAAGTAAATCTGATTTAGTAATACATTGTTGGAAGAAGGAGTGAACTCGACTTAGTTATGGACTTTTTCCTCTATAATGGTATTGGATATGATCCTTAGAAAAAATGGAAAATATTTTCTATACTCATGTGTATTCCAAATGTTCATGTTCAATACCAATGTTTTGTTATCCTGGATAATGATCCTTTATGATATATGTCGTACGTACTATCATGTTTGATTTTCTAACTCATGATTTTGATATTCAAAATATAAGACCATTTTAAATCCTTCTATATTGTGACACAAAAACATAAATAATTAGTCATAGAATAACTTTTTGAACAAAAATGGGTTTCATAAATATCCTTCCATCATGATTCATATAAAATAAACAGATTTCATTAAAATCATACCATCATAAACACAATCAAATCATATTAATAATAGGGATATAAACATAACCATATTTGAAGAATGTCATCTTTGATAGAAAAAAATTCTGATAATGCACGTGCACTTAATTCATGTGTAATATATTATTTTGTCTTAAAGAACTTTTTTTTTCTCAAAAGGTCATGGAATTTTTAAAACAAAAAAAATTATTTGAAAATATATGTCAAATAGTGTAGAGAAAGATTTTGGGAAATAATGCATCATGATTTCATTAAAATCCATTAATTCTATATATTTTAAAAATCATTCTCCTATTACTTTATCTGGAAAGGTCAAAAATTACAACAAATGGTAAATGAATGAAGGATTTCTTCCAAACAATGTTGTAAAAGACAAAAATAGGTAAAAATGACATTAAAAATACATAGAATAGTAGTAAAAAAATTTATAAAAATATATTTTAAGACATTTAAATGGATGATAAATATAACCACATTATATAATTACTTATAACCAATCTTGGATAAAAATGAGATTGTAAAATCATCCCTTACCAGTTATAATCAGTCGAATCGTAGGCCTATAAAACTTATGTATATATAAATATCATAACCTGCATAATAAGAATGATAAAACATTCACGGGAAGCATAAATAGAAAAAAAAAAGTAGGTGTATAAGTCATATGAACCACAAAAATAAAAGTGAGAAAAATTAATCCTTAACCTTAGCTCTCTTATCCTTTGTGTGTATCCGAACATCCTCTTCCTCAACGTGGTTTCTCTAAATCTCTTCTTAGAGCACTATATTTGGACATTAAATAGGACCAAAACTTATTGAATGTAACTAAGGAACTTAATAATGAAAAAGGATTGGGGACAACTAAGCATGAAGGCTCAATGTGATGTGAAGAGGTGTGGGGGGAGGTTCCCTTTTATAATTTATGTTCGGGGCAATTTTGAAAACCTCAAAAATATTAATTTATTATAAAATCAAAACCCACTCAATAACCTCAAAAATGACCCAATTTCAATGATGATATATTATAGAGTTGTAATCTCATAAACGAACAATTTTTAGACAATTTTTTTTTCAATTTAAATATTATAATTTAAATTAACACTTAGTTATTCTATATAATTTTTATTAACATAAAAAATATTTCAATATATATTAGGTAAAATATTTCTTTATTTGATATCACTTAGACAATAAATAAGTACCTTAGATAATTTTATACCATATTATAATTATTTTATATTTTTTAAAAATATTTATTATTTTAAAATAATTTAATAAAAATATATAACAAAACAACAATTGTGTTAGTTTTGACACTAACCAATTCATGGATTTTTAAAAAAATCAAGATAATATTTTATGATCAGACCAATTGTTTTATTTTATCTTTATTGGTTTTATGTCTTCCAAAAAAATCATTGGACATATTAATCAACTCAAATTATATTTCTTTTTAAATTTTTAATAACATTAATTTGATATTTCCATTAATAAAATATTTACTATATCAACTTAATGTAATTATTTAAAATACCTATTATTGGGTAAAATTAAAAATAAAATACAATAATAAAAATTAATATAATATATTTAAGAAAAATACTCATAGTTGAATTTATCTTCTATAAAATTAAACATTTAAAATTATATAATTATTATAATTTGAATGTGAAAACTTCAACATCACTTTAAATAAAATAACATATGTATCACAATCTCGTTCATGTGGATCCACATGGTCAATAATTAGACCATTGGATTATTATGGTTGATATATGCATAACTATTAAGAATTTGGCCAGTTTTAGTGTTTTTTTATGGTAATTAGCATTTTAATAATAATTATTTTATTGATTTCTCGTTAGTTAATTAATTTATGCAACACCAAAATATAAGTCATTAAGGTAATTATATTTTTCGTAAAAATTTCAAAAAAAATTCCTTGATAAATAGAAACATTTTTCATATAAAATAATTATGGATATTAATATTTGTCTTCTGTATAACGTTATATAAAAAATGGGTTAGTTATTCAAATTTTAGGGAGACATAATTATCTTTTCCTTAAATAAATTAAATTAAATGTCTTAAACTCATCCAAGTAGCTTCCAAAGCACACCATTTCAACATGAGGATGATTTATGTTGAAAAAAACTCATACAGTGATATTAATTCAAATATTAGAGTTATTTTATAATAGTATTTTCATCCTTAATTACCCATTTTACCAAATTAATAAAAATTACTGAAGATACTATTCATAATCCCCAAAATTAAAATAAATAATTTTTAATATTTTTGGCATAATTATTACAAATATTGAATATATTTTTCCAAATTCAAAGCACATATGTTTTAGTAATTAATTTAAAATTATCCCCTTTGTTAGAATGAAGGAACAAGTTTTTTAAAAGTTAAAACATTGCCAAAGACCGAAATGTTTTTACATCTGAATTCTATTTCGAATTAATTCTAATGAAAGACATTATATTTAATGATAAAAATATATTCTATTTTTACACTAAAATCATTCAATAATATAATTCAATTACATAAATTATTTAAATGACAAAAGTTATTTTATTTTAAAATTTATAATAATTTTACCATTAATCAAAATCTAAAACTTATCAGAAAATATCAACAATTCATCCAGAGAAAATTTTTATATCCCTATTCCAATGAAGATGTTTATTTTGATTAATAGAATATTTAAAAGTGTAAAAATATATATTTATAATGTGTGCTCTATAAAAATTTTGTAATAATGCATTTTTCAAAAAATACATTTTTATCCAAAAAATTGATTTTGTTCTTATATCATATCTAGAAAACACAAAATAGGAATTTTAATCATTAGATTGAATCTATAATGAATGATTTTATAATTTTATAGATTCACTTATTTTCGTTTAATTATTTTTTTTATAAGGAAGTTAATATTATTCATACTGGAAATTATAATGACTATGTTATAATATGTAGCAGTTCACTTATACTCAGTCTTGTGAGAAATAAATTTTATTAAAATAACATGAAATAGTGTGTAACAGAAGGAAAACAAATTTTAGAATATACCTCAATCTAATATGGTGTTTTTTATTGTGAAATATAATCATTCTGTATCCTATATCCAAAGACATCAATGAAAAAAACTCTATAACATACAAATATTGGGGGTGTTACAAACTACCCTCCTTAAAATGAAGGTATCCCTCAAAATTAATTTGGGTTAAAAACAATTTACTATTTGAATGATTATTTCTTAGAAACCCACATCGTAAAAAGGATTACAAAAACATTGTTTTAAAAAGAGATAGTTTGAAATACAATGGTTACCAAATGTAACTCATCATTAGGTTTACACATATAAGGACATATGGGGGATGTGAAAACATGGGTATGAATGAAAAATATAACCATCATGTTTTGATGTATAATGATAGATATCAATGTTTGGAGAAAGATAAAACCCATAAATCCATAACCTGATATGATTTAAGGGACCATCAGATTAATTATAGAAGAAGGTACAAGAGTTACTTTTTTAGATTTCAAGATCTTTTCCCTAAATTTGAAGAACAGGTTAAGAAATACTTACTTGATTTCAGTAGAATCTCATTATTGGTCATACCATGAACAATTTTCACTCTATCTATTATTCAATGAATTGATGTTGAATTTTTAATGCCTAAATTATTGGCAGATCATGTGATTCATAAAAATAATGATATGTTATTCCATCTATCTCGACAAAAAAGGGTACCACATGATATCATATATACAAAATTCCACCTTTAGAGAGTTAATAATTTTATCTAAAAACATCAACTAGAAATAACTTATACTATCCATAAATGGATAACATTAAAATCCTTCCAGAAATATAAATTCTACAACATTAGAATGAGGTTATCTAAATCTACTTAGCATTTATCTACCATATCTCATAGGGAAGCTCATGGTCATCAGATTCCAACATGTGAATACCTTAATCATATATTCTCTTGAAACATTGTAATAACATGAATTTTCTCTTGAACATCAGATAAAACATGAATATAATCAAAAATTAACTATTTCCACATAATAAAAAACCTAATAAATATGTATACTCATACCATGATATAAATTTGTCCTTATATCAGTCACGAGGATATTAATACATTTAAACATCTCATTATCTCCTTTTCCAATTATTATTCTCATATTATAAATTTTCAAAAAAAATCAATCACTTTTCATTGTTTTTAAGTACTATATATTGTGGAAAACCACAATGGACCAATACATATATATCTTAATATTCCATAATAATATAAAATATATTCTATAACATTATTCACTAATCCTATTACATAAATACTCAATCATTCCACCACTTCATTTTCATATGCAACATCACCAATAGATACCACTTTTGTTTTTCCTTTCTCTATGGCATTAAGAGGTTGTTGAAATCAATCTTAATTGATATCCCTTGTATTAGGGAATTTGTTAGAAAAATTACCCATTTCCTTGCAGTTATAGCATTGAAGTGTGGGAGGTTCATTCTCTTTATCCTCTTTTCTATCCACATCATTAGCTACCTTTTTCTCAATTTAACAGCACTAAACTACATAATGAACTTATTTTCCATACATAAAAAATTTACTACTCCCTTTAATATAATCTTCACTATTTTTCTATCCACACATTGAGCATAGGGAAATAGTCATCTTCTTTTCACCGTTATTTTGTGATTTTCCATTGAACATCATCTATAATTTCTTATCAAACTTAAGAGATTGATATGTAACACAAAATTCCATTTTTAGCTCGACATAACAACACAAAATCCCTTCTTAGCTAAAAATTCTATTTATTGCTAACACCTTTAGAAGACTTGGTTTTAATACCCTTATAAATCGATCAATATTACATTTAGGTTTTATGATAAATCTAGAATCATGCCATAAAAGTCGTGTAAAAGTAGTTAGGTTTGTTTAAACAGATTCATAATCCCTTTCCGTAAGCTCAAGGGACTCCTTTTCCATCATTTTTCAAAGAATAAAAGGAAATTACTTTTTGAAAAATAAGTCCTTGAACTAGACCCATTCCCTGGATTCAATTTAATCCTTCTTCCTTATATTCTTGATTAGTGTTCAGCTCTGGTCTGCTTCACCTTCCAAATGAGAAACAACCATAATTAATTTGGAATGTTCTAAATAGTAATGAATTGAATATATCTTTTCAATTGTACTGATCTATTATTCAGTAATAAGAAGATCAAAATACCCACAGAAAGATGGTGGGTGTTTCCTCATGAAGGACTCCATAAAATGTTGTTCCATTCTCTGAACATTTGGATTTCCAGAATTATTCCAAGATTATTTAAGTATAGAGATAAAATTTTTCATTCAAACTACCAAAACATTTTGTTGTTATGGAGGAAAATCAGGGAACTTCCCAGTGCATTAATCATTTACATGGTTCATTAGGGTTCCATCCATTGTCTAAAACCCACAAAAAGAATAGTGTGAGAGGAAAAATCATAGTAGGAAAACAACATAATAAAGGATGACTACAATCTCTGACATATTAAGTTTAATACAAGGTTATTGTTGATCGTTACCATAATAGTAGGACTAAAACTATAATTAGATTTATCATTATGTACATCCCTAGAAATATACATAGAAATATATCTTGGGATCTCACTAACGATTTCGCATCCTTGTTTCCAAAGGTTGAATAAACCTTCACTATGATACCAATTGTATGGATGCATCTAGGAATACTGGGGAAAAGATAAAATACCCAAATATATACCCAAAGGTTGACAGAAGATATATAATATTCATATATATATATAAGGAAATTACATTTATTTTTTAGAATACATAATACGTTACACAAATATATTCCCAATGATTGTATTAGTTTTGTTTCTTTGTAAACTAGGAACACACTTCTCTATCATGGTGAATGATCTCCAACATCTCTTATAATGATCTTCCCCAATTAATTTTCATAGATAAAGCTATTATTTACATATTGGAAAAAATAAAACATAAATAGTGTGAGCATAAATTCTCTGTGAGGGTAAACATTAAAAACATAAAACAAAACATAAAAAATAATGTAAAATCATGAACTTATATTTTGAATACCAAAATCATGAATCATAAAATAAAACATGGTTGTATGTAAGGAATAAATAATAATGGAACATTAACCATGATAACATAAAATTAGCATAAAACATGAACATGTGGAAAACCCCTAAGCATAGAAAATCATTTCTATATTATCCAAGGAAAATATCCAATACCATCATAGCATAAAATTTCCATACTGAACTGAGTTCACTCCATATTCCAGCCATGTATTATGAAACCAGATATACATCCAATTTCAGCCATGTATTACTGAACCAGATTTTTTTGGTTCCAGTCATGTCTATCACATGATATATAAATCCTTTCCCAATTAATTTGAGAGGGATATATGTCCCACCCATCTAATAATGTAATCATTATTACGTGTGTCACAAGAACAAAAAACATTCATTATAACATAACCCAATGAAAAAAATGGGTTTCTTAAACATAATTCTATCAGAATATATATAAAATAATTGGATTTCATAAGAATAATTCCATCAAAAACACAGTCAAATCATAGTAATAATAGGGATAGAAACATAACTTTATTTAATGAATGATATATTATATGTAAAAAATTTGATAAAGCACTTGATCATAATTTTCTAATAAAATATTCTTTCATATTTAAAGAAGTTTTATATTCTCAAAATGAAATTAAATTTGTACAAAAACAATTTTAGTTGAAAATTAACTTGAAATCTTGTAGATGAAGGATCATGGAAAATAATGAGTTATAAAGATGAACAAATAAGTTCATTCCATAATGGATAAAAAAACATTATTCATGTACTTTTTCTGAAAAATTGAAAAGTACCCCATATGAAATAATTGAAAATATTACATTAATACTATTTAATAATAATTTCCCAAAAGTTAAAATTAACTTTTAAAAATTGTATAAGTATATAAATCATATTAAATACTCAGGAAACATGGATGTGGCTGATAAATGTTCCCATGTAAATACATATGTATAAACAATCTCTAATAATAATGGGATTGGAAAATATTCACTTACCAGTAATAATTAGTTGAATCATATGCATCATTAAATAAATAAAATTATATGTATATTCAAATATCACAGACTTCATAATAAGAATCATTAAATATTCATTGGAAGAATAAAAATCACACAAAATAAATAGGTGTGGTATAAGGCATTTGTCCCAAAAAAATAAAAGTGAGACAAAATGATCCCTTACATTAGGTTTGTTATCCTTTATGTGTATTTGAACCTCCAATGTCACACTCAGTTTTTTTCCTTTTCATGTCATGGTTTTGATCTGGTTCATTGAAAATCCAGATCCTTTTATTAGGTTTTGGGTGAGATTAATTTTGAGTTTTAAACTACCATATATTTATAATCACGCTAATTTGGGCTCTCCCTTTCTTTTTTAGGAGTTTTGGGAGAAAGGGTGGTTACTTCATGATTTGGGCCAACCGTGAGCCCATTTTCAGATTTAAAAACATATTTTGTTTCTTTTATAACAAATTATTTATTTTATCAATTTTTACTCATTACAATTCTCACATATCTTAAACTGTCATATTAAAACTACCATATTCTTTTTGAAACTCTATACATTCATAGGCATGGTGAATTGGGGTTACTTATTCAGGTAATGGGCCAGCCCAAGGGCCCATTTCCATTTTAAAATATTATAAATTTTATCTATTTTATCTATTTCAATTATTAATATTTTTCAGTGCATCCACCTCCCAACAGAATCCAATACATCCATCCTCTCACCCATGATTGATTTTACCTCTTTGGAGCTCATATGAGTCTCGGATTATGGAAAACATTATAATGTCTCTCAAAATCATTCAGAATCGTGAAGGTAAATTCTTTCATCCATAAATAATTCCATTCAAACTTATTCTCCCAAAAACCATCAATCCCTAGTTTATACAGACATTATAAGACTCTCCAAGAAGTTTAAATCCATTTCCTCTTCTCTAATGGTGCATATCTAATGGAAGATGAAGAGTTTTCTAGATGAAAAGGTGATATTTCTTCTCCTTTATCCTCCCACTTCTTTCATATTTCATTATTTATATTTTTTATAATATCCCCTACTCATGATAGACATAGGGTTCTTATATCCTATTATTTTTAAGGTTTTTTGTTCATTTGGGTCTGGTCGTCATAAGATTTGGGTTTGTAAACCCTAAGATAGTGATATTGGGTGGATGATTCCATTACGCCATGGATTTGAGGTAGGATATCCCATTCACATGCCTTTATCTTTTAATATAAATAAATTTCTTATTGTTTTCATCTGATATATATTTTTATTATTATCTTTCAGAATTTGGATAATTTTCTTGGTGTGAAAAATGGTTTTTTAATCATTGTTTTGTGAAAGGTTGTGTTGGTTTGTCATTAAAGTGCACACCAAGTGTTTGTATAAATGTTCAACTGTCTTTAAAAAATATTTTGTGAGGTTTAGAATCTGGTTTGTGGTATTTTTATTATTTTACTATTTATTTTATAAAATATTTCATGCAATTTGTTCTTTATTCCTTTTCATGTTCATAGAATAAATTGTTTTGTTTAAAAGGTCATGTCATGTAATTGGTAAATTTCCTGGTTAGCATTTATGAGTTATTTTTGATTTAAAAATTATTTTTCAGGATTTATAAATGAATTGATAGAATTATAAATGGTATTTTTGGGTCCTTATTTGGCATTACAATTTTGTTTAGGTTTTAAAAACAAATGGATTTTGGTGTATAACTTGTTTTGGCCCGAGATGTCGAAAATTTTCCCGTTTCTCATTCTTATGAAAATAGATGTGTTTTGAATATGTAACTTGAATGTTTTAAGGGATTTTAGAATGTGTTTTGATTCTTCAAATGGTGTTTATACACCTCCTTAATAAAATAGTAATTCAATCCTTGTTCAAGTGATAGTTCTGAGAAAGGCTTAATGGCCCGTTTGGCATTTTTTTTTGGAAAATTGGTTTCCATGTGTATTTCATTTTCTATCTTTTGTGACAATTTTATGGTCCTTCAAAATGATTTATTAATTGGTTTTGTGTCTTCCAAATTTGGGTTGTCATGTTATTGATGGGTTTCTGGCCATAAAAGTGCATTTTTTAATATATTTTATGTGCAAGGCCTCTTTATACTCCTTGAAATTGTTTTACGACTCTTTTTAGAGGTTTATTGATTCATAAAAAGAAATGTGAAGCATGTTTGTGGGATGTTTGTGACTTTATGGGTTTTTAATAGAATCATGATGTGGAAAGTGTATTTGATAATATGTGTAACAATATTGAGCACAAAAGGGAATCCCAAGAATCTCGGTGGGAGGACGTGTAGTATTATGCTAGTGATTCTGTGGGGTTTGGCCCCAGTTTCACATAACAAGTTTAACAATGAAAACACATACTAAACTATGATGATGATGTTGTTGGGGGACCACTAGGTTATGGGTATACTCCCTAATAGTGTCTTTTGTGCATGTGAATGTATACTTATTATGGTTACTTTCACTGAGATACGAGGTACCTGGGGCTCACAACTAACTAGTGTCTAGGGGTGTTCTCGTGACATGTGGTCATTGGTTATTTTGTACTCAATGTCGATATATAGTCTATTTGGTTGGTAAATTCTGTAATGTGTGTGAATTATTTAAAATTATAAATTCTATAAATCATCCCTCTTTAAAACTATCTTCATTTTGAATTTGCGCCTCTTTGAAAATTGTTACTAGAATTCTTGTTTATAAAACATGCATGTTTTTGTCTTGTAATTTTTATATATAGAATGGGAACTCATTTTAAAAACATGCTTTTTTATCTTGCATTTGAAATATTAAATTGTTGTTTCTTTTATTTTAAAGGATGTTCATTGTGAATAGAATATCAGGCCAACCTACTGAGTTTTAATACTCACTCTTATAGTCTTCTTATTTTTTTAGACCTTGTGTTGGTTTTAGATTGAGTTTGGTCGCCTTGGGAGAGGTGTGATCAATATGTTGGAGAGTGACTAGAAGGGTCACATGGTGTTATTTGGTTATTAGGTTTGATCAGTTTAGTTGTTGGTTTAGTTGTTCTTTCTGTTTCTAGTACAAATAATGTACAGTTCAGTTTTTATATAAATGTATTCTGGGCTATCCATTTCTTTCCATTATTTGTTTGATTGTTTATATAGGGGTGAAATCGTTCCCTTGTGTACACTATTGATTCCCTTGGTTCTTTTCGCCATCCAGGGAGGAACTGGAATGCCTCTTGGGACTTGTCGCAGGCTGGACCTTGTGACTGGTTCAGGGTTGACTGAAGCGGGTTTGTGACAAAATGGTATCAGGGGAGGCCGGCTCATATCAGACATTTCTCTTTAGAGCACCCTTGTTATTTGGGGGATGTCAAGGTAGATGGAGTAGGATTGTTGGGAATTGAGGGGTAAGTGTAGGAAGAGCTCCATGAACTCGTTCTCATTATGATCCTTCGGTTTCCTTGCGAAGTCTAGTTTTATTCGTTTCATTTGTTTTTGTGGATTTTTTGGTGTTGGCATATGACAAGGGGTGTCTAACTAATGGCTTTCGTGAGCTCGTATGGACTATAAATCCATGTTGAATTGGGGCATGGTCCTAATAAGTCTCTTTTTGTTGCTGTTGTGTTTGAAATATGGACTCCAAACATATTGTCAAGTCACCCACTGACACTAGTTCATTTTTTTGGTCTCTTGGACCTTTCTGGAATTCTTAATTTTTGTTTTGAAAATCCATGTGTGTGAATTGTAAAATTTTGTTTTGAAGGAGTGGTTGGTTTTTAAAAATTGGAAAAGGGGTTTTCAAAAAATGAATATAATATTTTTTTTGGAAGGTTTTTCTTTTTGTGAAACAATGTTTTGGGAGGAAGTGGAAAGGATTTAATGGGATTGGATTTTTTCAAATCTAAACTAGTGGTTTGTTGAAATAAATTTCTTTGAATGTGTGATTAATTTTAAGGTGTTTCTATATATATTTTTTTAAATGGGGTGTTTTGGGATGTTGAAATTTTTTTCAATCTGATTAAGTGGTTCCAGAAATTGGTTTCTAGAGGATGTTTTTTTCCTATAAAGGGTATTGGTCTCAATGGCCATAAGATTTTGAAAAGTTTCCATGATAAATTTCAGAAAATGGGAACAGGTTTTTTGGAGTAGCATAGTTGTTTTAAAATTTGTTAAAAATGAAAACAAGTAGGTTTTTAGGCAAATGGTTCTTGATGAATTTTGGTTTGTTTTGTGAAATATGAAAAGGGTTTGGGCTGGGTGGTGGGCGTTCATTTTAAAGGTACATGATTTTTGGAATGATGTTGTTTTATTTTTGCCTTTAGTGTTTTCATGGGTTCTCGCATGAATGGTTTTATTGATATCTGGAAGGATGGCCTATATGGAATGGTGGTTGGGTGCCTATTTTGGCATGGAAATGAACATGTAGTTATGATTTGATGTAACACCATCGGTGAATGTGGAAACACATCAAGTTAGTTTTTTTTCAAAACTTTTTTCAGCTGAAAAATTATGGCATTTGTTTACAAACCTAGGGTTGTGTGGATGGTTTTTTCTATGTATTAGAAGATTTTCTTTTTATATTTTCTTCCTTGTGATCTATAATTCGTACTCTTGTTGTATATTGATATGAGATCTTATTGGTGGCTCAGGTTTTGAGTAATATTCATTGGGTTTCTAAAGATGTGCTTGATGTTGTGATGTGACCATGGATAGTTCTCCATTGGAAATCATTCCTGTTGACAACCTAAGGATTCATTTAAAATGATAAATCCACCTCTTTGTATGATACCTTATCCTGATTTTGGTAATAAAAAACTATTTGGGATCGATTTAAAGTTCTTCCAGGTAGTGAAAAGTCTTTTGGATATAGTAGTTGTGTTGAGTGATGTTGATGTGTTTCACTGTATTCCTTGTCAATTCTTCCCCTCATTCGGAGTGAGAATGAATTATGATTTGTATCTATGAATTACTATTTTTATGAAGGTGTTTTTTTGGGCATCTGAGTTTTTTTGAGTGGTGAGATCCTTAGTACCCTGACTGCGGTGCATCAGATGCTTCAAGAATCAAGGATCTAGCCATAGGCCTCGAAGTGAAACTATCCACACATTCAAGAAATCACCAGAGGTGTGGTGTACTCGACTAGGCTCTAGCCTCCACCATTTTGGTATGTTAGTTTTTACTCTATTTTTCCACATCATATTGAATTTCCTCTTGTCGCAGTGAGCGTGGTGGATATACACCTCATACAATGTCAATTGTTTTGCCGTCATGGATCTGGTATTCTGATCAATGTCCCAGTGTGGACCACCTGTGTAAATCAGATGCGGTCTTAGTATTAACTATTAATAGGTGGATTGTTTTTGGTAGTTAATTTTTTTCTTTTGTGGTTTTTGTGGCCTAATTATATGGTCCACTTCCCTCCCCTCCCTAAGTGGTGGTGGTCTGGATCAGTGCTGAAAGTGTTGGCCTAGTTCTTATCCCCTCCATTAGGGAGTGGGTGGTTTAGATGTTCATCTTTTATCCCCATTAACATGGTTTTCTTGTTTTTTGTGGGAGAGTTTTGGTGATCCTATATAGGTCATTCACAATTATAGTTAATGTTGAATTCTTCTTTGTTTATTGCTAATTGGGTTCGAATGGTGGGGAGACCCACCCTGGGTCTCGTTGATTTTTCCTATTATGAACTTATCTAGTGATATTTGTATCTTAATGGTGGGGATTTCATCCCCTATTCTGATGGAGTCATTATTTTTCATGAGTTCTATTTGTTTTGAGTGATTTTTGGGATCATTGGTAAGAGCCCAAACAACATGGTTCTTGGTTTGGTTGTGGAGGTGTGACCCAATCTTTCGGTTGATTCTCAGGAAGTGGTTGAGAGTTGGTGTTTTGGTTGAGGTAAGAGGATTATGATCCATTAGATGTTGATGGTGATTCATTTGATTCGTAATATGGACCATATAGATAATGAATCTTTATGTGTTGATCAATCATCTGGAATGTGCTATGTCTTTTCGGGGGAGAATGCTTTAATGGTGGGGAGAATTGTCACACCCATTTTTTTCATGTCATGATTTTGATCCAATTCATTAAAAATCGTGATCCTTTTATTGGGTGTTGGGTGATATTAATTTTGATTTTTGAACTACCATATCAGTCTAGTCACCCTAATTTGGGTTTCCCATTTCTTTTTTGAGTGTTTTTGGAGAAATAGTGGTTACTTCCGGATTTGGGGCAACCGTGAGCCCACTTCTAGATTTAAAAATATATTTTGTGTCTTCTATAACTCATTAATTTTTTCTATCAATTTTGACTCATTACACTTCCCACTTGTCCTACACTAACATATTAAAACTATTATATCCTTTTTCACCCCTTATAAATTCCTATGCATGGTGAATTGATGTTACTTATTTAGGTATTGGGCCATCCCTTGGGCCCATTTCTAGTTTTTTTAAACAAAATTGTTTCATTTATATACAATTCCAATTTTAATATTTTTCAGTTATTTAAACTCCCACATCAATAAAATACCCCAATCCTCACCCCCATTATCTATTTTACCTTTTGGAGCTCATATGAGTCACGGATTATGGACAACATCTCAATGTCTCTCAAATCATCTAGAATCATGAAGGTAAATTATTTCATCCATGAATCATTCCACTAGTAATATTTTCCCCATAAATCATATTCCATAGGATCTGATAGACCATAGGATACTCTCCATGAAGTTTAATGTCATTCCCTTTTCTCTAAGGGTGCAGATCTTATGGAAGATGATGAGTTTTCTAGTTGAAAAGGTGAGATTCCTTCTCCTTTCTCCTCCCTCTTGTTCCTCCATTAATTATTTCATGGTTTTATAATATCCACTAGTCATGATTGACCTAGGGTTCTACTATCCTCTGACTTCTATTGGGTTTTTTTTCTTTTTTTGGGTCTATTGGTCAGAGGTTTAGTGTTTATAAACCCTTCGATGGTGATATTTGGTGTGTGTTTCCATTACGCCATGGATTTGAGGAAAGATATTCCATTCATAATCCTTTATCCTTTAATATTAATCGTTTTTTTTATTGTTTTTCATCTGATATATATGTTTATTATTATTTTTCATCATTTGGATAATTTTCTACTTTTGTAAAATGGTTGTTTAATCGTTGATTTGTGGAAGGTAGTGTTGTTTTGTCATAAAAGTGCACACCAGGTGTTTGATTAAATGTTTAGCTATCTTTCAAAACTATTTTCTGTGGTTTAGAACCATGTTTTTGGAATTTTTAATATTTTACAGTATATTTTATAAAATATTTCATGCAATTGGTACTTTATTCTTTGTTAAGTTCTTAAAATATATTGTTTGGTTTAAAAGGTTGTGTCATCTATTCGGTACATTTCCCTGCTGGATTATATGTGTTAGGTTTTATTTAAAAATTATTTATTTGGATTTATAAATAAATTTTACGAATGATAAATGGTTGTTTTTGTTCCCTATATGGATTTCCAATTTGTATTCGGTTTTACACACAAATGGGTTTTGGTTTACAATAGGTTTTGGTCCGAGTTGTCGGAAAATGGCCCGTTTCACATCCTTATGAAAATGGTTGTGTTTTGAATATGTAACCTTAATGTTTTAAGGGATCTATGCATGTTTTTTCTACTATAAATGGTGTGTATACACCTCCATAATAATAGTTAAATTCATACCTGTGTCAAATGATTATTTTGAGAAAGTATTAAAGGCCAGTTTAGCATTTGTTTTTTTATAAAAATGGTTTCCATGTGTATTTCATGTTATATATTTTGGGACAATTTTATAGTCCATGAAAATGATTTATTAATTGGTTTTGGGGCTTCCAAATCTGTGTTTTTATGTTATTGATGGTATTTTGGCCTTAAAAATCGTTTTTTTTTTGGATTTTATGTACAAGGCCTCGTTATACTCCTTGAAATTGTTTTATGAATCTTTTTATATGTTTATTATTTCATGAAAGAAATGTGAAGCATGATTGTCGGATGATTGTGTGTTTATTTTTTGGTAATGTAATTTTGATGTGGAAAGTATATTTGATAATATGTGTAACATGATTTAGCGAAAAAGGTAATCCTGGGTATCTTGGTGGGAGGACGTGTACTAGTATGCTAGTGATTCTGTGGGGATTGGCCTCTGTTTCACGTAGCGTGTTTAACAATGACAACACAAACTAAACTATGATGATGATGTTGTGGGGGGGCCTCTTGGATATGGGAATTTTCCCTGCTATATGCTCATGTGCATGAGAAAGGATATCTATTATACTTACTTTCACCGTATACTAGGTACCTGGTGCTCAAAACAAACTAGTGCCTAGGGTGTTCCTATGACCTGTGCTCATTGGCTATTTTTTACTCACGGTCAGCAAATGGTGTGTTTGGTTGGTAAATTCAGTACTCTGTGTGATTTATTTTATAGTGTAAATTATTTAAACCGGCCCTCTTTAAATCTATTTTCATTTTGATGATGCACCTCTTTGAAAATTGTTACTGGAATTTTGGATTATAAAACATGCATGTTTTTTATGGTAATTTTTTTATAAAAAATGGGACCTCATTTGGAAAACATACATTTATATATTGTATTAAAAACCTGAAATTGATTCTTCTTTTATTTTAATAGATGTGCATTCAGAAAAGATTAATGGGACAACCTACTGAGTTTTAATACTCATTCCTATAGTGTTCTTCTTTTTTTATCCCTTGTGCAGGTTTCAACATTAGTTTGATTGCTTTGGGAGACATGTGATCATTATGTTTGAGGGTGACCAGATGGGTAACGTGGAGTTAGTTGGTTATCAAGTTTGCTAAGTTGAGTTATTGTTTTAGTTGTACATTCAGTTTTTTTATACAAATAATGTTCAGTTTTATTTTTATATAAATGTATTTTGGGCTGTCCATTTCCTTCCACTGTTATTTTGATTGTTTATATATGGGATAAATCATTCCCTTTTGTACTCTGTTTATGCCCTTGGTGCTTCTGGCCATCCTGGGAGGATCAGGAATGCCTCCCGGGACTTTTCATGGGCTAGCCTTTGTGACCAGATCAGGGTCAACTCGGGCTGGATCATGACATCTTATATAATGATTTTTGTGATTTAATTAACTAATTACAGAGTTATAGTAATTTTAATGATATCATTTATGATTGTATTATCATCTGTTTGTTAGTAACATTTCAATGTCACACGTTATTTAAATAGAAACTGTTTTTTGTTTTTATGAATGTTCTATCAGATAAGATAATGTTCTAATTATTAGGTTATAGAAATATAATTTATAGAATTTTATTATTATAATATATATCATATTTAATCATTCAATTCACAAATATAATCAGGGTTTAATGATGATCATATAGAATGAGTGGCATCACATCATGGAGATAGTAGGTCGTACGTTCGCCTTAGCAATGATATCATTCACATAATTGTTTAATGGTATTGAAGTTAATGTTATATAATATTTAACAATAAGTATATTGATATAATAATCATATATAGTTATAAAATCTGCCATTATACCCATCCAAGTAAGGTGGTGGTGAAAATAGATTACACTATGACGTGGAGACGGTAAGCCGTACATATGCACCCGTGGTGATTTAATTTTTCATATGATGGATAAAAGAAAGAATATAGTTTTCTGACAATTGTAATAACATATCAGTATATGAATGATACAGATGTTATTACTATACAGTGAATAATCTAATGATGAGGTAGTGGAGGAAGAATAATATTGAAATAATTAATAGAAGAGATTACCTCTTCCTCGATGTGCTTCCTCTAAATCGCTTCTTGAAGCACTAGATTTTCTCATCAAAGTTGACCCAAACCTCTATAATGTTACTATGTAAGTTTATAAGTAAAAATAGTTGGTTATGTTCGAGTTGGATGGTGCAAAGTGATGTGAAGAGTTGTGGGAGGAGGTTCCCTTTAATAATTGAGGTGATGGGAACTTTTGGAAACCTCATAAATATTAATTAACAATAAAATTAAAACAAACTCAAAAACCTACAAAACGTCCCAATTTTGAAGATGTGATGTGATAGTGTTTTAATATAATCAAAATATAATTTTTATAGAAGTGATTATTTCAATTTAAACATTATCTTTTAAATTAACTCTTAGTTATTCTATTAAATTTTAATTAAGATAACAAATATTTCAATAGTAAAAGGGTTAAATAGTTATTTATTTTGTTTCAATTACAACATAAATAATATCCATAGGTAATTTTAGGCCATATTATAATTAGTATATATTTTTTTAAAATGGTGTATGATTTTAAAATAATTTAATAAAACACTGTTTTAAAAAAACAACAGTAGTGTGTGTTTTGAAACTATTCAATTCATGGATTTTTTTTAAAAAAAGTTATGATCAGATCAACCAACCAATTATTATATTATATAACTATGGGGACTAGGTAATAGAAAAAAATCATTGTACATATTAATTATATAAAACTATATTTTTTAATATTTTTAAATATATTAATTCGATATTTACATTAATTGAATAATTAATACATCAACTAGTGTAATTATTTAATATAATTATATGTGGGGTAAAAATTAAAAGCATAACACTATAATTAATACAAATATAAAATATTTAAAAATAATACTTTTATTCTAATTTATCTCCTAGAATCTATAACATTAAAAATGCTATACTTATTAAATTATGAATGTGAAAATATTAACATCACTTTGCATAAAATAATATAAGTATCACAACCTATTCCATATATATCCAAATAATAAATAAGTCGTCTCATGGATGATTATTGTTGAGATATACTCAAAAATAATACTTGGGAATATTTTTGTGTGTTTTGATGATTATTATAATTTTCATAATAATTGTTTGATTGATTTCTCATCAATTAATTAATTGGTACACCACCAATGTGTAAGTTTTTAAGGAAATTATATATTTCCTAAAAATTAAAAATAAATTACCATGATAAATAAAAAAAATTAAAATATTTTTCTATAAGCAAATTTATCTTCAGCATAACCTTATATAAAAAATGGTTTAGTTGGAAAAATCTCAGTGAAATATATTTAACCTTTCCTTAAATAAAATAAATTAAATGTACTAATCTCTTCAAAATTGCTTCTGAAGCACATCATTTTGACCCAATGATAATTTAGGTCTAATATAACTCATTCAATTATATTTATACATGTGTTCTAGAAATTTTATAATACTATTTTTACCCTTAATTACTTGTTTTCCCTTTTATAGTATTAATAAAATTTAAGGACGTTGCAATTCATAATTCCAAGAAATTAAATTAAAATATTTAAATGATTTGGGAATAATTATTCCAAAGATGGAATCCATTTTTCAAAAATTCAAAACACAAAAGTTTTAGTGATTAATTTAAAATAATTAATATTGTCGAAAAAATTGAATGAGTTTTTTAAAAGTTAAAATATTGCAAAAGATAGAAATATTTTTATATGTGAATTCAATGAAAAATTAATTCAAATAACATGAATTATATGGAATGATAAAATTATATTATAATTATACTTTAAAACTATTCAATAAAATAATTAAATTACCTAAACTATTTCAGTGAAAATTATTTTTTCTACTAAAATATTGTATAATTTAACTATTCATAAAAAAATTGAAACTTATCTAAAAAATATTAAAAAATAATCCAAAAAAATATTATATACTGGTTCCAAATAAAATGATTTTTTTATATATATAATATTTACATGTTTCTAAAACACGATTTAAAACTGGTGCACCAGCAAAAGGCGGTAATACTTCATTTTTTTAAAAATACTTCTTTTATCCAAAAAATTAAATTTTTACATATATCATGTCTAGAAAACAAATAATATAAATTTTAAACATTAGATTGAATCCATAAATAGTGTTTTTATTATGTTATAAACTCACTTATTTTCATTAAAATATTTATATATAAGGAAGTTAATACTAACCAAATTGGCCATTATATTGACTAGGATAAAATATTTAGTTTTTTCAATTCGCATATCCTGTGTTTTCCAAAAAAATATTTCAATCTCTTTTCACTGTTACCGGTTCCATATACTTATGGAAAACCAATAGTTAGAGTTTTCTTTCATGCCAATTTTTTTGCTTTCTGCCTATATTATCTTATGTGTAAACCTAGAGATTAGTTACTTTGGGTAAATGTTCTGTTTCTAACATTCCATTATAAAATGATGTTTTATTATTACTTTTTACGATGTGGGTTTCTATGAAATAAATTTTCAAGTAGTAAACCTTTTATAACCCTAATGAATTTTGTATGAGAAACTAATTTTATGGGGGGATAATATGACTCCCTAATATTTTATGAGATACATTCTTTTTAATTTCTTTGATGTCTTTTGTTATACGCTTCAACAAGATTAGCATGAACAATATGCATCACCATATTAGCATCCAATACATGAAACACAATTCTAGGCTTTAGTTAAAACAATATCATGTTCTTTTGATAAAATTCAATTCACATAAGACTAATTATAATTAAACAACTAATTATTATAACATATTCATTATAATGGTTGGAAATAATTGTATTCACATTCTTCTAAAAACTATTTAAATGCCAATAAGTGAGTCTATAAAATAATAAAATCACTTTTGATTTATTTTAATAATTAAAAATATATGTAATGTATTCTATATAAATGGTAAAATTCATTATATATGTTTTTTAATCCTTATATTGGAATAGATTCAATTTTTTGGATAAAAGAAGTATTCTTCAAAAACAATATGCAGTATTGATGCCTTTTGATGAGGCACCCATTTTAAATATAGTTTTTGAAACTATTATATATTCTATTGAAAAAAAAATTCTTCTTTGGAAGTGGGATATATAAATTTTCTTTCAATTAATTTTTGATATTTTTCTGATAAGTATTAAATTTTGATAAATAGTAAAATTATTCAAAATTTTACTTGAAAACATCTTTTTTCATCAAAATAATTTACATAATTAAATTAAATTATTTAATTGTTTTAAAGTATAAAGGGAATATATTTTTATCATTAAATATAATTTATTTTATTTTCATAAATTTAATATTTAATTTTGATGTAAAAACATGTCAATCTTTTTCAATGTTTTAAAATTTAAAAACTTGTTCTTTCTTTCCAAAAAATTGGATTATTTTAAATTAATTACTAAAAATAATTATTTTTTAATTTTTAAAAAAGGATTCCATATTTGGAATCAGTAGGAAAAAAATGTGTAATTAAAATTATTTTATTTTTGGACATTATCAATAGTAACATTGATACTTTTTATTAATATGATTAAAGGGTCAAATGGGTAATTTTGGGAAAGAATAATATTATATAATTATCTTAACACATTTATTAATATCACTGGATGATTGTGTTTTGACCTAAATAATCCTTTTGTCAAAATGGAGTCCTTTGGAAGTCCCATGGATGAGATTAAAACATTTAATTGATTTTATTTAATGAAATCATAAATATGTCTCACTCATATTTTAGTCACTAAACCATTTTTCTTATAAGATTATGCATAACATAAATTTGATTATAAATACTTATTTGAAAGCTTAAATGTATTTATTTATCATGGTAATTTATTTTCAATTATTAGGAAATACATAATTATCTAAAAGACATATAGTTTGATAGTGTTTAAATTAATTAATTGATAAAAAATCAATAAAATTATTATTATTAAAATTATTATAACCAATAAAACACCCAAAAAACATTACAAATTCTTATTGGTAAATTATATCTCGACCATAATGATCTAATGGTCTAGTTATTGACCATATGGATACATATAAAATAGATTGTGACACTTATAATATTTTATTTAAAGTGATGTTAAAGTTGTCAAATTCATAATTTAATATGTATATTAGTTAATGTTCAATTTTCTAGAAGCGGAATTCAACTAAAATTAATCTTAAGAAATAAATTATGCATTCATTCATCATTTAATTATATTTTTAATTTTTTCCAAATATATAAGTATATTAAATAATTATACATAACATATGTATTAATTATTTTATTACTTGAAATATCAAATTAATTTTATCAAAAATATTAAAATAAATATAATTTCAGCTAATTAATATATCCAATTATTTTCCTATATGAACTATAAGCTAAATAAAAATAATTTCAAAATTGGATCGTTGATAAAATCATATCTTGATATTTTTTAAAATCCATGAATTGAATAGTGTCCAAATTGACACTATTGATGTTTTGTTAAAACAATGTATGGTTAAATTATCTAAAAATAGAAAAACATTTATAAAAAATATATAATAATTACTATATTGTATAAAATTCACTAAGGTACTTATTTGTGGTGTAATTGACATCAAATAAATAAATATTTCACCCTTTTAATATTGAAATATTTGTTATCATAATTAAAATTAAACTAAGTGGCTAAGTATTAATTAAAATTTTAATATTTAGATGTAAATGAATACTTGTCTAAAAATTATTGCTTGATGAGATTACAATCCTATCTTGTATTATTTTATAAATTGGGACATTTTTTAGGTTTTTGTGTGGTGTTTGATTTTATTATAAATTAATATTTTTGAGGTTTCCAAAAGTACCCCTCACCTCAGTTATAAAAGGGAATCTCCTCCTTGACTTATTCACATAAATTTGAGCCTTAATGCACAGAAATTCCCTACCATTTTTTCTTTATCACCTTACCTAGTAATATTATAGAGGTTTAGATCTTCATAAAATACCAACTCAAGTTCTCTAAAAGAAGATTTAGAGGAAGCACATCGAAAAATAGGTAATCTCCTCTACTAATTCATTCAAACTTTTTTCTCATGCTACATCCACATCATAAGTTTTTCCATTATAAATTAAAAAATCCATTATAAATTATATAATGATATGTTTTTATAATTAGGAAACAACCACATTCCACCTTCTATTCATCGAACAAAAAAATCACCAAGCCTATGTATGTATGGATTACCCTATCCACGCCATGGTGTAATTTGTTTTTCACTACCACTTGACTTGAGGGGTATAATGTTGGAAATAATAACTATATATGATTATTATAACATTTTATTTATTCTAGAACAATATATATACCATCCATGTCGGTACCATTTCATAATTAAAGGAATTATATCATCGCTCGTGCATACGTACGCCCTACCATCTCCACTATGTGATGTGATTCCTTTACAAAATATCTATTAAATCTTGATTATATAAACATAAAGAATAAATAAATATAATAGATATTATTTTAATATCAATTTAAATATATAAATATTACCTACTAAAGAGAACCTGAACTTATTTGACAAAACATGCATGAGAAAGTGCATCATCTAATATCTACAAAATGAGTAATAATGAAATATTATTACCGAAGTGATGCTAATGTGATAATATATTAAATCACAAAAAAATTATGAATATTTATTAAGTCAATGAAATTATTAAAATAATTATAAATAAGCATAGGATACATAAAAATGATAGTGGACCTATTGAATAGGATAATTTTCCAATCTCATTATTATCTGATATTGTTAATATGTGAGTATTTACTAGGGGAATATTTATCATCCATTTACATGTTTTCTAAAAATGTTTTCATAAAATGTTTAATATTATTCTATGTATGTTTCAATCCATTTTTACTCATTTTTTACTTTTACTACATGGTTTTGAAGTAAAACTTATTTCATTTTACATATGAGGTTCTTTTTTGACTTTTCTGACAAAAGTATGAGAAGAATGTGTTTTTAACATATACAGAATGGATGGATTTTTATTCCATATTTCAATGATGTTTCCTCTACATGATTTCAATGTTATTTTCAACTAAATTATTTTATTTTAAAATTTCATGACATTTTAAAAAGAAATTAAACAAAAAAGGATATCATCATTTAGAATCTATTTTAATTGTTTTATAAAAATAATTTTCTATCTAAAATAACACTCTTTAAATAATGTTTTGCTTCTATCCCTATTATTTCTATGATATTATTGTTTTAATTAAGGTATGATATTTTATATGGATTATTTTATGATTTAATGATGTTTTATAAACCCATGTTATTTCATAGGTTATGGTATAATGAATGATTTATGTTTTGTGGAACATGTGTGAATGGTTTCATTATGAGATTGGTGGGGAAATTATCTCTCTACAATGCATTTTGTAAAGTTTTATATCTCATGATATGTAAAATACTATAATGGAAAGTAAATATGTTTATGTAATATAGGGCTGAAACGTCAAGTGTATCTGGTTCAGTATTACAGGTATGAAACAAGGAGTAAACTCGGTTTAGTAATGAAATTTGTCCACTGTGATGGTATTAGATATGATCCATGGCTAATATGGAAATAATTTTATATTATTATTTGTTTTCAATAAGTTCAAGTTTTATTCCAATGATATGGTGTCATGGTTAATGTTTCATTATGATTTTTTCCTTTCAAGCTGTTATGATTTTTTTCATTACTCAAAATTTAGTTATTAAAAAGTTATATTCATGTTATTACATTCAGATGATCATTTTTTTTATTACCCTTTATAGTAATATGATCTCACCATTACTTATGTTTTCATACCTCATGTTATAAATAAATCATTTATGTATGATTAATAATGAGGAAAATCTTTATGGGGGATATTGAAGATCTTTCAAAAGAAAATAGAATGTATTCCATGTTTCCAAAGGCAATAAACTATTATGATCCTTAAGTGTCAATATTTATAATGTAATGTATATTCATATAATAATATTTAATATTTATATACTTCATTCTTGGATAATTATAGTTACTGAATGATAAAAAGGGTGAGCTCAAATTCAATTTAGTACCAAAATAGACTCATAATGGGTGAGCTCATGTTCTTTACAAAGGTTCAGTAATGGATTATACAAAAGTCATATAGTACCATTGACCAAGATAACATTATATTGGAATTATACCTTAACATTTGGAATGCACATAAGCATATAAAATCATTTTCATATTATCTACGGCTTATTTCAACGACAATAATAGTGGATAGAGTCCATTACTAAAATATGTTCACTCCTCATTCTATCCATGTATTACCAAACTATATATACTTTCAATTTCATTAATTTTTATCTCATGAGATAAAAATCATTAAAAAATTCATTGTATGAAGATATTGGTCACACCCATCTCATAATGAAATCATTCTTACATATTCCACAAAAACATAAATCATTCATCATAGGAAAAACCATGAAATAGAATGGGTTTATTAAACATCATTCCCTAATATAATAATACTTAAAAAATTTCATTCCATAATTAACATAATAATATTATAGTAATAATAGGAATATAAAAATGTCCCTATTTAAATATCATCATCTTATATGTAAAATAATTTTTATAAAACTCTTGAACTTAATTCATGAGGAAAATGTACTATCTTCTTCAAAAATATTTTATTTTCTCAAAATTCAGCCAAATTATAAAAGAAATGAATTTAGGTGAAAATAATCTTGAAATAAGGTAGATAAATTTTAGGGAAATACGTTATAAAAAATGCTCGTTTCATATAAGTTAAAATATCATTCTCCTCATACTTTTTCCAAAAGAGTCAAAAACTACCTTATCTGGTAAATGAAATAAAGATTTCTTCCAAACCATGTAATAAAAGTAAAAAATGGAGAAATATGACATTAAACATATATTTAAGAATAATAAATATTTTAAGACAACATTTTATGAATACATGGACATGTATGGTAAATATACCCCCTATAAATACATACATGTAAATAATCTCGGATAAAAATGAGGTTGAAATTTTTTCTATTACCTTAGTTAAGGTTTTATTTATATGTATATGAACATCCTATATAATAATTTAAAAAAATTCATTGAATTATTCTAGAATAATCTTCATTTTTATGATTTCATATATGACCATATTATCAACCATTTGGTAATAATACTTCATTATTACTCGTTATTTGGATATTAAATCCCTATTTTCTCTTTAATATTTTCTTGAATAAGTTTAGGTTCTATATTTTATGATATATTTATATCATTAAAAATTTATATTAACATAATATATATAATATTTTTATATTCTTTGCATTTATATAGTCAGGATTTAATGGATGTCAAGTAGAATGAATTTCATTATGTTGTAGAGACAGTAGGTCGTATGTATGCATGAGAGATTATATCATTTCTTTAATTATGAAAAGGTATTGATTTCAATGTTATATATATTATTACAAAATAAATAAAATGTTATAATAATAATATATAGTTATTATTTTCATCATTATTCCCGTCAAGGTCATGTGGTGGTGAAAACAGATAACCCCACGTTGTGGAGACGACAGGTCGTACGTAATCAGGCATAGTGATTTTGTTTTCTTGTAGGATGGATAGTAGGGGGAATATGGTTCTATAATAATTTTAATAACATTTAATTATATAATTTATATTTTAGTTATTAATATAAAATGAAAAAACTCATTAACATTAAGTATAAATAAAAGAAATTTGAAAGAATCGGTAGAGGAAATGACCTCTTCTTTGACGTTCTTTACCTAAATCTCCTCTTAGAGTGATAGAGTTGGTCTTTAAAAATGATCAGAACATCTATAATGTATGTAGATAAGTTGAACAGGGAAAATTTCATGACATGGAAAAGCTGAAAGGTATAAATTGATGTGAATACATGAGAGAGTAGGTCCCTTTTTATAGTGAGGTGAGGAGCACTTTTGGAAACCTCAAAAATTATAATTTATAATAAAATAAAACCCCACTAAGAATCCTAAAAAATTGTAAAACATTAGAATATGAGATTATATATGGATTTAAATTAATCAACCAATAGTTTTTATTCAATTTTCTATGTCAATTTAAACCTTATCATTTTAATTAGCACTTAGTTATTCTTTTTAATTTTAATTAAGATAACAAATATTTCAATAATAAAATTGTAAAATATTTACTAATTTGATGAAAATTATAACATAAAAATTTACCTTAAATAATTATATATTGTATTATAATTATTATATATTTTTAAAATATGTTTTATAATTTTTGAATAATTTTATAAAACATTGTTTTAACAAAACAACAATATCGTCAATTTTGACTCTATTCAATTCATGAATTTTTAAAAATATTATGACAAGATGTAATCATAGAAAAAATTATTTTATTATATATCTACGTGGACTATATATTCTCAGAAAATCATTAGACATATTAGTTAGCTAAAATTATATTTATTTTAATATTTTTAATAACATTATTTTGAAATTTCCAATAATAAATTAATTACTACAATAGTTTTGTGTAATTATTTAGTAAACCATTTTTTGGGTTAAATTTAAAAATAAAATACAATAATTAATAAAAATATGTTATTTTTTATAATAATACTTTTTGTAAAATTAATCTTCAAGAAAATTCTGCATTAAAAATGATATACTTATTACATTATGAATGTGAAAACTTTAACATCGATTAAAATAAAATAATATAAGTGTCACAATCTCTTCCATGTAGATAAAAATTCCAATAACAGACCCTTGAATTATAATGGAATATATATACTAGACCAATAATTATTGGGAAATAAGTTGGGTCTTTTTACGGTCATTGTCATTTTAATAATAATTGATTTATCGATTTCTCATCAATTAATTTATATGTAATCCAACAAAGTTTAAGTATTTAAGGAAATTATATATTTATTAAAAATTAAAAATAAATTAACATGATAAATAAAAAGAAATTAAATTTTATATAAGTATCTATAATTTAATTTATCTGCAGCTTAAACATAAATAAAAAATAGTTTAGTTATTAAAATTTGAGTGACACATATTTAACATTTCTTTAAAAAAATTAAATGACATAATTTCATTCAAGTGGATTCCAAAGAACTCTATTTTAACACAAGGATTATTTAGGAAAAAACAAACTCATCTAAAGATAATAAAAAAAAATTAGGGTAACTTTATAATAGAATTTTTACCCTTAATTACCTGTTTTCCCTTTTACTATATTGATAAAAATCAATTATGTTACTACTCATAATGCCCAAAAATAAAATAAAATATTTGCATAATTTGAGCTGACTGATTCCAAATATGGAATACAGTTTTTAAAATTAAAAACACATAAGTTTTAGTAATATATTTTAAATTATTCCCATTTTTGGAAAGGTATAATGGGTTTTTTAAGATAAACCATTTTAAATGATTGAAATAATTTTACATCTAAATTCAATGTAAAATTAATGATATAAAAATAAATTAAATAAAATTATAAAAATATATTCTATATATAATTTAAACCCAATATATAATATAATTTATGGACATAAATTATTTTATAGAAAAAACATTTTCTCTATTAAAATTTAGTGTAATTTTACTATTCATCAAAATTTAAATCTTATCAGAAAAATATCTAATATTCATCTAAATAAAATTTTGATTTTCCTCTTTCCAAGAATACCTTTTCTTTGTTTAAAGGAATATAATAATGGTTCAAATCTATATTTAAAATGTGTGTGCCATCAAAAGGCAGCAATACTGCATTTTTTTGAAAAATACTTCTTTTATCAAAAAATTGAATTTATTCTTTTATTATGTATATAAAACATATAATATGAAATTTAAAAATTATATTCAATAAAGAACTAGTGATTTTATTAATTTATTGACCCAATTATTTTCATTTAAATAGTTTTTTTCATATTAATGTTAATAATATTCATACAAACCATATAATGACTTGGTTGTAATATTTAGTTGTTTATATATACTCAGTCTTGCGTGAAATGAATTTTTTTGAAACAACTTGAAATTTTTTGTTACACAGGAAAAGAATAGGGTTTCATATATTTTATGTTAATATGGTGTTGAGTATGGCACAAGTTAATCTTGGTGCAGCGTTTAACACATGACATCAAAGAAATTAAAAAGAATCTATCTCATAAAAATAAAGGGGTTTTACAATAATAATGTCATACATAATGATAGACATCTAAAACATTCTATTGTGGATTATTCTAAAAAAAATATTATCCTTGAGGCTTGTTCCAAGGCATCTAATACTATATAGTGTTTTCTAATGCATCTAATAATATTGAGTCATGTGCTAAGACATCTTCTTATATGTGTAAGGTGTCTTCTAAAACATAATCATGTTTTTCTCATGAGACCAACAAATTCATCGAGGGGAAATAGTGGGCCCCTCCAATAAATTAATACGTCCAATGCATTTCTCAGATGAAAGGTGTGGATCATAATGTACAATCATTTATATTTTAAACTATAATATGAAATGTAAATACTTTCCACGATCAAGAAACATAATCATAATCTATACAAAGTTAAGTGAATGGTTTAAAAATTGTATATCCCCGATAAAACTAAACATAAACCATTTGGGTGAATAATAATTATTGTAGCACTCCAAAATATACCCCAAGGGATAGGGGTAAATGGTTTTTTTCTATTGATGAATATAAATATCCAAAAAATATTCTTGAAAAATATCATAAGGAAAAAACATTTTCATTTTAAAAAATAATATCATTTTCAAACAAATATTTTAAAACAAGTTGAAAATATGATTCTTCAAAAATATACATTGAATCTTATAAAAAAATATTTAAAACATTGATTGGTGATGAAGGAAAAAAATTATGTTCCTGCTGTGTACGTTAAAACAATAATTCCTTTCAAATTCTGGTTAAAAGTCAAATGGGATGGATTTTGAAAATTACATAAAGATTCCATTAAAAAAGTGTAAAAAAGTAATAACTGGAAAATTTTTCATCAATTAATAATTATGAAAAGGTAAAAGACATTTTTGAAAACATATTTAGAAAATATGGTTTTGGAAGAAAAAATGGATTTCCGACCAAATAGACTAATGATGTGTGATTATTTAAAAAAAATTTCCTTAATTATTTTCAAATCCAAATTGAAAAATGGTATTATTATATGAAAAGTATTATTAATAATAATAGAATAATAAATAATATAAATTTTAGGATAGATATATCAAATAATTATCTCAAAGTATATACAAACATAAACATTCGTGAATAATGACGTGTTTTTTAAATAAACCCTTACTAGTTTGGTAACGTTGGATTTATAATACCCATGAAATAGATTTCTATAAATTAATATTTATATTCCATAAATATAAATTAATTAATCATATTTCATACCAAAAGGTTAGTATACACACACACACACAAAAGTGGTGAATATGGTGTATGTCTCATGGAAGTAAAACTGAGATGAGAAACCCATACACTAAGTCTGAATCATCACATAGAAATTTATCTTCTAAAATAATAATCATATATTAATTATTTACATTCTTAATAAAAAATCTCAATTTTTTTACCCAATTTATTTCTAATATTATGAATTTATATATGATAACATAGTCAATTAATTTTACATCATATGTTTTGAGGATACGTAGATTATATGTCAAAAATTACATTGGTCAATTGATTATGGTCAAAGTGTTTGTTATTTGCACATATCTAGAATAATATTCACGAATTTATTATCATATTTAAAAATAAATTATACTTTTAAAACCAATCAGTAAATATTGTTTTTATAAATGATTTATGTTATGGTCATGGAGACGATAGATCATTGGTACGAATTATTAATATTTCCATTTTTTATTGATCCTTATTGAAATGTGGTAAATAATATTTTATATTTAAAAATATTAATAATATAATAAATACCATATTATTTCTTTAAATATACTTACATATATCATCCATTATTTATTCTCAGGAATAGAGAGTCACATCGATTTGTGGAGGCTGTAGTCCACACGTACTCAAGCAACATTGACGTATTTTATTGAGTGAAAAGGTAAGAAATAAAATTATATATTAATTTATTTTAATTAAAAATATGTCATTAATTTAATAATTATGTCTTTTATATAAAAAATAATCATTAAATTTATCCTTCTCTTCTTCCATGATAAACGTTATTGAATGATTAATCATACTACTTCGCAAGGTGGTAGCCCACGATACACATAAGTGATGTTATCATATACCATATAAAATGGAATGTAAAAAACATATATATGATATAAATAATTTATAGTTATAATTATGTTATTTATATTATAAATATATTTTATATCAATCATTATACCCAACTGTGAGTGGTGTTAATGGAATAAATGAATTATATTTGGACGTGAGGTGGTAGTCTGTCATACACTGTAATGATGATTTCATAACTTGTTTGATGGATGTAGTCATGGTTTTTTGTCGTTAACTAAATATAAAAAATTATAATAATATTTATGATCATGAAATTATTATATAATCATGGATTTATAATAATTGTATTAGGTGGAGGAAGAAAAAAAATGCTCGTTGAAGAACGTCACCTCTTATTTAGGTAATCTATATAGGCCTTCACCAAAATATTTACAAGAATTTATTTCATCCTAAAAAAATTAGTATTATGAAGGGGCATAATTTTTAATATTATTTGGCTAGGATGTGGTGATGTTTACAGATTTGTGTCAAATCACATAGAGGGTCATGGGGTGAATCAGTGATCCATTTTTCTATTTAGAAATAGTTTATATTAAATAAAACCACTCTTGCTGGTTAAATATTTAATTCAATATTATTATGACTACAACACATAAATTGATCAATTCTTTAAATACAATGTCATAAAACACATGGATTAACACGTTTTATTATAAATTCCTCCACCTTTTCCTATTTTTCATTCACCCCAATGTGGATTCTCCTCTATAATATTATAAACAATTTCAATGGTGAAACATGGTTATATTATATATCACCTAAATATATATAGGAGGTTCATTAAACTAAATCTCATAGTGTTTATAAAATACACATTATCCTTCTCTAAAATACACACTAGTGACTTATTCTCCTAATTCACATAACAAACATCCTACTCCCAACTCCAACCGAGAGGTTTCTTTATTTTCTTAATGCTTTTCCCTATGTAGGTTGATCAGTTGATCTTAATAAAATAAATTGCTAGATAACACATTCCAATGTATAATTATATAAAATTCTTAGTATTCTAGTGTTTCTCAAATATCTCTAATCAACTGTATTTGATTTGTTTCATCATTCCAACAATGCTCAGGCTATGTCTCCTTCTTTATGATGAAGTACTAAACACAATTTAATGTTTGAAAGTGGTGAACATAAATTCTTCAAGAATATTTATATGAAATAAGGAAATTTTAAAATATTATCTCACCCATTCTTCAAAAATTCTTTAAAATTTTCCAATTGGATATTATGTCTTCTTATATTCTACCCAACTTCATTATCAAATTAAATACAATTTGTGCATGGACCTCATGGAATCTAAAACATTATCAATAGATGTTATAAACAATATTATTATGTTATTATCAATTATTTTTTGGTAATCTCAATTTCCCATGAGATTATTCACATGGTCGCATTCTTAGTAACTATACACCTTCATGTTTTAGCATCTTGTGAACAAACTCAAATTATAATTCCCTTGTCCTTTTCTTCTATTCACATGCTACATGATATGTATTCCCTTAGTATCATTAATCCTTTTTCTTCATCCCTTATTCATTTTATCATTCAAGGTGAATGGTCTATCCATGTTTATGTGATATTTTTAGTACCTTTACATGAACCAAGTGTGTCTCACACTCATTCTTCAACCAAACTATTCTTTTGAAATCCTGGTTAGACTAATGAGTGAAACTTCTCTTTCACATGAAGAGTTATTATGATCTCAATTCCTTTACATAGGAAAATAGATTGGCATGTGGGTTTTTCCATGGTGTACCCACAAATTATTCACCAAACCATGGAAGATCAATTCTTGTCTGCCCCTTCTTCATGCATGCATTTCACAAGGGAGATCATGTGGACCCTTCTTTATTTTGCATGATAAGGTTGTGTGTCTCTGGGAGTCTCTTTATTTTCTTCACATAACCAATAAGGTTATATAGGAGGTCCTTTATGTGACATGGGGTATGTTAGAAGCATCCTTATAAAATTACTTTTCATCATTGGAAGACTCATGGGATTGTCCGCCACATTATTGAATTATGCAAGCTTCATCTTCATCAGGACAAAGAATCACAGAAACCACTATTTTCATGAGATCTTAATGTTTATTATAACTCAATCCCTTTAAGGTTCAGTAGATTATATAGGAAATTTGACACAACCAATTTCCTATTTATAATATTTTATATGAATCTATAAATCACCCAATGATATTATGCTATATTTATTTCTGGAACTCTCAATGTATTCAAGACTCATTCCTCACTGGAACCACCATGTGATTCATCCGGTATATTAATTTGATCACATCATCGATCATATGATGGATCGGTGTGAACCCAGTCAATAATCTCATGATAATTTACACATAAAATATAAATAAACACATAGGATTCATATGTTAGTTGATCTTCATGTGGTGGATTCAAATATTGTATGCATGCCTTCATGTGATGTTTCTTATTCTCAGTTGGTTGTCACATTACCATCTCAGGATCCATCGATCATCATAAGATACCACAATTTTTTGTTATTCCTTCACGCAATATACTCATTTGATGCTACATGTTATTACAGTTGATTCAATTATCCATATTTGAATAATTCTTTTAGTGATTACATTCACGAAATACATATATTTTATAAAGGTTCTTGGTACCATTGAGTTTTTATTGATGTCAATTTGTGGCCAGTTTTCTTGAGATCTCATATATAGTAGACTCATCGGGAGGTAGGAGACGATGATGATGGTCTTAAACCCTTAGGGTGCAGGAGATCAGATGGCCTAAATTGATCCCATATAGTACCCCACATTCTACCTAAATATATTTAACTAATGAAGAGTGTTGTTGAATCTACATCCCAAATCGATAATTCTCCCAAATTATGATCTGTTATATCATTTATGTTTTGAAACTTAATTATCAATCTAGAAATGGGGAATGGCACCCGTACACCTACACACACAAGTAGGATTCAACCTAGTAGGATACTAGATGAAACTATGCTCCTCTACGTGCGCTCTATGGACTATATACACTATCCTACTCTGAGAATGCATTGACTATAAATTCCCTTCTAACAAGAGGTCGACATGGTCTATATTATTGAGCAAGGTAGACATATGGGTCCCACAATGTTATAGTAAATCATGGATTATTCTAGCTAGTGGGTTTTTTCACTTTTATATAAATACAGATTAAAATATACTTAGTAATAATAAGTATCAAATAAAATTTTGACATTATGACATAAAAATCCCATATACAAATTCCAATCCCTCAAAATCTCCTCATCAAAAAGTTTCTTTATAAAAATTAATATTTGTATGGTCTTTATCTATTATAAATTCTCTATGAATTAATATTAGTATTTCGTGTCAATATTTAACTTTAATATTAATTTATATATTTTCACAACCTTCACATCCTTCAAAAAATATTGTAACAATGATCAATTTTCAAACATCTCTTGTACATAACATAAGAAATAGGATTAGTTTAAAAATCATCATACATCACCATTGAGAATTTCCTAAATATGACATCCAATTACATTAGATGTTACTATAAAAACTCTATAGGAATCAACACTTAATCAAACAACACATATTGAATTAAAAAAATCAAACAAGGATAAATAATGTTAAACTTTTTTGTCAATATAAACACATATAATAAGTTAAAATGTTATGATAAATTTTATCACCTTATTGGAAATAAAAATGAAATGGGAAAATTATTTCTTATCAACTTATATTTATTCTCAAAAAAATTAAAATACCACTTATATAAAAATTTAATGATTTCTTATAAGAAAGGAATGATCACACTAGATTCTCATAGAAAATAACCTTTAGTTAATCAACACTATTTCAGTATGGTATAACCTGAGGTAGAAAATGAGAGAGATAAAACCAAGGATGTGTTAGAAATCCATAAATATTTTTCCTGTGAAATAATTCTCTTAAATTATCAATTATTATTAAATGGATTGTAAATAATCAGATTTATCAATAAAATTATATATTCTTCACATAATTCAACAAAAACATTATAAATTTAAAGTCAAAAAATATATATCTCCCCATTTATTTTTATTTTCATCAACCAAGACCCCCCCTACCACACCCCATCCATAACTAATATTATTAATTCAATTAGAAACAATGAATGATATTTTGATTGGAAAACTTCATCTTCTAATTTTAAAAATCTATTTACAAGTTATACATTCACTATATAATAATTATAATGACCCAGCCTTAAAAAATTATATAATATTGAATTAAATGAATTGATTCACATTGAAGACCTTTTCAGGTTTAGAGTTTTAGAAAATTATAACATAACTATTACATCTCAAAAGAAAAAAGGTAAACACTTCTACACAGTTTCCATTTTTTCATAAAATAAAAACTCTTAAAAAAAGATTCATGTCAAGTTCCATGTTTTAGAAATCATAACTTTTCCTTGATCCCATCCTTGACCTTATTCATCTTTAAGTCCTGTGAAAATATTTCAAAACATGGGATAAGAATAAAGAGCTCAGTAAGGGTTATGAAAAAAAGAAAAAAAACATTTGTTCATAAATACATACCAAACATGAACTATTTTACTTACCTCATGAAATCATAATATTTTATGAATAACACATAGAAATGATAAATCATAAAGGTAACTTGTGTCATTCATAACATACTTATATTGTAGCTATCATAGCTTTATTTGGAGTTACTTTGAAATACCCATCAGAGTATATTGCCTAAATATATTAGGAGACACATTCACATTTACCTCTTTCATGTTACCTAATGCATTGGAGAGCTATCTCTGGCTCACCTACCCTAGGTTTATCAGGAAACCACCCCTATACATATATAATTCCCAAGAACGATATCATGATCATAGTACATAACATAATAATAAAGGAAAGATAACATTTCCACATTGCAATAAAGAAATATCATTTTAAGATATTGAAATAATAAATCCATTATAAAAATCATTTTCAATACCAAAATATGTAAAAAGAGTATATGGTATTTATTTTTTCCTTTTAAAAACATTACGGCTTGTTAAGGAATCCAAAGATCAAATAATAGCCACAGCGGTAGAAAGGTCGTTGTCAACGCTTACGTTAAAAAAAATTCCATTTTGTTGTTTAGTAAAATAATTCATATAAAAAGATTCACTTTTAATGAAATGAAAATTCAAAGGGGTTTATACACCTTATAATATAATGTCCTGTATAAAACTAAACATGCCTCAATGAAAGGAGATTGATACGAAGTCCCTCACCATGTGTCCGACTTGACCCGTTCGTTCTTTAATATCTTGAGTAATAAACTAAAGTTAATTTATACTTTCTTAAGAACCTTTTTCGAGTTTATTGTTCATTTTATATCACTTATTACCATGTTATAAACATTATGTAATCATTCAAGATAATAATGTTCATTTTGTCGATATTTGGTACCTGAGTCAAAAAAGAACACCTTATATTTACAGGTTATCCATGTGTTCAATAGTACATTATATCCAGTATGACTTTCATTATTTAGATATCATATATATCCTATATATCCATTATATATATATATATATATTTATAACAATACATATCATTTTGAGGTAAGAAATGAAAGGCACCGTTCATGGAGACAGTAAGTCGTACGTACGCATGAATGCTACTTTCATTTCTATTTCTTATTTTAATGGATTTAAAACATAATTATATTTAATTATATTGTATTTCCCGTATAATATCATATATAATATAATTAACTTTATCCTTTATATGTCCCACATATGGTATTAACGAGTCATATCACTTTGAGGGGGTGGTAGTCCGCACTTCCTCAAATGAAATTATCGCATTTACCCATAATGGAAACAATTAAGGTATGTTATAAAAGAAAATTCCAGAATCATGAATAAAAAATAAACACAATATATATCATATATAAATATTTTGTCATCTTAATGGACACCATGATAGGCAGTATGAGATAATCGAACAATCAATGTCTCGTGAGGCGTTAGTTTTCCACCCACAGAAACAGTATATTCTTCATCCATTAGATGGAGGTGTGTGTTACTGTAGTTCGAAAAATTCTCATAACAACATCCTAGTATATTTAGTATACTAGTGTTGTTATAAAATAAAGGAATAAAAAGAGTTTAATTGTTGTAGAAGTAAAATAAAATAAAATATGTTAAGAGAAACGGTTGCCTTTAATTTGGGTAACTTCCTTTGGTTTGAACCAAAAGGACTTCTTGAAGTTCCTTCTGCCTAAGGTAAGACTTATAGGGGGAGGAGAGGAAAGTATGGAGCTTAATTGGGTAGTTTTTGGACGATCCTAAAAGCATGAGAGGTGTGAGGAATTGGTTTGAAGTGAGGAAGTTTTATAAGGGGGGGAGGGGATCTTTATAAAAGTGTGATATTATTTTGGTATATAATGATATTCAGTTTCTAAAGGTCCAAACCTAATTAAAGAAAAATATAAGATGACTCATGGTGGAAATAATATCATCCAATAAGAATTTGATAGGTTTTGGATATTTTTTTGACATTTATGATCTTATTTATTTAAATCTATAATTAACGAGGTAAATAATTTATCATTATTGTGTCATACAAAATTTAAATTATTTGATGTCTAAATATTATAAAAATTTTAAAATGATGTAGGAAATATTTTTATATTTCCAATGAATATTAATAGTCAAAATGATAATTTATATAACTCTATGTAAAAATTAATTTACTAAAAGATATTTTTTTTGTCATTTGTTCCTTTACATTAAGTTAATTAATCTAAATTGTCATTATCAATTCCAAGTGGCTCAATGGGGTCCCAAAATCGACCCAAAAATGAGCATGGTAATAAAAGACTCATCCAATATGTTTTGCATAACTGTTAAGGTAATTTTAAATTATTATAATAATATTTTTACCTTTAATTACCTTATTTACCTTTAACGGCGGTAAATATAAGTCAAAAGTTATTATTCACCAAAAATTATTTTCATCTTATTGAACCACATTTTACTTACTAAAAAAACCATGTATGTCTGAATTTCAAAATTCAATTCATAGAAGAGGTAAAATTTCATTTAAATGAAAAATTCAGTTTTTTTTAAATACTACTAAGTGGTTTCACTATTCATCAAAAATTGATGTTTTTTTAGAAAAATACCAAAATTTAAGAATAATATATATTTTATGTTTTGAATTAAAATATGATTTCTATTTTATGAAATTCTAAACATAGAATTTTCATTAATTAATTTAAAAGTAATTTCCATTATCAAAACAAATAGCGTGTTTTTAAAATCAATAACTATTAAAAGATTCATACTTGTTTGTGTGCAATTTCAAAGTGAAATTAATTCCAATAAACAACATTGAATTAAATGATAAAAAAATATTATAATTACACTTTAAAACCAATTAAGAAGATAATTTTAGCATATAAATAAATTAGGTTAAAAGTCACTTTTTAATTAAAATATAGTATTTTTCACTATTCATTAAAAAATGAACTTTATCTGAAAAATAAAAAAAAATTATCCCAAATAAATTTTTAGGTCCTAATTCTAAAAAAGAGTTTTATTTGGTCAAATAGACCATATTAAAATTACTAAAAATAAATTTAAGGAGGGTTCTCCATTAAAAGGTTGTAAATCGACCATTTAATGTAAATTATTCTTAAAATTAGATTCATTCAAATTTTAATACTATAAAATTTTATTGGATAAACATAAATACATTTAATAAAGATATATAATCATATTTTAGTTAGTTTTGTTCATTCCTGAAAATACAATGTCTAGGAGTCAACTTCCATTTAAAATAAAAATATTATATTATTAGTGCGCAACGTAATATTTCAAAGAAACCAGTTGTTGCATATCAGGTATGCTATCGATCATAAAAACCCATTTAAAGTAAAATTAATATTTAATTCACAAATATTAATAAATATGAATTTTTTTTCTTTATTTACCTGGGATGTTACATCCTTCCCCCTTTTGGGAATTTCATCCTTGAAATTTTACTTATCAAAATAATTGGGCGTATTTATCCCTCAAAGAATTTTTTAGATTCCCACGTTGACTCTTCAACCATATTGTTTTTCCATAAAACCTTTACCTAGTGAATTAACTTCTTCCACAACACTTACTCTCTATGGTCAAGAATATGAATTTTTTGTTCTTCATAAGAGAGATTCTCTTCCAACTGTACTACCTCTGGGCTCAAAATATGAGATGGATCTATCATACACTTTCTCAACATCGAAACATGAGAAACATTATGTACTTGGGATAAACATAGAGGTAAAGCCACTATTACACAACTGATCCGTATTTTTCCTGAATTTCATAAGGTCTAATGAACCTTGGACTCAACTTTACCCTATTATCAAAACACATCACACTTTTCCATGGAGAAACATTGAGATAGACATGATCACCTACCTCAAAAAAAGATCCTTCCTCTGGTTATCTACATAAATTTTTTGTCTGCTCTAAGTTGTTCTCTTGTGCTTCTGAATCAACTGAACATTCTCTTCCATCTCTTCTACAAATTTTGTTCCAATCATCTTCCTTTCACCTAAATCATCCCAAAAAACTAGAGTTCGACAATGCTTTCCATATAATTCCTCAAATGGAGCCATCTATATACTGGAATAAAAATTGTTTTTATATGAAAATTCAACCAAAGAAAGATATTGGTCCCAAATTCCCTAATAATACATCAAGAAAGCACATAAAATATCTTCCATTGTCTGAATTGTTCATTCTGATTGTCCATCTAATTGAGGATGAAAAGTTGTACTAAAATTTAATTCAGTACCCAACGACTTCTGAAGGCCTTTCCAAAAGATAGAAGTAAACCTGGGATCATGATCAGATACAATGGAGAGGAGAATTCCATACAACCTAACTATATCTTTAACATACAATAGAGTAATTTGTTCGAGAGACAATATATCTTGAATAGGAATGAAATGAGTAGATTTAGTCAATCGATAAACTATAACCCAGATTGCTTTATTACCTAGAGATGTCTTCGGCAATCCCACAACAATGTCCATGGATATATTCTCCCACTTCCACTCTAGCACTGGTAAAGGTAGAAGCATACCTTTCGGAAACTATCTCTCTACATTAATCTACTGACAATTCAAACAATTCACATCAATATCTCTTTTCATTCCATCCCACAAGTAATACTCACAAAGATCTATGTATATCTTAGTACTTCTAGTGTGAACTGAAAATGGGAAACTAAGAGTTTCACATAAAAACTCATTCTTCAACTATGAATCACAAGGCACACATATTCTCTTCCCAAACCTCAAAACACAATCATAATCAACGTTAAAATCCGGAAACTTACCATTCTAAACAAACTCTACCTTTTTTGGCAACTCACTTCCTTCCTTCTGTGCTTGCTTAATTCTGTCTGATAGAGATGATTTCACTGACACCTGAAACAAAATAAAATAATTTCTTACACCAAAAACTTCGATGCCAATGTTCATCAAATAAATAACCCACGATTATTGTTCCAAATGTAACATGTTTAATGAAGCATTAATTTTTCAACTCAAAGTAGCAGCCTCTTTATTTCCTTTTCTAGGATGGTAATGGATTATGAAATCATAATCCTTGATTAACTCTAGCCATCTCATCTGTCTGATGTTCAATTATTTTTGAGTGACTATGTACATTAAAATTATGTGATAAGTATATATTTCATATTTTACTCCATACAAATGGTGCCTACAAAATTTAAAAGAAATAACAACACCAGCTAATTCCAAATCATGTGTAGGATAATTTAACTCATGTGGTTTCAACTGACGTGAAGCATAAGAAATTACCTAATCATTCTTCATTAGGACACAACCAAGTCCATTCAATGAAGTGTCACTATTGATAAAAAATCACCATGTTTTGATGGTAGTGCCAAAATTGGATCATTCACCAATCTTCTTCTATATTCCTAAAAATAATCACCACATTCTTTTTTCCAGATGTACTTAACACATTTTCGAGTTCGCATAGTCATTAGAATATATAAATATGAAAACTTTTCAACAAACCTTCGGTAATAACCTTCCAAACCAAGAAAAATATGAATCTAGGTTATATTTGTGGGTCTTTGTCATTATTCAATAACTTTTGTTTTAGCAGGATCAATTGTTATGCCATTTTTTGAAACAATGTGACCATGAAATTAAATTTTTTGCAACCAAAACTCACACATTCTGAATATCCCATATAGTTTCTTTTCATTTATGGTTTCCAAGACAACCCTTAAATGAATATTATATTTCTATTTATATTTGTAATAAACCAAAATATCATCAATGAACACAACCACAAACATATCCATGAACTCAAGGAAAATTCAATTTATAAGATCCATAAATACAGCAGGGGCGTTGGTGAAACCAAAAGGCATAACTAAAAATTCAAAATGTCCATATCTAGTATGAAATGTGGTCTTCAGAATGTATTCTTTATTTACTTTGATCTGGTGGTACCCTGACCTCAAATCTATCTTTGAAAAATACTGAGCTCCCTAGAGCTAATCAAACAATCATCGATATGAGGCAATGGATACTTATTCTTAACAGTGATTTTATTCAATGCTCTATAATCAATGCAAAGTCCCATTCAACGATAATTCTTTTTAACAAACAATATAGGATCACCGCATGGTGATGTGCGAGGTCGAATGAAACCGATATATAATAACTTCTTCAATTACTACTTTAACTCTAAATGTTCAATTTAATCCATTCGATAAAAGAAATTTTGAAAATGTCTTAGGATCAGGAACTAAGTCAATAGTAAATTCAACTACTCGATAAGGTATAATACCCAGAAACTCATCATGAAAAACATAAAGATACTCATTTACCACTGACATATCATTAATCTGAATAGTTCCTTTATTTTCAACAATATGTGCAAGGTAACATTAATTTCCATCATTAACTAGTTTCTCATATTCGTGATATCTTATCAAAAGAAAGGGTTCATTCTTGTACACAAACTGTAAATCTTTCTGAAAATAAACTTCTTTAGATCTATAGTGAATCTTAGCATGATAAATAGATATCTAATATATACCCAAAATAACATCGAACTCTACTAGAGGCAAAACAATAAGGTTTGTATGTATATTCTTTCTATAGAAAAGGACATGAATGATCTTATGTTTTCTTTTTTATCTCAACATTTCCTCTAGGTGTTTTTACCATAAATTCGGTATTCATATCATGATTTGAAATTCCCAATTTACTAGAAAACTTCTCAAAAATGAGAGAGTGTGTAGAACCTGAATCAAAAAACACATTGGCATAATCTGAAGAAACAAACAGTGTACCTGATATAACTTCTTTTGATGGCCCAACGTCTTCTGAAGTAGTTGCAAAGGATTTCACCTCCCCTTTCTACTTGTAGTCTAGATGATTTCCTTTGGTTGAGTTCTTTGTCGGACACTCATTTTTATAATGAACCTTTTTAGTAAACTTAAAACATTTTACTGACTATAAATCAGATTTCGACTTACCATTACCCCGATTATTTTAGTGAAATTACGAGCCTTATGTCCCATTTTAACACATCAGTTTCACATAACATAATTCAAAAGACATTCCCCAGCATGATTTTTACCAAAATTTTCACAAACTATAAACTTAAGTTTCATACCATAAATCTTTTTTGAAGTGTTCTTCCCTTTTGTCTGCCACCTTGACCTCTTATTCTGTTGTTTTTCAAAGAACACCTGATCATCAAAAAACTCCATTTCCACCATCTTCGCACATTGAACAAGATTTTCATAACTTTTGAACTCACGAGAAGATAAATCCCTTCAATCCTTTGGATTTAATCATCAATAAAAATAGTTGATTTTACTATAAAGATCTCGTATGAAATTTGGAGCATACCTTGCCAGTCGAGTGACTTTTACTTCATAAGCAGCCATTGAGTTATCCTCCTACCTCAATTCAAGGAATTCTTTTTAAATTCTAAGATGAACCACCTTAGGAAAATATTTCTGAAGAAACATACATTAAAATTCATCCCAATTGAGAGCATAAATCTCCTCATTATCCCTGATATTTTTCACCAATGACCACCACTGATCAGCTTCACCTTCAAAATGGTAAACAACGAGACTAACCTTTTGATGATCTGAACACTCATGACATCAAAAATCCTTTTCAGTGCTTTAATCCACCCTTCTGCTAGCACAAAGTCAAATGATACTTTGAATAATGGGGGATGTTTCCTCATGAAATGCTCCACTACTGACATGTTCCTCTGTGGTTGATCTGGTTGATCTTGGGCATGGATACCACCACAATTTATAGCCTTATTCAATTGTTCCATCACTGCAAAAAACTGTTCAATTCTGATTCCAACCATCTCATATTGCTGATTCGGATGTTTCTATTCCTCCTAATGTCACCAAAACATAGATTCCATGTTTCCTATGTATAAAACCATTCCGAACACAGAAATATCTTAGGAAAAGCAACATGGAAATATGTAAATTCTATATGATTTCAATATTAACATAAATTACTTAATGGATACTAATTAAAAAATACCCTACCTCCTAAGGTTATCTAAACCAACCTCGAATACCAACTATAAGGACCCGGTCGTAAAACATTACATAATATTAAACTAAACAAATTAATTCACATTGAGGATATTTTCATGTTTAGAGTATTATAGAATTAGGACTTAACTTTTACATCTCAATAGATTAAAAAGTAGACACTTCTACATAGTTTCTATTTTTTCATAAAATAAAAACTCTTGAAAAAAATAGTCATGTATAGTTCAATGTTTTAGATAGCATGACTTTTCCATGATCCCATCCATGAACCTATTAATCTTTAAGTCCTATGAAAACTTTTCAAAACATTGGATGGGAATAAAAATATCAGTAAGGGTTATAAAACATAGAAATAAAACATTTCTTCATAAATATATACAAAAAATGAACTCTTTTACTTACCTCATGAAATCATAAGATATTATGAATAACACATAGAAATAATATATAATTAAGGTATCTTGTGGAATTCATAACATACTTATATTGTAGTTATAACAGCTATATATAGAATTACTTTGGAATACCCATCAAATTATATTCCCAAAATCTCTTAGAAGAAACATTCACGTTTACCTCTGTCACGTTACCCAATGCATTGTAGATCTATATCGGTTGCACCCGCACTAGGATTATCATGGAACCACCCATATACGTAAATAATTCCCAAGAACCATAAAAAGATCATAGCACATAACATAAGCATAAATGAAAGATAAAATTTCCACATTGCAATAAAAAATATCATTTCAAGATATTGAAATAATAAATCCATTCTTAAAAACATTTTCAATACAAAAATATGTAAAAAGTATATATGGTATTTATTATTCCTTTTAAAAACATTACGACTTATTAAGGATGACAAAGATCAAATAATACTCATGGCGGTGGAAAGGATATTGTCACCACTTACGTTATAAAAACATTCTTTTTTGTCATTTCAAAAAATGCTTCATATAAATATATTCCCTTTGAATGAAATGAATAGACAAAGGGGTTTATACACTGTATAAAATAATGTCGTGTATAAAACCAAACATGCCTCAATAAAAGAAGATTGAGATGAAGTCCCTTACCTCGCGTCCGACTTGACCCGTTCCTTCATTAATATCCTGAATAATAAAATAATTTTAATTTCTACTTTCTTAAGAACCATTTTCAAGTTAATTATTAATTTTATATCACATATTACCATGTTATAAACATTACGTAATCATTAAAGTTAATAATGTTCTTCTTGTCGATATTTGGTACATGAGTAAAAAATGAACACCTTATATTTACAAGTTGTCCTTGTGGTCAATAGTCCATTATATAGAGTTTGAAAATAATAATTTAGATATAATATATATCCATTGTATCCATTATATATATAAATATATTTATAATAGTACATATCATTTTTAGGTAATAAATTAAATGCACTGTTTATAGAGACGGTTAGTCGTACGTACGCATGAACACTACTTTCATTTCTATTTATTATTTGAATGGATTGAAAACATAATGAAACAATGTTTTATTTTAATTATAGTACAATATCATATATAATATCATTAACTCCGTCATTTATATGTCCCACATATGGTATTAACAAGTCTTATCACTATGAGGGGGCGGTAGTCTGCACTTCCTCAAATGAAATTATCACGTTTACTAATAATGGAAACCTTGAAGGTATTCTATAAAAGAAAAATATAGAAGAATAAAGAAAAAATAAACATAATATATATCATATATAAATATAGTTTCATCTCAATTTCCACCATGATAGGTGGTAGGAGATAATCGAACAATCTTTATCTCGTGAGGCGTTAGTTTTCCATCCATAGAAACAGTATGTTCTTCATCCATTAGATGGTGGTGTCTGTAAGTGTAGTTCGAATACTTCTCATAAGAAAATCCTACTATATTGATGATACTAGTTTTTTTATAAAATAAATTAATTAAAATAGTTTAGGGGTTGGATAAATAAATAAAATAAATGAAGTTAAGATAAACTGTTACTTTAATTTGGGTAACTTCCTTTGGTTTGGATCAAAAGGACTTCTTGAAGTGAGTTCTGCCAAAGGTAAGGCTTCTAGGAGGATTATAGGGATGTATGGAGCTTAATTGGGTATATTTTGGATGATCCTAATGGCTTGAGAGGTGTGAGGAATTGGTTATAAGTGAGGTATTTTTATAGGGGGGAGGAGGGGCTCTTTAGGAAAGTGTGATAATATTATTTTATTATATAATGATATTCGGTTTATAAATGTCCAAAACTAATTAAAGTTAAATATCAGATGACTAATGGTCGAAATAAAATCATCCAATAATAATTGGACTAGTATTGGATATTTTTTAATATTAATATTCTTATTTATTAAAATATTTTATTAATCAGGTAAATACAACATCATTATTGTATCATAAATAATTTAAATTATATGAATTTTAAAAATTATAAAAAAATACCACGATGTAGGAAATAATTTTTTATTTCCAAAGAATATTTATAGTAGAAACAATAATTTATATATCTCCTTTTAAAAATTAATTTACTAAATGATATTTTTTTGTCATTTTGGACTTAAATTTAAGTTAATTAATCTAAATTGTCATTATCACTCCCAAGTAGCTCAATGGGGGTCCCAAAATCAACCCAAAGATTTATATGGTCATAACTGACTCAACAAAGAAGGTTTGGACAAGTGTTATGTTAATTTGGAATTATTATAATATTCTTTTTACCTTGAATTACCATATTTACCTTTAACCGTGGAAAATAATAGTCAAAATTTACTATTCACCAAAAAAATTCATCTTATTGAACTGCATTACACTTAATAACAACAAACATGTGTGTTGGATTTTCGAAATTCATTTCATCGAAGTGTCAAAATTTTATGTAAATCAAAAAGCCTGTTTTTTAACTACTACCAAGTGGGTTCACTATTTATCAAAAATTGAATTTTTTCAAAAAAATACCAAAATTTCAGCCTAAACGATATTTGATATTACAAATTAAAAAATGATGTATATTTTACCAAATTATACATATATAAGTAGCATTAATTAAATTAAAATTAATTATCATTATCAAAACAAATAGTGTGTTTTTAAGAAACAATAACTATAAAAAGATTGATAATTGTTTATGTCTAATTTCAAAGTGAAATTAATTCCAATAAACAACATTGGATTAAATGGTAAAAATATATTCTCACTTTACTATAAACCCAATTATGAATATAATATAACCATATATATAAATTAGATTAAAAGGCACTTTTGAATTAAAATACAGTACTTTTCACTATTCATTAAAAATGAGCATTATCAGAAAAATACCAAAAAATTACCCAAGGTAAATTTTGATGTCCCAAATCTAAAGAATAATTTTATTCGGTCAATTAGAACATATTAAAAGGAACAAAACTATATTTAAATAGGGTTCTATATTAAAAGGTGGTAAATGAACCATTTAATGTAAATTATTCTTAATATTAGATTCATTCATAATTTAAGCCTCTAAATTTTTATTGGATAAATGTAAATACATTTAACAAACATTTATAATCATATTGTAGTTATTGTTGATCATTCCCACCAATACAATGGTTAGGAGTTAACTAACATTTAAATTAGTAATATTATATTATTAGTGTGCAAAGTAATATTCCAAAGAAACATGTTGTTGCATATCAGGTACGCCATCGAACATAGAAACCCCATTAAAGTAAAAAATAATATTTAATTAACAAATATTAATAAATATGAAATATGCCTTATTCTTTATTTACCTGGGATGTTATAGTAAATATTTAACACCTTCATCCCATCAATTATCCCCCTCAAGAAATGAATTTATATATATTAGTTCTCTAAAAGTTAGTAAAAACCCATTCATATAGAAGATAATAAGGTTGAGCCTCTTGATTTATCCCAAATAAAATTTACACAATGTTGTTCTTCATATTAAGGACTTCTTCTTCACTTTATATTACATTGAAGGTGTGATTGATCTTTCCACAATAGTTTAAACTTATGTAGTGGTTCTACATTCATTTTTATTATTGGTAGCATTGTTTTCTACATGACACGTATTCTTCATGAATTAGTGCTAGCCTATTTTAATTTTCATATTGTTTCTTTTTTATGCTCACACCTTTCACACACAATTATTTTCAAAACAACACATGTAGGTAAATTTTTGTCCACTATAACTTCTTAAAATGTCACTATTTTCATTCCTTTTTCCTCATTAATTGTTTGATATTTCTCTATTTCATTATCCTTTTATAGTTGGTCAAACCATACAACTAAATATTATTTCTTGATTTTCTATTATTGTTTGTGTTTATCACATAATTCACCAGTTACTATTTCACCGTTCACCAATTATATTCTCTTAAAATTTACATTATGTGAAATCTTACATAGTGATATAACTCTACATTTATCAAATTTTTGACCTTCATGACAAAATATTCCACAAACATCCTTCGTGAATTAATTTTTTTTACAGTTTGGTCTATTTTTTAGTCATTGGCCTCCGATTTGGGTAATATGATACCATATTCCAAAATTTATTCCCCTTTATTGAAGCTCCATTCCACGTTGTTACATGTTATACCAGCCTAAATATTATTTATGTCCAAAGACTCCAAAAAACTAACAATATCCCTTAAACCATGATCTCTTATATTGATTATAATTCTTCCATGATGATTATTATTGAAATATTTTCACTTATTTTAGGTGTTTCTTCATAGAAGAAAACAAACATAAAAAGTATAGTATTCCTTTATGGATAGGATTTCTCATTTGTTCTTTTGGTCCCTCAAGACAAAATCTTGTTTCATAGTCCTTCATTTCTAGAAATAAAAAATGTTGATTGAGATTTAATAGTTCTAGAAGAAACCATCTTCTATGGACCCTTCTTATCTGATGATTTAGAAAATTCACCATTAATCTCAACAACAAGGGTGAAATATTATGTAACCATCTTCAAATAAGTTCTAGATGAATGATACAAATATTGTGTCTTAGATAAATCCACCTCTTTCTTAGTAATTTTTTTTAAGATCATTCACCTTCTTCTAATGTTCATCATATTTTTTTCAATTTAATAAATGTATTTTCAACAATTCTGAATTATTACTTTTCAGGTAAATTTTATTTAGAAACTTTTAAAATCCTTTCATGTAAAGTTGCCTTATCACATATTATCTTATCTCATTAAGGTGTATCTATTATTCCGTGAAATGTTATTAATTATAATTTATCAATTTTATTTTCTCATTATCAAGATTCATGATATTCTCAAGACTATATTCTAGATTATCCTTCAAGTATAACTCTAGCTCAGTCATCTATTTACCTTCTGAACCATCTAATGTGTCTTTTTCTTATTTTTTTCAAATAAAATACATTTGATTTCCAGAAGATCATTCAAATTTTGTTCCATTTCTTGATGATGAAGATTTATAAATTTTTCTTCTCATCATATTCTGTCTATTTTTCTTTGTGTACTTTTTAATTTTCCATTCATAGTCTCTATTTTAAAATTTATTATACATTATTTTAAAGAAAATATCTTCTTTATTTGATTCATTGAAATTGTATTTCTTCTTTGTGTAGTCATATGAAAAATTTCCAAACCCATAAAAGTTGAAGAAAATTAGTGGATTATTTCATTTTTTCCTTCCGCATCTATTATACGTCCTTATAAATAACGACCTCATTTTATTTTATTCTTCTTTAAATACCTAATCCTAATAATCACTTGATTTTGGTTTATATTTAACTCTAGTTTTACCTTTTATCATGGATTTAATGGTTAAATATTATTCTTCCCCTTAAAATATAGTATTTATCTAATTTCAAATAACATAAAAAATTCATGGAGTTCATATAGAGATAGATATTATCGAACAACTAGTGTATAAACTTTTGAATCAAATCTATTTTAAAAGGATCTCATCAGCTACATTACCATGGTTAAATTATCTCAGTTCTCTCCAAAACCACTTACAAAACTAGCAAACTCATTCACTCATAAAAAATTAATCATCAACACTTTTATCATTACCCATTTAGATATCATAAAATATTCTTCTACATATTTTCAATAAATATTATTAGACATTAAATTTTACTTCATAACTTTATCTAAGTTTATCCATGATTTCCTTGGCTTTTTGGATACCCATCACTTTATTATATACCTTATTTGATAAATCCATCAAGATTTAATTTTTATCATTTACATACACATAATATTTACTATTATATTCAAAATTATAAGATAATTCTCAATGAAGTGTGGATATCCGACTATAACTTTGTCTCTCACTTCTACCCCAGGTGATAGGAGATAAGGTACCATTATATTTTTTTGGCCATGATAGTTCTCACCATTGACAATGAAAATACCCTTACTTTATACTAAATTTAAATTCTCCAACCTCATATTTTTTTGATCCTTTAGAATTTTCCTTCCCTATTATAACAAATGATGTTACTAGATTAGTATGAGACCACTTAGAGGGGAAGATGACGAATTAGTTGTCCCTATTTTCTTATTAAATTTTTTTTTATTTTTTTTAAAGACAAACCAATGTGTTTATTGGAAGACACAATATAATATTCTTATCTATATAATTCTTTACATGATTAATTATATAAATATGAAGGCACATAACACAAGTATTTACATGGTTTGGTATAAAGAATTACCCCATATTGTGTGGGTTATCTCACCAATAAGGATTCTCAACTATAATATTGTAAAAAATTAAAATGGTTGATACATATTAAAACCATATATACCCAAAATCAACACAGTACGTTCATTATACAGCATCCCATAGTGTTTCTGAAATCTACACTTGCCTACTCCAAAATCTTCACTTTAGACTGCTACTCCCAAGAAAAAAAAAAGACTACATGCTCCCATATTCAATTGAAAGTATTCCGACTTTATTCAAGGTTTGATCCATAGTAGGTTAATTTATTTAACTTCCTCTATGATCTTGATGTACCACAAATTTCAATGTAAACATCAATACCCTTTCAATCTTTTGGTCTTCCTCAAGAATATCTAATCAACTTTATTTTATTAGTTTCATCAATTTGACAATGCTCAGGCTACACTTCCTTCCACCTAATGATGTTTTACCCTTAATTTAAACTATGAAAGTGGTGATATTAACTTATTAAACAATATTTATATTAATTAAAGATCATTCACAATGCTATTTTATTCTATCAACTTCAAATCACAAACACTATCAACATGGATATGATCTATTCTTATTTTTTCCTTGATTCGGTCTCAAATTAAACACACTACATTTATGGATTAAATGGAATCTAAGACAACAGAAAATTATAGTTTGTACTTCATTATTATGTTCTTATCAATTATGTTTTGGGTATATCAATTTCTCATGTGATTATTCATGTGTGCATGTGATCATGCACAACCCACATTTAATCTTTAGTGTCTTTTGCAAAAAACTAAATGGGAATTCACATTTCATTCCATTTTATTCATGTACTTGATGATATGTATTTCATGAGTTTCATGAAACCTTTTTCTTCCTACCTCATTCACTATATCATGTGAAGTATATGATCTAAAAATTTTAATGTGATGTTTTCACTAACTTCATCTGACCCATGTGTGTCTCGTGATCCTTCAATCACACTATTATTTTGAATGACTAGAAGATCTCATGGGTGAAAGTACTCTTTCACATGAAAAGATCATCCAATCTCACCACCTATACACAAGAAAATCATGTGATAAGAGTTAATGTCTATTATCTACTATAAAATTATTTCTATAACCAAGGAGTTTCACTTGGTTTTATTAATCTCTTTCACATAATAGTATCACAAGAGATATCATAAAAACCCTTATCGCCTTCATGTTATCATATATTTTTGTCTGCAGAGGGATCCTTCCTTGATTTTCATAAGAAGAAAGGCTTTGTTAGAGGTCCTTCCCATAGTACTTGGGGTGCATGTGGCTTCCTTCTCAAATTACATCACATGATTAGAAGACTCGTGAGATTATACACCACATAATTGGATCACAGAGGATTATAATCCTTCTTGAGATTGAATCATGTGAACCACTATTTTTAAAATAGATAAATGTATTGAATCACTCAAACTCTTGGTGGTGCCTTAGTTTTTATAAGAGAGTATACATCACCAATATCATGTTTTTAAGGTGTGTTGAGGAGAACTTCAAACTCTCAAAGATCACAATATATATTTAATTACGAAACTCTCTTGTTCATTGTGCCTCAAACCTCACACGAAAAATCACATGAATAACATAATATCATCACATGATCACTTTGTTTATCATGTGATGGATTCATGAACACCCTCTTAATAATCTCATAATAATTCATAAAAAAATATTTGAAAAGAGAGTGGATTATCATGATTTTGAATCATCATGTGATGGGTTCAATTATTTTCTTCATGCCATCATTCGACTTCACTTGTTCTTTGATGGTTATCACCTTACTATCATGTGATCCATCGAGCATCATGTCATTTTACTATTGTTTTTTATTCATTCACATGACATATTCATGCGACACTGATCATTCTTATTACGGCTTTGATTACATTTGATATAATACTTCTTCAAATAATGAAATTCATACAATAAAATTATTTAATGCATGTTCCTTGTACAATAATGTTTTCCATGATGTCTTGTGGTGTCTATTTGTCTCGAGCGCACATAGATTGTATCTTCATTGAGAGGTAGGAGATGACGGTGCATGTTTTAAATCAGTGGGGCAAGTGAGATCATAAGTCTAAGATTGATCCCATCCATTGTCTTGTGTTCTGTCTATATTTTTAATGTATGAACAGTAGTGTGAAATCAATTTCCCTCATCAATAATTCACTTGAATACAAATTTGGTATATTAGCTATGTTGTTCCACTTAGCATTCAAACTGGGGGTGGTGGAGCATCACATGTACACCTACACACACCAATTGGATTCTATCCATTGGTCTAATAGATCATCTTATGCTCCTTTGGGAACACTCTATGAACCTTATACATGGGCCTTCCCACATGAAGCACTAACAATGCATCCTCTTCCACTAATGGGTTGTATTATGATGCTTCATTGTGTATGGTTAACCAATGGGTCCCACAACGCTAAGGTTAAGCATGGGATAGGTAGGATAGTGGGTTATCCCAATTTTTTATAATCACCCATAAAAATATAATTACTAAATACAATAAATAAAATAAAATTTATACCTTAATCCATAAAAATCCCATCACAGAATTCAAATCCCTCAAAAATAACTTCTTTAAAACATTTCATTATAAAAATTATGTTTTCATGGTCTTAATCTATTAGAAAATATTAATGCAGTAATAATAATTTGTCATGGCCTAAAATTAACTTCCTCGGTATTTTAAATATTTTCATGAACATCACTTCTTTCATAAGATTTTTTAACAATGGAAAATCATCAAATATATCTTCTGAATTTCATAGAAAATAATAAAAATTCAATAATCTTCAAACCTAAAAAGATTAATTATCCATGGATAAAATGTTATTCACTTATATGGATCTATAATGATAAACCAAGAATCACTACTTCATCGACAAACACATATTGACTTATTGAAAACAAATTCAATCAGGGATCAAGAGTTTTTCTAGCCAAACGGCTTGAGTGGTGTGATGAAGTGAGAGGAGTGATTGACCTTTTATAACTGAAGAGGAGTGTAATTTTTTTAATATTCCAATTTTTTCAATAATAGTAGTTAACTCTCACCTAATGTAGCTCAAAAATTTATAAATAGTTTAGTGGAGGGATGTAATGGTTTACACACACCTCCACCACAAAAAACACATCTTTTAAACATTTTATTCCTTGAAATTTAAGTATGCTACCTTTGATTAGTTTACTGTACACAATGGTAGTTATTATTATAAAATAGGTAATTAAATATTTAATACAAAAATAAAATTATTATTATTGGATTATTTTTACATAAACGCAGGTAATGTGAAAAAAACACCGCTTTTAACTTTAATGATGTTAATTAATTGTTTATTGTCGTTACAAATTATTATGAACAAAAATAATGTTCTCATTTTTTAAAATTATTAATTATTATTATAAAAAAATGGAATAAATTTTATGAAATTAAATTCCAATAATTTATAGAATTTAATTTAAAATTAATCCCATATATGTGATGAGATAGTGGGTTTTCAAAGAGAAATTATTCAAAAGTTTATGATGTTTTTATATTAAAATTATATATGAAAAATATAAAAATGGACTAAATTTGATTAATTAATATATAATTATGTATTTTTTCTTTAAAAGGAATTTAAAATATAACTTAACATTAGAAATAATTTTAAAAAAAGGCAGCTTTCAATTAAAATTCAGTATTTTTTGTTACTCATCAAAAAATGATACTTTTTAGAAAACAAAATTCACACTATGATAATTGTGATCTTAGGATTTCAAAAATTTATTTTATTTTATCATTAAAATTTTCTAAATTTGGTAAAAATTGATTTTAAATTATTCTCACAAAGTGTGACAAAACCATCTTTTACAAAATGATGTTTTCATAAAACATTTCTTTTTCATTTAAATGATTATTAATTTATTTCATAAAAAAATAAAAATATAATTTTAATAATTTTTCTATTCATATACATTCCATCCAATTATAAAACTTTTTTATATAGTTGAGTTTTAAATAATTATATTTTAATTGAGTATTGACCTTCGTTCAAACCTATGTCATGTTCATTGAATGATATCAAATAGAATGGATTTATATAAAAATAAATATGTTGTAATTACTCAAGAATTTATATTTTCATATAATATTGGTTTTTCATTTCACACAAACTATTAAGTAATGTTCTATTCTATTTCGCATTTCTGGGTGTAATAACAAGTTCCAATATTTCCTAGGAATATTTAAATTCAAAATAGAAAATTAGTCTTAACAACCCACTAACTTAATATAATTAAAATCCATTAATATTATCATTTACTTTTTAATATGTGAAAAATATATTCCAAAACACAGTTAACATACATACAAAAAACTATAAATTATTAAACATATTTTTGATTCATTCCTTTCTTTTGAATCCTCTGTATTACCGAATTCATGGAGTGTTAAAATTACCAATAGTGTGATATATTACTTTGTTGATTGGTTTCAATTATACATCCAGCTAAATCCCAAAATGATAGAATAACTAAAAAAAGTAAATTAATTTATGTAAAAAAATATCATGAATCTTATTTTTAGAGGGTAAAATAATGCATCTAATTTCAATTAATCATAGTATGAAATTTATATAATAGAGTGATAAAATATGTGATATTCTCTTTATCATAACCTATTGGGGTGTGAACCTATTCCATAGAATTGGAACCTTCAAATATGATGAATCATAGAAAATACACCAATATATCTTCACAATGTGACCTCATTCCCATGAAGTGATAGAGGGTTTCATCATTTTGTAAAAGTATGAAATCACATATTTCACAGATTATCCTTTAACAACAAGAATAAAATATTATTTATAATAATTTAAAAAAATATTCTATTGAATTCATTGAATTATTTTTATTCTTGTTACATTACTTGAAAAAAAATCTTATTCATCAAACAATCATATATAAGGATCCTTCCCATTTTTTCTAACATCACTCATGGAGTGATTATTTTTCTCACATTGTGATATGTTCCTAAAATAACATATTTTTCTTCAATCCTCCATGTGTTTTTCAATCCCCAATATATTTATCCATTTAAGCTTATTTCCATCCATGTCCCGCAGGCATAGGACTCTACCCCTATAATCATTTTCAATTTAATAATAAATTTTAAATGGTTTTTCAATTTCAGTCCTTATCATTCTTGATCATTATTATACAAATAAATTTCCAAAAAATGAGCAATGATCCATTAAAAATTTTATTATTGTTGGAAATAAGCTATTTTTAGGTATTAATATATTATCAAAGATGTTAATTGGGTATAAAGAATTATTTTTTACAGTGATATATTTTTCAGTTCATTTTAAAACACATTAAATTGTTCATAAAAAATTACTTACAGTTGTTGTTCATCATAAGAAATCAGACGTAGTCCAATGAATCAAGCGTAATGGAAAAATTAAAAAATTCAAGGGTAATGGATGAACCCCAACTGAACAAAGTGATTGATCAGAGTGCGGTGAAAAGTTTTTATCCAATTATTCTCACATGTTTTATAGGACTGAATGTTCAATTAAACAAAATAAATTGATTCCTAGTGATGTTTTCATTAATGATTTTATAGCACATAGCCATGAGGATATGATTCAATATCATTTCAGGAATATGATAAAGAAAGTTAGATGATTATACTCTATTTATAAAATACCTAACCTCATGATTATAGATATTTCCCATGATCCAATCTTCTGTGTAAAGTGGGATTTTTTTCAATATAGTGTTTGTGTTATAATGTTTTTTAAAGAACAATAGACTGATGTTATCAAACGAATGTGTGGTTATACAATGTTCAATACATGAATTAATGAAGTTGTGTGAACCAAAGATAGAGGTTTATGAAGATTTGGATTTGTGTTCATTCAATGTGTTATCATTTATATTTTAATGAAGTATTACGATTAGAGAATGTTTTTCAAAATTTAACAAACATAGCAATTTTGGAATTTTCATCTAATAGTGTCCATTATTTGAACTTTTTCTATCCAATATATTCAACTAGATCAACCCAATTTCATCATTTATAGGATGTTTTGTGGAGTCCACTGAATTTTATTTATATACAATTCAGATAAGATGAATGTTCTCTTTTTTACGATGTATATTAGAAAAACATGTATAAATATTTGAATCAAGGAAGTTTAAAAATTATTAGAAGAACTTATTTTAGTTATTAACTAGAATTTATTATATGAATTCATCAAAAAAATTCATAATTATGAAGTCCCTAAAGAATATATTTCCTAGTGAAGGAAATAAATAAAATTCTAGGAAATTATGTTAGAATTTTTATAGGGATGTATTTAAAGACCATAGGATGTTATTTTCACTAGAAAGAAGATATATTATGTAGTTATACCATATTGATGCTTATAAAATCATTTAATGTTTTTATAAAGTCATAAACAAGATGATACTTATTTTTTATGATGTTGAGATGAATGTTCAATTCCCAAAGTGTTTATTGAATCAGTTCATTGATGTATTGTCTTGAGGAAATTTACTAAGTTTTTTGAAATTTTAATATGGTCAAATAGTGAATTTAAAAGAGATAAATTGCAATTTGAATTTTAGGAACCTTACTTAAGTATTAGAAAAACACTAAATATAAAAATGGTTAGACAGTCATGGAGTTTTTGTGTGGAATTTTAATAGCTGGAAGAAGTGTTGTAGATGGGAATATGTGATTAGATGAATAATCTAAAGAATCATCGTTATAGAGGATACCTGATTGAGTTTTCAATCAGTTAATATTATTATAATAGTGTAAAAATACAATAATATTGATATGATATTGATTTTATAATATGAATATAGAATCAAAACAACTTTCATCAAACTAAGTTTACTAAATTAGTGGTTATCATATGGAATGTTTCATAAATTCATCCAGGAAGAAGTTCATTATAACTATTGTGTAATAATATGAAGTGGAAGAATAATTAATTACAATAATGGAATCTGAAAATAAATTTATAGCAGTATAGTGACCAATGTTTATGTGTGTCACAGAAGGTTCATATTAATTTAATAAAATAATATCATGTCATTCTTTATATTTGTTGAAAAAAAGAACCATCGATTGACTATCATTCTAAAATATTACATGATATTTGTTTCTTATTATAACCTCCAAAAAAATTGTTTTATTATGATTTTTATGGTATTTGATAAAATTCACAACATGATAAGTACGGATAATATTATTGAGTAGAGAACCATGTAAATAATTTTGTTTTTATGGTTGTTCTTGTTTTTTTTCTAATAAATTCATATATAATTAAGAAGTGGTGAATTTTGTTTTCTCAAGTAAGAAAACATAAAAAAATAAGATCAATTACTCACCACCTCCATCTCCCAGGGATCAAACATATTCGGATAGGTCCTTTCAATTGGTATTAGAGGTAGGTTCCCTTCATTGAAACTTTGAAAATGTTTTACAAAATGGAATGTTTCCATGGATGTTTAGAATGTGGTTATTTATAATGGGATTCCTATCTTTTATGGGAAGAAAAATCTATCTAAAAAGATATAATCTTACCTTATATTATATCCATTAGATATGAAGTTCATGAAGATAATAGGGATGGTTTCCCTCCTACTATAATGGAATTACCATAATAGATACTGATAATAAGAATTTATAGAAATATGGGTGTGTTGGGAATGTAGAATTTTCCTCACTCTCAGAAAGTGAATTTTTTAGAGTTAATTTTATTGGAACAACTAAAAGAATATGGGACAAGTTGAATATAATTTATAAAAAAAATTGAATGAAACTATATTATAGATCTATAAATTTAAATATGAAAATATTAAAATGGGTGATGATGATTCTATTAGTGACTTCATACAAGAGTTAATGAAATTGTTATCACCTTAATATGATTAGCATAGAATTCAGATAATTTTGTCTTTATTGAAACGATTCTATGAATTTGTCCCAAAAAATTGTTTCTGATATTCCACTTTAGAAGGTAGATACCCAAAAACTATAGATTTTGATGATCTACAGAGTATTTTCATCACTTATGAAATTAGAATAGAAAAGGTACTCAAGAATAGACAGATTTTTGATAAAGAAATCTATTTTAGATCTGCAAGGTAAGGAATGTCTAGGAAAGTTCCAAATGAATAATTTAGTGAATATAAAATTGATGATGATGTATCTAATCAATTTTAGGAATTTATATATTTATTTTGTAAAAAGGATAAAATAGGAATTGGTAATAATAGTGGAATGGTATTACAAGAGTGATTTTTTTGTAGAGTTATTGGACATTTCATAGAAAATGTTACACTACAAAAAGAAGATTAAGATATTGGAAAAGAATTATAATTGAAAAAATTATCCTTTAAGAAGATGTTATTCAAATAAAATTCCAATTTAAATTGGAATGATATGGTTTACTATAAACATAAAAAGGGGAGATATTATCTATGTGTGAGGAGGAAGATGAATGAAAAATGGAAGCTTACTTCTGAAAATTTACTTATTAAAAAAAGAATGATGAAAATTTTATTTGTAAAAAAAATATTTTCTCTAAATAATAATTATAAGAGACTTAGATAATGTTTATTCTGAATAGAGATTTCAAAAAATATCTTACAGTTATTATTATACATGAAATGGAAAATAAAAATTTGATGAAAAAAAATATTTTAGATAATAATAAATAATATTTTCATCAATAAGAATCAATGTGTCTAAGAATATTGATTATTAAAAGACATTAACTGATTAATATAATAACCAAAACCTCAATATTGAAGAAAATATTAAAGTGAAGGATAAATTATTTCAAATTTCTCAAGAAAACTTATTTAATCTGAGAGAGGAGTAAAAAACTTATAAAACCTGATTTAATATTTTAATGAATGTTATAAGAAATGTAAACTTTATAAGGATAAACAAAAATAAACCAGAGTGGTTCATAGGAATGTTCAATATGTTCAAAAGAAAATTTTAGCTATGAAGATCAAGTATGTAGCCAGAATTAGAAGAGATGAAAAAATGAAATTAATAAGGACTGAAATTATAAATAAAAAATTTCATAAAGGGGTATTATTTTAAGGATGATTATAAATATATGTAAAAATTATCAGGAGGATCATAAAATGTTTGTGTACTACAAAGGGCTATCGTGGATGGTAAGAAAGATAAAGGAAAGAAGGTCCATGGTTTTTAATATCATGTATGTTTTAGAGTAAATATGATTTCTATTATTATATTTGGAACAATAGAGGATTTTATAATATGTTGATTATGTGATAATAACAAATAATAAAATTAAATTAAGTGGTATTGTATATAGACATTGAAGGGGAGTTAATCTACTCAAAGAAGGAAAAATAATAGATTATATTTGAAAATTTGAAATAGGTTTCAACCTATAGAAACATTTATTAAATATTTTTTCTGACAATTCATCTTCGTAATGGATGTATTTTTATGTTACTATAAAATTAAAGTACATATAAAAATATAAAAAGGAATATGAGAAGGATTGGAAAGGAAATGAAAATGTCTTTATGGTTGAAATGTCTCTCAATATTATTAATATAGACCAACCTTTGATAATGGATTGTGTGTATTTTTCACATATAAAAACTAATAATATGTTATTAAATAATTTGAAATATTATAAATAATCGATAGTAAAATTTTGAAATAATGAGTCCCTCAGGATCAAATGTGTTGGATCTACTATCATTGGGAAGGAAATGATAAAATATAAAAGATCATGATTTTTTGATAGACTTATGTATAACTTGATTACTGTTTCATAACACTATGATGAAGGTAAAAATGTTTTTTCCTAAGAGATGGTTTTTAATTAAACCATGTGATAATTGGAATATCTTTACAAGAGGAAAATAATCCAATGGAAACATAATTCATGTTAGTGATATAAATATTTTATGTTATCTGAGTATGATGGTATAAAATTAGCTATGGAATAAGTGGTTGGGGTATATGTGTTAATGAAATATGATCAATCTGGTAAATAGAGAAATTATTTGTGATACTCTTAAAAAAATAATAGATTGGTATTGGTCTATATTCTATAAAGGGATGATTGCAAACTAAGTACATAAAAATTCAAGATATGTTCAATCTACCCCTTACATCCAATACATTCCGACTTATATCGACCAATGAGAATGAAATCAATAAATAGAGATAAGTAATTTATTTCCATTATTGATGAATTCACTCATATTAAAAGTATTGTGTCATTGAAACATAAATCAAATAATCTCAAAATGTATAAGAGTTTTAGGAGGAGTGTCTAAAAGTACTGTGAAAATTCAATTCAGAATATTTGAATATATAATAGTATTGAATACAAAAATATAATGTTAAGATATTATATCAAAAATTAAGGAATTCAATATTATTTTAGTGCATAAAACACACCACTGCATTATAGTTCTTATAAAAGAAAATAATATTGTTTGGTTAATATGGAATTAATTATGTTTTTTGAACGTGATACCTCTCGATATTTTTGTAGGTATACTATTTGATCAATTATTTTCATTCAAAATGATTTTTTCTATAGGACAACCTATGATTTGAATCCTTAAAAGAATTATTATAGAGAAACCCCATGTTTTTAATACATTAGGATGTTTTGTAGTACTTGATATTTTAAACTCTAAGGTTGATATATTAGGAGGATTTATATAATAAGTGCTGAAGGAATAATGATTTTCAACCCATATAAGTTTATTGGATAAAGGTGATATGATAAATAAATAATAAATATTTTTTAAACAATATAGGTGAATGTGTTTGAACACTCTAATTGAAATTTATCACAGTTAGTTGCAAATATAAAATCTAGTAAAGATAAAGTTCTTATTGTTGAAAAACATAACATTATTTGTGATAGATGTTAATATATACAATTCATTCACGATGAATATTCTAAATCATCTATTTCATGTTATTAAGTAAAATATCATCCATATCATCCAAGGATAAGAAACCAACTACTTACCTATAATATTATTGTTAATCAAGGTAAACACAATTAAAACAAACTAAAATTTAGATTAGTTTCTTATAAATCTTGATATTCAAGGTTAAGATAAAATATATTTAATTCAACTTGGAACATCAAGAGTGGATTACTACGAGGAATAAATATTGGGATCATATTGATAATAATGGGACATTTCGACTTGTACCAAAACCAAAAAATAAAATTTTCATTAGTAAAAAATTTGAGTTCTAAAAGAAGTTGAATGAAATAGGTAAACTGATAAGAAAAAATATATGAATATTTTTTTATGGTTAATCACAAATTGAAGGAATTGGTTTTGATGGGACCTTTTCTAGAGTATAAAGGCATCAAAATATCAAAATATTTCTTATAATTGATGTACATTACAGATATAATACATTCATAGTGGATGTCAAGTTTTATTTTTTTAAAGGTGGTCTTAATGGAAATGTATTCATTGAACAACTATATGGGTTCATTATTTCTAACTATGATGTTATTTGTGCAATTTGGAGAATTTTTTATTTGGGTTGAAGAATGATCAATTTTATCAGTATTCTAAACCGGATACCTACTTAAGGATGTTTGATTATAAAAAAGTAAGAGTTGATAATAACATCTATATGAAACCAAATCAAGAGTTTTCCTTCTTTGTGATTTTTATATTGATGATAACATATTTGTAGGTAATTATGAAGAAACATGGGAAATTTTTTATTAGGTGATGCAACAGATATTTAAAATGTCCATTCTAGTAGAAATGAAATAATTTATTATCATACAAATCTCTCTAATGAAAAAATAATTTTACTTATATTCAAAGAAGTATATTATTTATATTCTAAAAAAGATAGGAATGAAACATTAAAATATGGGTTCCCTACCAATTTTAATGGGAAAAAATGATACAAATACATAAATGGAAATGAGGATGGTTAAACATTGTTTATAAATTTTATTAGAATCTATTTATGTCTAATTGATTAATATCTTGATATTATGTATGATGTCACATTTTTTTCCAAGTATTAAAGTGATACAAATGAATCTCATCTTATGGATGGAAATAATAACTCTTAGATATATCAGAGGAATAATTGATTTTAGGATAAAATATAACAACATAAGAATACTTGATCTATTTTAATATACATATACTTATTTGAATGATTGTGTTGATTCTAGAATATCTACATCATGTGGTGTTGTTATTTGGAGAAATATGTTTGTTTAGGTATAAAGGAAAAAACAATACTATAACTCCTAGTGAAAAAAGATATGTATGTTCCAACCATTAAATATATAACACAATTAAAGTGGTTAAAGAAATAATTGTATGATATTATTGTAAATGTGTGGTTTCCCCTTCTCTTGGGCTATGATAATAAAAGGCTTAAAGATATCACTAAAAATCAGTGTACTGTTCTTTTTATAATCATATTTATATTAAATATAGCTTCAACCAAGTGAACATGGGAATAAATTAATAAAATATTGAGTTTATTCCTATAGTAGATAATGTTTATAAAATATTTACTAAACCATTAAAAAGTAAAATTTTCATAATATAAGGTTGAACATGTGTGTACAAACTCACTCTCCTCAAGTCTAAGGAATCATTTATCCTCCTCCACTCTAATCCTATCATTGGGAAGTGTTTTCAAAGAGGATAAAATTATATAACATAAATTTGTCCATCATTATGTGCTTAATTTTTAAGGAAACACATAGATTTATTGGGAGTTTTTAAATTGGTAAAGCTAAGATTTCATTTTGTTTAAAATTCATTAATAGTTTTTTTAAGTGAATATAGGATGTTATTCTTATATTATATATAAATCTGTTCTTATATGTTGAATTTTTAAAGTGAAATAAGATGTTTTGTAAAGATTCTAAAATCACTTATTTATTTTATTTTTTTAATAATTCTTATTTTCTACACCAAGTTATATCGTGTTGGAGAATAATTGATATATAAATAATAAATTCCTTGAGATTCTTGTTTTTTAGTGATTTATGTTCCTTATATAAAAGTAAAATTTAAATTTAGGGATTAATGGGACCAAGATGTTTTAATGATTTTTTTATTAATAATATGTTGATTATAGTTGAGGAAGTATTTATTAAAGTATTGTTTTTTTTTTAAATGTAAAACTGAAATCATTGATGATAATATAAAAAACAAAATTTTGATGTGATTTAAAATTGATCAAAATGAGTCTAAGGACTTAAGGGTAATAAATAGAGTCTATAGGATTGGTTTGATTAGTCAATGTATGGTGTAGAATTTTTATTCAATTATGCTGACAAGAAACATCAAACTGAATGTTTAATGAAGGGAAATGAATCAATTCCAAGTGATGTGTTCCTTAATTATTTCACATCATAATTTCTTATGGTTGTGATTCGAGATGATGTTTTTAAGAAGATAAATAAAATCAAGTGATGATTTGATTCGATATTGCTGATGATTATTTAAGTAGACTCCTCACGAGCCTTGTGAGTCAAAACAAAATTAAGGCCATTTAGGATTCTAGAAACTTAAATTTTCCTAACCATATTTTTTATGCTGATGATATAATTTAATTTTTAAAACGTGATAATAGGAACATCCAAAACCTCAAAAATTCCCCGACTCACTATAAAAATATTTCAGGTCAAGCGGTAAGTTGGAACAAATCCTTTTTTTCTTTGGGAATAATTTTTCCCCCAACAGGAAAATCCATATCCTCGATTTCTTAGGAATCAAAGAAGGAGCATTCCCTTTTACTTACATTGGTGTGCCTATCTTTTGGGGAAGAAAAAAATACATCTATTTTCACAGCATTGTTGATCAAATTATCAATCAACTTTCTTCTTGGAAAGGTAAATATCTTTCTATGGATGGTAGTGTTCGTCTTGTTAAGTCAACAATTGTTTCCAAGATGGTCTACTCGATGATGGTTTACAATTGGACTGCCAGTATTCTCAAAAAAAATCAAGGTTTGCATTAATTTTTTTTTTGGACTGGTGGTACAATTGAAATAAGACTTGTCACCATACCATGGGTCACATGTTGAAAACCCCTGGATAAGGGTGCTCTTGGGATTAAGAATCTTAATATTTTTAACGAATCTCTTTAAGCTAGAATGACTTGGAATTTGATTCACAACAACTCTGATTCCTTGGCCTTTATTAAAAATCATTTTATATCCAAAATTCAGAATGGAAACTTGGGTTACATCACTTCCTCCATATGTACATCCATTAGACATTCTTTCTTTAATATCATGAACAACTCAGATGGATGGTGAGTGTTAATTCCTCTTTGAATTTCTGGATGGACAACTAGAATAGAATCCCCTCAATCTCAATGTTATCATACACCACTTCTCCTAGGAATACCAACTCCACTATATGCTATGTTTTTAACTCTCATGACATCACCCTTCAAAATCACATCAGCCATATCATTGAAAACTATCCTCTTTCCGACAATGATGATTTCTTTATTTGGGAAACTGCATTTAATAGAGTCCTTGATTATAAAAGTTTCTAGAAAAACAATTTTAGTAATTATGTTTCTCACTTTGTTTGGTTGAATGGTTTTAGCAAACCTTGGGTCAAACCCTCGCGCCTTACTCTCATTTGGCGTGTTGCTCATAATAGGGTCCCCACCGATGTGTGCCTTCAATCCTTTGCAATTTCTCTTTTCTCTTGATGTCATCTGTGCGACCAACAATATGAGGATTCTAATCATTTGTTTTTTTCTTGTGCTATATTTTTTGCTCTTTGGAATTATATTTTTGACAGTTTTTGTTGCAGATGGTCACTTTGTGCTACTATCGGCTCTCAACATCAACACTGTGTGATTTGGGATTTTTCTATGAAAATCAAGAATCTTTTTCTGACTGTGGTGGCAGAGTTCCAGCATGTGATATGGTATGATAGAAATAATTGTATTCATAAAAATTGCTCATTCAGTCTCAATGATGGTAAAACGCATATTATCATTGCCATCAAGGTTGCTGCCTCACTCCAGAAAGATCATTGTGACAACTCTGTTGGTGATTTTGAGATCCTCCACCATCTTCAAATTGTGGGATCTTATAGGAATCCTCGACGTACCTTTGAAGTCTTTTGGCAAGCTCTGCTTCCAGGATGGATCAAATTGAATGTCGATGGCGCCTCTAGAGGAAACCTAGGTCTAGCAGGTTGTGGTGCCATCTTCAGATACATTCTTGGAAGATGCCTTGGCTGCTTCTTCGGTGGATGTAGTATGGCCTCAGCCATGGAAGCGGAAATGTTGGGAGTCATTCATTCGGTAGACTATTCCATGGAAAAGGGTTGGAACAAGTTTTGTATTGAATGTGATTCAACCACTATTTTCCAAGCTATTTGGAAGGGGGTGGTTCACCTTTCATGGCCACTTACCTCTCGATGGATGGAATGTCTTGCTTCGCTCATGGATCTCAACTACATTGCCACACATGTGTACCGAGAAGCGAATGTGGTTTCTGATATTCTTTCCAACAAGGGGGTCAATCAGGTTATTACCTGGTTGGATGATTTTCCTGACGATTCACTCCCTTTTTTCATTAAGGATTGTAATAAGATTCCGTCTTTAATACTTTTGTAATTCCCTTTATTTTTTGATCAATAAATTGTTCCTTGGTCTTTGACTAAGGCACCACCACTTAAAAAAAGTTATGATTTGGTTTTCTTAATGTGTCTACCATCATTATTACCAAAATTTATCATAATCCATGCTTGGGTATGAATGGGGGGGATTGAGTTTTAACTATAAAATGTACATGTTATAATGTGTCCTGAGGTATTCCAAAATAATATTATCAAAAAAGGTGAATCTTTTTTTTTTTGGTTCGGAAAATAAATTAACTATGTCCCTTAAACTAAGGTTCACTATTTATGGGTATTTAGAGTTCTGGTTTTTCAATGTGTTATCATTCAGATGTTTATAAATTATTTTTAGTAGGGGAATTTTGATGAAATTATTTAAAAAATAACCCTAGGAAATGACATCATAAGGATTCCATTGAATATACTTTTTCAATCCAATAGATTCCACTAAATATACCAATGTTTAACATTCATATAAAATTTTTAAAATTCAAATGAATGTCATTTTTTAATTTATTTGTAAAGAGGAACTTTTTATATTTTATGAAGTCTATCAAATGGAATCCTATAAATATATTAAATTATGAAGTGTAAAAATGATCATAGATAAGTATATGAGTTATTCAATACAATTTCATGTGTGAAGTCATCATAATTTTTTTTATGAATTATGTTTATTGGATAGAGATTTAATAGTGAAGGAAACATGAGAAGGTATCTGAATCATTTATAAGATAGAGGAAGTATCTTACAAAAGAATTTTTAGTTGTTCCTATGTATTTTAAAAATATAATCGAGTGATGTGTTAACTAGAAAAAATATATGTTAATATTTTTTAATATATGGAAGTTTAAAAAATCTTTATAAAGTTTTCTTAAATCCATTAATGTGGTGAAGTTGACCTGGGATAATGTTAAGCTAGATGTCCAATACTCCTAGAGTTTTCTTAAGGAGTTAATTCATGTTAGGTCTTGAATATATTTCTTATCTTGTAGGAAATATTAATGCATTCAAATAGTCACCGTTTAAGTTTTATATTTTAAATTGAATTTATCTCTCATTACATAAGTTTTGAATGAATCTTCCTATGTAAAGGGGTGAAGATTCACTGAGTTTGTTTGTTGAATTTTGGAATTCAGGAAAAGAGATGAATAAGTACATAGATGTTCATATTGAAAGTGAAAAGTGGAATCAATTTGAAGGCTGCCAGATTGAGTTTCCTTTTATTTTGTTTTAGATAATTGATGGGTAGAGATGATTAGAAGAATAAAATTTACAATTGATCATATGAACATGGAATTAGACCAAGTTTCATTAGACCGAGTGTACCATGTGGAGTTGTGATTATTTGGAAACATTCATTCATTCTCATAAGAATAATATATTTATCTTTATTTTGTAATAAATTTAAGACTAATAATAATTACATTCAATAAAGGTATGTGTGAATAATGTTTTAGTCACAAGTGAAAAAAGTATTGATGCATTTGTGGGAAGGTTCATATTTTTGTTGAAAAACATAGTTATACCTTTATTTATATGTGATTAGATCATGAAATTTAAATTGAAAATAGAGTTACATAAGTTGAATGATATTCCGTGAATGTTTTAACCACCAAAATGATTGTTTAATAGTGGGTTTTTGGCCTTGTATTACTTTGAAACCATACTAATGAATAATGTCTCTTATTTTTAGAGAACCTATTGATACTTATATTCTGATAGGTATGATTGTTTTTTATAGCATATTAATGTATACATGGTCATAGGGGGGTTTATTATGTAAGAAAATATAAAAATATTTGATCTATGAACCACTCCCCGTGTTACTCATTTGTCACAGCAATCCTAATTAATCCTTTAACTAATCCTATTTGAGTTAATTATATCCATTGTTTTCTCTAAAATAATATTTTATTCTATGAATAATCTATGGATTACATGTCCATTAATATTAATATAGAATTAAAAAAATTACAAGGAAAAGAAATTTATAAAGGTTTTATTTTTCACAATGGGGTTATTTGGTATGAACCCTCCTTTATTATAGGAAATTTTTTGAACTCTAAGGTTTAATCAATGATTATTGAAATCAAATGTTACCAAAGGTTTGTTAAAGATCTCAACCACTTAATATTTAGTTCAAACATATTCTAATGTCAAATTTTTTTCTCCATCATCTCTATTATAATGTTTTAATAGATCTAAATATGATTTATAATATAATGCTTTACCAAATTTTTTATTAACTTAATGGAATTATTTTTTTCATACTAAATTGACACTAATTGGAATAAATCATCTCAAATATGTTCTAACTAAGAATTTATCATTATTGACTGTATATAATCCTTGGTAACTAAAATATATTTTTCATCAACTATGATCAAGGATACACTATCTTACTTCATAGTTATTCATCAAAAAAATTTCCTGATATAATTAATTATCTCCAACTAGTAGATTTTTTATCCAAAACACAACTCTCCCATTCATCATCTAAATAAGCCACTAAATATAAAAATTTTAATTATTTGAAAATCAAACCATATATTAATGTTTTTTAATATAACTCAATATCTTATTTACATCTAGTGGATGTTATTTTTTTGAAAACATTGACACCATTAAAATAATACTGTATTATATAATACATTAGGTATAATTTTTGTAAGATATAGTAAAAATTAAATAATTGATCTATACTCTATTGAGTCTTCTATATTTGTATCCTCATGATTTGCATGTTAAATTCTATTACAATCGAAATTTAAACAATTTTACATTCATCTATTATGAACATATTTAACAAATCTCTCACAAATTTCACCTATGATTGGAATTGTATTCCATCATTCGTCCATACTTTTATCCCCAAAAAGAAAATTTACTCTCCAATAGTTTAAATTCAAAAATATATAAATATTATTTATGAAAAATTTAATATAGAATTTTACTTGTTTCCCTGAAATATGATATCATCTACATACCCCAAAAACAAGAACTACACTTTGTCTAATATCTTCACATAAAGGAGGTGATCACCCCTTCCACTCTTAAATTTAAAATTTCTAGAAACATTTAAATCCAATAATTCTAAGCACAGTGTGATGGATTGAGGATATAAAACACCTTTTTAATCTTAAAAAATTTGTGTAATCATATATAATAAGATATTATATAAGTTTTTTTCATTATAATTATTAAATGAAGACAATATTTAAAAATATTATCTTTATATCCATTTGAAAAACACAATATTTCATTTGAATGACCACTACCAAAAAGTGCTTTTTTTTGTTCAATTCTTCCCATTGGAGTGATTTTTCCACTACATCAGATTCCTCAAAATGTGTATATCCTTTAATCTCCAGTCACACATTATTATATAAAACTCATTCATGATAATCAATCTAATTTTTGAAGGCCCAATTTACCCCAATAATATTATGATGTCCTAGTTTATCAATAAGTTAACATGTTTGATTCTTTTAAATTTATTCCAACACATAATTAATGTGCATACCCCTTGATTCCTAATTTTCTACAACATTTAATGCCTTTAGTTCTACCAATAATAATAGAACTGTGTTATCCACTCTTTTATTCTCTATGTATGTGTTATATAATATATTTTCTGTAATATTATTGGTTAGATCTAATTAAAATTGTCTTCTTGTTGTTTAAGTCATTGATTAGCTCCCCAAAACATTATTCCCTTCCCCTAATTTATCTTTAGAATAATCAATAATTATAAGATTTTAAAACTATCTTCAATCTATAAATATCACTTCTTCTTCTTTACCCACTTATTCTAGGACAAAATTTCAAGAATTTTCTTCGGTTTCATATTAAAAAACATTCCCATAATTTTTTTCAATTATTTTATTTATTTCATCATTGGAAAAATTATAAAATTTACTCTTTGATGAGTGGCCATAAAATATCCATTTATCGCTTATATCACTAAACATTCCCTAATTTTACTCAAGATTTGGAAAGAATCACATTCTTCTGAGTAATCTATGATGTTTAATGAGGGTTTCTATTCATTCCACATTTTATATGGAGTCTTATCATCTCTCAAAGATAGTAATTTTGAATTCTGATTAGACCCAAGAACATTCATTGTTTCTTTCCAATTGTGGAAATATATTCCGGTTTATGTCAAAACATTCTTAGTAATGTTATTTACCCTATGATTTATTCTTTCCACAAATCCATTATTTTGAGGTTTCCTTATTAATAATCCATTATTATTTTATCCATTTTTTCATATTTAATTTTCTTCACCAAGGGATGTGTAATAAATTCCACTATTAACCCATATAATTTTCATTGTTCTACCAAAGTCATTCTCTACTCTTATTTGGAAATTGTTGATATAGTCTAACACTATCATCATTCAAAACCTAAACATATCATATCACATGATTCTTTATTCATCAAAAAATAAAACAAAATATTTCTTACCAAAATTCTAAATAAGACTGATTGTATCACATATATCAGTGTGGTCTAGATTTAGTAGATTCGAAGATCTATTTTTATTTGTATGGAAATTAATTCTCAGTATCCTTCCCCTAAAAAATTATTCACCAATATTTTATTTGTTTCAATTTAATGAAGTAATTTCACAAATATGTTTCCACTCCTATTGATTCTGTAAACACTTCCAACAAATTTGAACCCTCTTGTGACTTAAACGTCTCTATTTTATCATAAAAAAGAAAAGTATTCCAATTGTTAAAAACTTTATGAAAATTAGAATTCATTCTCCATCCCTATATAAAAAATTCGGGGCCCCCAAAATTGATATTGTATCCTTTCTGGTTGTATATAACATCCAATTCTATGTCAAATAACAAACTAACAATCAAAAAATTGTAGTAGAGACTATTTATATAGAGAACATATGTATTCTTCTATTTATCATAGGTTAAATATATTTTCCTAATTCATTTAATTTTATAGTTCAATCATATCAAAATTAAACTATTATATAAACTCTTCCATTCATATTCTTGAGAATATTCTGGTTACCTATTATTTTCAATGAGAAATAACATCAATAATCTACTTTATAATGTTCTTAAGAACATTAAAATTTATCTTGTAATGAATATCTTTCTCTTTTGTCAATAGCTTCTTCTCATTTTCTCCTATTCGAGAATAAGTTCAGATATATATAAGTCTCTTCTCATTTTTTTCAAAAAAATAAAACAAATCATATTATTATTAAAAAAATGTAGTAAATATATTTCAAAATGGAATTTAATTGTATTTAAAAGAATCCATTCTAATTTTTCTTCTATAATAAAAAATCCCAATTCATTTCCTACAATTACTACTTAATCCCCATATATGGAATAATTAAAATAATATCTACAGAATGAATATTTCTTACAATATGAAGGATAAAATTTGATATTTATTTTTTTACTTAATATTTATTATCTTATTAAAAACCTATACAAGTCATTTTAATAATACATTATGTGGTTATGATAGCCAAAAAATTGAATCATCATCAAAGGAAATATCTATTTACTATAATGTATCAATTTTTACTTGATTTTTCTTATCCCTTTGATTGTTGAAAGGATAATAATGATTGATATATTTCTCATATATTCCAATTCACCTTATGTTTTCACCTTTTCAATCCTTGGTTTTGATATTTTAGTAGAAAATAAAATATTTCTCTTTCCTATGCAATTGGGAATTTCCGAAATAAAAACAACCTCAAGAGATATGGTACATTATTCAACCTATTCCTCTAATAAATCATATAAAAACCACATAATTTATATCTACATACTTTATGAAAATATTTTTATTTCATAATCAATCTTTTTTCCCACTGATAAAACACCATCTTTGGTTGTTTCAGTCATCTTAGATTTCTCCATGATTGAGAAATTAAGATCATCACCAATATTAGTGTATTCCTCAATATTTACCCTATAATTCATTTATTATTCAAGTATCACTTGATAACTTTCATAATATTTGACAACTTTAACATGGTGTTTAATTTTTATTAAATCTTATAAACATAAATTTTGTATTCCTTTAACAATATTCCATTATTCATGTTCTTGTTTATTTGGAGATCAATCTCTCTAAGGGCCCCATCGAATTCATCCTTGATATCAATAAATCATGATGGTTTATCATCCTATTTTACATAATCATTATATTTCACCACTAAAAAATTTAAATAATCTTTTATATTTGAGATGAACTCAGTTTTAATACATGCCAAAGGATCTTCATTTCAATATTATTCACCATTACAAACTAAGAGCATTATTTGACATTTCATTCCACTATGATTTCAAGTATTGACGTTACTTCTATGGGATAAATTATTCATTAGTTTTATAAAAAATTATACCCCCCGTCCTCTATATAAAATATTTTTTGACACCTAGTAATTATGTTGCATTTTTATATAATAAAAGAAAGCTAGTGGTTCTTCTCTATTTCAGTATCTTTCATATCATATAAAAATATTAAATTCCATTAACAACATCAATAATTTAGATGAATAAAATTTTTACATGTTAACTTCAATTCATCTTTGAATTACTAAATATAATTTTAAGAACATACAACATTTCTTCATTCGCATTTTTTCCAACTTCATAAATACTTCCAATCATATCCCAAATTCCTTAGGTTATTTTGAAACTCATATATTTAATTTATATCAAAGTATAAATTATTCTTAATGATTAGTAATAATACTTAACATTACCTTTCAATAATTTGATTCACACTTCCATCATTGAAATTTTAGTAGAACCTATTTTTTGAATTTTATAATCAACTATTGAGTAACCATTAATTCTAAGAGATCATAAATTTGTTCTATAATTTTTTCTTTAATACCAAATTATTTTAGGAATCAAATAGGGGTACTCACATTAAATTTAAAATACTCTCCATGAATTCAAATTTCTATAATATTTATAGTAAATAACATGTGGATTTGATACAACATGTTATAACATTAGGTAACACTATACACTTTAAGTGGGGGTGAATTTGGTTGACATGAAATTTCTCCTTATCACCTATTAAAAAGGATATTTTCAAAATATTTAAAATTAAACCCTAAATATTTATTAATGATCACACATTAGAATTGGAAAATAGAAAAATGGGAAGAAACGTTTATATATAAATTTTATTTGGTTTTCCCACACTGGGATACATGAAAATAATTTATATAAAAAAACATTGATGTGTAAAAAATTAACTACTCTATTTTTCTTATTAAAATATTCAAGAAATGATCATTTCACATAAAAAGTCCAAGGAGTCTTCTTATCTTCCGAAAAATATATTACAATAGTTGTATTCAAGTATATAATGTTGAAAAAATTGTCAACCCTCAAGGATAAAATCAAAGAATATAAATACACATAATTATGGGTGTTATCTATAATGTTATATTCTCCTCTTATTTATAATCTCTAATAAAATCAAAATAACTTCACATTAAAGATTATATTTTATGTAAATTAAATACAAACAGACTTCTCTCTTAAATACCAAATATTCATCAAATTCAACACCATGTTCTCTCTAATTTCATTATTCCATATATCATGTATTCCCTCTCTATTTTTCTATGTTATTATTTTTTATAGAGGGTTTTAATATATCCTAAGAATTTTTAAATTCGAATTTAAAATTATATCTCCAAAAAAAGTTAACTTCCTCTACTTCAAATCCATATTTACAAATTTTTCTATGTTAATCTTCATCATTTATATTCAAAAGTTTTTAAATGAATTTTTTTAAGATACCTAACATTCTTGGGATTTCTAAGTCCCCAAAACTATTCAAATCCTTCATATTTCACATATAACTACATTATAACATTATTTAAATCAATGGGATATTTGTTTCTACATTAGTTACTCATCTACTTCCATTTTCATAATTGAATGATAAATAAATATAGGGTATGATTTTATTTATATTTCTCTGTAGCCTGAAGCGTAGATTTCATGACCAAAAAAACAATACATTTTTTCTTTAATAATATAATAACCATTGAATCATGAAATTATAAAAACCCAAATATTATTAAACTCTAAGCCTATTATCAAGTGAACCTATTCCATGAAATGGAAAACCCAAAATAGGTAGTATAATTAAAAATTTACATATATCTCTACATGATGTGACCTCCTTCCCATTGCATGATAGATTGTTTCAATTTTTTATCAAAGTAAGAGCCATATAATTTTTATATATCCCATCAGTATCAAGTATAAGAGAAAATTATTATACAATTCCAATTTCAGAAGTTCCACTCATATAATTATCTTCATTGTTCTTCCATGACATGAAAAAAAACTTATATATCAAAATATAATGATACATATGTGATTTTCTATTACTCTATGACATTACTAATTACATGCTTATTGTAATCATGGACTAATATACCTTTTAACAAAAAATTGTACTATATTCATCACAACATGCCTCCAAACAACATTACATGAATTCTAATTGACTTATAATTGAAAAAAATATGTGATTATAGTATGTGATTATAATAAGAATGTGGGTTTTCATTAACTCAAAAAAATGTGAGAAGGGAGTTTTTATGAGAAAAAAATAGTGAAACCAATGTGAAATAAATTACTTCATGAATGAGGTAAATTATACATGAAATCCTTCTTTGCTAAACTGATGTATTCAGTTTTTTTGTCTTCATTAAGGATCTTTTGTTACATCAAAATTGAAAAATCAAAGGAACATCCACATTTCTAACTCCCTATATATGATTCAAGTAATTATAGGAAGTATCAGTCTACTAAAAATAGTCAAATGATCTTAGGAAATTATCCTATTTCTTAAGGGACTCTTATGGCTCACTATAGATCCAAGAATGCACAACATGCACTGCTTTCAATTCAAAATCGGCAGATCCTTTTTCCTCAACAATGTAAGATATATCCACCTGAAAAGACTCTATCGCTTCACCCAAACCCATATCCCTCTCATTCTTGGACTCATATCTCATCTCATGTAGTACCTCAAGATCCTTGGGCTCTTTATTAATAATTTCATATCTCTACAAATGAGATTCCTCAAATGTTAACTTTTTCTTCGTCGATGGTTATCTATATGATGGACACTTTTGTGCATATTCCACCTCCATATTCATCTATTTTCAACCTGTTTCAATAGGTTTCCTTAGATATATTATAAAATTCATCAATGTATGGATTATTATCAATAGATTTTCCATCGACATCTTTTGAGGAGGCCTCTCATCTTCACCAATGGACTCTTTTTTCCCATTTTGGCCTACATCCTCCTCCATTGTCGTATTTCAAATACATTATTGATTCCTATAACTTGGAATACCTAGATAGAGTATCCATTCATAATCACACTAAATTATATGTTATTTTTGATTTAATATTAGATTTTGTTATAGTCTGGTCTCATTGGGTTAGATATGGTAGAAATAGAAATTTTCATATACTTAGATGTTCGGTTAGATTCCATGCTGGTATGGAATCCCCCTTTATAGAAGTTTGGTTTGATATTATATGGATTTTTTTCCTTTTCATAACCATCCATTCCTCTATTATATTTGATATGATTTGGGTTCCTTCTAATGTGCTGGTGATAATACTTCTTCGATACTAAAAACCTCTATAGCTGAAATTTGTGTAGTGGTCGACATATCATCTGCTCTACTTGATCGCATTCATATCAATGTGGGAGGATATTTTAGATTATGGAAAATGTTTTTACCTCCTCTCATTCAAGGATTTGATTGAAATTTAAAATTCATGGCCACAATATTCAATATTGTATTAGGTTCTCATTGTGAATCTCTAATCCTAGGGATGTTTCCTCCTTAAGTGATCCTTCCTTTATAGTCTAGAAGAATCTAAGTTGGTATATCCACCATCCACCCCCCACCCCTCCATTTTACCCTTCCCACTCTAGATTCATTGACTCCCATATAAAACCTCCTCTAGAAGTCTTCTTCAGTCCCCCGGTATTCCCTGCTGGTCTTATACTCATGGCCCATCCAATTGACCTAATCATGGTCCACATTTTTTCCCATGCCTCATGTTCTTTTGGATCCCCTCTCTCTTCTATCTCTTACCTATCTATATTTCACCTATATGGTCCTATATAAGTTTTTAGATCCCTTCTTAGATATTCTTTTAACCCCCTTATCCTACACTCTTCTCTGGTAATGAGAAGACTCCACTTCATCTTCTTACTCCACCAGTACCTGCTCAATCCCCCCCAGAATCCCTCCACGAACAAAATCGTGGAAGTTTCCAAAATTACTTCTCATATAGAGGTAATTATCTATATTTATCTAGTATCATCATCCTTATCTTCTCTTATCAGTGGAGTATATACCGAGTCCCAAATCCACAAATTAGATAACTTGTATTCTTACCCTTTTTTTAATTATAATTTTTTTACAAATATAATCAGACATCCAATAAATGAAGACATGCATTATCTGGGATTATTGCAACATTCGTGTGCATGTTTAAATAGACGTCTTGTCGTAGGAAATCGAAAGGAGTAAATCCTCACTGGGGGAAATTTTGGAATAAAAAAATCATCCTTTCAAAATAAATCTCGTTTCTTTTAGACATAAGATGAGTCATTACAAGCATTCATCCCCTCAAAACAAGAATATTTTTATTTTATGGCTCCCCAACATATCATTTGATTACAAAAATTCATTATATCAGTTTGTTACCATGAATGTAAAGATGGTTTCTCAATTTATTTTTAGAATGTTCCTTTATTCTAAGTGTGACATAGAGGATCGAGAGAGATTCTGGTAGGATCTTATATAATTTGTTCCAGGTGAGTTATTTTTTATTTTTGGAGGCGACTTTAATGTGATTTGGGAACACTCATGGAAAAAAATAAAAGGATATTTCTTGAGTTTATAAATTTTGTACATTTTATTGTTTCTATGATGAATAGTTATTCTTGACATAGGCCTCACTGGAGACTAATTTACATGGTGAAACAATCATAGATGACATGATCTCACCTGGAGTTGTCTTGAAAGGTGTTTGTAAAATCTTTATGCTATCACAACCTTCTCTAGGACAAAATTATCTCAATAGTATACACAATTTAATAACTAATATCCTCTCTACGTTGATCTATGATCTAGAGATAACATTGGTGAATGATATTTCATTCTTCCGAGTTAGATTACCGATCATGAATATCACTAGGTGGTGGAAGCTTATTGGAGAAAGATAGAATCGAGTAGTTGTTGGTTTGGTCTCCATAATAAATTGAGATGTCTTAAAGGCGATCATCAGAGTTGGTCCCAAAATAACTCCCTAACAAATCATCACTTCAAAGCCTTGGATATTTTTCTAGAACACTTGGAATTACATCTTGAGAATTATTAGGATGATGATTGTTTCAATCAAATATTTATGTCTAAACATGACCTAGAGTATCAGCTATTGGATCATTAAGGAATTTCATGGTATTAGTATCAAGTTAAATGGTTGATGAAAGGTGACAAGAACAATTCATATTTTCATTCTTGTATTAAAGAGAATCCTCGTACTATTTTCCCAAATATTCTCCATGAGGATGGATCGTATACCTCATATTTTAGAGATGTATAAGAATTGGTAATTTTTTCCTTCCACACTCTTATTTTAGGTCCTAATACCTGAATACCTAGGGGTTATCCTTCTGGCCTTGATAAAATTTTTGACTCTATCACACATGTGGTTTCAAATAAAAATAAATCATTCATGGATGAAATACCAAAGGAACTTGAAATCCTTTATGCAACCCTTGTTCATGACCCTTCTAGAACTTAGGGATTTGATGGATTCCCTGGTATCATTTTTTCCTCTCACATGGATATTTTCAAAAAAAAATATTATTGATGTAGTGAAGTATTGTTTTCATGAAGGAAATGTTCTATGATTGGAAAGTGATACTTCATCTGTTCTCATAATTAACATAAAGGACACTTCTTCTAATAACATTAGCGGCCAATTATTTTATCACACATTCCATACAAGGTTTGGGTATGTCTTATCAATAGGTTTATGTCCACACTCCTCAATACTTGAGTTTTAGTTCAACAACATGGTTTCTTTAGGGGAAGAACAATTCAATTAGTTATTTGAGAGGTTCAATAAATGATCTATGACACCAACCAAACAGTACATGGCTTAAATATTATTATCAAACTCGACATGGAAAAACATTATGATAGAATTTAATGGTCCTTTGTTATAAAGGTTCTCATATTCATGGGATTCTCTATTAGAATAATTTAAATTCTATTCAAATGCTTCAATTATCCATGGATCTTAGTGGTGTTTCTTGGAAAGATATGGGGTTTCTTCAAGTCTAGTCATGGCCTATTACAGGGAGATCCTTATTCCCCATGTCTATTTTCCCTCATTTAGAACACTCTTAGAATCCTTATTCTCAAATCTATCCTTGAAAGTTATTTATCGATGTTTCATTATAGACATAAGTCACCAGATGTCTCTCATTTGATGTTTGCATATGACACTTTTATATTTATCAATGGAAGTATAAGTTGCATTCAAGGTATCAGCAATATTCTTGATGAATACTGAAAATTGATCGGTCGTCTTACTAATCGGTAATAATGTATCATATATATATCCAATAGATGTGTGGGTCGTAGGACCTCCTCCATTGAGTCCACTGTGGGCATTGTCAAGAAAAAAATTCTCATATAAAATTTCGGTTTTCTAATGTCCTCTATGTGGCTCCATAATTATCACTTTAACAATGGTTTTATAAATATCTCCAATCGAATTAACAACGAGAAGAGTTGTCACCTCTCTTTTGGAGGTCAAATTTTTCTGATCAAATATGTTATTACAACAATCCTCATACATTCCTTTTCATCCTTCATGGTTCTCAAAGCTATTATTTGTCACCTTTAAAGAATCTAGTATACATTCCTATAGGATTATCATAGTGAGGGTAAGTACCATATGGATATGTGGTTGAGGCTAGATAAAACAACAAATGAGGTTGGCTTCAATGTGGTTGATATTTCTGACTCTAGGGAACCCATGCATGCCAAAATCTCCTAGGTGGCTATTGAAAATCATTCCATTTTTGGGAAATCCATCTAGTTCCAAATATGGTATCAATAATAAGAATAAATTTGGAAGTCCCTCTCCACATTGGCATGAGATTATTCATCTCATTCTTTCCTTGTAGTAACAGATGTGGTAGATTGTTCATGATGGTAACATATATTACTAGAATGATAGTTGGGTGGGATCCGAAATAGGTTTTCTTATATGTCTAATTCAAGACATTTCCATCATGAATGAAATATTGTAAATTGAGTTATTTCAAACTACCCTCAATGTAGATCACAGATTCATTTTGGACCTTATTGAGTTATTATCCGATGAATAGTATTTTGTTTTTTATGGATCAATGTTTGGTAAATTTTCATCCTAATATGCTCATAAGATATTAAACACAATGATTGATATGAATGCCTAAGGATACATTATTTGGTCTAAAAACCACTTGCAATTTTGAACATCCTCATTTGGTATGTTATGAATAATGTGGAATCCACTGATGATAACATAAATCACATGGGTATACAGTTGGAATCCAAATGTTGTTCCACACAGATCCTTGCATTGAATCTCTAAATCACCTTTTCTTTAGGAGCTAGTGGGATAATCTGGTTTGGCTATACATTGGTGGATTTGTAAAATTACATGAATAAAATATTTTGGGAAACATATCTGAGATCTATGTTTTAACATTCCATGTGGCAACAACATCATGATGAAATCAATAGTTCTTATTCTTGTAGTGGAATTTTAGAGTATTTGGAAAGCCAGAAATAATGCCAAGTTTACTGATTCCAAAATTGATCCAATTGATATTATCTGAGGAACCAAAAATATTCTTCTAGAGTTTTTGAAGTCAGTTAACCATTGGCCTGAGGCTCCCTTGCTCAAATTCCTCAATCCTATAGAAAGTTCCTCTTCTCACCAACAAGAGAAATACTCAGGTTGTTGGATTAACAGGAGTCCTCTAATATGTGGGTTCAAGCTTGACTTTAATAGTTCATATAGTATTGGAATGAGGAGGGGTGAATTACTTATTTGTGAATGCATGGGTTCAGTTACATTTTTTACATCTTATTAAGGGGTGGGTGACTCCATGCTGGAGGATACCAATGTTATAATCACTGGTCTTCAAATGTGCAGTATCAGAAACATCTCTCTTATAATTATTGAAACGGATTATCTTGTTCTCTTTAATTTAATTAATTAGAGAATAAATTTACCTTATATTATAGCTTATCATGTTTTCATGTGCATAAGAATGACCCAGAGAAATGTTATTATCTCTAATAATTTTCAGGAGGGAAATAAAGAATCTGATTTCTTTTCATCCATTGTTTTTAGCAAACCTCTAATATATGTTTCTCCATCACTGGATCAATCCCTATGAAGGGTATGAACATTATCATTATAGATTTTGTTTGTTTACATTTTCATAGGCCCCCTTTATTTATTTCATGTAATTTGAAATCTCTTTTATTTATTTTTCGAAAAAAAATCAAGTTTTATCCCTTGGATAGTAGCCTCTATAGTAAGGAGGAATTATGCCAAATTCCTAGACATACATTATCCCCAAACCAGTACCTCAAAAACAACTTGGTGGGAACCCTTGTATGGGATTACCAACTCAACATATCCATCCTAAACATTAAGGATGATCAAAAATTTCTCTTGTAGTTGAGGCCTCATAAGAATACCAATCACTTATGGGTTACAGAGAATAATTTTTCCTTTATTTCAATATCCATCACCTTCCAAATTTTTTACTTTAAGTGAAAGAGTTATTATCTTACTCTCCTTAAATAGATGGAAGAGGATTTGGATATCATACCAACTAATGTTCTGAAGTTTACTAGGAGGGATCCCATAAGAAACTTCTATTACTAGTGTCTCATGGCCCCTTACTGTTTGGAAAATCATTATGAAATCGCCACTGAGATCTATACCCTAGTTTTTTAAACAAGGATACCCAATGTGATAGACTATTGGGGTATATTCTTATTGAAGCTTATGAGAAAGAACATATCCTTATTATTTTTTGTATTTATAATGTTTATTGGAATATACCAATGACAATAAATGAGTGGGATTTAAGGCCTTCTACTAATAAAGATTTTTTCCCATACTGTGAATCCCCAATTATGATCTAGGATTCATCCCCAGTCACCCTGTTGAGAAAATCTAGGAAATGGTATCACTAAGGTAAATCTGTAACCCAAGATAATAAAATTGATCCTAAATACACTAATATCCTTGATTCACTCTGAAATATTCCGAATGCTTCTCATTTATTTTTTTAACTATTCTCTTATAGGTGAAGAAAACTAAGGATGTTGAGGTCCTAAGAATGACCTCAAATCCAATGAATCTTGATTTCCTCCTCATAAAATCATATTAAATAAATATATATTTCCTCCCTAGAGTACCCATCATTAATTTTATCCCAATTAAAATGAACATGTATTCATGGAAGGCCTTCTAGAAAACACCATTTCTTAGTTTTCTAGAGATCCCCATAAAGTATCAATTGAGAAGGAACTCTGAGTAGCACCATGATCAATAGCTCTGGAGTTCCATCCAAAATGAAATTCAATCGATGTACTAAAAATAGAAATATGAATATCAGTAATGAAGTTCCTTCTTTTTTATTCTAGTTTTGGAGGTCCTCCTTGTAGTATGAATATTGACTACAAGGAGTTTAGCTCGTTGAAAAATCCTGAACAAATAGTAACCATAAAAGTTTTCCTCGTGTAATCCAAGATAATGACTATGGAGGTGCTTTATAGTGTTTATGTCACATGGGTATTCCATGAGAGAAATAAAAAAATATAATATAGTTCCTTCATAGGATTGAGAATTAGAAATCTACTATATTGTCCTCCTATATAGTGCTCACTCTGAAGGTCCTACTTGAATTGACATATCTTCTTGGAATGTTTGGCCTTAACATATAAAAGATACTCTTTGTAATAGCTCATATCATGAATTCCCCATGAAACTACTCCATTTTATATTAGGATCATCGTTATCAATCAATGATATATCAACTCAGTCAAAACATAGTCTAATTCAATTGTTATCATTTCTGTGTCCCCCAAGACTTGTTTCATGACCCGAACCACTGAGTCATACATAGATGGAAGAAATCCAAGTGACACACCATATGAACACCACCAATAGAATAGGTTGTGGAAATAAGAATCAAGTCATAAATTGTAAAATGATATTTCAAATTCTAAATACATGTATAGTTGGACACAACTAGCTCTCTACAATAGTGTAGATATTTAATAAAGGACTAAACATTCATAGTATAAACCATGAATGAAATAAAATCTAGGAAATTATAAATTTACCAAAAAATTTTACTAAATAAAAAAGGGTAAAATCATGCCCTACCAAAAATTATGTACAAACCAGATAAAAATTTGAAAAAGGGGTATAGAATGGATCAATGATGAGAATCTTCAAGGTCAAACCCTAAAAATGATTAGCACTGCTATGTATATCTATGATCCTCTGAATCATCATCCACCAAAGTCAGCACTAAACTTTCTAACTTCTTTATAAGATAAAAAAATGTGGTGAAGCTCTTGATGGGGTGAGTATATACATACCCAGTAGGATTGCTTAAATATTAATAACTGGTCAATAAAATGATATAATTGTCAGATCAAGCCATAATCCAGAGGGAAATGAAAACCCAAAAAATATTCTCTTAATGAAACCTACGAGACAAAGATAAAAAGAGGATCTCAATCTACATAGTCTATAAAAGAATGATGAGTCGTCCAATAGCTCCAAAGGTCAATCTTTGATCCCCATCACCAAGTGAAAACTCACGGGAATCTGAGGGTAGGGGCCCGCTCCTTGCTACTGTGGTTCATGACTGAGGGAGATCTAACTCTAGTGAATTTCCTAATTATTACCGGTGCTTGAAGATATGGGAGTACCACCATATATATAGTGGATCAATTCCCTATTTTAGTATTAGGGGTTATTGAATAATGCAGTATAAATAGTATGGGGGACCTCCTCCTAGATGTGGTAGTGAGGTGTCTACCCTAAAATCACTCTAATGATCACACTCGATCACTACCATAATTCAAGTTTCACTAAATGGGTATTATCACTCGTAAAACCTTATGTCATTTATTTTATGCTGAAACAAAGGCCACTGTCACATTATACATTGAAAAATACCTAATACAGGCTACTTTTGATCCCAAATTAGTGTCAATTAGAAAAAGATACACAAAGTGGAAATACATGAGGAATGTACATGATATATACATAAGGTTATATGGAAGGTGACCTCACCAAGAAATATGGACATGTACTCACCTATATTTGGCTTGGATGTTCATGTGTGACTACACAGAGTCTCCTAGTGGTACATGACATATCGTGGACTTCCAGGTTCTTCCCATGTTCTTTTGGATCATGCTTCTGTACTTTATCTTATTTCCGTATACATTGGAAAATACCCCTGTTCATCGGTCATGCATGAGTACATGGTTATGCCTATATACTCTATCCATTGTTTTTCCCATGTAAATTAGTGGTAGACATCAAGATTCTATTACTATGTCACATTAAATGTGTGGGTTAAACACATCATGTGAAATTTAACATCTCCTAAAACCCTATCTCCCAGATCCTAGGAACTACACCACTTGTGTTCTAGTACTACAAACCATGTATATCGAGACCTTATAGATATAAATAAGTCTTAAAACCTATCGCTCATTCTTCTTGCACCACTGCATCCACCTCGACTTACACCAAGAAACTCATATCTACTGTTTATTACACCAATTCCATTTCTAATTTCATAATTTTTGCAACCCAATTTCTATGTAGTTCATCTCGTTTCATTTCACCACCCCTATCGATTAAAAAAATGTGAATCATCCTCTGATCCATGTCATCAATACTCAAAACCCACATCACATTATGATCTATTCACAAATCACCAATCTTTAAATAATTCACACATCCACCAAAAATCAAAGGGTTCCCCAATGCAAGATTCCAACCATGAAAATTAGAACCACAACCCAGTGGTCCGAAAAATAAGTACATGGAGAAATGTAAGGGAAATACGCAATAAGTGATAACCATAATTGGCTAATTTGATCCCAGACAACGATCGTAGAGTGACTAATGTATAGGTAAATCATGGAATTATGAACAAAATAAAATATCATGACCTAAAAAAGATTTATATCTAGTTCATTATGATTCTAATGATCCAAGACAAATTAAATTGATGAATATAAATCTATTATCACCAATCAATAGGTTTACAAAACCACAAAATAATGAGTCATGCCTTAGAATTGGATCAGTAATTGGTAAAGAATACAATATCTTGTGAGGGAAAAGGAGAACTGTTGAGTCCATCATCCATCACATGATTCCCCACGATCATTTTTCATTGGTCTACATTCCCAATTTTCCAATTTAAATGAATTATTCATCCTCATCCTCTATAATATATCATGGTTATACTGCTAACTCTGGATATATTATATAAAAATATATTAATATAGGATGTCTTAGGTCTAGGTGATGTTATTAATATTTTAATGACTTATTATATACCCCATTAACTAATTTTATATGAAATGTGCATAATTTGTGTGAAATATTAATGTTTTAATACTGAGTATAATTTTTTAGCATTATTTGAAGTAGTCCAATTGAGTCAGTTTACAGCTTTTTATAACTCTCACCCTATATATCAAAATTGTGTGGTTATTATTTTAATAGATTCCTTATTCAATTTCACATGTATAATTAGAATGAATAATTGGCCCATTCTGTCATCAGAGGTTCATTTGGACCACATAAGAAGGCCCACAAAATCTGTGAAGAAACTAGACCATCCATGAAGATATCATTATGGGGCTCAATACCGAAGTGAAAATTAATTAATTCTCCTAATAAATTAGGATAAAAAATCAATGATTCATGGATAAAATTTCAGGGTCTAACTCAAAAAACAAGGGGCCCAAATTTTGTTTTTAAGTCCATCCCACCATTCTATCAAGAAATTAAAATCCAAACACTATTCATAACATACATCTTGATTTATTAATCAAATAAAGCTGAAATTTTTCAATGTGAAAGAGGAGATATAGGTGGCCGAAGTTGTTGAATAAATTATTCTGATTTGAACGAATAATCCTCTTCGAAAACCCATTAACATTTTGGTCTTCAAAAATATGGGATTGAAATGGAATGATTAAAATTGTTTAATCAAACCGCCATAAATTTTGTTCCTTAATTCCAATGGCTGCAAAATTTTCAATGTAGATAGAGGAGAAACATGTCCACAACTTCTAGAGGATCCCTATAATTCCTATGGACCAATGAAGCTCAATGCATCCTATACTCAGAAAAACACTAACCCTAAACTATCAGATCAGTTTGTTAGAATCTTCAACCAACCTCACACTAAGCCCTTTTATTATTCATATAACCAAGGCATGAGGTATGGTAATCCCATCTCTCAACCCCCTAAATTTCCTTCTCAAAACACGAACCAGTTATAATATATTCAAGGCCTTGGTAGCTTCCTAAAACCTTAGCCTTTTGTTCCACAACAATTAAGGAGAAATCATCCTCCTCCTCCTCTAGGCTTCCACTATCTTATTTAGCGATCTCAATTCCCAAACCAACACAATTTCATTCCCAAGAACTAAAATCAAGGTAGTCCCAATCCGGGACAGGCCTCTTCTTCCATGAAACCATTGGAATGTCTGGAGTAAGATCTTTCTTTCTTAACTTCTTCCAGTCTTAAAAACATTAAAACCCAAATTGGTCAACATACATCCCACCTGAGTCAGCAACAACAATAAAATTCTTCCCAACTCCTAGCTCAATCATTACCTAACCCCAACAGTAATTTAATTTCAATTACACATAGATCGGGGGAGAAATTTTTTATCCCTCATGATTAGACCTCCCACTCCCCTTTGATTGTTGACCTAGAAAATGAAAAGAAATAGACACATTAAAAGGAATCTAAATCCATTCCCTACCTCCTTCCATTACACTTAGGAATATAATTCCCTGTCCTCAAGATGTTTCTAAAAAAAGGATGCCCTTTGAACCTGATCATGAAATGTGTGACATGTTTAGACGTGTTGAAGTCAACATTACCCTCTTAGATGAATTAAAACAAATCCCAGAGTATGCCAAGATTCTTAAAGAATTTTTCACCTACAAGAGGCAACTTAGGACCTTAAATTTTTTTTCCATCCAACAGTCTATTCACATAAAGTGCAAAGATCTAAGGACTTTTACGGTTCCCTGAAAATTTGGAAGTTCCAACATTGATGATGCACTCATAGACCATGGATCCTCAATTAATTTCATTCCCAAATCAATATTCTCCAAACTCGGTATAGGTCCCTTGAACATAACGGGTGTTTTAATTCAGTTATACAATCGAAGAACAACCAGTACTATGGGAATAATTGAGGATTTATTTGTTCATGTAAATGATATTATCTTCCCAGCTAATTTCTATGTCCGTGAAATGGAAGGTGATCCAATCAATTCTCGATCTCCCCTAATTCTAGGAAGACTATTTATAATGACATCAAGAACCAATATTGATGTCCATTCGGTAATCTTGTCCAATGACTTTGTTGACCAACATGTTAAGTTAAACATTTTCCAAGCCATGCGATACACATATGAGGATCAATCTTCTTTCTCAATCCATGCTTCCGAGGACACTTCTAAGATTCAATTGAACCCCAATCCCTCATCTTCTTCATGTTCTTATGAAAAAAGATATTTTGAAATCTACACCATGATAAACCATGTTATAAATGGTGAAGTTGATGTTGAACTCTCATTCATAGACTCCCTCAATCTTGAGGAACATAGAAACTCTCTTGAATCCCACTTCTACTCTGGTCTCTACTACTCCACCTTGGACAGTATTAAGGAAAAATAATCTGAATCAACTGAAGTCCCTTCCACCATTCCTGAGTTTCCTAACACACAAATGATTGATGAGCCTGATCTGAAACCTCTTCCTAATCACCAGAAACATGCATTCATTTTCCGTGATCACTCTTATTCTATCATTATCTCTTCTTCACTTATCGAAACTGAGGAGTCAAATCTTGTTCAAGTGTTAGAGGAAAACAAAAAAGCCTTAGTTTGACCCTAGATGACATTCCATGATTCATCCCTGCTATTTGTATGCATCACATCCAACTAGAGGAATCATCCAAACCAATTAGACAAAAACAAAGAAGAATCAATCCACTCATACTTGATGTAGTTAGGGAATAGATCACCCATATTATTCAAGCTAGTATTATCTACCCAATTTCTGATAGTGAATGGGTTAGTAAAATTAAAGTTTAACCTAAGAAGGGTTGAATAAATGTTGTTTCACATGATCATGGGGAGGTAGTCACAACTTGAGTGAATAACAAATGGCGTGTCTGCATCAACTAAAGGAAATTGAATGTTGAAGCAAGAAAATATCACTACCTTATTTCATTCCGTGATCAAATGCTTGAATGATTAGCCAGAAAGTCACGCTATTTCTTTCTTGATAGATACAAGTATTATTTTCAAATCTCAATCACACCTCAAGAAAAAGAAAAGACTACTTTCACTTTCCCCTTTAGAACAGATGAATATAAGAGAATAAATTTTGGCCTTTGCAATTCTCTTGCAACATTACAATGGTGTATGATGAGTATCATTTCTAAATTCATTGAACACTGCATGGAAGTATTCATTGATAAATTTTCCATTTATGGTGAGTCATTTGAATATTTTTTGAATTCACTCTCTTTAGTCCTTCAAATGTGTGTCATGTTTAACATTGTGTTAAATTTCTGGAAAATGACACATCATGGTTGAAAATGGGATTTTTCTGGGGCACATAGTTTCAAAAGAGGGTATTGAAGTTGATCCTGCAAAATTGATGTGATCTGATCACTTCTTGAACCCACTTCTATTCGAGACATCCAGTCATTCCTTGGTATTGCTGGTTTCTATCAGCGATTCATCCATAAAATCTATAGGATTACCCTCTCACTAACTCGGTTGATCCAAAATTATATCACTTTCCATTTCGATTAGGTTTTCAGGAGATCCATCGTTGAACTCATAATTTCTCTTACATCATCCCCAATAATCAAACCACCAGATTGGTCTTTCCCTTTTGAGATGATGTGTGTTAATTCAGATAGCGCCATTGGGGTTATTCTTGGTCAAAGAAGAGAAATAATTCCTCATTTCATCTATTATGCCTCAAAAAAATTAGATGAAATTCAATGTCACTACATTGTGACTGAAAAGGAACTTTTAGAAATGTTTATTTCCTTAGATAAATTTCGTCCCTATCTCTTAGGTGCCAAAATCATCATCTTCACAGACTATTCTATTATAAAGATTTTACTCAAGAAAATTGATTCCAAATTGAGGATAATATGTTGGATACTAATTCTTCAAGAGTTTGACCTTCGAATCAAAGATATACTAGGAAAAGAAAACCATATGACTGATCACTTGAGTAGAATTTTTAATTATTCTCATTCTAAAATAATTGATGTCGAATTCCAACTAAGCACCTTTCATATCTCACTACAAAAATACCAAGGTATTCCCTAATTGTAAATTACTTCATTTTCGGTGTTTTTGTATAAATTGATTCCAAATAACAAAAAATGATGTTGAAAAATTATTCAAAATACTATTTTTGGGATGAAAACAATCTTGGGAAAAATGGGGCAGACATGGTAATTAGGAGATGTGTTGATGAAAATGAACATTCTTTCAACATATAATTCTATCAATCAATGTTTGGGGGTGGCCATTTTGGACCAAAAGGACCTCCAGAAATTTCATAGACTCTGGATTCTTCTGATATTCACTATTTAAGGACTCACATGAGTTTTATGAATCATTTCCCACTTCCCAAAAGTGTGGCACAATTTTTAAATGAAATGAAATTCCCCAAAATTATTTAATCTTCTATGAGATCTTTGATGTTTGGGTCATAGATTATGTGGGACCATTTCCCCCTTCCAATGGATTCTTATACAACCTTCTTGAGGTTGATTATTTTTCTAGGTGGGTTGAGGCCAAATCCACTAGAAAGGATGATTCACATACAGTTAGTGAGTTTCTAAAGGCACACATCTTCCACCAATTTGTCACACCACGTGCCCTAATAAGTTACTTAGGAACCCATTTTTGTAATAAAACCATGGAATCTATTTTGAAAAAGATTGGTGTCATACATAAAACATCAACTACATATCACCCCCAAACAAATGGCATGGCTGAACTATCTAATAGAGAAATGAAAATAGTTATTGAGAAAATTGTAAAAACGACCGAAAAGACTAACCTGAAAGGCTATGTGAAGCACTTTGGGTTTATCGAACTACCTATGAAACACCCATTGGTATGTCTCCTCTTATGATAGTTTTTGTAAAATCATGTCATTTACCAGTTGAAATCCTACATAAGTCATTTTAGGTTGTGAAAACATGTAATTTTGATCATGAAAAATCTGGTGAAGAACGATTTTTGTAATTGGTTGAACTGGAGGCGCTTCGACTTGATTCTTATGAAAATTATAATAACTTAAAAGAAAAATAAATGGAACTCCATGTTAAAAAATACCTAATAAAGGTATTTCATGTAGGTGAAAAGTTAATTATCTCCAATTCTCAATTTCGGCTTCACCCTGGAAAGACTAATTCTCGTTGGGAAGGTCCTTTTGTTATTACTAATGTTTACATGTTTGGTTCAGTGTAGATCCAAGACCCCTCTTCAAAAAGGTCATTCATAGTTAATGGACATCGGTAAAAGAATCACCATGAGAAGAAACACAATCCTGGAACCACATCAACTTCCATAAAATCCCCAACATCTTTAGTTGGTCAACCACTAGATGGAGAGGCGACCCACCAAATCCAAACTAGGGGCACCTCTTTCCCTATAACTCTCTCTCTATATCGTTCTCTCTCTATCACTTCTTCTTCTTCCTCTCTCTTTGATTTTTTAACACCTTCTTCATTAAACCCTTTATTTTTCTCTTTCTCTTTTGTGTGGGTCTGTATTTTAAAAAATACTAATAAATAAATAAATAAATGTAAAAAAACCAAAAAATTCAAGATTACTCACCTTCAACTTTTGATATTTTTTCTAACCATTTTGGGTGGTCAAATTACAAGGTTTCATCTCAAAATATTTGTGGTTTCGTCATGAATTTGGATAAATAATCTTGTCCCAAAACCAATAAAATTTTAATGCTCAATTTTTTAATTTGGAAAATTATTTTCCCCACCCATGATGATCACCATTCTTATTCATGAGAAGGACACCTATGGCCATATTTTCCAAATGTCTCTTTTTCAACCCCATTTTGGAGTCTTGAGTTTGTGGGCCATTGATCTTAATTTCATACTTTAGTTTGAATTAATATGATATCGTCATTTTCTAAGACACATGAGGATTATAATAGCCAAATATCCTCCCATTAAACAAACATTAATCCTCCTTTGGAAATCCCCTACAATCCTATGAAAACTTTTTCATTGATTTCCAAATTACAAGAGCTATACTTTACCCCTCCCAATACCAACAAGTATTTTAATAGCATAATTTTTTTGAAAATTATGTGGGGGGGATTAGATTTCATTTTGGGTACGCTTTTCACCATGTTATCATATGATTGAAGGAAAGCATCCATTTCAGTGTTGGGGAGATTTTTTCATTTAGTGTGTTTTGGGGAATGTAATTTACTTTAATTTATGTAAATTTTTAATTTTTATTGACAAGAGTTCAAAAAAATCAAAAAAAAATAAAAAAAATCAATAAAAAAAAGAACAAAAAGAATTTGTGTTGTGTCTTGGGTAGGTAAAAAATCACCCTTTCTCAACCTTTGAACTTGTTATTACTATATTAATTATTTTCGTGATGATATCAATCATGGTTTGGGATATCACTATGAGATCTTTTTCAAGTTCAACTTTTGAAAATTGTTAAAAAAATTAAGAAATGAAATGAAAAAAAGAACACTTATGTCATTGGGGGAAGTTTTTTGTTTTGTAAATATTTAATCTCCTCATCACCTTCAAATTTTATTCTTTCATTGGGTATTTCATCACAAAATCTTGCCCTCGTAAATATGTTTTTTCATTTCTTTCCATGTTTTATTTCAAAAACATTGTGCATTGTTTTACCCATGTCGGTGTTTAACCACTCTTCTTCTCTCTATTGGACATTAAATTCCTACTATCCCATAGCCACAGATAATCCCCTTAAAAATACCTCTTGATTATTGTGCACTTTAGGATATGTAATGGAAGCTAAGATCTCTTTCAAACTCTAAGAATTTCAATTTTGGTTGTTGAATTATGAAGCTCCATAAATTAATGTTATCATCGTGAGAAGAGTAAGTTTTGTTTGCCACCATTTTCCATTTCTAAATTTGAGAATGAAAAAAATAAAATGTTATTGGAACATTTTTTTTACAACTTGTGGTGGAATTCAACATGGATGAGTGAAATTTTCTAATCCTCCCCTGATTGGGGAAAACAATATTTTAATATTTGTTAGTGAGTGAAAATTATTTTGTAATTGTTTTTATATTTATTTCAAATAAGAATATGAACAAGACTATGTGAGGGGGATTTAATTATATTAATATTTTCATGACTTATTATATACTACATTTACTGATTTTATATTAAATGTTCATAATTTGTGTTAAATCTGAATGTTTTAATAACAAGTATAATTTTTGAGCATTTTTAGAAGTAGTCCAATTGAGTCAGTTTACTATTTTATTTATAACCCTCACCCTACTGATCCAAATTGTTTGGTTCTTCTTTTTTAGGATTCTGTATTCCATTTCCCACATATCATTGGAAGGAATCATTGGCCAATACTGCCAATTTTGGGGTCATATAGACCACATAAGAAGGACCACAAATTCGGTGAAGAAACTAGAGCATCCATGAAGATTGAATCACTGAGCTCAATAAAGAAGTGAAAATTCATGACTTCTCCTTAAACATTCGTATAACTATACAAGGAGTCATGGATAAAAATTTTAGGGTCCAAATATAAAAAAAGGTACCCAAATGATGTTTTGATGTCCAAGACACCATTCTGTCTGGAAATTAATAACTGGACACTATTCATGACATACCTCATGATGTGTCATCAAATCAAGCTGATATTTTTCAGTGTGAAATAGGAGATATAGGAGGAATACTTTTTTTCAAAGAAAGCATTCAAATTTTATGGTATCTCACTATTCAAAAACCCTTTCACATTTTGGTCTTCAAAAATTTTGGATTAAAATGGACAGATTAAAATTGTTTAATCAAAGCCCATTAACTTAAGCTGTTTAAGTCAAATGGTCGCCAAATTTTTAGAGTAGATAGAGGAGACACATGTCCACAACTTCAAGAGGATACCTCTGTTTCTTATAGACCAATGGATCTCAATGTAGCATATGCTTGGAAGAACACTAACCTCAATAATTATATCAGTTTGATACAAACTTCAACCAACCTCACACTCGGACACTTATTCTTCCTATAAAAAAGGGATGAGGTATGGTAATCTCGTATCTCAACCCCCTCAATTCCCTTCTCAAAACCCAGACTAGTTTCAATATGGTCAGGTGTTGTTAACTTCCAACAACATTATCCTTTTTCTCCTCAACAAAAAAGGAGAAATCCTCTTCCAGCTCCTCCAGGCTTCCACTAACCTAGTGAGCCTTCTCAATTCCCAAACCAATACAATTGCTTTCCAAAGATCCAAAATCAAGGTAATCCCAATCTGGGACAAGACTCTTCTTCCAAGAAACCATGGTAATGTGCAGTGGAATATCTTCCCTCATTCACCCATTCCATCCTTAAAAACATTGAAACTCAAATAGGTCAACATGCATCTCACCTCAGTCAACAACAATAATCAAATTCTTCCCACCTCCCCGCTCAACCATTAACCAACCCCTAGGGTAATATAAGTAAAATTGCACATAGATCGGGGAAGAAAAGTGATGTGCCTCATGATGTGACCTCCCACTCCCCGTTGAATGATGACCTAGAAAATGAAAAATCAAAAAAACCAGAAACAAAATCTGAATCCATTCCCTCAACCCCTTCCATTCCATTTAGAAATCTAACTCCTTTTCCTCATGATGTTTCTAAACCAAGGAAGTCCTTTGAACCCAATCCTGAAATTCATAACATGTTTAGACATGTTGATGTCAACCTTCCCCTCTTAGATTCCATAAAACAAATCCCTAAGTATTACATGTTTCATAAGTAATTGTTCACACACAAGAGGCTACTTAGGACCTTTCAAAAATGTTTCCAGCCAGCAGTCTATTCCTAAAAAATCAAAAGATCCAAGGACCTTTACACTTCCATGCCAAATTAGAAGTTCTAACTTTGATTATTCACTCATAGACCTAGGAGCCTAAATTATTGTCATGCCCAAATCAATCTAATCCAACCTTGGTCTCAGTCCGTCACACCCAATTGGTGTTTTCATTCAGTTAGCCAATAGAAAAAAAACCAAACATGAGATAATAATTGAGTATGTCCTTATTTTAGTTAATGATATTATCTTCCCAGCCAATTTCTATATTCTTTACATGGAAAGTGAGATGAACTCTTCTTGGTCTCCCCTAATTCTAGAAATATCATTCCTAATGAGAGCTATAACCATGATTGATGTATATTCTGGAATCTTGTCCATGGAATTTGGTGACCAATGGGTCAAGTTCAACATTTTCCAAGATAAGTGATACCCACCTAAGGATTACTCTGCATTCTCAATCCATGCTTCTATGGAAACTTCTAAGAGTCAATTGAACCCCAATCCATCATTTTCTTCATGTTATAAGGAAAAAGGATCTTGTGAAATCATTACCATGATTAACCATGTTATAAATGGTGATGTTGATGCTGACCTCTCAATCGTAGACTCCATCAATCTAGAGGAACTTGAAAACTCTCTTAAATCTCACATCAACTCTGATCTCTACTACTCCACCATGTATAGTATTATGGGAAATTAATTTGAAGCAAATGAAGTCCCTTCATACATTCCTGTGTTGTCTAACCCTCTAATGAAAGATGATACAGATCTGAAACCTCTTTCTACACTACTAAAATATGCATTACTTTTCAATGATCACTCTTATCCTATCATTATCTCTACTTCACTTACTAAAAATAAGGAGTCCAAACTTATTCAAGTGCTACAGGAAAACAAAAAAAAAACCTTAGGTTGGACCCTAGATGACATTCTAGGAATCAAGCCTACTCTTTGCATGCATCACATCCATCTTGTGGAATCATCCAAACAATTTAGAAAACAACAAATAAGACTCAATTCACTCATACTTGACGGAGTTAGGGAAGAGATCACCAAGATTCTTCAAGCTGGTATTATCTACCCAATTTCTAATAGTGAATGGGTTAGTCTAATTAAAGTTATACCTAAGAAGGGTGGGATAATTGTAGTCATAAATGAACATGGGGAGGCAGACACAACTATAGTGAATAACAAATGGTGTGTGTGCATCGACTATGGGAAATTGAATGATGAAACAACTATATATCACAAACCTCTTCCATTCCTTGATCAAATTCTAGAATGATTATCCAAAAATTCAAACTATTTCTTTCTTGATGGATACAGAAGCTATTTTAAAATCCCAATTGCACATCAAGACCAAGAAAATATTTCTTTTAGTTTTCCCTTTGGAACAAATTCATATAGGATAACGTCTTTTGGCCTTTGCACTGCTCTTGCAACCTTCAATTGGGGTAAGCTGAGTATCTTTTTGGAATTTATTGAACACTACATGGATGTTTTCATGGATGACTTTACCCTTTATGGTGATTTATTTGAATCTTGCTTGAATTCACTCTCTCTAGTCCTTCAAAGCGTTGCAATTGTATCCTTGTGTTAAATTTTGAAAATTGTCTCTTCATGGTTGCAAATGGGATTGTCCAGCGGCACATAGTTTCAATAGAGGGTATTAAAGTTGATCTTGCCAAAATTGAAGTGATCTAATCACTTCCTGAACCCACCATTATTCAAGACCTATATTCATTCCTCAATCGGGTCGGTTTCTATTGGGGATTAATTCATAACATCAATAGGATTTCTCTCTCTCTCACTTGGTATATCATAAATGATAGCACATTCCATTTCGATGAGGTTTGCAAGAGAGCCTTCATTGAACTCAAAATTGCTCTTACATATTCCCAAATAATCAAACCCCCATATTTTTTCTTACCCTTTGAGTTGATGTGTGGATCTTCTAATAGATCCGTTAGGGTTATTCTTGGTCAAAGAAGAGAAAAATTCCTAATTTCAACAATTATTCCACAAAAACATTGGATGAAACTCAATCTCATTACAGTGGGAATGAAAAGGATCTTTTAGTAGATGTTTATGCCATAGATAAATTCTAGACCAATCTCTTTGGAGCCAAAATCATCATCATCACAGACCACTCTACTATAATGTTCTTACTAAAGAAAAGTTATTACAAATAGAGGACAATAAGATGGATACTAATGCTCCATGATTTTGACCATGAAATCAAAGATAGACTAGGAAAAGAAAACCATGTGCCTGATCACTTGAGTACAATTTTTAGTTATTCTATGTCCAAAATAATTGATCCAGAATTTCCAACTGAGCACCCCTCATCCCCCACAACAAAAATACCATGGTATTTCGCAATTGTAAATTACTTGGTTTCTGGTGTTTTTCCAGAAACATTTTCCAAATATCAAAAAATGAAGCTGAAAAGTGATTCAAAATACTATTTTTGGGAAGAAAATAAACATTAAAAAACTGGGGCAGACATGGTAATTATGATATGTGTTGATGAAAATGAACATTCTCCCATTTTGGAATTCTATCACTCAAATCCTGGTGGTGGCCATTTTGGACCACAACGGACCACTCAAAAGTTCCTAGACTCTAGATTCTTATGGCCTTCAATATAAAAGGACTCAAATGAGTTCTTTTAATCATGTCCCACTTTCCAAAATTTTGGCATAATTTCTAAAAGAAATGAAATTCCCCAAAATCATTTAAACTTCTATGATAACTTCGATATTATGGGGAATCAATTTCATAAGACCATTTGAACCTTCCAATGGATTCTAAAACATATTTCTTGCGCTCAATTATGTTTCTAGGTGGGTCGATGCCAAATCCACTAGAAAGGATGATTCATATACAGTTAGTGAGTTTAAAAATACACACATCTCCCACCGATCTGGAAAACCACAGGCCTTGATATGTGACTTAGGAACCCATTTTTGTAATAAAACCATGGAATATCCTTTGAAAAATATTGTTTTTGTACATAAAACATTAGCTTCATATCACCCCCAAACAAATGGAATGGATGAACATTATAATAGAGAAGTGAAAAGAGTTATTGATAGAATTATAAAATCCACCATAAAAGTTTGTCCTGAAAGACTTGAAACACTTTGGTCTTATCAAAATTAATATAAAACACCCATTGGGATGTCACCTTTAAGGCTATTTTTTTGGTAAATCATGACATTTTCTAGTTGAAATCCAACATAAGCCATTTTGGTCTATGAAAACTTGTAATTTTGATCTCGAAAAATCTTGTGAAGAATGATTGTTGTAATTAGATGAACAAAAGGTGCTTTGGATTGATTCATATTAGAATTATAATCTCTACAAAGAAAATTCCAAATAACTCCATGATAAACGCATCCTGAGAAATGTATTTCATGAAGGTGAAAAATTAATTCCCTTCAATTCTTGATTTTGGCTTCACCCTTGAATGCTTTATTCTCATTGAGAAGGTCCTTTTTTTATTACTAATTTTTACCAGTTTGGTGTACTGCAAGTCCAATACCCCTATTCTAATTAACCATACATTAATCCACCTTTTGAATGCCACTTCAGGCCTATGAAAACATCTTCATTGATTTCTGCATTGCAATCCCAAAACCTTATCCCAACCAAAATCATCATGGATTTTCATTGCATGATTTTTTGAATATTATGTGTGGGGGGAATGGATTTCATTTTGGGTGCCCTTTTCACCATGTTATCATATGATTTAGGGTGAGCATCCATTTTAGTGTGGGGGAGAGGATATCATTCATTATGTTTTGGTGAATGTATTGTACTTTAATTTATGTAATTTTTTAAATGTTATTGGAAATTGTTCATAAAAAAATAATAAAAAATAACAAAAAATCAATAAAAAGGGAACAAAAAAATGTGTTCAGACTTGGGTAGGTAAAAAATCACTCTACCTAAACCTTTTATATTGTTATAACTATTACAATTAGTGTCTTCAGGAGAAAAATCATGGGTTGGGATATGAGTGTGAGATCATTTTCATGTTCAACTTTCAAAAAATGAAAAAAAAGAATAATATAATAAATGAAACGAAAAAAAAAAAGAACACTTATGTCATTGGAAGATTTTTTGTATTTTATAAATAGTTAATCCTCTCATCCCCTTAAAAATTTTATTAATTCTTTCTGTATTTCTTCACAAAATCATTCCCTTGTAAATATTTGTTTTCATTTTCTACCAGTTTTTATTTTAAAAACATTGCACGCTATTTTACCCTTGTTGGTGTCTAACCCCTCTTATTCTCTATTTTGGACATTAAATTCCTACCATCCCATAGCCACATAAAAACCCTTTCAAAAGACCTCTTGATTCTTTTGAACTTTAGGATAGGGAAATGAAGATGAGAGAACTTTTAAACTCTATGATTTTTAATTTTTTGCTAAATGGGTGAAGCTCCGTAAAATAATTTTATCATCTTCTGAAGAGTATGTTTATTAGGCCACCATTTTCCATTTCTAATTCTGAGCCTGAAAAAATGAATTGTTTTTGTAAAATATTATCTGTAGCAACTTGTGGTGGAATTAAATAGGGATGAGTGAAAATTTTAACCTCCCTTGATTGGGGAAAATAAAATTTTAATAGTTGTTGATGAGTGAAAATTATTTTGTAATTTTTTTTATATTTATTACACATGAAGAAATTCACAAGACTATGTTTAGAGGATCTGATGTTATTAATATTTTTATGACTTATTATATAACACCCTTACTAATTTTATATGAAATGTGCAAATTTTTTTTGAAATATTAGTATTCTACTACTATGTATAATTTTTGAGCACTTTTAGAATTACTCCAATTGATTCAGTTTAGTATATTATTTATAACTCTCAACCCACTAATCTAAATTTTGTAGATTATATATTGAAGCATTCCTTATTAAATTTCACACATATCATTAGAAGAAATCATTTCCCTAGGCTTCCATTTTAAGGGTCATATGGACAACCCAAGAAGGCTACGGAATCAGTGAAGAAACTAGACCATACATGATGATTAAATTAATAGGCACAATAAAAAAATTAAAATTCATTTATTCTCCTCAAATATTCATATAAAAATTCAAGGAGTCGGGGATAAAAATTTTAGGGTCCAACTCTAAAAAAGGGGCCCAAATGATGATTTGATGTCTAGCCCATTATTATTTCAGGAAATTAAAATCTAGAAACTATCCATGACAAACCTCATGATGTTATCATCAAATCAAGATGGGATGTTTTTGTGTGAAATAGGATATATTGGCGGCCAAATTTGTTGAAGAAATAATTTTGATTTGAAGGAATATTCCTATTCAAAAATCTATTCATATTTTTGTCTTCAAAAAGTTGGGAATGAAATGGAAAGATTAAAATTATTTAATCAAACCCCCATAACATTGGCTCCTTAAGCCCAATGGAAACTAGATTTTAAGAGTAGACAGAGGAGACTCATGTCCACAACATCAATAGTTTTCCTCTGATTCATCTGGACCAATGGTGCTCAATGCAGCCTTTGTTCAGCCGAACACCAACCCTCAGCTATCTGGTCTCTTTGTTAGAATCCTCAACCAACCTCACACAAAGCCTTTCCCTTCTTTATATAACCAAGGAATGAGGTATGGTAGTCATGACTATCATCCCCCTCAATTCCCTTCTCAAAACCCAAACCAATTTCAATATGGTCAAGGTGTTTGTAACTTCCAACAACCTTATCCTTATTGTTTCTCAACAACAAAAGAGAAATCCTCCTCCTACTCCCCCAGGCTTCCACTATCCTAGTGAGACTTTTCAATTCCCAAACCCATAAAATCTCTTTCCCAATAACCAAATTCAAGGTAATCTCAATCTGTGACAAGTCTCTTTTCCAAGAAACCATGGAAAAGTGTAGTATAAAATCTTGCCTCCTTCACCCGTTCCAGTCTTAAAAACATTGCAACCCAAATCGGTCAACTTTCATCCCACCTATGTCAACAACAAAAATATAATTCCCCCAACTCTGAGCTCAACCATTACCCAACCCAAAGGGTAATCCAAGTGAAATTTCACTTAGATTGGGGAATAAAATTTAAATGCCTCATGATAAGACCACCCACTCTACTTTTAATGTTGACATAGAAAATGAAAATAAACAAAAACTTGGAAAGCAATCTGAATTCATTCCCTCACCTCTTCCCATTCTACTTTGGAATCTAATTTCTTTTACACAAGATGTTTCTAAACCAAGGAAGTCCTTTGAACACGATCCTGAAATGGTTGACATGTTTAGACGTGTTGAAGTCAACATTCCCTTCTTAGATGTCATAATACAAATCCCAATGCATGAAAATATTCTTAAATAATAGTACACCCACAAGAGGAAACTTAGGACCTTCGAAAATGTTTACACCCAACAGTCTATTCCCATAAAATGCAAAGATCAAGGGATATTTATAGTTTCATGCCAAATTGGAAGCTCCAGCATTGATGATGAACTCATTGACCTAAGAGCCTCAGTTAATGTAATTCCCAAATCCATATTCTCCAACATTGGTCTAGGTTTCATGAATCTAATGAGTGTTTTAATTCAGTTAGCCAATAAAAGAACAACTGGTACTGAGGGAGTAATTGGGGATATCCTTGTTCGAGTTAATGATCTTATCTTCCCATCTGATATCTATGTCCTTGGCATGGAAGGTGAGATGAACTCTTCTTGATCTCCCATAATTCTAGGAATACCATTCCTAATGATAGAAATAACCATGATTGATGTCCATTCAGCCATCTTGTCCATGGAATATGGGACCAACGGGTTATTTCCAACATTTTACAGCCACAAAATACACATCTGAGGATCACTCTTCATTCTCAATCCATGCTTCCAAGGACACTTCTAAATGTCAATTGAACCCCAGTCCACCATGTTATTCATGTTCTAATGACAAAGGATCTTGTGAAATCAGCATCATGATTAACCATGTTATAAGTGGTGAAGATTATATTGGACTCTCATTCATAGACTCTATCAATCTAGAAGAACATGAAAGCTCTCTTGAATCCCTCATAAACTCTGATCTCTACTGTGCCACATTGGACAGTATTATGGAAAATGAATATGAAGAAACTGAAATCCCTTCCTCCATTATAGAGTTATCTAACCCACAAATTAAAGATGAGACAGATATAAAACCTCTTCCTACAAACCATAAATATGCATTTATTTTCCATTATCACTATTATATTGTCATTGTTTCTTATTTACATATTAAAACTGAGGAGTCCAAACTTGTTAAACTATTTGAGGAAAACAATAAACCATAGGTTGGACCCTTTATGACATACTAGGAATAAACCCTACTCTTTTCATACATCACATTCGTTTTGAGGAATCTTCTAAACCAATTAGATAACCACATAGAAGACTCAATCCACTCATACATGAGGTAGATAGGGAAGAGATCATTAAGCTTCTTCAAGCTAGTATTATCTTCCCAATTTCTGTTAGTTAATATGTTAGTCCAATTCAAGTAGTACCAAAGAAGGGTGGGGTAACTATTGTCACAGATGAACATGGGGAGGTAGTCACAACTCGAGTGAATAAAAAATGGCATGTGTCCATCGACTATAAGAAATTGAATGTTGAAAAAAGAAAATATCACTACCCTTTTCTATTCTTTGATCATGTTCTAGAATGATTATCTAGGAAGTCACATTGTTGCTTTCTTGATGGATACACCAGCTATTTCCAAATCCCAATTGCACCTCAAGACCCTGAAAAGACTACTTCCAATTGCCCCTTTAGAACATATGCGTAGAGAAGAATGCCTTCTGGGATTTGAAATGCTCTTACAGCATTCCAATGGTGTATGATGAGTATCATCTCTGAATTCATTGAAAATTTCATGGAAGTATTCATGGATGACTTTAAAATTTATGGTCAGACATTTGAATCTTGCTTGAATTCACTCTATCTAGTCATTCCTAAGTGTTTCAAGTGTAACCCTGTGTTAAATTTTAAAAAGGTCACTTCATTGTTGCAAATGGGATTGTTCTATGGGAAATAGTTTTACAAGAGGATATTGAATTTGATCCTACCAAAATTGAAGTGATCCAATCACTTCTTGAACCAACCTCTATTCAAGACATCTGTTCATTCCACGGTCATGCTAATTTCTATCATCGATTCATCCATAACATAAATAGGATTACCCTCCCACTCACTCAGTTGCTACAAAATGATGTCACTTCCCATTTAGATGGTGTTTTCAAGAGAGCCTTCATTGAACTAAAAAATCCTCTTACATATTCCTCGATAATCCAACCCCTGGAATGGTCCTTACCCTTTGATTTTATGTGTGATGCTTCTAACAAAGTCGTTGGGACTGTTCTTATTAAAATAAGAGAAAACATTCCTGATGTCATCTATTATGCCTCAAAAATAATGGATGAAACTCAATCTCACCACACTATGACAGAAAAGGAACTTTTAGTAGTGGTTTTTTCCTTAGATAAATCCCAGCCATATCTCATTGGTTTTAAAATCATAAACTTCATAGACAATTCTGATATAAAGTTATTACTCTAGAAAAGTGATTCCAAGTCATGGATAATAAGATGGATCCTAAGGATTCAGGAGTTTGAACATGAAATCAAATATATACTATGAAAATAAAACATTCTGTCTGATCACTTGAGTAGAATTTTTAATTATTCTCATTCTTCAATAATTGATCCAGAATTTCTATCAGAGAACCATTCATCTCTCCCTCCAAAAATACCATGTTATGTCAAAATTTTAAATTACATTGTTTATGGTGTTTTTCCAAAATTATTTTAAAACGAACAAAAAATGAAGTTGAAAAGTGATTCAAAATACTATTTTAGGGAATAAAATAAACATTGGAAGACTTGTGTAGACATGGTAATTAATAGAGGTGTTAATGAAAATGAACATTCTTCCATCTTAGAATTTTGTCACACAATGCCTGGTGGTGGCCATTTTGGACCACAAAGGTCCTCCCAAATAGTCCTAGACCCTGGATACTTTTGTAAATCACTCTTCAAGGACTCACATGAGTTCTGTCAATCATTCTCCACTTTCCAAAAGTTTGGCACAATTTCCAAAAGAATTGAAATTCCACAAAATCCTTGAATCTTCTTTGAGATCATCGATGTTTGGGACATTGATTTCGTGGGACCATTTCCAACTTCCAATGGATTCTCATATATCCTTCATTTGATCTATTATGTTTCTAGGTGTGTCAATTCCAAATCCACTAGAAAGGATGATTTACATACAGTTAGTGAGTTCCTAAAGACACATATCTTCCACCGATTTTGCACACCATGTGCCTTGATATGTGACTTAGGAACCCATTTTTGTAACAAAAACATGGAATCGCATTTGAAAAATAATGGTGTTTTACATAAAATTTCAACATTATATCACACAAAACAAATTTCATGGATGAACATTCTAATCGATAAGTTAAAAGAGTTTTGAGAAAATTGTAAATCCTACCAGAAAAGATTGTCCTAAAAGACAAGTTGAAGCACTTTATGGTTATCGAACTGTATATAAAACACTCATTGGGATGTCTCCATTTAGGCTAATTTTTTGTAAAGAATTTCAATTTCCAGTTTAAATACAACATATGTAATTTTGGATAGTGAAAACATGTAATTTTGATTTTGAAAAACATAGTGAATAAAGATTGATGCAATTGGCTAAACTCTATGAGCTTTGAATTGATTCTTATGAGAATTTTAATCTCTAGAAAGAGGAATCCAAAGCATTAAATGATAATCACATCCTGAGAAAAGTATTTCATGAAGTTAAAAAGGTAATTCCATTCAATTCTCGATTTTGGCCTCACCCAGGTAAGCATAATTCTCGTTGGGAAGGTCATTTTGTTATTACTAATGTTTAACTGTTTGCTGCAGTTCAATTCAAATACCCCTCTTCAAAAAAACATTAATGGTTAATAGACATCATTTAAAGCATCACCATGAGAGGAAACACAATCCTAGAACCACATCGACTTCCATTGAATCCCCAACTTATGCAGTTGACCAACCACCGGATGGAGAAGGTGACCCGCCAAATTAAAACTAGGGGAAAATCATTCCCTTTAACTCTCTCTCTCTCTATTAATATCTCTACCTTTTTCTTTTTATTCCTATATATTTCATTTTTTTACCACATTCATTATCAAACCCTTTATTTTTCTCATTCACTTTTTTTTGGTTGTATATTTGAAAAAAATAGAAAAAAACCAATAAATAAATGACAAAAAAATCAAAATAGTCATGATTACTAACCATGAACTTTTGAAATTTTGTCTAAACAATTTGGTGAGTCAAAATACATGGTTTCATATCAAAAAATTTGTGGTTTAATCATGAATTTAGATAAAGAATCTTATGTCATAAAAAACAAATTTTTCATGCTGAATTTTTTATTTTGAAAATGATTTTCCCCACCGCTGAGAAACACCATTTGCTTTCATGCCAAAGCCACCTATGTCCATATTTTTAAAATCTGTGTTTTTCAGCCCGATTTTTTGAGTCTTGAGTTTCTGGACCATTGATCTGAATTACCAACTTTCATGTGCGTTAATATGATAGTGGCATTTTCTGATCCACATGAGAATTATAATAGCCAAATAACCTCCTGTTAACCATATATTAATCCTCATTTTGAAAGCCCCTTTAATCCTATGCAAACCTTTTGGTTGATTTCCACATTACAAGCCAAATACCTTATCCCATCCAATATCAACATGGATTTTCATTTCATAATTTTTTGAAAATTATGTGTTGGTGGAATGGATCTCATTTTGGGTACCCTTTTCACCATGTTATCATATGCTTGATGGAAAGCATCCATTTCAGTGTGGGGGAGAGATTTCATTCAGTGTTTTGGGGGAATGTAATGTAATTTCGTTTATGTAATTTTGTAAATGTTTTCACAAGTTATCAAACAAAATAATATAATCCAAAAAATCAATAAAAATTGAACAAAAAAATTGGGTTCTGTCTTGGGTAGGTAAGAAATCACTCTTCCTCAACCTTTGATCTTGTTATAACTATAAACATTAGTGTCGTGAAGAGATCAATCATGGGTTGGGATATGATTGTGACATCATTTTACAGTTCAACTTTCAAAAAATTAAAAAAAAAAGAAAAAAAGAATACTTATGTCATTGGGAGAAGTTTTGTGTTTTGTAAATATTTAATATTCTCATCCCCTTCAAATTTTATGCCTCATTTATGTCTTTTTTCACACAATCATGCCCTTGTAAATATGATTATTCATTTACTTCCATGTTTAATTTAAAAAATATTATGCATTTTTTTACCCATGTTTGTGTTTAACCCCTCTTCTTATATCTTTTGTACATTAAATTCCGACTATCCCATAGCCACAGAAAACCCCCTTAAAAATAAATACTCATTCTTGTGAACTTTTGGAAAGGTAATTGATACTGGGAGATCCTTCAAACTCTTTGATTTTCATTGGTTGGTGAATAAGGGAAGATGTGTAAATTAATGTTATCATCTTGAGAGGAGTACGTTTTTTGTGCCACCATTTTCCATTTCTAAATTTGAGAATGGAAAAGTGAATTTTTTTTTGGAACATTTTCTCTGTAACAACTTGGGGTGGAATTCAATATAGATGAGTGAAATTATCTATACCTCCCCTGATTGGGGAAAAAATATTTTATTATTTTTTCATGAGTGAAAATTATTTTGTAATTTTTTATATTTATAGCACATGCGGACATGTATAAGACTAAGTGTGGGGGAGTTGATGTTATTAATATTTTCAGGACTTATTTTATACCCCCTTTACTAATTTTATATGAAATGATCATAATTTTTGTTAAATATTAATGTTTTAATACTAACTATAATTTTTGATAATTTTTAGAAGTAGTCCAATTCAGTCTGTTTACTATTTTATTTATAAATATAACCCTAATGATCCAAATTGTGTGGTTTATGATTTTTAGAATTTCAAATAAAATTTACAAAATATTATTACAAGGAATATTTGCACAATTCACACAAGAAGGCCCACAGAATCTGTGAAGAAACTGGACCATCCATGAAGATTTAATTACTAGGCTGAATACATAAGTGAAAATTCAATAACTCTCTTAAAACATTCTGATAACAATTCAAGGAGTCATGGATAAAAATATCAAGGTCAAACTTCAAAAACAAGGGGCCGAAATGATGTTTTTAATTTCTTCCCCCCATTTTGTCAAAAAATTAAAATCTTGACACAATTCATGACAGACCTCATGATATAATCATAAAATCAAGCTGATATTTTTTAGAATAAAATGGGAGATATAGACAGTCAACTTTTTTGAAGAAATCATTTTGATTTTAAGGCATCTTAATATTTAAAAACCATTCATATTTTTGTCTTCAAAAAGTTTCGATTGAAATTGATAGATTAAACTTGTTTAATAAAATCTCCATAACATTGTATACTTGTGTCCAATGGCTGGGAAATTTTCCTAGTGGATAGAGTGAAAAATATATATAACTTTGAAGATGGATAGATATCGAGATTCGGCTTTCTGGATGTACAAATCATCAAGCCAAGTGGAGGGGTAGTTTAGGAAGTAAAACAATACACCACCTTGGAATATAAATACATCCCCCCTCTCCATTCCAAATGGTTGGAATTTCATAAGAGAGGAGCACATATTGGCATGAATAAAGATGTTCCACGGACTTGTAAGGACCTTCCATTCACATGTTTTTACTTGAGAGACCCTTTCTCCTCTCTTTATTTCCTTTTACTTTTGTTTTCTTCATTTTTGTAATCTTGTAAGTATTTTTTTTGTAATTATGTTTAAATGTAAGTTTCTTCTTTAATATCTCTTATTATCATCCACCTTTTGTAGTTTAATATTTATGTTCTTAAAATATTTTAAATATAACTGAATCCCCTTCCCTTATTTTTCTTTCTCATTCAATCTAAATTTCATTTTTAATTATCATCATCATTTTTGTGTGTGTTTGATGCGCCACTCATTTCTTATCCCTTTATTTTTCTTATATTCTAAAATTATCATCATAATCATTATAACAACATTACTAATAATTTAAATGGATGATTAAATCTTTCATTGGGTTGAGTTATAATTTTGGGATGTCAAGTTATTAAGAGATTTTTCTCTATTAGTATTCTCTGAATTAATATTGTGTATGTTGGGCTTAACATGTCACTGATTGTTGACATATATTGTTTAACGTATGGATTCCATGGATTATTGGAACCATAAATACACTACATCAATAAAGTAATAATTGATATTCAAATACTACTTATGTTTGGGCTTGGATTAAAGGTTTAACACTTATTAATTACAATCAACGTCAACTTTTGACATGGGTGTTAATTCATTTCAATAGAAAGAATGGCTCAAGGATATCACAGGAATAAATTCCTATTGATGAGCGCACCCAAATCATTATCAATTTGTTAAATCAAACATCATCCTTAATTTTTTTCATAAGATCTGTAAACAAACCCCCTAATCAGAATACAATGAACTAAATACAATCAACAATTAAAAAGTATCATCGTCGACGATTCGACCTGAGTTTTGCTATTAACATTAGGAGAGCATCAGAACCTTGACCAGTCAATTGGAGACAATTGGTCACACTTTCACTAGGTCATAAAATTAATAAATTTATTTACTTAATACACAATCAAATGATTGTCTTACATGAAATTCAAAATGAACACAAAAATATGTAATTCCTAGGCTAAGCCCCATGTTTTGGAAACAAATATGGTCACAAATATCCCATCTGAGGACACAAAAAATGGCGAAAACATTCAAAAAAGAAGGGAATGTGTGCTTTAATATAAAATAACATTTTTAATATATAATTCTACTTTCCATAGACACCTAAACACAACACTAAATCAGAAAAAAAAAATTAAGATATATATATTAAAACATTCAAAGGACTAAATCCACGAAACCAAATTCATTAAATTCTCTACATAAAATATTTGCACCCTGAAAATGAAAAACTACACCAAAAGGTGTGGATAATGATCCTTCATCTAACCCTCACAATCCCATGAGATATATAAAATTCTCACATGATTAAAAGTACAAGAACCAAATGGATGGTGTGTCCATGCATGGTCCTCTCCAATCATTCCTTGATATCCACTTTCTACTTTGTAAAGGTGGGACAATCCTAGATGATCAGCTCATCCTATTCAATAACATGTGTAGGTTCATGAATATATTTCTTCAACTTTGACACATAGATGATTTCATGCACTCGATAAAACTATTGGTCAAGTAAAATCAATAAACGCCCTCACAAACCTTCTATAGGATCATGAATGGGTCAATAAACAACATGGAAAACTAGCTTCACCATCTAAATCTGTGAAATCCTAATAAAGGGGAGAATTTAAAAAAAAAATATCTCCCTACTCAACCTACAAAGGACCATGTCTCTGATCCGAAAAATATTTCTATTAGCCTGGGGATTTCCTCATATGCTCATGGATCACCAAAAACTTCTCAATCATCACCTACATCATCCTTGTCCCAACAAGAGATGTCACACCAATCTCAGTCTAGTATATGGGTTACTTCAAAGGTCTCTAATACAAGGACTCAAATGTTACCACACTAATATTAGAGGTATAGATATTATTATAAGTGAACTCTACTAAAGTAGTGTTATAGTCTTAGTTTAGATAAAGTTCAACAATTAGGATATCAATGTATCCTCCAACACTGGGATAGTCCAATCAATATTTATGTCCATCTAAGGATGAATCATTGTACACATATGAAATTGGGTCCTAAAAGCCTCCTAAAATCCCCTCCAAAACTATGATGTAAGATGATCATCACATTCAAAGAATATCATCATGATAACCCCTTGAATCTTGATGATCTCACAAACATACCACTTCCCCAAACATGCAACTGAGCTCTACAATGTAATGTAAATAAAGTGTGATGACATGATGAGTCGGTCAAAAATAAAAGGGATAAAATTGTGTCCTTTTTATATCTGTCGATTACTCTTAACAAAACCTATCCATATTATATCCCACTTCCATTATAAATTATCAAGATGTTGCATCCAACATTCTGAAACACGGTGTTAGGTCTTTACCTACAGATATGTGAGACGTTGCGAGAGATAATGGGAAACGATCCACCTCAGGCTAGCCCACCTAAACTGATACTGAAGGTCCTTACACTTATTTTCCACATCTAGATGTATATCTATGTGGGAAGAATGCTACTCCCTCAATATCCCTCATGTAACATGACTAAAACTACCATCTATCCCTAGAAAATATGACATGCTCTACTCCTTCAAAAAATCTATCTTAAAAATCTCCTAAGGATATCTAATTATATAAAACCTCACATTCAATGTCATTTTTATGAGTCTCCCTCGCATGATGAATAAGTGGTAGATTCACAAGAATATAATGAAGAAAAACTATACGCCACTTTTCCACCATAGTTACCTAAGAAAATATAACTACTGAGATGCCTCCTCCAGCAGGTGAGAACCTACCTTCCAGCATAGCGAATATACCATGATGTTTCCCTTTCAATTAATATAAACTCTCTCGAAGTAATACTCCTATATAAACTCCAACCAATTAATCTATAAATGGGTTAGTATATTCTATGTGAAGTTTTACTTGAGAATCTATTAGTCGGAATAAACTATGAAATGCTCTCCATGAAGATATCTTGTCCACATCTTTAGAGTAAAGACTATCAAAGCCAACTCTATGTCCTGGGACAAATATTTCTACTCATAAGGTCTCAAATTCTTTGACCCATAATAATCAACATCAATCTATTCTCCTATATTAAATTGATCATGGCTCCAAATGCATCACAAACCACCACATTCTCAACTGCATCATTTGACCATCAAAAAACAATAACATTATTAATCCTCATCGACAACTCCTCGAAGGCTCTCTAGAACTAAATCATCTATAATAAATGATATAATTCCCATGTCAAGGTTCTCAAAGGGTTTTCCATTTTATATATATCTTCTATAAACCTTCTATAGTACCCATCGAAAGTAATAAAACTATTCACATCAGACACACTCCTGGGTTTCTTCGAAGAAATTTCTACTTCAATATTTTCCAGATCCATAGCTAAACCATGTTCAGCGATGACATTCCCAAAAAGTAACCCTCATGGATCCAAAACAAAAATATCATGATCTTAACTGAAATATGGTGATCGAGGAATAATTATAAGAACATCCTCAATTTATATGACGCATCCTCTTATCACACATAGTAAATTTTTATGTCATCGGCAAAGACAAAAATGAATATATCCAAATACAACTGAAAAATCTGGTTCATAAGATCCTTGAACATTGTGGGTGAATTAGTCACATTGAAATGCACACTTATAACTCAAAATGTCTATAGATAAATCATACCTTCATAATTGTAATATCATCTATGTGAGCCCTCAACAGTTGGTATCCAAACCTAAGATAAGTCTACACAATTCCTCAAACTCTCATCCAACATTTTCCTAACAAAAATATAGCTTTCTCAGTGGACACAAAAGGTCTAATAAAACCTTTCTCTCATAGGTCGTCCAATTTTACCTGAAAATTATGGTTCTTGGTAAGGTCTATTGGAAATTACATAAATGATATTTGTGTATTCATAGGTCGAAATTTGATGTCGAAGTCTATCTCCCATTATTGTGGTAGTCCCAAAAAATTATTAGGGAAGACACCCATATAATCATCCACTATCATAGGTATCCATATTCCTACAGATCATATGGAATAAATGGATACAATATAAAACTAATGGGTGGTGGGTTTCATATTCCTTCTCATATGGCCCACTCACTCATCCATGAGATCTCTGTCTCCTACAAAGGATAATCTCGTCCCATATGTCTAAAGTAATCTAACTCACCTATGATTAAATTAAATCCAAGAATAAACCATGGAAATATAGTGCATACCCAGTATGGAATAATGAGGGTTCATTAAGAATACAAGGAGGTCCCTTGATAAACTCTCTCCAAAAAACACGAGCTCTCACTACCAGTATATGTGTGATATAGAATAATGATCCTAGTAGGAGCCTATAAATATATATAGTTGTCTATATTATCAATAGGAAACTCTTGATACCATATGATGGATTCGAAAAATAATTAATAACCTATTCTAACATTGATAAGTACTGAATAATGAGTATAAAATATGCATTGCATAACATGTATCATCTTATGAGCAGCATGTACATATCCTTTTATAACCTACAACTACCCATAACCTATACCACAAGCTCTTTGGGCCTTTCATTGGCCAGATTATGCTGGTAGTGGTGGTGGTGGATGTAACATTGATTGTCACCCTCCACCAAAATCTACTCATTATAGTGCTTTATCTACTCCTCTATTAGCACCTCCTCCATGAGGTCGTCCCTCACCATTCTAGTGAGATCCATGATCATTATATTTCCTTAATCATGGAATTCCATCAGTGGTCTACCTATCAATCTTAGCATGCTGAGTCAGAAAATCACGATCCATATTTCCTCTACCTCTACAATAGTTGTATTCATATCTCATGGATGATTATATCCTAATTATGATCCATGAACCTTAGATCCATGTGAGCGGGCTCATGCATGGGTAGGCCATATATTTTAAGATCCTCAAATCTATCATCTATAAGCTATTTAAGACAAGTCATCCTTATGATGAACACTATTTATTATATCCAAAAAAATCACACTTCTATAAAGATTTATATCATCATATCCCACTCCAGTACTCACACATAAGTAATAATTCACAAAGATACTACAGTGGAACATATAAGTCTTTGAAGTCCCTGCTGAAACTTCCATGCTTAGAATACGCCATCCTGTAATATATAGATTGAGTAACATGTTAGTTAGGTAATCCTTGTGATTTAATTAGTAATTTTCATATCACCATAATATAGCTCACAAATATCTTAAGTCCATATAGATCAAAATCATGAAGTGTAACACTAATCATAGAATTGTTGTTGTATTTATATCAATATGAGTGTCACTTCATCATGAGTATGTATGGTAAGCCTACACCAACACCCATATTCTACATGAAGAAGAATGGATGCAATAGAAAGAAACATATTTGTTGGGGTCTGAGAAAGGCTAATGGATTTGATCAATAACTCAAGCCAATCCTCTACTTCCTGTGGGACTATCTCGAGGATAAATGTCAACATCATCCATTATTGGAACTCACATAATGATATAATCACATGAAAATCGTCATACTACCCTACCAGATATATTGGATGTCCAAGGAATAATTGATCCTCTTCTAGTACCATTAAGGGAAGCACCTCATCAGAAGATAACTCAATTGAGGCCTTAATACACAACTAATCATCATCATAATCAGGTTTAGAAAATCTATATGCTTGTCATCATGGTGGAATCTTGAAATTTATGAGTTCTTAATAAGGATAGATGATCATATATGGCGATATGACTCGTGAAATAAATGAAATTAAAATAAGCAATCCTAAATGATGCATATGCCATCTATTTCTTGAGACTCATGTCTCAGTATTCCAAGTTGACAAGAATGTAGTCAGACTCCTGGTGAAGAGATACGTCAGTCCCCACCCTAATAGTGGGTTCCTAGTCTGATATTTTATCTCAATACACTCTGTCATAGTTTCCCAATGTTCCCAAACCAATCCTCACAACAACTTCAAACAAAAAACACCAACTGAGGGGAAATACAACATTCTATTTCACTTTATCACAACCCAACTCATCGGGTCTCACTAGGCTAGTAACAATATGAGTGTGAGTCCCCAAGACAACCTTCAATAGACTATTGGTTGGAAAAAATCTTCAAGTAGAACACGATGAACTGGAAGGCCTTATTTTATGTACATATACAAACACATTCAATACTCTATATGAAAAAGTATAGACATATAGTAAAATAATAATGATCTAGAGTGTAAAATATTCAAACATCAACATAGAGGAACACATAAAAGTACAAGAAAATAGTAAAATATTAAATAGGTAAAAATAAATGCCCAAAGAAAAATAAGATCCCAACATGAAAATTATAAGATAAAGGGAGAATAAATAGGTCCCAATATACAATTTCCATGTTTGACCACCAAATATAGTCAGCTCTGCAAGGTATAACTCTAATCCTCCAAATCCTACTCCCCCAAAGGCCACTGATGATCTATCCATCTTCTACATTTAACACAAAATGTGTCGTTGATGACTATATATGGGTGAGTATATATATACCTATTAGTATTTCATGAAAATGATTGTAGAAATAGAAAGATGCACAGTCATCTCAACACATAAGTAGGAGGGAAATGAAAACCCAACATATATTATCATAAATTAATACAGGTGAGATAGAAAGGGGTTATCTAAATCCACATCAATTCTATGAATGATGAGTATTTATACATGTCCATAGAATCATATATTATGCATAAAACCAAATGGAAACTCATGGTAATTTGTATTGTAGTGCAATATTACATACAAGTGTTCTCTATATTTTAGGGAGATCTAACTCCCATGGAGGACCCGACCATCATCAAATCTCAATGACTAGGGACCACAACTCCATAGATAGAGGACCCATTCCCTACTATAGTATGGGGGAGTACCGACTCTACTTGTGTAAAGAGTGTGGTGGACATGTTCTCTATGGGGATAGGGGAGTACCGGCCCCAAAATATCTATAATGATCAAATATGATCACATCTATTTTCCAGGACCACTGAAGGAAAAGGAATTCTCATTACACCTTGTTTCATACCATTGATGAAAAAACAAAGGCAACATGCATGTATTACAAGGTAAAAATCTCAGGATAGGCTACATGTGTGCCTAAATTCTAGTCTATAAGAATCTGATACACATGGAGGAAATACATGATGAAATTGGAAGGTGTGTACATAGGTTCACAAAAAGTATGACCTATCCTATACATTGGTGCATGCCCTCAAATGCACATATGTTGTCAGGAAATGTTGAACTACAAAGAATTTACCTATGGGACATGAAATGTATTAGATCCTTAGGGTCTTCAAATGTTCATTTGGATCACACCCATGTACTTTTTTCCATGCTAGTGTACTTCTTCCCATTTCTATGTACACAATACATTCTATAGAATAGGGTCATGCTCATGTACTCAAGTCATGCCCATGTTCTTGGCCATGCCCATGCTCATGTGCCCCAGGGGAACATGATGTGCTTCATGCACTGAGTCACATGGAATATATGGGTTATATATGGCATATAATATTTAACAACTCTTATAACCCAATCCACATTAGTTATGGGACTACACAACATGTCTTCTTAGACTACACGTTTTATATTCTGAGATTTCCTATAATCCAAGGATTTCATTACATGTATCACTCACACCTCTGTTACTGACACTTCCACCTCAATTCGGGATGAGAAACTCAAATTTAGGGATTCATAATCCCAATCAAAGGAAGTATGCATGGGTCTCATTATTCCTAATTCCAATAAACTATATACTCAGTGGGAGAGATCGATCAATAGGATATTTATTTATGCTTCAAAGAAGGTAAATCTAGAATCATGTTTGACAGAAAAGAAACCTAAAATCATGTAGTAAAACTTAATGATAGACATACCACACTCAAAAAAGGAACTATTTTTAGAACATATCAAGATGTAATATTAAAAGGCCTCAAAATATGTAGTATTATCTTCCTCAATAGTAGTATAATAGAATCCTCAACCCATATGGAAAGTTAAAGTTTTACCAATAGAAACCCCCTATAACCATTCTATATATAGGGAGGAAATGTTGTTATAGTGGAAGAGAATAATTAACCACAACCCATAGGGTTAGGATCATTATTTTATTTACATTCTCTAAGTATTTATTTTTTTAATTTGGGATCTTCTCTATAGGAATAACCCTCATGGTTTATTTTACTTTGAAATTCATATTTTCTTGGGAGTCCATTTAGTGAAATATATTGGAGACTCCATTTGACTACCTCTTAAAAAATTATTTTGGGGAATATTCGAGGATAGAAGGATAAATATCATAAGAACTAAATACCAAATTAATCAGAAAAATAAATCAAGGGTGACTATGATCTATAACTTGCAGTATATTCTTCAAATGTTGAATCCCTTTATTACTGTGAATAAATAAATATTTGACTCCAACTAAAAAATCATTTATGTAAATATTATTGAAAAAAAAATCATAAACATAACAGGAATCATTACACTTGAATAGAATATAATAATGTGGAATAACTAATTCAAATTGTGTTCCACCCCAAAACTCATGACGAATGTCTATATACACATCATCTTAGATAGACCCACAATATAGGAACTCCTCCAAACATTCTGCTACCACCATCGAAATAATATTTGACTGAGGATGATTTGAATAGTTCATATAAATTAATAAACCTACCACTTAAGAAATAATCATAATCACTTGATGATGGAGAAGATTACTCAATATGAAGTGAGTTAGAAAATCTTAGGTGGCTCAATGAAAAAATAGTTATAGGAAATTAACAACGGAACGAAACACCCATGATAATGAAAATATCTCACATAAAAAGAATACCCTCAATAGAAGAGAGTTTATGAACAAATTAGAACATAGTATAGTCATTTGGTCAACTATAGGCCTAATCAGCTAGTCAATTTTAATTTGGATGGTGCTTACCATTAGTACTTTTCTTCCCTGGGGAATAGACTATCTCTATTTCATGTAATATATCATAGGATATTACAGTAAGGATATACACATCAAGAAAAATTTATTAGATCATATTAGGGTTTTCCCACTACCTCTACCCTAGAATCAACCCAGGTGAAAATCCTAAAAGAAAAACATTACTTCATTAATATTCATTCCAACTTAATTAAATCCATGTGGGGTTGATATGAAATAGTTTAACAAGAAGTGAAACCATATCCAATGTCAGTGGACCACAATCCTCTTCAACCTAGCTTTGAGAATCCCATAATCCTGATATACAATGGTATGGGAAATTCTACGATTTAATGAAAATTATTTTCTTGTTTCTCTCCATGCTAAAGAAGATGATACTCCATGACCGCTACAATTGTAAATAATATTAAAATGATAGGGCCTCAAAATTTAGTGGAAGGTTGAAAGGTATAACCAATTCACTAAATATGAATGTCCCATAATAAAATTTTTTGTACATATATATATCCATAGTGAGTTTTAAATACTATTAACTCCATAGAAGCACTCTATTAGTTTTTAAGAGTCTTTAGACGTAGCATAATTACTAGGGGATTCCATTTTTCATTCTAAATCCATGTCTTAGTTGGAATTATCATCATGAGGAATGAAACATAGTAGAGTGGATACTATAACTATTAGTCTAAAAAAGATGCCAGTGTTAGCTCAAAACCTATATCCCATGAAATATATCATGGTGTATCATCGTTAATTATAATGGTGGTTAAAGTTTCATCATCAAGATGGGAAAAGGGTAAAAATCAACTAAACATTAATTTTTGTGATAGAAAAGTTTATTCATTATTAAATGGAAAATATCTATTATTATTTTTATCACTAACCTAAAAAATATCATAGTTAAAATTCTCAAGATCGAGTGACCCAAGGAATAAAATATGAATGGCTTCTCAGACTACTTCCATTTTCACCAGTTGTTATTGAAAAATATCTAAGAATGATTTATATTTGAGGATTTACTCTGGAAGATTATTGTCTATATATAGGTATTTCTGGCTAAATCACTGACACTAGTGAAATTTGTTTCAAATAATTTGTTTGGGGAGGTGGGTGATTAGAAATAAGTATTAAATAGGTGAAAATAAATTTTTTTTATGAGTGGATGGAAATAAAATCGGTCACCCTAGAATATAAAATACTCTTGGAGGGATCTCATAAACTTGAAAATACCCTAATTCCATTATATGCACTACAAGAGGATCCACTATCACAACATTTCAATAGTGAAAACAATCATAATAGAAATAATAAGTTAAAATGAATAAATTCCCCTTTCACTACCCAAGATAGTATAGAATCTTATATATTTATTACCTTCATTAATGCGATTATGGGAACCACCCCACAAAATAGAACCTTAATCTAATGAGAATTCACAACATGACTTTCTTAATTTCATTCAATGAGGAAAACTACTTAAAATGAGGATGTGTTTTATGAACTCAAGAATCATGCCCATAATTAAGCAAGAGGTAATAGAATTCATGCAAGATAAAATAGTGGTGGACCCTGATGGCCATGCATCGTTTATACTGATTCAACATATACAATTGAAACCCAAATATGGGTGCTCCAATGAGATCAATAAGATCATCAATCTAATCATTAATCTTCCATTTTCCCATTTAGAACCAATTATACTATACGACCAACTAGTAGAAATAAAATTTCTTAGTCAACACCAAAATTTTTGAATATCAGTTTACTATAAAACATATATGGAAAAGATGAACCTAATATATTGTCCAGGAAATTAGTTACCATAATAATATTCATTTACCCTAAAGTCTTAAGCCATGGAGTATCTTTATGGTTGAATGAAAAAAACTTGATCTAGGATTATGACATTTTAAATAATCTTATTATCTTAATAGAAAAGGTATCAATATTAGATGTAATTTATCATTCAAAAATACTTATGGAAGCCTTTATTGGACTTATTTCATGTCCTAAAGAGTTTGAGATAAAATGATACTTATAAAAGACATATCATATAGAGACTGGCTTTGCTGACTGTTATACAAAATGTTTTTCATATAAAAAGACAAGAAATCTATAATACAGGGGAATAATAGTCCATTATACATATCTATTAATATTGAAGATATTGACCAACATTGATATCTAAATAGTAATGGTCCAAGGATTAACCTCATCACATTTTATAACCTTCAATATCTCAACTATTTTGAGGGTAAATTGTCTCCTTTAAAGTTCGCAATTAAAGGGTATGGAAAGAGTGAGAAGAAACCAGAGATGATAAAACTGAACATAAAATTTGAATATATTGTTTTTATTTTTGAATTCATGGTGTTCCTCTAAGAAATTTTTTTCAATTTCCTCATATAATTTTCATGGATTCATTTGCAAACAGAAATGAACCCTTTATATCATAAATTCCTGAAATACTCTATTAATGGTATATTTAAGGTATTGTATAGTGATAGTTCACTTTTTAGTCTAGTGAATCTCAATATAAAGATTCATGATACTATAAAAGTGATGGTAAAGAACTAATGGAACATAAATCTATGCCAATTTTGGTCTATAATAGCATATAAATCACTCTTATTCATTTATGGATAAAACATGATGATGATTTCATGTTTTCCCTCAACTAAATTGTGTTGAAAAATACAAATTTGTGGATCCATTAGGTCACATGGGTCACGGTGGATAATGAATCACCCCTATTCACCTAAATAATCTATGATGCTTTTTTGGGTGCTTTCATTGATAAGCCACCATCGATAGAGGATAAATCCAACACAGTGTTTTTTGTATATGTCTTACCCCTGAGAAAGTTAACCTGAGTACAAGACTGACTAATTTTCAGAAAACATAGACAAGGATTTTAAATCAACTAGAGATTATTCCTAGAATTATAAAATAAGTTCAGGGAACATTTAAGCTCATTCACAAAATATTTTTTCGGTCATATAAACCCAATCCTTAAGTAAAAGGATGTGATCTTGATGATATTAATAATTCTATTGTATCATCTCTTGGATATTGAGGTATTAAACTATCTTCTGCAAAATAAAATGTTGAAGTGGAGGAGGAATAAATCCATTATTGTCCTTTTCTATTCATGGATGTTGTCTTGAATATAATTGATGAACTCAAATAAATGAATATGAGAGTAGAAGAAGATTTACAACATATAATTATTAGAAACACCATAAATTGTGATGAAAATGAGAAATATATAACTTTACTTAAACAAAATCATGATTCATTTTCATGGAACTGCATATATATTTATATGTTTTATACCCATGTGGCCTCCCATTATTTGGGTTTATTGGATGACCATTGTTTCTAAATAATAGTAAGAACAATGTATCTAACCCATGTTTCCAAATCATAAGTTTAAGTTGATAGGATGATCAAATATGACTTCATTCGTATTTCTCAATACTTGATGTAGATTTTTAATATATTCCTAATTAATAAAATCATAAAAAAATCAAGTTCTATAGTATTATATGTGGTATAAAATAACATTGCACAGTGGATGATTTCCTAGTCTCGATCATTGAGCCTTTGATTGATAAAATGGATAGAGTATATGATGTAACATTTATGAATGTCTATTCTAGATATAACTATATTTGAATAACCTTTGAATACAATAAGGAAACTTACTTAAGGGAATCCTAAAGGGTATGTTGTAATCATGTAATTACATTTATCATGAAAAAAGCTGCTACTAAATTATAATGTTTAGGCACCATGTCTTCAAATCCTTTTCAAATACAATTATAGAATTCCCTTTCAATGTTCTAGTGGTTAAATCTAAATAATTTTATTTTCATATTTATAATCTCAATATATTTTTCAAAAACATGCGGAAACACATCTAGAATATGAAACCCATGATTTAAAATTTTTTTAATTAAAAAGAATATTCCTTAACATTATGACACTCCATTTGGGTATCAAACATGACCCCCAAAAGGCCAAGGAGATACTCGATATTCTCCCACTAAAAATAATAATAAATTTGGATGACACAAGGGATGTATTTATTATATCAAGTTCTTCAAAAAAAATCTCATTTATAAGTGTTTTCCCTTTCTGAGTTTTGTGAATAAATAAATCACTTGTCACATGAGTGATTATTATTAGAAAAAATTTGATGATCCCAAAGCGTACCTTCAACACCCACTGGTCATAATGACACCCTTGTAAGGGGGCCTATCATCAATTATGTTGTTATCATGGAGTCATCACCTGGCACCCTTTTTATCCCGATTATGGATACAGTTAATGAAAATAGTTCCTATTATCTCAAAATAACAATGTTATATATTGAGACCCAATATTCAAATATATATTAAAAAATTCTTAAATTTATGTTCATAGGGTAGATTTTGAGACACTATTTTCAACACCACAATTTCCACATAATTTTTCATGTTGATTCAATCAAATATTTTCATAGGTATCAAATTTTAACTGGGTATCAGGCATGATTTAAATTCATTCTATAGTAGTTTGACACCCAATTTATGTCTCATAATTAAATCAATTGTTAGGAATTTTTATATTTTTTTATGGTGCACCATATCCCCAAGATAAATTACTAGATACAGAACTCCCTAATGAATAATAAAAATAAATTCACAAAACATCCAAGGAATTATATATGTACTTTTATGGTTCCTCTAGAATCTCAATGGGTATAAATATATAGAATAAGATGATCAATGGGGTTGGACTGAGGAATGTATTCATCTCTACCATAAATGTGATTCTAATTTATGGAATCCTATTTAAAGATGTGATAAAACACTATTTTATTGAATATTTTATTGATAATAAATGATATAATTTTCTCACATTGTGTTAAATATGTTCAATTATAATGTATTTGGGATTAGATCATTCATTTGAATATTTGATGAAAATTCCATTTTTTCCCTTTTAAAATCACTATAGTATTTCAATCATAAATATTTTTATTTGAATTATTTAAAATTATTATTTTTTAACTATGTTCCTTACTTCATGGGATACAACTTTTATTCAGGACACTAGATCAATGGAATGCATTTGGATGGAGTAATTTGGTTATTAAGTCAACGGTGGGCTGGACAGGCCAAAATGGAGAAGCTTCTATATTTCGGCCATAACGCCTTCTTATGGGATTGGATTGAGCCCAAATATTTAGTGGAGATAGAGGAACCATATCCTCACATATGATCCTTCTGTAAGGCCGGACAATTCATGAGTTTTGGTGGTCAAATGGTCGGTGCAAGTTGGCATAAAATATTTGGCCGATATTCCCCATTCACACATGAAACCACTTTGAACCTAGCCTCCCCACCACTCTATAAATTGGTTTTCTTCTAATTTGGTAGAATTAGGACGTGAATTATAATATTTTAGGTAGAGGATAATTGGTTTCGCCCAAATTCTCTAACCATTGTAAGTGGGGTAGCTCTTGAAGCAAGGATCCTCTCATTGAAGCCTCCTTCTCTTCATCATGTTGTAATATTTTCATTTGTGTTATAAACTTCATTGTTCTTCTTTTATTTTTTCTCTATTCTTTTGTTTTGTTAAAATTTATTCTCACCTTAATCTTCCTATTTGGTCTAGAATTTTTGAGTAGATGTGTTATTGGGTTATACCCATTATAAACCTTTGCACATACAGAACGCTTCTACGATGATTACGCCACCCATGGAAGAGTAGTATTTTAGTAATCGATCTATCTTCTACCCTCTTCATTTAATTATTTTGAATCATTGAGCTACTGTAATTCATTTAATATGGTCCATGAATTTTGTTTTTAAATTGTAAGAAAATAAGCAAGCAATTGAATAATTAACACAAAAACACCGGAGGTCGACATTTTGTGTAAATTGTGAGAGCGCGATCTTAATCAGTAATACAAGACCACAAGGGATAAATTTTTAGAGTTCAAATATAATCCCTAAACACAATTCATACTCGTTTCTAGAGTGTAAATGTTCCTTAATTTACCACTGAACATAATCTAATCTTAGAACATCAATCAAAGGAGGGTGTTACGATTGCATGTTCTAAAGTTAGCCTAGGGTTAAATTCACTTCATCTTCATGGTAAAGTTAATTCTCATAGGGTTCAAGATTTAACAAATTAAGGGATCATAATTAAGTGAATATTGATTTAAATGATAATGATTAATAATATAGTGAAGAGTTATATTTAGATCGATTATTCCTTTTAAAATATTTTCTAAAAAACATCTTCTTGTTGTGTAATTTTAATCGAAATTCATTTCAAAAAAATTATATAAAATCTTCTTCTAGAAAACTTCTTCTATATTCATAAACTATAAAAGACCCCAATCCTTTAAAGTAGTATTTTTATTCTATTCTATTTTATTTTTTAGAATTCCTTTAATAATTTGTTAAATTCACTTCTTCCTTTGAGAGATGACATTGGTCAGCCACTCTGCTGCACGTAAGTACCCCAAAATCACACTAATCATTTGAGGGCGCCCACGACAGAACTCTTTAAAATTGGTACCGTTGCTGGGGAGGAAAGTAATCATTTCAACCAATTAGAGGTATTTATTTTATTTTACATTTTATTCTCTTCCTCTCTTCTTTCTTCCTTCTTTACCCAATCTGATTTTTTTTCTTTTTCTTTTATTTTCATCTACTTCTTTTTATACCATCAACTCAAACTTCTAATTTTTATTTTACTCTGGTCCACTTTCCTTCTTTTCATCATTCATTGATTTATGACATGAACTAATCCAAAAGATCTCTTAGATCTTGACCCTGAGATTGAACGTATCCTTAGGGCTCGAATCTGACATTCTCAGTCTACAAGCGGCTTCAACATTCAACCAGTTGGATAAATACTCCAATATCATAACATTGAAATTCGAAACAATTCAAATTCAACCACAAAACAAGAACTAATGGCTGAAAATAATGGAAATGAACTTAATACAACCATTCATGAATTGGCTGCACCTGATATTAACTACCAACCAAATTGTATTGCATACCCAAATCTCGAATCAGACTTTGAACTAAAATCTGGGTTAATTCACTTACTTTCAAAGTTTCATGGCCTCTCGGGTGAGGATCCAAATAAACATTTGAAAGAATTTAATATGGTTTTCTCAACCCTAAAACCTAGAAATGTCTTTGAAGATCAAATCAAATTAAGAGCATTCACATTCTCACTTTATGGGGCTGCGAAAGACTGGATTTATTATTCACAACCCAAAGATGTAACTTGCTGGAACGATTTGAAACGTCTTTTCTTGCAGAGATTTTTTCCAGCATCGAGAACCACTTCTATTTGTAAGGAGTTCTCGGTGATCAAGCAAGCACAAGGGGAGTCAATGTATTAGTATTGGCAGTCATTCAAGATGTTTTGTGGAAGCGGCCCACATCACCAAATCAGTGAGCAATTACTCATCCAGTACTTCTATGAAGGACTCACATTTATGGATAGAAGCATGGTGGATGCTGCAGCTGGAGGAGCATTGGTGGACAAGACACCAGTAGCATCATGTGCTTTGATCAAAAAGATGGCCCAAAACTCCCAATAATTTGGCGAGAGAGGTACACCACATGTCAGGGGAGTACATCCGGTAATGCCTTTTCTCTGCAAAGTCATTTGATACATACCATGTTGGAAGAGTTGACAAATATGGTGAGGCAGATTGCTTTGGCTCAAAAGACATCCCAACCCACTCCTTCAAGGCCTTGTGGTATTTTCACTGAGATAAGCCACCCAACTGACTATTGCCAACAACTCCAAGAAACAAAATATTGTGCAGTAGTGTTCCCTGGGAGACCATATCAGCAACAACAACAACAACCATATCCCCAAAAGAAGTTAGATCCAACATTCAACCAAGGGTGGAAGTATCAATCAGACATGAGGTATGGCTCTGGGCAACAATAAAGGCCCCCTTTTGAACCAATATTCCAGCAGCCTCCACCTTACCGATAGGGTTTCCAACAACCCCAAAGGAGATTCGAAGCTCAAACATCAACAAGTCAGCAACAAGGGAATATGGAAAACATGGTAGACTCTAACACTGATGATCATTTGAAACAAATTGTTCTCAATCAACAGAATGAGTTGAAAAGTCGAGGTTTGGAGTTGAGAGAGTTGAAGAATCAAATGAGCTAGATTGCCACCGCCCTCCATGAACTTGAAAGTAAGAATTACAGAAATATTCCTTCCCAAACTTCTCCCAATCCAAAGAGGAATGTCAGTGCCATTACATTGAGAAGCGGGAAGCAAACAACTGATTCTTCTCCACCTACAATTCTACCTGGATTCACCTCAACTCCAAAAAATCCCAATTCTACAACAACTGAAGAGCGACCCAAGGAGAAAGATAAAGGTAAGAAAAAGATTAATGATGTTCCTCCTAAACCACTTACTTTTCCAAATAGGGTTGTTCAAACCAAGAAGATGGTTGAAGAAGAAATCCAAAAGGAGGTTTTGGACACATTCAAGCATGTGGAGATCAAAATTCTTCTACTTGAAGCCTTTAAACAAATTCCAAGGTATGTGAAATTCGTAAAAGATCATTGTACCAATCGAAGAGGGCTCAAGGGAAATGATAGGATCAACATTGGATGGAATGTCTCAGCACTCATTAAACCAACTCTAGCAATGCCAAAAAAGTGCAAGGATTCTTGGACATTCACCATCCCATGTACCATAGGGGAGTTGCACTTCTCTGATGCTCTTTGTGATTTAGGAGCTTCAAAAAATGTGATGCCTCACTCTATATTCTCTTCTTTACAGGTTGGTGAGTTGAAGCCGATGAGAGTAGTGGTGCAATTAGATAATTGAGATACATCATATCCAGTGGGAGTCCTTGATGATGTAATTGTCCGGGTAAGAGAGATGATCTTTCCATTAGATTTCTACATTCTTAACATGGAGGAGGATAAGGTAAGTTCTCATGACCCCATTATCTTAGGTAGTCCCTTCCTCAAAAATTCAAAAACTATCATAAATCTCAATGAGGGTACACTTTCCATGTAAGTTGGGGATGATGTTGTGATATTTAATATTATGGATTCCATGAAGTACCCCTCAGAGGATCATTCTTCATTTGTTATCTCCCATTTTGAACCACCAAGTAAAAACACCATGGAATTTTATTGTCCTATTCTTAGGGTGATTATGATTATTGGTTCTAGTTTAATGTATAAGATTAATTCCACATCTATTTCTAATGAACAAGACTCTAAGATTTGATTTTGAAATGGAGTCATATTCTTATTTTGATCATGTGAACTCTGATTATGACATGGTTGTTGAGTATGCTGATGGATTTGAGGCTTTATTCCTTGATTTTGAAGATGTATATTCTGATAATAATGCTCTTTATGAACATTTTTCATTTCCTTCTATGTCTCCATCCATTCACCACCCCCCTAAATTGGAACTCAAGCGATTTCCCCCAAATATTAAATATGCATACTTGCTGAGTGGTGATAGATTACCTATTATCATTGGTAATAATCTCTCTTTTGGACATGAAGAAAAACTTTTGAATCTTTTGAGAGATAACATCAGGGATATCGGGTGGACCTTGGTAGACATATCAGCTATTATCCCCTCCATTTTCATGCATAGGATTCTCTTGGAGGATGGAGCTAAACTGATTAGGCAGCCACAATGGAGACTTAATCCAGCACTTTTGGATGTTTTCAAGAATGAAGATGAAAAATTACTTGAGGTAGGTATCAATTACCCTATTTCTGACTCAAAATGGGTTAGCACTATCCATGTTGTACCAAAGAAAATTGGTTTCACAGTTATAAAAAATGAAAATGATGAATTAGTTCCTGTGAGAGTACAAAATAGTTGGCGAGTGTGTATTGATTATAGGAAACTAAATCAATCCACTAATAAGGACCATTTCCCACTTCCATTCATTGACCAGATGCTTGAGAGACTTGCAGGTAGGACACATTATTTCTTCTTGGATGGTTTTTATTGCTATTTCCTGGTTCCCATTGCAGTAGAGGACCAGGAGAAGACTACATTCACCCACCCATTCCGTACCTTCTCTTACCGAAGGATTCCATTTGGACTTTGCAATGCCTGAGGTACCTTCTATAGATGCATGGTCCGTATTTTCTCAGATTTCATTGACACCTTCATTGAGGTATTTATGGATGATTTTACAGTTTATGGATCCTCATTTGATGAATATCTCTCTAGTTTGGGTGATGTGTTGCATCCTTGTATTGACAAGAGTCTGGTCTTAAATTTTGAAAAATGTCATTTCATGGTCGAAAAGGGAATTGTCTTAGGTCGAATAGTCTCACAACATGTCACTGATGTTGATAAATCTATGGTAGACATTATTTAATCCCTACCATATCTTACATGTGTGCGTGATGTTCGATCATTCCTTGAACATGCTGGATTTTTTCAAAGATTCATTAGAGATTTTATTAAGATCGCTCTACTCTTATCTCGATTTCTTCAAAAATATATTGACTTCAATTTTAATGATTCGTGTAGGTATAATTTGATGAGCTAAAGAAGTGCCTGACCACTCCACTGATCATACAGACCCTGCGGTGGGACCCTCTATTTGAGCTTATGTGTGATGCATCCAACTTCGCGGTTGGAGCTGTCTTATCTAAGATGGTGGAGGGACGTTCACATGTGATTTCATATGCATCAAGGATGTTGGATTCTGTCCAGTCAAACTACACCCCAACAGAAAAGGATTTTCTTGCTGTTATATTTGCTTTAGATAAATATCATTCATATTTATTGGGATCTAAAGTAGTTTTTTTTTTCTGACCATGCAGCTTTGAGGTACCTCCTAAAGAAGTCAGATGCAGAGCCATGACTTATCCTTTGGATGCTCCCTCTTCAAGAGTTTGACATCAAGATAAAGTACAAGAAGGGGTCATAGAATTTGGTGTCATGGCACATGAGTAGGCTTACTCACACACAAAAGGGTGACACCGTGGACCAGGTACCACTTCAGGACTCTTTCCCTGATGAGCATCTCAATACCATCTCCGGTACGCATCCTTGGTATGATGATTTAGTTATTCAAATTTTTTCCTATGAAATCCCAGAAAATGTGATGAATGATCAAGTCCAAAAAATTAAAAAGTGAGTCTAGGTTTTATGTGTGGGATGATCCTTACCTCTGGCGCATGTGTAGTGACCAAGTCATTAAGAGATGTGTTCCCGATCATGAGTTTGAGTCTGTGTTGCATTTCTATCATACACTTTCTTGTGGTGGACACTTTGGACCCCAACGTACTGCTAGAAAATTCTTAGACTCTGGATTATATTGGCATATCTTATTCCATGATTCCCAAGTGTTTTTTAAGTCATGCTCTCGTTGCCAACACACTGGGAACATTTCTAGGGGACATGAGATGCCTCAACAACCCATACTATTCTGTGAGATTTTTGATTTATGGGGCATTAATTTTATGAGCCCTTTTACTAGATCATTTGGATTTTTGTATATTTTCATTTCTGTTGATTATGTGAGTAAATGTGTGGAGGCTAAGGCCACCATGACTGAAGATTTTCATGTTGTAGTGGATTCTTTCAAGGATCAAATTTTTTTCATGTTTGGAGTACCAAAGGCCATCATCAGTGACCAGGGGTCACACTTTTGCAATAGGAATTTTGCTTCCCTCATTCAAAAGTATGGGGTGACACACAAAACATCAACACCATAACACCCCGAAACAAATGGCCAGACTGAGGTTTCAAATCGTGAGTTGAAAAAAAATATTGGAGAAAACCGTGCAGCCAAATAGGATGGATTGGAGAAAGTGCTTGGATGATGCATTGTGGCCTTATAGGACAGCATAAAAAACACCCATTATTATGTACCCATTTTGGATTGTTTTTGGGAAAGCGTGTCATCTCCCCGTGGAAGTTGAGCATTAGGCTTATTGGGCTATAATGAAATGCAACATGGATTTGGGCCAAGCTGGAATCCAAAGGAAGCTGCAAATTCAAGAGCTTGAGGAGATTAGATTGTCTTCATATGATAACTCAAGGTTCTACAAGGAAAGATCAAAATCATCTCATGATAGAATGATCCAACAAAGGGATTTTCATTTTGGATAGAAAGTCCTTCTCTATAGTTCACGACTGAAGCTGATGCCCAGTAAGTTGTGTTCCTGATGGTTACGTACTTATATTGTATATAATGTTTTTCCTTATGGTGCAGTGGAGATCACACAAGAGGACACTAAAAGGAGATTTACAGTCAATGGGAAACGTTTGAAGAGATACATTGAGGGACATCCGACTAATGTAGTGGATTTTATCACACTGCATGACCCCATCATCACTTGAGCACATCATGTTGTTCCTAACCCTTTCAGTTTTATATTATTTGTCCTATTTAAAAATTCTGCATTTCATGTGCATATATCATCTCATGGGTTCACATTGAGGACAATGCAATATTTTAAGTGTGGGGGAGGGAACCTTTTAGTTTAGTAATTTCAATTGTTTTCCAGATTTCAAAAAAATAAAAAAATAAAAAAAGATGTGTGTTTTTCAAATTTGGTGTGTTTATTTTACAATTTTCTGTGTATTTTTAAAAATTTTGAGCTAAAATGATTCTCATCACAATTTTTAAATCAATATCAATAAGTGAAACAATTTATCCATTGAAACTAAGCTTAAATGAATGCTGAAATGACTTTGTTTCAAGTTTAACTATTTAGTAATTTCATGAAAAGTAAACTGAATTTTGAATCCCATGCCACATCTCACTGTATTTTTATTTGAAATCAAATTCCTATGAGGGTTCTGAACCATTATTTTCATATTCTTTACATTTACCTCATTTCTTGAAAGAACCAAACCATGCATGATTTAATTAGAATTTGATTTATTCCTATCAAAACTTGAGGGTTTGAGGTACTTATGTTTAAATGATTGAGGCATTTGTTTGGTATTAAAGCCCCTATATCAAAGAATCCTTTTTTATAATGGCCTACGATGAAAATTTAATCCATGTAGCCCTTTGAAGCAATGCACAACCTGTTAGGTTAGCCACATTACAATCAAATTTTCCCTATCCAACCAACTCTTGATGTGAAATTACATAATATAGTTGAGCTTAAGCGTGGGGGAATATATCTTGTGTTGTGCTACCACATTCTGTGATACTTTGGGTGGAAAATTAAATTATGAAGAGATGTGTTTGCTGCCGAAGAAAGTAATTATATTGAAAGTTGTTCCTTTTCTAAATCTTTCTAACATGTGAAGATGTGCCTTTTCTAGAGCTTCTAATTGAGGTGGAAATTTCTGCCTATCTAGAGCTTTCAAGAAAATCATGATTGAGAAGATTGACATTTTTATGCTGAAATGATGAATGGTGTAAACTTTTCATGACTTTTCATGATGATGTAGCTAAATTGATAATATGGGGATTGAGGAGAATAGCATATTTTAGTGAAAATTTGATTAATGCAATTTTGCTTCAAAATGAGTCAAGCCCTCCTCATTCAGCCTCAGAATTTTTCACATCTAAATCCTACCAACCGAAAGCCACATAACAACCCTAAAAAGTTCTCATGATAAACATATGTCCTTGACTCACATCAGGTAGCTATGTAGGAATTTATCAAGCCTATGGTGACACTTTTATGATTTTGGTTGAGAAATACATTGCAAAAAAATTGATATTTGTGTGATAAGAGAAAATTAAAGAAAGGTAAGTGTTTTGTGCATGGGAGGATAAATAAAGTGGAAATATATTGAATGATATAAATTAAGAACTTGAGATAATGGTTTTTATGAGGTATTATATCTTTTGTTTCTTGGTTTGTAATTGTTTGATCTCAAGGATATGTGTTTTAAAATTGGTTTCGATTTGATATTGATGTTTACTTGATACGAGGTTTTTCCCATGAGTGAAAAAGGGTAAGTGTGGGGGAGTTGATAAAACACTATTTTATTTAATAATTTATTGATAATAAATGATATAATTTCCTCATATTGTGTAAAATATGTTTAATTAGAAAGTATTTGGGATTAGATCATTCATTTGAATATTTACTGAAAATTCCAGTTTTATCCTATTAAAATCACGGTAGTATTTCAATCATAAATATTTTTTTTGAATTATTTGAACTTAGTACTTTGTAACTATGTTCCATACTTCATGGGATACAACTTTTATTCAGTACACTAGATCAAAATAATGCATTTGGATGGAGTAATTGGGCCATTAAGTCAAAGGTGGGCTGGACACGCCAGAATGGAGAATCTTCTGTATTTCGGCCATAACTCCTTCATCTGGGATTATATTGGGCACAACTATTTATAGGAGATAGAAGACCCATATCCTCACATATTTTCTTGCTAGATGTCCAGCCAATTCACGCGTTTTTGTGGACAAATGTGTGGTACAATTTGGCATAAAATATTTGGCCAAGATTCCCCATTCACACATGAAACTACTTTGAACCTAACCTCCCCACCACTCAATAAATTGGTGTTTTTCTCAATTGGTGGGGTTGGTACGTGCATTATAAGATTTTAGGAAGAGGATAATTGGTTTCACCCAAATTCTCAATCCATTGTAAGAGGGGTATCTCTTGAAGCAAGGATCCCCTCATCGAAGCCTCCTTCTCTTCATCATGTTGTAATATTTTCATTTGTGTTCTAAATTAATTGATCATCATTTATTTCTTCCCCTTTCTTCTGTTTTGTTTAAATTTCTCCTTCTCTTAATCTTAATAATTGGTCAGGAATTCTTTATTAGAAGCGTTATTGGGTTATACCCAATATAAACTTTTGCACATGCAAAATGCTTCTACGATGATTACGCCACTCATGGAAGAGTAGTCTTTTAGTAATCGATCTATCTTCTACACTCTTCATTTAATTATTTTGAATAATTGAGATACTATAATTAATTTAATATTATCCATGAATTTTGTTTTTAAATTGTAAGAAATTATGCAAGCAATTGAACAATTAACACAAAAACATGCGAGGTCAACATTTTGTGTAAATTGTGAGAGCACGATCTTAATCGGTAATCCAAGACCACCCGGGATAAATTTGTAGAGTTCAGATATAATACATAAACACAATTCATCATCATTTACGGAGGGGAAATGTTCCTTAATTTACCACTAACCATAATCTAATCATAGAACATCAATCAAAGCAGTGTGCTGCGATTGCATGTTCTGAAGTTAGCCTAGGGTTAAATTCACTTCATCTTCGTGGTAAAGTTAATTCTCGTAGGGTTCAGGATTTATAAAATTAAGGGATCATAATTAAGTGAATATTTATTTAAATTATAATTATTAATAATAGAGTGAAGAGTTAGAGTTAGATCGATAATTCCTTTTAAAATATTTTCTAAAAAACATCTTCTTGTTGGGTCATTTTAATCAAAATCCATTTCAAAAAATATATATACAATCTTCTTTCAGCAAACTTCTTCTAGATTCATAAACTATAACAAACCCCAATCCTTTAAAGTAGTGTTTTTATTCTATTCTATTTTATTTTTTAGAATACCATTAATAAGTTGTTAAATTCACTTCCTCCTTTGAGAGACGACCTTGGTCAGCCACTCTACTGCACCTAAGTACCCCCAAAATCACACTAATCATTTGAGGGCACCCACAACAGCACTCTTTCAAGAAGGGTATTCCAACAATAAGGAAGAATACTATTATCTCATTACTGTCATGGAAATTTCAATAAAATTACTATTTTCCTGATTAAATTTTAATTGAGTTTTATAGATAGAGATCAAGAAAATTAATGTTCATAATTCCATCATGAATTAAGATTTGACTCCCTTATTTGATTATTTGTGATGTCTTATGGTCTAATTTCCCGTAGAACCAACACTATATCACATTTAATATTCATAGAATTCTTAAGAAGATGCACTAATCAATTTAATTATGGACTTGGGGAATCTAGATCTAGATGAGTTGTTCATTATCATATAAAACCATAGGGTGGTATCTCAATTAATTAGACATTATATAGAATAAATGAATGAGTCAAATTCCATTATAGATCATTGTGATGCCTTAATCTTCCTATATAATTCCCCAATTGGATGGATGTATCCTACAATATACTACCACCAAAATCAGATCTTCCAACTTATTCAAGATAGGAAGGAACAAATAATTAAATGGGTAGAAAATTTTATCCTTTTGAATGGTTTAATTCAAATGTAGTATTTTATAAATTATACCTTTATATTTTCCTCATTAGGATCATTTAAATAGGGGAGACAATCATTGTTATATAAGAATCTTACATTGATTGTTATAGAACCCACATTCCAAGAACTAAGCTATTCTATCAAATCCATATACTTTCATATTTCTAGCTATTAATGATGTTGGAATTCATGGAGTTCACAAATAAATTTCATGTCCTCTAGGTTGATGCCAACTTCATCCATCAACCCCTTGAAATTCTTCACACCAAAAAATACTATTGGCTATTTTCTATAGGGATATAGATTTCATGGTTACATAACCTCCAACTATAGCCACGAAGTTCAAGTTCATCCTTACTAAAACCATTTTCTTCTCTACTTAGGATAAATAAATAAACATTAAATAAATCATAATGAATGCTATCAATAATTTCAAGAATTCTAATAACATTTCAAGATTTAGTTTCCCCCACACAATTTTAATGGAAAATTGTACCAATTTTTTTGGCATCTGAATTAATAATGTTACATCATGTGTATAATATCCAGTCCAACAATTCATCCCACTACCATGTAGATGTGAACAAATAGACAGAGACCCTTAATAATACTATGTCTAATAATCTTTAAAATATGGTGTAAAAAGATAATAAATATTGGAAATATAAACTCATAAATTCTATTTAGGTATATCACTACATAATTTGTACTTTCATACAAGAGACCCCATACTCACTTAAATAAGTGATAATGGAAGTTCTTCCCATTGAGGTTCAAATTACATAAATATTAATTTCCATATATAATCAATTATCTAAAGATGATAAGTTTTAGATATAACTGGATAAATTATTTGAATCAATGAAAAGAGGTTTTTAACACTATATAACATTAAGAACCATTATTATTTAGTTGTGTGATCATTAAATAATTGGGTAAAAATTTATTCATTCCCCCAAGGAATATTAATGTTAGATATGACAACTCCCATAATCCTTAGGAAAAAATATCAAAAGATTGACCATAAATGAGAAGGACCTTATACCTTGTACAAGGTCTACTCCAATTTAGTTTACTCTATAACATCCCAGAATGATAAATTGTTAAATGAATATATTATATGAATCATGTCAACAAGGTGATCCTTCCTTTTTGGGAGCCTACCTGTGTATAACTCCACAGTTAAGCATGCTTGGCCTAGAGTAGTGATCGGGATGGGTGACCTTCATGGAAGTTTCAGAGAGTGTGTGTGAGTGAGGATAAAGAACACTAGAAAGGACATGTGTTGGCCTAGGGGGTTCGTCATTAGTTAGATGATATGTTTTGGCACATGGTTGGGCCCCAAGGTGAGAACCACATGTTTACAGGGAAATGGTGGTACCTGGGGGGGATAGGAACTGAAGGCCATCATAAGGCGAGTTGTATGTGCTATCCCTAGGACCTCATTGTTAAACTTAGTATTAGAGGTGGTACCCAACCTTAGGTGCGCCGCACTGCGTGGGTTGAGATGTAGGTCCCACAATGAGGAAGTTGTGCTCTAATGGATGGGTGAATGTAACATCCCATAATCATAAAGTGTTAAATTTCTATATAATATGATTCATGTGAACAAGGTTCACCGTCCTTTTCAAGAGCCTATATGATTAGAACTCCACAGTTAATCGTGACTGGCCTGGATTACTGATCAAGTTGGGTGGCCTTCTGGGATGTTTCCTAGGGTGTGTGTGAGTGTGGATAAATCCCACAGGAAAATACTTGTGTTGTCTTGTAGGGACTATCATTAGTCAGATGATCTGTTCAGGCACGTGGGTGGACACCAGGGTTGGGACTACGTGTCTGCGGGGCAACTGGTAGTACCAGGCGGGCCTTGACCTAGAGGCCATGTTATGGCATGGTGTCTATGCTGTCCTCATGACCATGTTGTTACATACTCATCAAATATAATTGATGGAGGGAACGGGTGGGCCAAGACCCGACGACCATGTTATGGAAGGGTGTCTGTGTTGTCATCGAGACCCAGTTGTTACATACTCATTGAATATAATGGATGGAGATCATATTACACCCACCCCAATGCAAGGTTTCTTAGAAAATAATTTCCATTTCACCATAATGGATTCATAATTTTCTAGCTACATGATCTTAAATTATGTGTCATAATGTATAATTTCTAGGGATTCAAACTTCTTGGAAATTTTCTTCGCAACATGACATCAAACTAAAATACAATGTGGTTCATATTGTAAGGATATAAACTAATTATAGTGATATATTCTATATAACATGATTCCATTGAATATAAACCAATTACAATTAAGAATACCTAGTGTATGTTTTCACCATTTCATGTTTCTTTTTCTATAACAAACCTATACTGAGATTCAACCATTTTATTTCCCCAACACATAAGCCCAATCTATATAGAGAATAATTTTATGAAATATGTGTCACCAGATTCCCCTTATATTTGGATATATAGGGAAACTCTTCAGTCTTGAACCCGGTCTAGATATAGATCTCACCGACATTAATCCCCCGATCTTAGTGTTTGGTCCCTCTCAATCATGTTAGGTCCTCTAATGGTCTTATATTAGGATAATTCAATTATCACTTTCACCTATACATGGGAAAAATATATAAAAAACCTCTTTTAAATGTAACTATGTATGACTTGATTCCTGTTATTAACATATATGTAATGATATCTAGATCACTTATCTTGTATCTATCCATAAGTTTTCCCATCATATAGTCTCTATCAATGGGTGGTAATTAATTATTGTTATTGGGTTATCTAGTTCTGAACCCTATATTTCTAACTTGTCCACTTCTTATCATCCCCTTATACTTCCCTGTATTTTTTCATAATAGACCAACATTAGTCACTTTTGGAATGGTTTTTTATATTAATTTTCCAATATCTTCATCCCATTTACAAAAATTTAGAGATTCAGTGTTTGAATCACCACAATCCTTTAATGACTATTTGTAATGAGAGTATCTATTTCCAAAAATAATGCCTCTTCTTGGTGACAATATTTTTGCTCCATATTTAACCTATTAAAAAGAGGTAATTTTTATCTCCAATGAGAAGTTCTTTTAGCATCGTGTTATATTAATAATGTTTTTATAAAAACCATTATTCTAATTTGATCAACTTTAATACTTAGAAGGTTTTTTCGATTTGATAACTTCATGACTATACTAATCCTAGATCTTAAACACCATTTGGTATGATATATCACACCCTCCATTGTTGGTCCATGAATTCTGACCCTAAACTTCACACATAATCTTCATACCAATAATTATTTCATTTTAATTGATACCTCATTCACATTGAGTCAATTATACCCTCACTACTAGGTGAGATAAATAATTTCTAGTAAAATGTATATCACCATAAACATTTTTATTATTATTCCAAGCACAATGACCAAAAACATTTTTCACCCATGCCTGATACATTATATAATTATGTTATCCATTGTGCAATTAATTTCAGGTTATCACCATTCTCTTATCACTAAATAGAATACCTCTCTATATTATTTGTTTGCAAACTATGATTATAAACTATGTCCACATGTCCATGGGATTTTTTATACTACTATTCAAATCTATATTCATGTTGGGTTTTCTATTCCATTTCTATGTAGGCTCTCTTACTATTTTCATAACTATTTGACCTTAAAAATCATCAAAATTTAGGTTAAAGATATCCAACCTTAAACAACAATAATCATTGGTCCAAGAACATTGACCATAAAATTTAATTGGCTTGCCTCTAGGCTATATATAAAAGTATCATGTTCTCAATTCATGTATTTTTCACCTTACCCATTTTAAAATATTTGATTCTTAGTATTTGGGTCAAGGATTTATAACTTAAAACTCCATATAAATTTTGTAAAATCTATATGAACTTAAAAATCATTTTAATTGGTCTAATAATTTTGAACATAAACTTCATGTATCTTTCCTTAATGTGACCTATAATAGCATTGGGATCTCCATTCATGCTAAATTTACCATTCCCATTATATATCATCCATATCATCCATTTTCCATGGTTGTATAACCATAAAAATAATCTAACCTTCAGTCAAATCTATATGACATTAATTATCATCCCTAATCATTCAAATCATTATAAGTTTAAATTGTGTGTGTTTATACTCAATTTAAAGACACCGACCCTAGTAGCCTGGTGTTAGTGCCTTACTTTATTACATATGAATATAAGTAAGTAAGTTTCATCCCGAAGGACTAAATAGTTTAGTAGATTTTGAAAAAAAGATACATACATATGCTCAACATTACAAATTGAAATTAAACACATCATAGAAACTCCCTTTGAATCACTTTTATTCATCTAGATTATCATTTCAGGCCATTCATAAAATTCAGATTATAATCCTAGGGGAAATAAACATAATAATGGGGTGATATCAGATTCTCCTTAAGGTTTTTTAATATAATGGAATCATAAAAATAAACCATAGAGAAAGCTGAATAACTAGAAACACTTTCTATTAAAAACCTTTTAGCATAATAAGGAATGAATAAAAACAAATAATGTAAATATATATAAATGATCATAAGAGAATGAAACATAACCATAGATATTTTAAAATTTTAATAATCCCATGGAATATAAATTACTAATATCATAATAATGGAATGAATAATGAGGGGCATAATAAATATACTGCTGAGGCCTTGGCCAAGACACCATACATAATTTGATAAGATGTTATCCGATACCCAAACTAGTTTTTCTCCTGAGACCTACTGATGCACTGAGAGGATATAGAGGGCCCGACCTAACACTTTCTATGCCAATGAATTATTGATATGAAAGGTGCGAAACAAAATAAATATATACATTCACATATAAACTAACTTATTAAATTTAAATAACATTCCTTAATTAGTAAAGATAGTCACTATCCATTTGGAGTAATATACTAAATGGTATCAAGAGAGAATAGAAAAATTCAAAAAAAATAATAAACCATTAGATAAAATATTTTAGATTATAACATAAAATATTAATCACAATTAAACATAAGAATCAATAATTTTGTTTAAATAGTTGAAAATACACTTACAAAATCTTTGAGGAATTCCAATGAGAAATGATCTTTTATTTTTCAAAGAAGATATTTTTTAGAAAAGTCATTGTATAAAACTTGAAGTGAATAAATTCATTTTTTCCATAATAAAAAGATTGATTTTATAAAAATAATGGTTTATCAAGAAATATTAGAGTGAACTTGAAAATAGGTATGAATTCGAGTTGTTTTCTTAAAGCAGGCTAGCGTATCGTGAAGAATTAAAAAGGGAACCTTGTAAAAATAAGTATTACCCATAAATGAAAGATGCACTAATCTGGATATATGTGTTTGGAATATTAACATATAATATTAAATAAGTAAACAAAAAATAAATAATAATTACATTGGGTTAAATATATAGAATGAATAACCTAAAAGGAAATTGAAGGTTTCGGTAGAATCCCGTACCATATGTCTGAATGTGTTCTCCACATAACCTTAATATTCAAAATAATCAAATTTAATACATTAATTAATTAATTAAGAATCTCTTAAATTTTTATTTGATTTATTATAATTTTATTATGTTCTTTTTAAACTTTTTATGAGTTATAAGATTCCATTTTATTGCTCATGAGCATTTGATTCCTTGGTTTTCATGCTCAGTATACTTGTATATGAATATGGAAATTCATGTTTAAAGGGTATAATTATATAGAATTTGAATTAAATGTTATTAATGGACATAAATAATTTTAAATGGTTATATATATCATTTTTTATATGGTATGAGGCTGAATAATTAGATAATACATTTGGTGATAATAATTTATATTATTACAGAGGTTATTGATTATAATGAACTAATTTTGTTTTATCATTTAATATTATGTATATATGTTACATAAGGAACATAATATTGGATTTAAAACGTATATTATAGTATATTTTAACTATAAAATGGATTTTTTACCATCGTTGAAGTAAAAATTGAAGAATGAAAACTTGTTGTCCACGAAGGTTGTAAATCAGCACCTCCCAAACGACAATTTGTTTTAAATAAATGAAATATAAAGAAGTTATATGGAATATATTACAATAACAATATATCATTATACTATATATATGATACTAGATTTATCATGATCATTTTGATAAATGAGTTGAGGAGATAATAAAAAAATAAATAAACATGAAATAAAATTAAATAGAAAAGGATAAATATTTTTCCTATTGAATACTTCTCCTTGAGAACCTCCATAAGGGAATTAGTTTGGGTCTTTTGATGAGACCAATATATCCTAGACGTGGGATAGAGGATTTGGTGGAATAATGGGAAGAAATTTTTAAAAGGCTCGAGGATTATAGGTGTGAGGAGAAGTGGTGGTGAGGGGAGGTATTTATATTGGGGTGGAGGGGTGATTTTTGAATACATAAATCATTGGTTTATTATTTCAGCTCACGACATTGAATAGTTTGAGAATTATCATAAAATATATTAAACTAATTATGTTAAGTTAGATATTGTTGTTCTTATGTCATTCACGACTCAAGGAATAGTTTATTTATCTTTTAATATATTTATACCGTAAATTACTATATTTTACTATTCATAAAAAGTAAAACATTTGAGACAAATCACAAAAATTAACCCTAACCATTTTTCAATTTGTATAATTCAGAAATAGACTCAATTTTTTTATAATAAGTTTCTAAATATGAGAAATTTAATTTTTATTTACAACCATCATTTACTCAAAATATAATGATTTTAAATTCATTACTGATTTTACCACACTTTCAAAAATTCAATAAGGTCTCATAAAATTAAACTAAAATCATAAAACTTAAAAAGGTTAATTTATGAGTAAATTTTAGGAATGTAAATTTTCATTTAAATGATTTTATTAGCTATAAAAGTTTAATAAACTATTTATGACTTAAAAATTTACCAATAATTAAATATTAATTTTTCAAATATTCATTTGCATGAACTATGATATAATTATATCATATTTTCATTTATAATATGCCTAAATTTTATTTAAAATTTTATTAGTGATGTTACTATTCATTAGTCTAATTTACTATTCCAAAGGACATATTACAATTCCTAGGGTCAAGTGACTATTTTGTCGGTATAAGTTCCTTAACTTCTAGAAATACCCCTAATTTCATTAATTATTCAATTATAAAGTTTGTATTATGTTCAATAAATGATTTTATGTGATCCATACTATATAAAATAAACATAAGAAGGAAAATATCATTGATATAATTCTATGCAATTAAATTCTCCACTACTACAGAAATTTCATCCTCCAATTTTCTATATTATCATCCCATAAAAATATTTTGGTAGTTCTTCATAATATGATCCTTATGTTCTCATTTAAACTCTACAATTTTATGATTTTTCTAAAGTAACATTACCATATGACTCATCATATTCCTCAAAACCTATTCTTTAGTGTCTAGAATCCAGATAGACACTTCACATTAAGATAAATCCGGTTACAATTATAATTCTTTAGAAAAGAGTACCTGTGTTGGGTTTTGGTATGTACTTCCTTAACAAAAAGATGTGAAACACATTGTGAACATTTTAAAGGTTGGGCAGCATTTCCAAATGATAATCAACAGCTCAAATTATCTCTAGAATTTAAAAAGGACCAATGTTCTTGGGGATCAGTTTCCCTTTCTTCCAAAAATCCTATAACACCCTTCCCTGGAGATACTTTTATGAAAACACGATATCCAACATGAAATTCCAAATCCATCCTTAGATTTTTAGCATATCTCTTTTTCATTCTTTGAGAAACAATGATATTGTTTTGAATAGTCTTTACATTTTATGTTGTTTCTTCTACAATATCTTATCCTTAAATATTCATTTCACCAACCTTATCCCAATAATTGGTTCTGCGACATCTCCTTCTATAAAATGATTCATATGGTGCCATTTGAATACTCTAACAAAAAAATATTGTATGAAAACACTACCAAAGGTCAATACTGGTCCTAATATCATGAAATTAAATTGATAATGGTCTAAAAAAATTTCTTCTAAACTATGTGTCTTCATTATTTAATTCTCATTAGTTTGAGGGTGATAAGAAGTGCTCAAATGTGGCTAAGTATCTGAGGCATTCTGATGAATTTTCCTGAATTTTGATGTAAATGTGGATTAATATTAGACCCAATAGAGATAAGTGATCAATGAAGTCTTAAAACTTCATTAATATATATTAATGAAATTTTATCCATTGTAAAATAATCTCTTATAGAGATTAAATGTGAAATTTTGGTAGGTCAATCCACAATTACCCATATTTCATCATTTTTTCATAGGTTTTTCATTAATCTGATGACAAATTCCATAATGGTTTCATCCCATTTCCATGTAGGAATAGGCAGAGGTTGAATTAATCATCTAGGACGTTGTATATCATCCTTAACATATAGAAAAACTAAACATCTTGATACATAATCAGTAATTTTCCACTTCATATTATCCCACTAGAAATTTTCCTTAAAATATCTATACATCACTATTCTACTAGGATGTATAAATAAATTCAAGCTATGGGAAATATCCAATAACTCCCTTTTTGCATGGGTATATAGGGAACACATATCCACATCCCATATTTCATAATTCCATCCCCACACATTAATTTTTCAAAATTCATATTATTCACAGCATTAATTTTTTTTGAAGATCCTCATCATTAGACTGAGAACTTTTAACCCTTTTTAATAAATATTTTGGGGAAAACCAATTGAAAAGGTGATGAGGTTTCTCCTTTTTTGGTAATTCTTGTATTCATATTTTCTAAATCCATATACTTAGGATCCTTATCAATCAATGTTTTTTTCATAACTCAATAATCCATCAAACTTAGAGCATCTACAACCATATTTTACTTTCGTGGGTGGTAGTGTATTGGACAACCATGATACTTGAGTATGTTGATCCATCGTCTTTGCCTCATATCGAGTTATTTTGGTGAGAAGATATATTTCAAACTCTTTTGATTGGTATATATATCACATCTTTCATGGTAAATATAATGTCCCCATATATTTCTAAAACATATTACAGCTTCACACTCAATTTCATGAGTTGGATAATTTTGATAATGAGTTTTTAACTACCATAATTTATAGGAAATTACTCTATCATTCTTCATAAGTGCAGAGCCATTTACTTTCATTTATGCATCATTATAAATCACTAAACCACCATTTTATGATGGTAGAGTTTGGATCAGAGAACTCACTAATATACACTTCAATTATTCAAAATGTTCCCCACATTATTTTGTCTATAAAAATGTAACCCATTTACATGAAATATTGGTTAATGGGTTAGCTAATTGGGCAATGTTTCGAATGAAATGCCAATAATAACCTGATAAAACAATAAAACTACATACCTCGGTTTTGTATGTTGGTTCAGGTTATTCTTGAACTGCCTTTTTCTTTGAGGTATCAACTATGATTCAATCCTTTGAGACAATATAGTCATTAAATAAAACCGATTAAATACAAAATTCACAATTTCAAAATATCCTATATAACTCATTTAATTTAAGAGTCCTTATATTAATGTGTAAGTGATTCTCATGATCTTTATAGCTTTTGGATATACCTAGATATCATCTGTAGATACCAAAAAAATCATCAAGATATTCCTTGAAAACATTATTCAATGTATCCAGGAAATTAGAGGGTGTATTAGTCAGTCAAAAAGGCATTACATTAAATGCATAGTGCCCATACCTTGTTCAAAATGTTTTCATTAAAATACCTCCCTTCATCAAATGAAACTAATGATATCAATATTGAAGTAAATTCTTCAAAAAATATTGGTCCCCATGAATGTTTTCAAATAAATAATTAATTTGAGGAATAAGATACTTATTCTTTATCGTAAAAGCATTTATTTCTCTATAGTCAGTACATAATCTCATGGATCCATCATTCTTCTTGATAATGAGAAAATGGTCTACCCATGGATAAAAAATAGGTAAATTAAATCATTTATCACTCAATTCCTCTATTTTTTTATTCATATCTACAAATTCCATAGTCAACATTATATAAGGATTCTTTGATATAGGCTTTGCACCAAAGATATAATCAATATAATAATAAATTTCCCATTCTGGAGGATGTCCAGGTAAATTCAATAGATATATATCAATGTATTCTATCACAATTGGTACATCCTATCTTTTAATATTTATTTACACACCGATAGATATTTTATTCAATTCCTCTTCCAGAATTGAATTTGTAGAGCTACTAGGGGTGGATCTAGATAAGAATCAGATGGTGAGGTTTTTTCTCTAAAGATAAGTAACTCCACATCATTCTAAAAAATTGTTACATACATTTCCTTAAAATATATTTACATATCATAATTTGAAATCCAATACATAATAGGGGTTATATAAAATTATATCAAATGTATAATGATAATCTTATAGACTAAAAAATTTTTGTTTCATAAAGGGGATTGATTGAAACATCTTTGTTGTAGTGATAATTCACTTATGAGTTTTTACTGACAATTCCTTTATTACATAAAATTGGAAATATTTAATTTTATTAGAAAACTAGAAAGATATAAAAAATATAAGGATCCAAATAAAATTATTCATTTTCTATGTTTGGGGAAACAATTAAAGTACCAACCAACACATCGTTAGGAACTTCAACTACAACAGTTGTGGCAACATAAGCTTGTCCTTCCTGACTTGTCCTTCATTTTGGAAAGTTTCCTTGAAATCTGTGAAATTAATGTGAATAATGTACCATTTCATTACATTTATAGAATTTAAAATTTGTAGATTATTTCATTCACTTTCTATCATGGGCTTGGTGGAATATTTCTCCACACTTGTAATATAATTTCATTTCCTTCTTATAAGAACCATAGTGTTTCCTCACACCATTAATGTTGGGTGGAAATTAAACTATTCCCAGCTTTCCCATTTACTTATTTCCATTTACAAAGTGTTCCACATCCCTATTATTCTCTTTCTTTATTTTTAATTCATATGAATTAAATAATTCTTTTTCTATCATGATATAACATCAGACTATATATTCATATGATGTGAAATTTTAGTAGACTGGTTCCCTTCAGATGAATGGTTTTAAACCATAAAATAATCAATGAAACGTTCTTCTTATATTAGCTATGTATTATGTGACATTCCTTTCTATACTTGTAAAGTTGGATTAATAATTTTCAAAATTTTCATCCTCTTTTTGTCTTACACTCATGAATTTCCTCTCCATATCAATTCGTTATTCACGAGGAATATATTTTTAAAGGAAAATTTTATTAAAACCCCTCCATTATACGTTTTTAATTTATTATTCCTCCCTTTTTTTGAATTAGTGAGCACCATTGATCTTTATCTCTTGATAAATGATTAACATCCATGTCAACCTTTTCCCTTTTGTTACTTAAAAATGTGAGAAATATCTTATCTAAGGAACTTATCATCGGCTCCACTAAAAATAGTTTTTTGTCCCATTTAATGATGGAGTATTTTATCTCCTAAATTAGTTTAAAATTTCTTATCTATGTTGTGCATTAGGATACTCCATACCGGTAGGATTATTTTTCATAACCTGAATCATTTGTTCTAGAATAATTATAAGCTTCTCATCACCTATTGTATCACCAATACTGACAACATTATCTTTCATATGAGGGAGTTCCCTACATGGGATACATTTGTTGATACAGTTTTCAATCCTTCCACTATGATCCATTTATAAATAATGAAATACACCAGATTAGGTTATGAATCAAAATGTAAAATATCAAACTAGAAAAAACACTAAACATAATTTGAAATTATATACATAGTTTTTCATGTAATAATTAATATGGTTTCATTGGGGAAATATTTACTTTTAAATAATCCATAATAGTTTGTAAAAAATGTGGATTTTTATTGGAATATCTCCTAGAAATTTTAAACTAGGAGGTCGGTAAGGCTAGTTATCTTGTACAAAGATACCCCAATTTAGGCCCAGGACACCTTTTCAGAGTTGATACCCCTAGGTGCATCTATTCCAGAACAACATCCACTTGTCATATCCCAAAAATTATGTATTTCTATGAAGTTCAACATAATATATACCCTTCCAAAATTTAAGAATGTTCTTCTATTATTATCCTGAATGTATATCTTAGGTTTATGTTCCATAATCTTCTTTCTCTAAATCTAATTTAAAAGTTCTCTACTAAAGTTTATCTGATACAAACTATAAGGACCCTAACTCTAGTATCCTGACAACAGTGTATTACCTTTTTTACATTACCATATAAACTGGGAAGACACATCTTGATAGACAGAATAATTTAGTAGATTTGGAAAAAATATACATACATATGTTCTACATTTAAACATTACATGAACCACATCATGAAGACTCCTTTAAAAACAGTCTTATTCATATAGATTATCTTGACATGTCATTATTAAATTAATCTTATCATCCTTGTGAAAATGAACAAAAGAAAACGGTGATATCATATGCTTAGTAAGGGTATGTAAAATAGTGGAAGCATAAAAATAAACTATAAGTCAATGTGAATAGCTCAAAATGCTTTCTATTAAAAAAACATGAGCATAATATGATAGGAATAAAAACAGATTAAATAAATCCATATGAATGATCATAAGAGAATGAGACTTAACCACAATTATTATATGAGTCAAATAATCACATGAAATATCAAATAATAATCTCATAAAGAGGTAATTCATAATGTAGGGAATCATAAACATACCATCAATTCCTTATTTAAGACACCATAATTGAATCAGGTAAGACACTATTTGATACCCAAACATGTTTATCTCATGAAACGAACCTATGAACCATGGGGCTATAGTAGGACCCACCTGACACTTACTAAATCCAATGAATTCATCATATGAAAGGGGTGAAACATAATAAATATATACATTCAAATTGAAACTTGCATATGAAATGAAAATAACTTTTCCCAATTAGTAAACAAAATCACTAACCGTTTGGAGTAATATGGTGAATGGTATCAAGATAGCACATCCACAGTCAAACTGATCATAACCCATTCAATAAGATTTGGTATATTATATCATAACATATTAATCCTAATTAAATATAATAAACAACTAGGGTATCAAAATAAATCAAAATACTCTTATAAAATCATTGAGGAAATCTTGAGAGAAATACTCTATTATTTTGAAAATAAGGGTTTTTTTGGAAAAGTATTTGTACCAAAATAGAATTTAACTCTGATATTTTTTCCATAATAAAATGAGTTATTTTAGAAAGATAGTGGTGGATTAAAAAAATTATGCAGTGAACTAGAAAATAGGGAAGAATTAAAGTATTCCCTTAAATCGTGCTTGCATATCTAGATGGATTGGAAAGGGAAACATTTAAAAACAAGTATTACACATAAATTAAAGATGATATAATCAAGATATATGATCTAGAAACATATACACAGAATATATAAAAATTAAAAAAATTATTACATTGGGATAAATGTTTTGAAGTAATAACCCAAAGGAAAAAACGAAAGTTTGTGTAGAATCCCTTACCTTCTGTATTGATATTTACTACACTCAACATTAATTCCCAAGGTAATAAATTTAAATATATTAATTAATTAATTAAAAACCTTTTACACATGTATTATATTTGGTATAATTTTATTAATTACTTTTTTAACCTTATTGATGAGTTATAAGATACAATTTATCACATGGGAACATTCATTTCCTTGATTTTCACGATAAGTATACTGGTGTATGTGTATGGAAGTTCATGTGTAATTTGTATAATTCACCAGAATTGGAAATATATGTTATTAATAGACATATAGTATTTTAAATTTTTATATTTATCATTTTTTTTCTTATGTAAGGATGATGAATCATTAGAAGAGCCATTTAATGATAATTCTTTACAGTTTTATGGTGGGTATTGATCAAAAAACACAGTTTGTTTTATCAATTACTATTTTTTTAATATGTTACCTCCAAAAAATAATAAAGATGATAATACATATATTTTATTCTATAAAAACAATAAAAATGGTTTCATTACCATCCTCAAAGGTTAAATTGAAGAATGAAATTGTGTCGTCCACGAAGGTTGTAAATCGGTTCCTCAAAGACAATGATTTCATTTTTAAAATAAAAGAGAGATAAAGAAGAAAATTTAATTAAGTATATTCCATTAAAATTATATCATTCTAGTATATAGATGATACTGGGGTTTTCATGATCATGTTTACAAAGAGGTGAGAAGAGAATAATAAAAAAAGAACTTCAAATGAAATTTAAAGGAAAAAGAAGAGGATTTTACATCTTAAATACTTCTCCTTGAGAACCTTTTAATGGGGATTTTTTTTAGTATTTTTAAGATACCAATGGATTATGGTTGTTAGGGACAGGCTTGAAGAAAAATTTGTGAAAAAAGTTGGCAAGGATCCAAGCTTAGAGGTGTGAGAGTAGTTTTGGTGAGGGTGGTGTTTATAGTTGAGGAGAGGGGTGATTTTTGAAATTTTAATTCATTTGTTTATTATTTTGTCTAAATAATATGAATAGTTTGATCATTATCATAAAATATTTTAAAATAATCAAGTAATGTTTGATATTATGGTTTTGACATCGATCATGACTCAAGGAATATTGTATCGAACTTATAATGTATTTATACCATAAATTACTGTATTTTACTATTCATAATAAATTCAAATACTTTAGAAAATCCCCAAAATTTACCCTAACCATTGTTTGATGTGTATTATTTAAAAATTGAATCCATTTTATGAAGATAATTTTATAAATATGATATATTTCATTTTTAATTAAAATTTTCATTTTCCCAAAAAATATAATTTTTAAATTTATAACTGATTTTATAACACATTTAAAAACTAAATAAGGTCCCATAAAATTATCCTAAAAAAATATGACAAAAAATTTCTTATTTATGAATAAATTTTCTTCTGAATAATTTTATTAATTATAAAATTTTAATTAAATATTTAGGACTTATAAAAATACCAACACATAAATATTAATATTTAAAATATTCATTTACTAACACAATGATATATTTATATTGTAATTTAATTTATAATATTCCTAAATTTTATTTATACATTCATGGATTATGTTACTATTTATTATTCCAATTACTATTAAAATGGGTCATATTACTATTCCCAAGTTCAAGTTACTATTTCAACAGTATAGGTCGCTCAACTTATAGAAATAACTCTTATTTCATTCATTATTCATTTATAATGTTTTTATTGTGTTCAGTAAGTTAATTTATGTGATACATACTATATTAAATAAACCATATAAGGGAAATATCAATGATAGAATTTTGGGTTGTTACACTCTAGGATATCTATTATAGTATTGGGTTCTTCATTTATGTCAATTATTCCTTCCCCTTTTTACTCTATAGACCACATCATAGTTTAGTTAAGGATCTAAAATATTAAACCCTGGAACCAATTGGTCAGTGTTTTTAAACATTAAATATCATCCTCACTGGTTTTTAATTCTTGGCTTAAAATTCCAAAGGTAAGATAGATGGTGCTCACTTGGCTAAAACACAAAAAATTGAATATCAAGAAATGTTTGAGTCACATTTCACTGTGAATGAGTTATATAATATCCTAAAAATAAAATTAATCATTTAAATAATCAATTAGCACAAATATTGTAATTTTAAGAACCAAAAAATGAAGGCATATGAAAATTATGATTGCCTACCATTTAAGCCTCTACCTATCCACATCATAGAAAACTGTTTTTGTGAAAATAAAAAGACATAATTATTTTATAGACCACCATTCAACCCATAATTATTTTTATCAATACATTCTAGGTCCATTTAACTAGGAAAAAAATATAGAACACTTTTTTCCAAACATATATTGGTTTTGCTAATCTAGGTGAAATTCATGAAGGTGTAATTTCATTATATTTTATCTCTTTTGAGAAATGAGATCCTCTTTATATCATTCATATTATTTACTATCTAATTTTACTTATAATGTAACATTATATAATCAAGTATTGTCTCCCACTCATTAATATGCGTGCCTCTCAACATTTAATTGGTTTTTCACATAACTGTATACTCCATAAGAAACTAGTTTGGAAGGTTTTAATCTAGAATTAGGATCTGAATGCAAGTAAAAAGTCCATGCCCATATAGAAAGATAAATTCTATTATTGAGAAAATTGGATGGTTCAACCACATTACTTGCATGACAGTTGATAAATTTGTCCTTTATTTTTTTACATAATCTTTTTCAACATCTTAGATAAAATGGTCAATGTATCCCACTAATTTAGTATACAAAATTGGGTTTGAAAGAAACTCGATTTTCAATAAATGAAAATTATAAATTTTTTAGTTCTATTTGAAAGTGGTGAATTTAGTAATACATTAGTAGTGAATATAAGTTGATCAAGAATTTCACAAGGGTGAAATTTGGTAAAAGGACAAACATCAACCCGTGTCACTTCACACAAATCCCTTCACCCATGTCACTTTGCTCATCCCCCTCCTTCCATGTAACATCACCTAGGTGTTCTGTCATTCTAAGATCATTTTCACCATATTGGGTTCTTTTTAATTAATTTTATTATGATATAGTGTTCATACCATTGAATTAAGATGTTATAATGAAGGAAACATAAGCACTAAACTCACTAAAAGGAGAGTGAATGGCCTGGAAAAAAATTAGCATAAAAAATTCATTATTAGAATATGTGTGAAGAGGAATAATCCCCCAACCCCCACCCCCACCATGACGCATTTATATAGGTGAATCCACCACCCATAAACACCTATCAATGTGAACCTCTTATTTCCAGCCACCATCAAACTTCATGTGCTCGGTGTGTTCCAAATTTGATCTTGTCCCTAACCTATGCACATATACAATTCATAGATTCTATATTCAATCTAAGTTTAAATTTAAATCATAATATATTCCACTATAATTCAATAGATACAAATATAAGGGTACTATTTCTTGGTTCTCAATTATGTTATTATTTGAGACTTTATTGGAAGGATAAAACCTTCAGCAAAAATACACGAAGATGGAAATCAGGTCCCTTCTTTACACCTAACTTCCTTTTATTGTGGCCCTCTTTTTGTGCCTATCTTTTTCAAATGAATATATTTTTCATGACATTATTTATCAGGTACAGGTCTATATTGTGCCCCTAAATTTCACTCTCATTCCTCTATCGATGAATCTTCTTATGTTCCCATATTCCATGCTCGAGTCACCAAAGATGTTGATCCTTAAGTTCATATGTCATATTCCCATATATCCTTATATGACTCTTCTTAAACACCAATGTTTAGTTCCTAACTATATTTATAGGTATGGGTTCCATGACCAGGTCACTTTACATGAACACCTTATGTACCCAACTTCTACACCCTAGTCCGCGTAAATGAGATGCTCAACTTACTAGGGAATGAGATGTAGTTATCCCATTGAATCTATTCCCTACTATTATTTTACATCTTGAAGTATATAATTAATCCTATATAAAATTGGGGAGAGGTATATTCATGGACAAGAAGATATCAATTTATGACCAAACGTTATCTTCTTCTTTAGAAGACTCCCAAAGTCAAATTCTATAAAAATTTATTGAAATTTGGGATAACCATTTCAACTAAATATATTTACCCCAAACCTTCATGAAATTTCCCTTACCCATGAAATTTATATACTAGGGTAGGGGACCCCATATCAAGGAACCAAACTAGAGTTCCACATGGACAATCCATCACATGCCTCCCATACAAGGTTCCTATTGTCCCAAGAATCCCATACATGGGAACCACTTCAAACAGGTCCCATAATAAGTCCCCACATACCCAAGCCATCCCAGGTCTCCCATACATGGTCTCTATATTCATAGGACTCCCATAATATGGTGACACTTTACCCAAGTCTAGAAAAAAGGAACAACTTGATTGGTTCCTGGTATCAATCTAGCATATATTCCATATGGACACTTTTTCACATTGGAATTTTAATTTTTTTAAATAAAATTACCCAAATACATTTACAACACTCTTTACTGTGATTTAACTCACTATTAAATTCCACTAACCTAATCCCCCTATATGGCCTCCTAAAATATAGGATTATTAACACTATATTTATCCCCTTACATCATGTATTCCTTCAATAATTGGGAACATACATCCCATTTGATAGCCACCTATTATTTTTCTAACAAAAAGATAGGATTCTCAATGTCTTAAAAATAATTCATTACATTAACAATGTGGGTCTTTATCATTTGATAACCTATTAAACCATATCTACATCAGTATAGTTATCTTAACTGCTCTAAACTAGTTGCAATAGATTCAAATCATTTATTTAAATTCTTCTCATCCAATAAATGAGATATATATGTCATGGGACTCCAAATATATGTAATACCCTAACCAATATTCACATAAGTCTTCTTCTATATTGAACCAGATTGTTCTGACCATGTGTAAGCCCCCACATAAATATTTTTTATGTTCCATTCACATAATAGTGATAACATCACGACATTAAGCTTCATAACATATATTCCATTTAATATGACATTAAAAATCTAGGAATATTTCATAGTGGAATTTTCGTATACATAAATTTATCATGATCTTGAATTCACAGCCCTAAAAGGCACATCATTGGTCATAGATGCTTTAACTTAAATGGAACCATAATATTATATGTAACATGGCCAAAAAAGTTATATTGTGTCCCATTACAAAAAAATTGAATGACATGGTTTTTTATTCTCTTTTAAGGGATATATAAGAATCCCCTCTAATGGGCCTAATCCCAATTATATAACACATACTACCTCCGGAGATGGTGATAAATTCCAGAGTTCCCAGTTGTATGCCTTTAAAAAATAATATCACCAATTAGAAAATGATAGATAGAGAACCTCTAATATATGAATATTCTCAAATAAATACATGGTATAAATAGATCACTCCCATGAAAATGGTAACCAATATTATTATTGGGAATTAATTTCTAATACATTTAAAACCTATAATATAACCATAGTCTAGGTAATGAAAACTTTTAGGGACGGTCTGAGCTCTCATCCTCTCGACTAATTCATAATCAAAAGTGTCTCTAATATATCGTGGTGACTTCCAACCTTTTTAATTTAAGTACACATAAACTCAAATAAATTTGGGAACATATCATGTAAGGGAACTCATTTGTGAAATTAAAATACCCACCTATTTTGAAACTCTTTCATGTAATAACTTGTGGAGGACCTTTTGTTCCACATAGTATTACAATTAAAGGCTGAAAATTTGTCTTGAATTGGTCTACCCTATTCAATAACACTCGTTATTCTTGTAATAAATGTAATTAATTTTAATTCAATTCAAACATTTATAAAATTATTTAAAGATCTAAAATACCCTTGGACTTTAAAAAAGTCATTACAGTATATACCATGTATTTTATTGGAACTTTTCACATATCACCAATATTTTTTCATATCTTACTAGATGATGAATATTATTCAAAATTTGTAGAATTTAAGGCTATAAAAAAATTAATTTCAATCTATTATGTGTTTATTTTTTGGGATAAAATATTTTAAATATTGGGGATAAAAAAATAAATAATCAATTATCAATATATGAATTTATTCAATAATTTCATGAAGGGATTTTTGAGAAAGTATGGAGGGAACCACATGAAACAAACACACTATAATTTAAAAACACAATCATTATGATGTTTACAATAGAGAAATAAAAGGTATTTTTGATAATACTATTAAGACTAACTTGAAATAATACATAAAAAGGTTGTAAGACACATTATGGGATTATGTAATAGCATAAAACTCCCATATTGGAATGATATCTTAGGTAAATATTTGGTAAATTGTTTCAAACTCTAAAAAAGGTGGATCACATAGCCTCTTGTCAAATAAATATGATTTATTTCAACAAGGATTAAAACATGAACAATATAAGTTTGGAGATACAAAAATTTGAGGATATTATAAGGGAAGCATATGATAATTATAGTATTTAAATAGAAATAATAAGAGTTGAACATACCATGTAATATTTATTCTATATGAGAAGGGTTATTCATAGTAACTAACATTATTCCCTTTAGCATAGTAAAGATAAATTTATTAATAACAATGTAGTTCTACAATATGAATGGAAAAGTATAGAAGAAATTACATGGGTATATACTAGAGAAACCATTGAAGGATTTCACAATCTCACAACAATATTACAAATGATCCACCTGGATATACCACTAAATTACCATTATTATTTTAGTCTTAATTTAAATCTTATATGTATATTTATATTTATTGTAATAAATTATTTAAACTAATTGATTAAATTATGAGTTTAATACCTTTATATATTTTTAACATTTATTTCTTGTTAATTTTGTTTCACTCCTACATTATTTTAAAAAAAACATTTACATTTATTAAACACCCTTTTGAGTTTGATACTTATATAATTGTGAGGACCCTATTTGATTTTATAATCTCAAATTAAATGAATAATTAAATGTACATAATTACTTATTTAAACTTTTATTCATTCAGGAAATGATCACAAATTTTGGAATCTCATTACATGAAATACTATTAAATGTCTATGTCACAATATTAAAAATTTATATGCACTTTTACATGATTTTCTATCACCCTCATTGCTTGAGATACCAGGACCATACATTATTGTCTAAAATTATCTAGAAATATTTTCCAAAAATATAAGAGATTTAGTGTTATGTAATGATGATCAGATAAATCATTTTATTAATAAAAAATAGTTTAAAATAACTTTCAAAACCAAACTCTAAAGCTAACCTTGAATTTATACACTAGAATTTATGAACAAGTGTGTTGGAAATTCACATTTTCTTCCCAAAAATATCTAATTAAATCTTTCTAAGATTAAATTATTGATCATAGTTGAACTTAAATAAGTGGGATATTGTATTATATGTGCATAGGTTAAATTAAATCATGATGAAAAATATCAAAGATAAGTATTATATAGTTGTAAAAATTATTTCACACTATAGTCTCAATATAAAAATTCTCTTCTATATACCACTTAAAAATATATTCATATATGATGATAAAATATCAACAAAAATTATGGATAATAGAGAAGAAACATTTATACTATTAGAAATGTATAAAATGTAAATATCCAAAAAAAAATATTGGAGAGTTATTTGAGGACTTATTCTATGGATAATGAGATAGGACTCCATCATTTAGTATAAAATAATAAATCATACATTATACTTTCTGTATATCCATACCCACCTCATCCTTTCTTTTCTGTTTTTACATCATCACCTTTTAACCTTCAAATATAAAACCCACATAAATTTTATCTTTTATTGATATAAAAATATTTACTCAAAATTTAGAAACTCAAGTGACATATAAAACCTACAAAGAAACTTATATAGATTTAGGTTGATGAAAACTTTGTTAAAAATAAATTCAATGTGATACGGAAAACTATTCCTAGTAAGTAGGTATAAATGAGAAAGGGGAATACTAAATTTTGGAAATAAAATGTAACTATTGAGAAACATTTTCTAATGGAGATTATTAAGAAGGAATGATAATATCATAGTAACATGGTTTAAAAAAATATTTACCCATTGTGGTTTGTGTTTTGAATATTAATTGGGCCCCATTTTGATGTTCAATTTTCTTAGAGTATAATGGAATTGATATAAAAAATTATTCACTCTTTTTCTATATTAAATTAATTTTCATCCCACAATAATATTAATCCGTTGTGTTTTGTTCTTTTCAAGGATTAAAGATTCATTTAATTAGAATGTTGTAATACTGATAAATTTGAAAAAAAAAAATTAATATTAAATTAATATATATATAGCTATAAAATTAATGGTGGTTATTCATTATAATTTTATTATTCATAGAGAAATTAACGAAATCATGGAAATTTATTACACAAGATGTATATGTAGAAAATGTATAGTCTTTATAAAAAGTACTATTAAATATGGATTTAAAAAGGCTATTTAAGTGAAACATGAATCAATGTAAGAATTATTTGTTTATGAATGTACTTACCAAATATTAAATTAATTTTAGCCCCAGGTGTGTGGATATTATAATTTTCAGGAAATTGAAGACATAATATGGATATGTATGATTAATCAATGAAAATAAAAGGATGCATTTGATTAATAAATGAAAATGGAAGACCATGAAAGGATTTATACTTTGGAAAATAAATTTGATTGAGATCATTCCTATTCATGTAAGCTTAATTTCAAAATTTAGAAGAATATGTAATATTAATAAAAACATTCATAAGAGAAACTTGAAACCCATGTAAGAGTAAAACTAGCCCACAATAGTATATTTGATCGAATTTCACCACTATAAAATCATGCAATGAGATGTTTGGAGAATATTATGTAAGTGTAAATTATTGGTTAAACCATTAATATGAAAATAACTCTCCCAGGAACACCTATTTAAGAAGATATACTTTATAATAAGCTCAATATATATGAATAGTGAATCAACATTTACAAGATAATGTTGTATGCATGAGGATCGCCTATATTCCATGTAGAGAACCTTCTAGGCTAATGTGACTGGGAAGTATCGTCATATTCATTTGTTTAACAAAATAAAATAATGGATAGACTCATATACTAGGTGTTAGCAAATTATTTTTAATGTGGATTTAGAATATGTTAATAGAGGTGTCACATTAAAAAGAGGATCGAAATAGAGGATCATACTCCACCATGACTAATTAAATTATTTTTTTAGATAAATTGATGATATCAACATATATACTATTTAAAGGATATAAAATTTTTCATTAAAGATCTCTTTTTGTACCCATTAATTTATCTTGATTATGTAGTTCTTGATTTCAATGGATTTAAGATTTTATAGGAAGATATAAAACCCTTCTCATTTATTGATTTAGGGGGGAGGATAACCTTTTTTATGAATGGGTATGAATATTTTTAAAATGGTTATAATTTTACCTCAAAATATCAGTGTACCATTGTAGAATACTTGATTGAACTCACATATTTTCAATTTATTACTTCTAGTATTTCTTTTCTAGTTTGTTTGTCAAATATATTCAATTATCTCTTAAATAATTCCTATATATAGTGGAACAATTTTGGTCATGTGGTGATGTTCTTGGAAATTTTTTATATGTGTTTAAAGGGCAATGAACTTGATTTTAATTTATTTTGGACACCTTCCCCTGATTAGGATTATTTCAACTAATCGAAGTATAAATTATTATTGAGGTATTATATAAGTAGTTTTATATCAATCCATTTAGACATGAAATATGATAATGTTATAATGATTATTGTAATATGAGTTTCACAATTCATAAAATCATGTGATTAGAGGTACATGATTGTAGAGTCTCTCAATAATTATTATCAATATGAATATTTAATAACTTTAAGACTATAATGTGTTAATATTTGGTGATCGTAACCCCATGATCAATCACTAATCATGACCCCTTCCATTTCTCTAGTTTTACATATATCATTGGATCTAGATTCTCACAAAAATCAAACATAACCCCCCCCCCCTTTCAAATCGATTAAAACATATATATAGATAATATATAAACATAATGGCACTCCAGAATATGATAACATCTTTATATATAATATGATGTTCTTATAAACTCTATTTTAATCGTATGTTAATAACTATTTTTGGAATCCCTGTAATAAGGCTTAATTAATGAAATTAACAATTTAGAGCCAATATTTGATTTGATATTTATGTTAAACATAGTTGGATGGAAATAATAAGACAATTTACCGAAATAAATTGATTTTGGATAATCCGTGTGATGAATTTGGAAATTATTTTTCCACATCACAGTCCAAGAGACTAATATTCTATGATTAGTATGTTATTTTACCTAAATAGATAAATATTAGGTGTAATTATAAAGAGACTAAATGTTTATCCATATATGAATCTTGGTCCATTAAATAGATATCATACATGGGTTCATTTGTTTAGTGGGAGGTTGAAAATAAAAGTCCTTATTTAATTTATTTAAAACATAAAATCAACAAAAAATATGTCTTATTATTTGTAATGCAATGAACCATACAAATCATTGATAGATCTCCAATAATATAGACCTGTAGTTTAATAGATTGGTATACAAATATATGAAGTGTTATAAATGATAAAAATTGTTATAATATAGATAAATATGTTACAAATATTATTTTACCCCAATCCAACTTAGGGTTATTGGATACCATGTGTTCATCACACATTTAAGAAAGTAAAAGGTGACTTTTAATTAGAAGATAGTTAATTCATGGATGGGAATATATATGTATTGATAATGAAAAAATATTTCCAAATTGTAGTTTTGAAAATATTATATAGGATTACCAAGTGGTTTAGTTCTAGAAAATAAAAAAAATTAATACGCTATAACAATCAATTCAATTTATTTATATCTTATTTGAACAAAAATAAATCATGATTAATAACAATAGTTATATTATATAAATGAATCAAATGTTTTTTTATTAGGGATATAGAGAATGGTTTATACATTATATACATAGATACTAAGGTCTATAACATTCAATATAAGAAGTTAATGGTTGATTATAACACAATATATCTTTTTCATTATCACCTTGGGCATTTAAATGAGAAATTAGATCAAAGACCTTATAGATATGGATATTGAGAATCATTAAAATATAAATAATTTGAAAAATGATAAAATATATGAAAAATTCAAAATAAAACGTTCATTTGAATAGTTGAGAACACTAGTGGGATATTTAAACCAATACATATGGATGTATGTGGACCAATTAGTACACAATAAAGGAATATATATATTTACACAGAAACCTTCACTAGTGACTACAATCGACATGGTTATGTGTTTATTATGAGACACAAGTATAAAATATTTAAAAATTACAAATAGATTATAATGAACAAACTACGAATGAGTACTAATACTCTTTGATCTGATCGAGGTGGCGAATATTTGAGCTAGTTATTTACAGACTATTTAAGAGAATGGGAAGTTTCTTTACAACTAAATCGTCTTATAACATTGAAGTGGAATAATTTATCTATGAGGATTAATAAAAAATAATTACATATATTTCTAGAAATCATGAGTTGGTGCGACCTTACTATATCATTCATGGGGTATTCAATGGAAGTTAAATCTTTCAAAATAAAAAATGATTCATATAAGGAATTAATAATGATATCGTAGGAGATATGGAATGGTAGGAATCCCAAATTATATTCTATTTGTATTAGGGGTTTTGAAGCTTATATATGATATTATTAATCCATCAAAATTGTACCCAAATTATGTAAATCCCTTTTTTGGTTACCCCAAAATCACTATGGTATAAAAATTTTATAAACCCACCAAACAAAGAGTGTTTATGTATTAATTTAATGTTTTAATTGAGAAGGATAACATTGTTCATAGTGTAAGTTAGAGGAAAGTTAATCTTAATCAAATTAAACACTTGTATACCTAAACATTTCATAATATAGAAAGTGAGATGGACCCATAAGAAGTTATTTATATAAATGTGTATTGGGTTACATATGAAACTCAAAAGTATGTTTTGACACTTTTATAAAAGAGTGATATATGTATTTATTATTAAACAATTATGATAAATTAATGTTTATTTTCGATAAAACTACTACCAAATAAGAGTTTATACAGATTTCTTATTCTAAGAAATAGTTTAATTCCATGTGATCATATATGGAATCAATGTAAACTAATCATCTTTGAGACCTGGTGGATACATCATAGAGGGTTAGATTGAAAAGGTTAGTGTTGGTTTTCACATATAAAATTACATTTATAGTATAATTTAAACCAATAAATCATCCCTAGTATCAAAGGGCTATAAATAAATTATAGTGTTATTTATTATGAGTTATTTTCAGTAGTAGAAATTATAAAGATGATTTGATTATTTATTGCCATAGAATATCATTATGATTATGAGATATACCAATTAAATATAAAAATGTCTTTTCTTAATGGTAATTTATTTAATACAATGAATATGTTGCTACATGTAGGTTCCAATGATACAAATTAAAAAGTAAAAATAAGAATTTTTTACCAATCCTTTTATCTAATGAAGAGTGAATCAAAATATTTGAATGGAATGTTTTATTGTAACGCCCCAAACCCAGTTACCCAGAGTTGGTGCATTATTACGTAACATTGGCATGATCCCAAGGAAATCATGTCCCGAAAGACCAATCAGTTTAGTATTATTGGAAACAAGATTCATACATAAGTTCAACTATACAACTTGAAAAGAAATACAACACTAATTTATTCCATTATAAACATACAAGCCTCCTATAATAATCCTGATAGTCACTCATAATTAACTTCTTCGCATCCTGGGAAAAATAAAACCTAGAAAGGGGAGAGCTCATATTCTCAGTAAGGATAAAAATATAGCAGAATCTTTCATAAATAAGTATAAACATTTAAGGAAATGTATAAGAAAAAAACAAAAGACTATTAAACATGAACTTCAGCATAATATGGAAAAGATAAAATCAAAATAATGTCATTTACTTAATCACTTGGATATTCTACTAGTCAAATAATCACATGCAATATAAATAGCCACTTTCATAATGATGGAATGCATAATGTCATAATTTCATAACCATATATTCAAGGCCTTGTGCCAAGACTACAGATAATATTTTTTCATATCCATGTGCAAAGACACTAGTTTTTCTCATGAGACCTATCGATGCATCAAGAAGCTATAGAAGGCTCCACCATTCACTTACTAAGTCTAATGCATTCCTCATATGAAAAGGCTTAAATATAACATAAACATTCATATTAAAACTAGAATACGAAATTTCAATGCTTTACCCATAAACCAAAATGGTATAAAAATAATACATCCACAGTCAAACATATAAAAAACCTTCAATATAATATAAAATATTTGTTTCATAATGAATCAACTTGAAACAATTAGAAAATATATCCATGGATGTTGACATAGTAGAAATGAAACTATTTGAAAGAAATGCCTGTTTCTATTTTGAAACCATTTAAAAGAAAACATTTATTTTGAAAATATTCTTATATGTTTTAAGGGATTCTTCGAAGGTGTTATAACAATGGAAATTAGTTTCACCCTTCGTATAAGTTAAAAAATATTCTTACATTAATTTTTTCGAAAATGACATAAGGTACCTTGTTTGGAAAATGACAGAAAGATTTCTTTCATACCATTTTATAAAGAGTCAAAAAAAGGTTTTAGATGACTTTAACAAATAGTCTAGTAAATAGTAAAAATGTTTTGAAATACATTTTTAAGAAACATGGATGTGGATGACCGAGAGGTCCGAGAAGATACTCACATATAAAACAACCTCGGATAACAAAGAGATTGTGAAATTAACCCTTACCTTATACTTTACCTTGGTTTATGGTTGGTTAAACTCATGTATAATTATGAAATAATTGTTATTAAATTATACAAGAACCATATAAATTAATATGATATCATATGTGATCTACTAATATTGATTTGATACTGATATTTCGGTAGTATCATCATTTCAGGTGTTAACTGATTCATTTTCCATTATATGTTTTGATACATAAGTCGTGTTTGTTATTGATAGGATGTATTTGATCCATATCCAGAATTATATTATGTTCTTAACCATTAATTTTAATAACCAAATGATAATTATTCTTGAATGGTTATGATGGGGAAATAAATCTCATCGTGTTCATGGAGATGGTAATCTGTACGTACGCACGAGTGACAATATACTTATTTTGATTTAAAAACGTTTGTAAATAGATGGTATATCATATATAAAGATTCACTAACATGTTAAATATATTATTTTCATCAATTATACATCATCATTATACCCATCCAAATAATAGTGTATTTGAATAACAACTACACCACGACGTGGAGACGGTAAGCCGTGCGTACACACGTATGGTGACATGTAATTCATAGGATGGATATAATAAATAATATGGTTGTACCATATTTATAATAAGATAACATTATATAGAATATACTTGAGTTATTTTTTTATAATGGAAAAAACTAAGAAAGAGGATGTGGAAGAATAAAATAACTTGAAAGAGGGTGGTGATATTATTACCCTTTCTTTGGGTTCTTCCTTTTGATTTGATCAAAAGGGCTCCATAAGTTGGCTTTATAACTAAAGTAAGGCCTCTTGAATAATGTGAGGGGTTTTGGGAGTATATTTGGGTAGTGTTTTTATGAGACAATGGCTTGATAAGTTTGAGAAATCGGTATGAAGTGAGGACTTTTTATAAGGGAGAGAAGGGACTCTTTAGGAAAGTTTGAAACAATTATTTTATCATAACCTCATATTAGGTTTCAAAAGGTAAAATATTAGTTAATAACAAATTTTAGATGAGTCATGGTAGAAATAAAATATTCAAATAAGAATTGGACTTTTTTTGGATATTTTTTTAATATTTATAATCTTATTTATTTAAATCATTTATTAATGAGGTAGACATTGTATCATTATTGTATCATAAATAATTTATTTAATAAAATGTACAAAAATTATAAAAAAACTACCATGATATAAGAAATCCTTTTATCTTTCCAAATAATATTTATAGTCGAAAATATAACTTATATAACCCCCTGTAATAATTTTTTTACTATAATATATTTGTTAATGACATTTTTTTCTTTACTTTTAATTAATTAATATAAAATGTCATTTTTACTCCCATGTGTCTCTATGAGGTCCCATATTCAACCCAAGGACGCCCATGGTCGGCTATATATCATCCAATATGATTATAACACATGTTAGGGTAATTTAATATTATTAAAATATTAACTTTTACCCTAATTTATTATATTTACTCTTTAATCATGGTAAATAAAATATTTACTGAAATAAATACTTAAAATGTCTAAAAATAAAATTTATCTATTTACACAATTTGGACCTACTGATTCCAAATATTGAATCCATTTTTTCAAATTCAAACCACAGAAGTGGTAGAAATTAATTTAAAATTAATTCCTGTTGTCAAAACAATAAAACATGTTTTTAAGAAAATAATAACTATCAAAAGATTGGCACTTGTTTATGTTCAGTTTAATTGTGAAATTACATCCAATGACCAAAATTGGATTAAATGGTAAAAATATAACCTAATTATACTTTAAAACCACTCAAAATTATAATTTAACACTATATGTTATTTTGATTATAAATGTTTTTTTTAATTAAAATTTAGAATTTTTCACTATTAATAAAAAATATGAAAGTTATCAGAAAAGTGCCAAAAAAATCACCAAATGCTAATTTTGATATTCCAAATCCAAAAATGAAGTCCATTTTGAGAGATAAAATTTATAAAATTTTAAAAAGTAGGTATTACTATTCATAACAGCAATTTTGATTGGTCGCGGTGTGTTAGAATCTCAAAGTTGTGTAAAATACAAGCTATTGTGTTATTCAAAGTGACATGTACCATGGAATATTGTAGGGTAACATTCTCCCCTCCTTAAAATATATTCATCATAGAAATTTATAGAATACTACCGCATAAAAATATTCAAGTGGTTCTTCATTATAATTTCCTCGGGTTCCCACATTGCCTCTTTCATCTTTTGGTTTCTCCATAGAACTTTTACTAGATGAGTTTCAGGTTTCTCAACACTTGTTCTCTGGTATCATGAATCTTGACAGGCTCTTCACAATAAGACAGATCATGTTCCAGTTATAATTTCTCATAGTTGAGTACATGTGTTGGGTCTGGCATGTATTTTCTCAACAGTGATAGGTGGAACACATCATGAACTTTGGAGAGACATGGCGGCATTGACAAATGGTAAGTTACAACCCTAATTCATTCTAGGATTTCAAAAGGTCCAATATACCTGGGACTAAATTTACACTTCTTACTGAATCGTATAATCCCCTTCCATGGACATACCTTCAATAAAACACAATCTCAAACCTGAAATTATAAATCCTTCCTTTGGTTATCGTCATAGCTCTGTTGCCTACTTTGAGCTACTTCTATGTGGGTTTGGATTAACTTCACCTTTTCCATTTTTTCTTCAACAAGTTCAAGGCCTACGAGTTTTCTTTCACAAATATCATCCCAAAGAGTTTGTGTGTGACATCTCCTTCCATATAATACATTATATGGTGCCATCTGGATCCTTGAATGGAAGTTATCTTTATAGGAAAATTCTACCATGGGTAAATATTGATCCCACATACCTTGAAAGTCAAGTGAGCAAGATCTCAAAATGTCTTCTAAGGTTTGAATTGTTTTTTCTGATTGTCCATCAGTTTGAGGGTGGTAGGCAGTGCTCAAATGAAGTTCAGTATCCAGGGCCTTCTGAAGACTTTTCTAGAATCTTGATGTAAAATGGGGATCAATATAAAAAACAATCGATAGGGGTACACCATGAAGTATCACAACTTAATTAATATATAGTCTTTCCAGATGTTCAAGTGGTAAATCTTCTCTTATAGTATGAAAATGTGTTGACTTGGTAAAACGTTCAATAACGACCCATATTATTTCATTCCTTATAGGAGTCTTTGGTAGCCCCATTACAAAGTCCATTGTAATATCATCCCATTTCCACTCTAGTATGGGAAGAGGTTGCATGACTCCTCCGGGTTGTTACCTTCTATCTTTCACTTGTTGACAAACGATACATCTTGACACAAAATCTGCAATCTCCCTCTTCATGTTGTCCCGCCAAAAATGTTTCATCAAATATCTATACATCTTAGTGTTACTTGGGTGTATAAAGAAATTGGAGCTCTGCGCATCATCTAATAATTCTATTTTTAGATCAGGTATATCGGGAACACAAAGTCTCTTCCCAAATATCAAAATCTCATCTTCATATATGTATTCAATCAATCTCATATCATTCACATCATTAATCTTCTTTTGAAACTCCTCATCATCAATCTGAGAACTCTTTATCATTTTTAGTAAAGTTTTTTTGGAAACCATTTGAAAAATCATTGATGTTTCACATTCCATTGTTTTTCCCATATCTATCAAAACTAGATCCATGAAAATAGGATCCATTTCAACTCTCATCTTGTTCAAAACTACATGATCCTTTCTGCTCAAAGCATCTTCCACCTTATTTGCCTTCCTTGGGTGGTAGTGTATCGTGCAATCATAATCCATGAGTAGTTCAAGCCATATCTGTTGCCTCATGTTGAGTTCCTTCTGAGAGAAAATATACTTCAAACTATTGTGATCAGTATAAATCCCACATTTTTCACCATAGAGATAGTGTCTCCAAATATTCAAATCAAATATTAAATCCACTAACTCCAAATCATGTGTAGGATAGTTTTTCTCATGAATTTTTAGTTGTCTTGATGCACAGGCAATAAATCTATCATTCTGTATATGAACACAACCAAGTCCTTTCATTGAGGCATCACTATAAATAACAAACCCTTCATTCCCCAATTTTAGAGTCAAGATAGAAGAATTGTCTAATATTCTCTTAAGTTCTTCGAAACATTATTTACAATCCTTAGTCCAAACAAATTTGACCCCTTTACATGTGATATTCATTAATGGTTTAGCTAATGGAGAAAAATTCTGGATGAAACACCGATAATAACCTACTAAACAAATAAAATTGTGTACCTCAGTTATACTCATCAGTGCTATCCATTCTTCTATTTCTATCGTCTTATAAGGATCAACGGAGATTCCATCCTTAGAGATAATATAGCTAATAAAAGAAATCTCCTGAAGCAAGAATTCACACTTTCTAAACTTCTCGTATAATTCATTTCATCTGAGGGTTTTTAGAATGGTGCGCAAGGGATTTTCATGATATTCATAGCTTTTGGAGTATACCAAGATATCATCAATAAATACCACTACAGTTTCATCAATATATTCCTTGAAAACACTATTCATTAGATCCATGAAAATAGAGGGTGAATTAGTCATCCCAAAAGGAATTACTGTAAACTCGTAATGCCTGTACCTGGTTCGAAATGATGTTTTTTGGAATGTCTTACATATTCACACACAACTGATGATATCCATATCAAAGATCAATCTTGGAAAAATATTGAGCTCCATGAAGTTGTTCAAATAAATCATCAATGGGAGGTAGGGGATACTTGTTCTTTACTGTTATAGAATTGATCTCCCTATAGTCAATACACAACCTCATAGACTCGTCATTCTACTTAACAAAAAGGACAGGGGATCCCCATTGAGAAACACTAGGGTGAATAAATATCTTATTAATCAATTCATCAAGTTGTTTCTATAGTTACACTAATTCCCAAGTGGCCATTTTATAAGGGGTCTTTGATATGGGCCTTGAACCATGAATTAAATCAATGGAAAACTCAACTTCTCACTCTGGAGTATATCCAGGTAAATACTCTAGAAGCACATCAACAAATTCTTTCACAGCAATCACATCGTCTATTTGAACATTCTTTTCCACACCCATAGTCATTACATTATATTCCTCCCCAATAATTGAATTTAGTAGAGCTACTGGGGGTGGATTTAGATAAGAATTAGATGGTGAAGTTTCTACTCTAAAGATATGGTACTCCATATCATCATCGAAAATTGAAACCTCCTTCTTATTAGAATAAAATTTCACATCATGGTCTGAAAGACAATCCATACTGAGGATTATATAAAATTCAATCATGGGTATGATGATGAGATCAGCTAATAAATAAAATTTATATGCCCTAATGTGAACTGATTCGCAAAACATTGTTGTAATGATACTTCTCTTTGGAGTTTTAACTGACAGCTCCATTTTTAAATTAAATTGAAAATATCTAATTTTCATAGAAAACTGGGAAGATATGAAACAATGTGATGATCCAGAATCAAATAAAGAATTTTATAAACTTGAGGAAATCCTTAAATTACCTACCACCATTTCTTTTAGAGCTTCAACATCATTAGTAGTCTGACTGAAAATTACTTTTTTTTATTAATTTATGAAAAGGGAGAAGGAACCCCCCAGAACTACAACTTTTAGGGTGGGCAAAAATTGTGAAGCCCAAGAGAATAATTTTCCACAAAAATTTGTCATGCCCGCGGAAGGGACCCTAGGCTGTCATTAATTATAAGCACCTCTCCTGACTGTCCCATGCATACAAGAGAATCTGTAACAGAGTTAGTCTCCCTCCAAATATGGTGAATGTTTGGACCCAAATTGATTTCCATAGCACACTTCCTAATAATGTAGGTCAGTTCCCAAGGAGTCTCATGCCTACCCTGGACTATCCTTTCCAAAGACTCTGAATTGGATTCCACTTCACCTGGATGCCACATTCCAGGCAGACTTGGAGCCCAGAAAGTAACGCTCGTGCCACCGCCCCCAAAGAGCTACCTGGACAGTAGTATGAGTTGAACGCCATCAGAACTGAACAACATGTATCTCGAAGAACTTTGCTGCATCTCATTAAACCATCTCTAAGTGAACCATCAACATTAAGTTTCAGCCCTTTGGTAGGGGGATCCATCTGACCCACCTGCCCCCTGATCCCCCAATCGAAAAGAGACTATGGAGAAATTTCCACACAAGGGGTGATTTCCGGTACCCTTTGAGGATAGAGAGTAGCTCATAGGTTAAGGATTTATCCCTGAGCAGGATAAGCAATGTTGTAGTCTGGGTACCCAACCTAGAACAGTTCCTCGCTTCCCAAATTGTCCAGTAGATAAATGCAAGAAAGATAGCTCGCACTCTACACTCCATGCTCTTGCTATGGACATCCTTGAACCAAGAAGACATGAGGTCATAGAAAGAGGACTGATGGAGGCCGACCCATTGCTTTGGGAAGCAGAGGGACCAAAGCTCAACTGCCCATTCACATTGCGCAAACATATGATCAATAGATTCCCTTCTCGAGTTCAAGCAACAGAAGTAGCACGAGGCAGGAGAGATACCCCTCCTCTGGATATGCTCATCCATAGGAAAATAATTGTTATTAATACACAAAACCAAGAAGACCATTTTGGTGGGGATATCTATACACCAGTAATTCACAGCCCACTCATCCAAAACTGCCCACGCATGTCAGCTCCTCTTAAAATCCCTGACAGTGAAGGAGCCCAAATTGGAACCCATGAAACAGCATCGATCTTCCTTCTCAACCAAGCAGATTCTATAAAACACCGACTGCTGCTCCTCATTAAGGACCACCATAAGGAACGAGGGGTACTAGCTTTCTTCTTTGAAATAAATATCAGGGGAAGGGAATCTCGGGAATAATAGTCTTTCACCAGCCCAATTGTCCTTCCAGAAGCCAATATCCCCACACCCAATAATTTATCAAGTAGCATCGTCAAGCTCACCAATATTCCCTAACATGCACCGATCAAGCCTAGAATGGACAACTCTTCTTTCTACTTCAGACCTCCAAGGATCACCATATCTCGATTTGAAAAATGAATCCCACATCGATTTTTCAGAGATGATGTCACATACGAGTCGCTCTTGCATGCCTTTCATGCTTTCCGAAATATCACACAACCCCATGCCACCTTCCTCGATAGGACATGTCATACGCTCCTAGTATTCCCAATGGAAGTGGCCAAACTGGTTTGCGTCCCACAGGAAAGAAGTCAGAGCTCTCTCGATCCTAGTAATGGTCCCCTTCGGTGGTTGGACGATCGACAGAACATGAAGAGGAATGAAGGTGAGGACGTTGATGATAAGCATGACAAGTCCCTTGAAGTAAAGAATCATGGTCTTCCAGTTAAGGATTCTTCCCATGATGCGGTTCGGGATGTCTTCAAAGAACATATTCCTGACACACCCTAGCGAGAGCGGGATGCCTAGATATAACATAGGTAGATGCTTAGGGTGGCCGCCCAGGATTTCTTGGATAACCCTACATCGCCACCCCATGAATCTATTGGAGATGAATACGTGGCTCTTACCGGTATTGATTACCTTCCCACCCAAGGATCCATACACCGAGAATAAACCCATGAGGACAGAGAGGGACTTACGCTGACCATTCGTGAAGACCAGGATGTCGTCCACGAACATCAAGTGGGAAATGGTCTCCCTACCATTCTTGCTGACAAATTGAACCATGTTCCCGCTTTCCATACACATGTAAAGGTTACGGGAGAGGGAGTCTTGATCCAGTATGAAAAGGACTGGGGACAGGGGGTCACCTTGGCTGACGCCCCTCACTTACTTAAAGAAGCCAAAGCACTTCCCCTTCAAGGAGATCGACAGCCACGGGGATATGTAACACAAGAAGCAAATATCGCAAACCTTCTCCTGGAAGCCAAACCTGTACATCACCTAGATGACGAAGCTCCATTCCATCTTATCATAAGCCTTTTCTATGTCCACTTGGAGGATGATATTAGACCCGACCACCTTTCTATTAATGTCATTAACGAGTTCACTCGCATTTCTGACTGCCCCCTAAATGCTTCTCCCTTTGATAAACCCATGTTGTTCACCAGAGACTAACCTCAGAATGATCCCACTTATTTGTCTACCTATCAAACATGCAAGGATTTTGTATGAAAGGTTGCAGAGACTGATGGGTCGAAACTGCCCAATAGAAGAGGGGTCCTTAACCTTCGGGATGACAACCATCCTGGAAGCACTCATCGACCGATTGAGCTCACCACGATGAAAAAAGTCGATAATGGCTTCCACCACCTACTTTCCCACCACATCCCAAGAAGCGACATAAAACTCTCCAGGGAATCCATCAGGCCCAGGTGCACTGCCTTGGGGAATGGCAAGAACTAAGCCCTTAATCTCCACCTTAGAAGGCATAGCTGATAAATCATCATTATCAAAGGTGCTCACTGCAGGTGGAATTGCTTCCCAGAAAGACACTAAATCTGTTGAGGTTCGATTACGCACCCGATCAGGATTTCCCCCTGCCAGCAGCCTTTCATAGTGATTCACAGCCAGGCGTCCAACATCCCACACATCCAACAAATAGACCCCATTTCCTATATGTAGGTTGAGATTTGAACTGCTCATTTCATTCAAGCAAGAATGAAAAAATGATTTGTTTCGGTCCCCCTATTTACTCCATCTGACACGAGATCAGGATTTGTAGTGCTTATCAATTTCTAGTAGTTTTTTCACAAGAAAGGTACTTTATCACAGAGAAGGAGGAACTCTCTCTCATCTGATTTTGTTTGGATATCTTCCTCAAGCCTTCCAATGTCTGCAAGGATTCGTTCTACTCCTGACCCTACTATGGGTTTTTGAGAAATCCATTCCAGAAGATCCTTTCTAAGACATTTTAGTCGGTTAGAAAGACCCCGCCAGGCCTATCCCCCCTCCTCGCCTTCCCATGAGCGCCTGACCATCAACATGAAGACATCCTCCTGATGGCATTTATTGGAGTAGTGGGGATCCTTTCAATCCGCCACAAAGCTATGGAGCTCAATAAGAAGCGATGAATGATCGGAAAGAACCCGATGGATATGGGTAATGGTCGTCTTCCCATAGGAGTCAAGGCCTTGGAGATTTGTGAAGCATCTGTCAGGTCGGTACCATATGCGGTCGGCTCCCCTATGGTTGTTGCACTAGGTAAATCTGTTACCTTTAATTCCTAGGTCGAAGAGACCCACCGAATATATAAAATTACCAAAGTCTTTCTTGCCAATATTAAGGCCATAGGAACCCCCTATTTTCTCATAAGGATTGGTGATCGCGTTGAAGTCCCCTCCCACAAACCATGGGAGGGTGTTCTGCTAGAAATGACCCAGAAAGCACCATAGTTCCATCCTCTTGGAAATGTCATTGCTGGAATAGATAAATGAGAATAAAATCTCACCACCTGCAAAGGAAATTTTATTATAGATAAACTGATCCATGAGACTAACAAGCTCCACCATGGTCAACTGTTTCCAGAAAATCCAGATAGATGGATTCACCGGGGAACCATGCATGCATGAGGATAACCCCATGTTTCACGTGACATGAGGAATTTTTGTTGCACCCTGATTTGGCTCAAGAATAGACACAATAGATGCCTTAAACATACAAGCTTCTCAAGTAAGGATGGAACTCTTTGTAGGAGCCCCCATCCCACTCGCATTCCAAAGTATCAGCGACTCCATCAAAGCTTACCGCTTCTGGTCTTAAAACCAGCAGATCTAGAGGGGGAAAAAGAGACCGCCAGACCATTATCCTTTTATTTAGAACGTGTAACTAGACCAGGTAGTCACTCAACCATGGAGCCAAACTTGGGGGGGGAGTCTTCGTCTTGACCCATTCTGAGTCAACGAGGAGAGAAAGTAAAACTGAAGGAGAAGTTGATGGTCGAAGCCCATCAGACTCCCCATTAAAAAGTGAAATTAGAAGTATACACTAAGGTGACCCCCGAGAAGCCTCCATCTCTTTCAAAACACTCTCTAGAAACAAATCCCTTTCAGTTGAACCATAGGAGGGAGTAGATCGGCTTAGAAGCATAAAGCGCTGGATGAAGTCCGGGGAGATTTGTAATGAGATGCGAAATGGTGTGGCAATGTTCGAAAAAAATGTGGAGGGAGATGGAGAGAAAAAACCTAGTAATTGCAACCCCCAGAATCTCCAAAAGGATCCAAAATCGGGAAAACCGTGTCAGGGTCGCTATCAACCGTAGGCGATAGAGAAATCATGGATTTTTTTGGGGAATCGAGCCTGAAAGGTGCTGGGAGGGACATACTGTCCACCTCTAGGTGTGACAAGAGGTGGTGGGGACCACCAGTAGAATTTGAAATGGTCGCTGCAATGGTTAGGAGCTCCGGTGGTGTCGGCGCCAGATCCGACGACCCCGAACCGCCCAAACCACTATGTCGGGGGCCTGACCGCCCCAAGATAGAGCCCTCGCCGGACCACCACTTCCTACAGACAGCCACTGAGTGCCCTTGGAGACCGCACTCCAGGAAGAACCTAGTAAGAGATTGATACCGAAGCCTTTTCCACCACTGGCAGCCATCACCGAACCTTAAAAGCAACCGCTCCTGAAGCTTCACCAAGAAATACATTTCCACACAAACCCTCGCACACGCCATAGATCGGAAACAAGCTGTGTCCTCATCAGCATAAAGAAACAATCCCAAAGAGTCAAAATGGATTTCAAAATCGACGGGTTGAAAAAATGGAGTGGGAGACCAAGAAAGACATCCCAGATGGCCGCCGAGGTGGTTTCCCAGCCAAATTGTGATCCCAGGACCAGCGAGAAAGAGAGAATCTGCACGATCTACACTAGTGATCCTCCCTGTCCCAAGCTAGAGAAAAGGTGGAAAAAGAGGAGCACTGAATGCTAAATGCAACCCTAGAGAACTCAAAAATAGCCACTGGTTGATAGAGCCCCCAGGAGTCGATGAAGGATCATAAAACACACAAATGGGGTTTTCTGAAGCTGAACTGAGCTATCAAGGTGATTTCATGAATGGTCGAAGCATCCTGGAGCTATTTAGCATAAAGGTCCACAACAGGGAGACCGTCCGCCTTGCAGGTGGGGCGGGGGACAATCTTGATTGGAGGAGCTCGAAGGGAACCTAGAGGAAAGCCCTCCCCCATTGGGGTCAGAGGCAACTGCTTACAACATAGTGATTCTTTGAAGGATAACCGCACGGAGCCACCCATTGGTAGCTTCTTTATTTCCCTTTCAATCATGAGCTTGGTGGCCTTTTTCACCACAGTTGTAACAGTCTCCCATTACCTTCAGGAATGTTCCAAGGTGTTTCTTCCCACATTTACTGCAAGATGGATATTCAATGTTCCCCTTCTTCCCCTTATTTCTATTTCCAGAGTGTTTAGTAGATCTTTTCTTTTCTTTTTTTTATTTAATGTCGTAAGACTTAGTGATTTTATTTTCTATCTTGATATCACATGATACAATATCTTCATACATTGAGAAGGATTGTGAGACTAATGCTCAAAGAAGAAATTATTTTAACCCATCAAAGAAATGATCAATCTTAGTCCTTGGTTTACATATATAAACTGTTGTAATCCTTTATAACCTTGTAAACTTTTCCACATACATTGCGACATTCTCATCTTCTTTTTCCCTCAGACTCAGAAATTATCTTTCCATATCTGCTCGATGGTCACGTGGAAATTATTTTTCTATAAAAATATATTTAAACTCCCTCCATTCCACATTTGATAATTCTTCATCCTCCATTGTGTTTTGAATAAATGACTTCCATTGATCAGCATCTCCATTGAGGTGATAAAGTTCCATGACAACTTTTTCCCTTTCGCTACACCCCAAAGCATGAATTATTTTCCTAAGGAATATATCCATTGCTCAGCTACCAATGGATTTGTACTCCCATTGAATTCTTGTGGTTGTTGCCTCATGAAGCGATCTAACATTGATCCTCTACATTTTGGAATAGGTTTCTTCGTATGGGTAAGGTTATTATTCTTAACCTGAGTGATTTGTCCTAGTATGGTGATTAGATGATCAGCCCTAGTTGCATCACCAGCTACTCTATAATTATCTTTAGTAGGAGGGCAATCCCTACATGGATTACGCACATATATACAGTTTCAATTCCTTCCAATAGGCTCCATTTCTAAACAACGGCATAAAATAGATTAGTTTATGAATAAAAATACATAATTCCGTACAGGTAAAACAATTAACATGAATTTAATTGTTTACGGATATAATCCATAATCATAAAAAATGTTTTCTTTGAAGAAGTATATACTCATAAACCCTTCATAATGGTTTGTAAATAAAATGAGAAATATCTTAAGCTTATCACGTGGGAGTGTCGTAACCAAGAGTGCAGCAAGGCCCGTTTTCAGGCCCCAGTTCCCATTTGAGTCCAGCTCAAAGCGGTGTTTTAGGGTTTTATCCCTAGGTACATATGTGCCAGAGCCACCTCTTCCTGCTCGTATCCAGATAGGGATGTATTTCTCAAAAAACTCACAAAATATCTACATTACCAAAACTCTAAGAAGTTCTTCTATACTAATCCTCAAAGTCTATCATAGGGTAATGTGCTCTAATTAGAGTTTTTCTAAATCTAGTTTCCATGGTTTATACTAAACATCCTATGATACCAACTGTAACGCCTCGACCCATGTTACCCAGAGTCAGTGCATTATTACGTAACATTGGCAGGATAACAAGGAAATATTTTCCCAAAAGACCATTCTGTTTAGTATTATTGGAAACAAGATTCATACATAAGTTCAACTTTACAACTTGAAAATAAATAAAACACTAATTTATTCCATTAGAAAGATTCAAACCTCAGAGATTAAGCCTGAAAGTCACTCATAATTACCATCTTCACATCCTGGATAAAATAAAACAGAGAAAGGTGTGAGCTCAGATGCTCAGTAAGGATAACAATATAGCAGAATCTATCATAAATAAGTATAAACATTTAAGGTAATGTATAAGAGTAAAACAAAAGCCTTTTAAATGTGAACATCAGCATAATATGGAAAATATAAAATCAAAATAATGTCATTTAATTACTCACACGGATATTCTACTAGTCGAATAATCACATTCAATATAAATAGCAACTTTCACAATGATGGAATGTATAGGGCCAGACTCTCATAACCACATAGTCAAGGCATTATACAAAGACTAAAAATAAGATTTTTTTCAAGCCCTTGTTCCAAGACACTAGTTTGTCTCATGAAACCTATCTATGCCTCGAGGAGCTATAGCAGGCTCCACCCATCAATTACTTAGTCCCATGTATTCCTCATATAAAAAGGTTTAATCATAACATAAACATTCTTATTAAAACTAGCAAGGAAATGTAAATACTTTATAAATAAACCAAGAATGGTATAAAAATAACACATCCACAATCAAACATATCAAAAAACCTCTAATACAATATGGATGATTTGTTTCATAATGAATCGACTTCAAACAATTTGAAAATCTATCCAAGGATGTTGACAAAGATGAAATGAAACTATTTGAACGAAATGCCTCTCCTTATTTTGAAACCATTTAAAAGAAAACATTTATTTTGAAAAAAATATTATTATAAGCTTGTAAGGGAAGCTTCAAAGGGGTTATAATACTGTAAATTAGACGCACCTTCTGTATAAGTTAAAAAACATTCATAAATTAATACTTTTGAAAAGGTCATAAGGTACCTTATTTGGAAAACGAAAGAAATATTATTTTCATACCATTTTATAAAGAGTCAAACAAGGGTTTAAATGTCTTTAATCCATAGTCTAGTAAATAGTAAAATTGTTTTGGAATAAATTTTTAAGAAACAATGATGTGGATGATAGGTAGGCCCCATAAGATACTCACGTATAAAACAACCTCAGAAAATAAAGAGATTGTGAAATTAACCCATATCTTGAACTTTTCTTTAGATGATGTTAGGTTAACCTCCTGTATAATGATGAAATCATTGTTATTAAATTATAAAAGAACCATATAAATTAATATGAAATTATATGTGATCTTCTAATATATCTTTGATAATGATATTTCAGTAGTATCTTCGTTTCAGGTGTTAACTGATTCATTTTCCTTTATATGTTTTGATACATAATACATGTTTGTTATGTATTGGATGTATTTTATTCATATCTAGAAAGATATTATGTTCTTAATAATTATTTATAATAACCAAATGAAAATTATTCTTGAATTTTTATGGTGGGGAAATTATTCTCATCGCGTTCGTGGAGACGGTAATCCGTATGTATGCACGAGGGAAAATATCATTATTTTGAATTAAAAATTTATGTAAATAGATGGTATATAAAATATAAAGAATCATTAAAATGTTAAATTTATTTTTTACATAAATTATACATCATTGTTATACCCATCCAAATAATAATGTATTTGAATAACAACTACACCACGATGTGGAGACGGTAAGTCGTACGTACGCACGTATGGTGACATGTCATTCATAGGATGGATAGAATAATTAATATGGTTGTACCATATTTATAATAACATCACAGTATATAGAATATACTAGAGTTATTATTTTATAATGGAAACAACAAAGAATTAAGTAGTGGAAGAAGAAAAGAACTTGAAAGAGGGTGATGAAATTATTACCTCTTCTTCATGTTCTTCCTTTTGATTTGACCAAAAGGGCTCCTTAGGTTGGCTTTTTGACAAAAGTAAGACCTCTCGAATGAAGTGAGGGGTGTTGGGAGGATATTTGGGTAGGGTTTGTATGATCCAAAGGGTTGAGAAGTGTGAGAAATGGGTAGTAAGTGATGGCTTTTTATAAGGGATAGCAGGGGCTCTTTAGTAAAGTTTGAAACAATTATTTTATTATAACCTCATCTTCGGTTTGAAAATGTCAAAGATTTGTTAATAACAAATTTAAGATGACTCATGGTCGAAATAAAATAATATAATAATTATTTTAATGGTTTTTGATATTATTTTAATATTTATAATCTTATTTACTTAAATCATTTATTAATGAGGTAAATATTACATCATTATTGTGTCATAAATAATTTAATTTATTTGATGTCCAAAAATTATAAAAAAATACCATGATAAATGAAATAGTTTTATCTTTCCAAAGAATATTTATAGTTGAAATGATATCTTATATAACCCAATGTAAAAATTTATTTACTAAAAGATATTTGTTTATGTCATTTTTGTCTTTAATTTAAATTAATTAATATAAAAAGTCATTATTACTCCCATGTGGATAAATGGGATCCCAAATTCAACCAAAGGATGAACATGGTCGGATATTTATCTACAAGTAGGATTAAGACAAATGTAAGGGTAATTTAATATTATTGTAATATTATATTTTACCCTTATTTATTATATTTACTCTTTAATCATGGTAAATAAAATATTTACTGAAGTATTTAAAATGTATAAAAATAAAAGTCAGCTATTTACACAATTTGGTCCTACTGATTCAAAATATGGAATCCATTTTTCCAAATTCAAAACACATATGTGGCAGAAATTAATTTAAAATTAATTCTCGTTGTCAAAATAAAAAATCGTGTTTTTAAGAAATAATAACTATCAAAAGATTGACAATTCGTTATGTTCAGTTTAAATGTGAAATTACATCCAATGACCAATATTAGATTAAATGGTAAAAATATAACCCAATTATATTTTAAAACCACTCAAAATTATAATTTAACAATATAAATTCTTTTTATTAAAAAGGTTGTTTTTAATTAAAATTTGGTATTTTTCACTATTAATCAAAAAAATGAAAGTTATTATAAAAGTGAAAAAAAATAACCCTAAGATATTTTTGATATTCCAAATCCAAAAATGGAGTCCATTTTGAAAGATAAAATTTTTAAAATTTTAATAAGCGGGTATTACTATTCATAATTGCTACTTTGATTTATTGCGGTGTGTTAGAATCTCAATGTTGCGTACAATGCAAGCTATTGCATTATTCAAAGGGAAACGTACCATGGAATATTGGGGTGTTACATTTATAATAAAAGTAATGTTTTCAGTTTCAACATGAATGTTTATTATTCTTTTATACACAACAATGTTATAGGGATTGTTATGTTATTTATAGTGTTTTTTGAGGATAACACACAAATCATTAGAAAATATATCCCATTAGTATATTTTATAATTTTGTTGTTAGAAATGTTCTATAGAATGAAATAAAAAAAAATAAACCCTTATTCTTAGTAGGAATATGTATATAGAGAGATCTAGGTGGATACGTTAAATTCATCACAATAATTATATGGGTAAATCATTAAATTGGTTTAGAATATTGAAATTATGAAATGAATTTTCTCTAATGTAACAAGAAATGAGTATTATGAATTCTAAATGAACTTTTTATGTGTCAGATTAGATAAACATTTATGATCTTATTTATGTGTCTTCCATATTATATAAAATGTATATATGTTATATACTTATCCTAATTTGGTTTAAAATTTAAACATAAATATTGGATACCATTCAAATTCAATTGAGTGAGATAATATTTTAGTGAAAAAATATTTATATACATATGTAGAACTAGGAATTTTTCATTGTAATTGAATTTGAGGAAGATCTCATTGTATGGTGTTATAATAACTCTAATTTCAAAAACGAAAAGGATGATATGACATATAAATATAGTTTCATGTTTTTACTCAGTGGCGGATCTATTAGTTGCAAGAGTTTCAAAAACCCCACAATGGTGGAATTTGAAAAGGAGGCATAATATATCATAATATCAGATACTGTAAAATAATTAAATTGGATTAAGAATATTATTTCTAATATTAGTATGGTTCAATGTATTTTGAGATAAAATAAGTTTTCTTTTGAAATAATACCATTAATTCTCAGGAAAAGGGACCCTGGCCTCAGTAAGGGACCATAAATATACTTTAAAATTCCATCTCATTTGATAAATCAATGAGATGGGTCATCCAATGATTTTTTGGGTGGATATAAAAGACAATTTAATGGATATATTAATCAATAAATTAATATAAAATAAGTATGATAATTATGTAATGTCTCTATGTGTTAGATACATGTAATCCTTGATATAATAGTTGAATGCCATGTAAAGGTATCATGGTTTTATAATAAAGTTAGTATTTATTTAATATTTATCCATGTATTCTATATATATTACATTAATAGTGTAATGATAAAAAACAATCAAAGTGTGACTCTAATTTATCCCTAATCAATGATCATTGTAGAGTATTCTGGGTTGTGACATTGTGAACTGATAAATGTGATTAAAATATTATATATGATAAAAATATGATTCATTTGATAATACACGAAGACTTATTATTTATATTTAACAAAAAATATATCTCATGGAATGTTATACAAACATGAATATATTTATGTGTGTATGACTCATATGAATTTCCATTACCTAATTTTGAAAATGAATGTAGATTGTGAAATTTTATACTTTTATACCTTTCTTATAAAATCCTTGAGTATATTTTGAACAACTGGTGGTTGGTAATGTTGTTGATAATTTCATCATTTTAGTTTAACCATGATTTCATTTTTCATATTGTATGCAAATAATGAAATCTATAAGACTTATGGGTTGTGATGTTGTGTAATGATTAATGTGAGTAAAATCTTATATATGATAAAAATTAGATTCATATTTTAATAAGTTGAGACTTATTATTTAGACTGGCCTAAAAAAGTATATCTCATGGAATGTTATATGGACATTAATATATAGATGTGTTAATGATTCATATGAAGTTTCGTTACCTAATTTTTAAAAGGTACTTAACAATTGAACCATTATAATTTTATACCTTTCTTATACTATCCTTGAGGATAATTTGAACAAGGTATGGTTGGGTATGTTGTTGATAATTTCATCATTTTAGTTTAAGCATGATAGTAATTATCCTCTTGTATGAAAAAAATGACATCTAAAAAATTTATTAAATTATTGTGAGGAAATCATGTCTTTTATTAGTTATGTTACATGTGATGTGTTCAACTATTTGGATGAACGGTATATGATGTATTCATTCAATTTGTTCAATTTATTTCATAGAATCAGGAATGTAAGATATGAAAAACACAAGGATGAGATGTTCCATATCTTTTGGTTGACTCTATGTCATGGAGAAATCTGTTTTGTAAGATTTTATAGGATTTGTAGTGTTAAATAATAGGAAAATTTTGCTCATATAGAAATATTAATGTGTTTTATAATGTTTTCATTATAACACCATTCTACATTTATTGAAAAAAAAATGTTTTTCTAGAGTCTTCTCTTTTAATGATTAGAGAATCCATAATTATTTTCAACACTATATAAATCTTGTTGGGTCTTGTATTGGGCCATTGAATGAATATTAATTTTAGTGAAAAACGTGTCTATATAAAATTTAAAATATTTTAAATAATAATAATATCAGAAGGAAATTTGATGGATTCAAATAGAGTTTTAAATCTTTGTATGAAGTATTTTAGGATTATTTAAAGAGGGTGACTGTTAGAAAGAGTCACTATAACATAAACAACAACATGGTGAGAGTCACTACCCCATCTTATTTGTTATGTCATAGACCAAGATACTATTTCATCATTTTAAATTTGAATAATAATTTATATAATTTTTGGAATGCTTCTAAAAATATTATCATATAGTTATCTCTTAGGACAAGGCATGTGATAACTATTGTATAGTTTATTGAATGTTAATTTAATTTAATAATAACATTACATAAATTGTAATCATTAAAAAAATTACAAAAGTGGAAAGACATATGATTATTGTTTCATAGTATATAAAACATTTGAACTCCATTATGCTCTTTAATTCAATGAATTATGTCTATATAATTGTGTTTTTTTGTACATTACATATTAGACCATGACTAATCCACATCAATATTATATTATATTATATTATCACAATTTATTATTATTGTGGAAGTTCTCATGCACCTTTTAAGGGAACTGATTCCCACTAATGTGTTCGATTATTTTAGTTAAGGGTGTACATATTTAGAGGTAGACACCCTTTAGTTACATATAAGGTATATTAATTAAACTCAATGCATCAGTGGATTCCACATGAATATTGAATTATAGTTATTTTAAATTATTCATTACACTCCTAGTAGATATTTTCAATGGAAGTTGATTTTTGTTTTTTAATATTATGGAATAAATATATATAAAAAATTATTTTCAAAAATAACTTCAGTTTAGTGGGTTGTCACTCATTATGCACCAATGACTGGTCACTCAAATTGAGTAGTAAACCAAGTAAAATATTTGGAAATTACTTATTTTTTAGTTTTATTTTCCATCAAAATTTATTGGTGTATAGGATAGGTGTGTAAGGATCAAGTAGTCATAACTGACTTTAAGGATAGTGATTCAAATGTGAGAAGAAATCATTAAAAATTAATAATTCTAGAAATGGGGGGTGACCTATATATAAACTTTTCCAAATGGCATATAGATCCAAAAACCACTTCCAAATTTATATACATGTTACCATCAACATAACCCACCCATATTTCATACTCGTAATATACAATAAAAGTCATCAAATACTTATCTAATCATTTTATCGTGGACTACTTCATCACAAGACATATCCTCAAACCTCATATGTTGTAAGGCATATATCCCCTTAACATATGGAAAGAGTTGACTAATTTATAGAAAGCCTCAAAATGATCTATAATAATTTCCTAAATTTCATTGGTCCCACAAATCCATACTCACTTCACTCTATATAAATAGTATACTACCAACCCATGCTAATTACAAGACATTTTTTCTCACTCAAGAGTGAGAACAGGACTCATACTATCTGTGTGATGTCCAGGCCCTGGGTTGCACTCAGATGTTCCCCAAACATGATGGCCCACATATAATCAAGAACATATCCCCAAATTTCAGAGAATACCAACTAGTAGCGAGTTCCTAGGGTGTGTCCACAGGGAGACTATGCCCTCATTACCAAATTGTAGCATAATAGATAAATGTAATAATATGAAAATTGTGGAAGAATTAAAAACAGACGGAACTGTACATGAATGAATAATAATAAACAGCAAGAACAATAGATAATGATATAAAGATGATGATGATACATGGCATATCTCGATAAAACTAGAAAACATGGTTATAAGGCAGCAAGCAATACATTCTAAACAAAAGATGAAAAAAGAAGCCGAAAACAATCCAATCATCCTGATTTCTATCTCAGTCATCAACCACAATGATTCATCCAATGGGAGAAATCAATCAAGTGTCTAAATTGGGATGATTCCCCTTATTAAAACCAACATACATGTAATATTCCATAGTACCAATGCCATCCTGCGGAGGGTGTGAGATAAATCTTTTTATGCCACCACCAAAGGCATGCATACCATCTAGTCCTTGTAATATGAACAAAAATAGTTTGAAATCATACATATATAAAAGTAAATTAGTACAGTATCATAAATACCTGAATACCTTCATTGGCCTTAGCTGGTGTCTTAACATGTTATCATTTTATTAATTAATTATTTTTGATTTTATATAAGTCACATGAGGTACAACCAGCACTGACATCCAACCATGAATACAGTATTGAAGGATTTGAGATATAAAAGGCCACCTAGTAATGATAATAATAATAAGTAGGATCCCAGGTAGTAACCAAGGAATCCTGGAATTTAGGGTTTGAGCCAACTCAGGTAATAAATTGTAGCTTGACAGTGGGGTAATAGTGTAATCCGAGGTGAATTTCCCAAGGCATTAAATAATAATGATTCTAACTAATTTAAAAGAATTCATCCATGGTGAAATAAGATAAGAAATGACCAGTCCCAAGGGTTCATCGAAGTTACCCCATGTCAATTGACATTATTCTAGATCCATGAATTGTATCCAAGGTGGCCTATAATAGTAATAACAGAGGGATCCTATAATGTCATTTTGGGGATCCAGAAGTAGTCAATGACCAGGTCCCATGCTAGGTATCAACCTTGGAAACAAACATCCTTGAATCATAGTGGCATCCATGAGTGCTCAAGGAATTACCTATGTAATCCATGGTGAGATCGAGTCTAACCACTCAAATAATAACGTGAAGGTCCATATATATTAGTCACCGTGTAATAAATTTATTTAATAAAAATGCCATGAAATAATAATTCCATTTATTAAGTAAATGGGATCTATCCATACCATTCATTAGTGTGACATGGTTCAAGGACATGAAACCATTAATTAATTCAAATAATTTATATTCAATTCATTAGGATCATTATGGTACCTTCGATAAGCAAGTAATGTTGTTCTACATGCATGAAACCAAGACATTCTATTAAATTTATTTAGGCTGAGGCATATAAATATTATAATTTCCAATTAACCATTTAAACATTAATTAATTTATTTGAAAACTTAACATAAAAGGTTCAAGGGGAAAATACATATAATAACCATTAATACATAATTTATTTAATTGAAATACTTTCCTTTGTCATGGTTAAGTCACAGCTTTCCCAAATGGTGGCACAAATAGGCTTAACAATATACTAAAATAATATTTATGGAAACACACTACATTGGGTGGTCATTATAGAAGAATTAACCTCCAATAAAAAATAACATATTTTAATCTTGTCTTAGAACAAGGTTTTAACTACTATAATCAAGGATAATGAACTAAAAAAGACACGCCTGATAAGATCAGTATGCAAACATGGAAATTTTTAAAACAATGAAACATAAGGGATGAGTTATAGACCACCTACCTTGTACTCATATGACTCTCCACATCCAGTATTAGCCTCTAGTTTGGCTTGGATTGGTATATATCTAAAGAACGTATCAACTCCATGAAAATAGTGTGTATGTGCCTGCATCTAAAAAGCATTCTCAAGTGGAAAATAATTATGAATAGCTACAAAGGAATTTAGATTCTAACAGTGCAGATCCTATTAGAGGAATGTTTCTTTGATCATACATTGTAAAGATGAACGAGATCAAAAGCAATGAAATAGTCTTTGATATCTTAAAGAGGTAAAAGGGAGAGCTAAAGATGATTAAAATATGAGAAAAAAAGAGTGTGTAAACATATTAAATCATTAAGGGAGAAAATGTCATTTTACCCAAAACATTGGGTCACCCAGTCTAGCAGCATGGTTGGACAATATGTGTTCCAATCGAGATCCCTCTACTATAAGGAGGGTAACTTCACATAGTTATAGAAATAGTGATCCAACCTTTCCAAACACCTCTAATAAAAAGTCTATATTTTGTTCATGTGATTGACCCTATCACACTTTTAGGTAAAACCATGCGACATGTTTCACCTCACATCCCAACATCGAATGGTTTAAAGAGACCATGTGGGGTGGGTCTCATGGTTTCTTCCAACTGTGTGGCCCTATGATTTTCTCAAGAGTTCGGTCTTTCAAGCACAGAAAAAGTCCCAAACACCCTTGAAACGTTTATAACCTCATAGGGAATCCATATTAGGTCTAAAATAAATAATTATTCCAAATTTAATGGGATCCATACCTGAGATAAAAATTTGATTTTTACAATCTTCCCCGATAAAGGAACTTGTCCCTGAGTTCACCTTCCATGGGCTGTTAAACTCTATCTTCTAAAAACTCTAGTGAATGGGCATGAACATTAGCCTTTTTATCCCAGGCATGAACTTTTGTAGAATTGTGATACCATAACACATGTACTAGATAAACATACTCTCCTTGGATATCCTTATTTCTCCATAAAATGATGTTTATGTATATGATACTCATGAAATGAAGATTTTTCATCTAGCTTAACTTCTACATTGTCAAATGTATGAGACATTTTAGCATGATAATGATGAAGTTATTAAATTTGAATGGAATCATGAATGACATGGTACCTCCAATGTAGTAGCAACTAATATGATACAATCCCGACTCTCTATTGAATCTCAAATTTCCCTACATAACGAGGTTAAAACTTCCCATGCCTTTATATCCATCTATTCCAATGCCTAGGTGATACCCATAGGAAGACATGATCCCCAAATTTTAACTCTGGAGGTCACTAATGGTGATCATCATAGGATTTTTTTCTAGAATGATGATTATGAAATTTTTTCCTGATCAACTGAACATTCTCTGAATTCTCTTTCACTATATGAGGACCTATTATGGATTCCTCACCTCCCTCTAACTAGAATAAGAGTGAATGTCACGGCCTACCATAAAAGGCCTAAAAATGATCGATCTAAATTCTCTCCTAAGATATATAATTGTTGGAGAACTTTATTAGAGGGAAATAATTCTTTCCAGAACCACTAAAATCAAGGATACATTCCTGGTACATATCCTCTAACACATGTATCATCTGTTCTGAATGACCATCAGTCTGAGGGAGAAAGGATATGCTCAAAAAACCTTGTGTACCCATATCCATTGGTAACCCCTCCCATAATAATGAAGTGAACCAAGTATCCCTATATGAAATGATAGTTCAAGGGACCTTATGTAGTTAGATGATATCATAGAACTAAAATCATACTATCTCATCAACATAGAAAGTCTCATGGATATGAAGTTAGTCAGCTACTATTGTATGTTGTTCAATGACTACCCATAGAGAGTCTCTACCTCTAAAAGAACTCGGTAAGATGACTAAAAATTCGTTGAAACATCATCCCATTTCCATTCCAAGACTGTAAGTAGTTGTAATAATTAATCATATCACTGGTGCTCTGCCTTTACCTATTGATAGGTGGAACATCTAGTAATAAATTCTACTATCTGAAATTTCATCTCAATCCGCCATTATTGGCTTTGCATGTCTCGATACATCTTGGAGATTCATAAATAAATTGCAAACTAAGAAATGTGGTTCTGGTGCATCAGTTACTATCTCATATTGTTAAGAACCCATACACATCCATGTTTACATATCATGTTGTCTCTATCTATAGACCAATATGGTGGCAGGTCATCTCCAATATTTCAACCACGAATAACTAAGCCTTCAGCATCTAAAAATTTTCGGATCTACACCTTCTCCAGGAGAGAATAAGTAACTCTCAAGATTGAGAGATAATAACCCTAATGACTATAATGAAACTAAAAATTCAACACAAAAAATAGGGTCATTAATTGTAAATCATCAATTACTTCATGTAAGTCATATGCCTATGTTTTTCATCTCAAATCATCTGCTACTACATTTCATTTTCCCTGTGTATATGGAAGGTAAAAATTGAAGGAATAATGATATTTGAATCATCTCTACTATTATATATTCATTTCACACTGTGTAGAGATATATTGGATGATCTGGTGATTTTTATACCCCACAAAGTACTCACCCATCAGATAGTGTCTCCATCATTTTAAGGAATGTACAATTGAAGTTATCACCGAGTCATGTGTCGGAAAATTTGGATCATGATGCCTCAACGACAGATATCTATATGAGATTAATTTATCCTCCTACATCAACACTACAACTAAATTGATTCTATGTAAATCACAAAACAATATAACACTTCTTCTATGCTCTTGTAGTATCAAAACAGATGTCGCGGAAACCTTCCCTTTCAACTCCTAAAAGGATTTCTAACACCCTTCTAACCATAGGAACAAGATAAAATTCTTTATAAGAACAATAATTGGTGATGAATAGTGTGATAATTCCTATGTGAAATTTTTGTAATAACCATTATACCCTAGGAAACACCGTATATCAAACACATTCTTGGGCCACTCCCACAAAACCATAGTACTCACCTTCTCTAGATCAATATATATTCCTGATTCTAATATAATAAGACCTATGTAGTTAAATTTTTCTATCAATAATTGGCACTTAGTAAGATTTTCATAAATTGGATACTCTCTTAATGTAACCATAATGATATCTAGCTTCGCAGCATGGTCTATATGATTGTGAGAATGCACCAAACTGACATCTATAAAGACTAGGAAAAGAGAATCCAAATAGTGGTGGAACACCCTATTCCTCAAATTCATGAAAACAGCGGGTATGTTCATGAGGCCAAATGGTGTAACGAGATACTCATACAAACCATTCTTGCTACAGAATGTTTTATGAGGTTTTTCTGATGGCCTAACTCACACATAATGATAGCTCGATCTAAGATTGATCATGAAAAACACCCTAGCTCATCATATATTGTAAAAGCGATCATCTATTTTAGGTAGTGGACACTGGTTATTAACAAAAAGCTAGATCAACCATTTTTAATCCATGAATAGAAAATGTTTCACATTTTCCATCTTAGTAAAAATCACAGGTGAAAACCAAGAATAAGTATTAGGACTTGTAAAACCTTTGACATCTAAATCATCTAATAGCCTCTTTATCTCACGGATCTTAGTAGGTTAAATCATGTATGTAGGTACAGACACTAGAGGTATTCCTAGAACAATATAAACCATAAATTATACCTCTCTCTTAGGAGGTATGATTGAAAAATGTTAAGGAAATATGTCCATGAAATGATCTACTACCGAAGGAAATTCAGCTTGATGTAAACTGTAATCCTATATAAAGAGAATAAAAATTTTGGTCATCACTCCACCTAGACCATGATGCTTTGGTCCAACTCTTCAATACTAGACATCCCACTCTACCTTATGTAGATAACTAATTCCATCTGTAAATGTTAACTACACCCAATGGAGATATCATTCTACATAGTCATGATACATTGCTGACCAATACATCCTAATAATAAAGTCAAATCCTATAATGTAATGTATGATGAGTTACCATAAAAAATGGTAACTTCCTACCACAGTTGGCCAGTCCCTGATTTGGTCTATGCCCTCTAACTATACTCCCAATGGTGTATCACGGGTTATCACACCATAATAATACTATATTTCTAGCCTGATACATTCCATGATAGATAAAGAGATTAAGGAGTGTGAATCACTTTTATAAAATAATGAATATAACATAGTGTGGGAAACTATAATGTTACCTTGTATTTTAGAAGGCCTTGCACTCTTATCCTTGGGGATAAACTATATTACATAAAATTGGCCTGATCCACAACCATGTACTACAGTTTTACTACCCTAATTTTGACCTCTCTACTGGATATGATGTTATGTAATCTATCTACCACAACCTTGACATCCTCCTTGGACAATCTTGATGGTGCTACTCTAAATCCCTTCCTAATGTCGTGTAAAATACCAATCCGTTGAGGGTAGTGATGATGTGAATCATATTCAACTAGAATAAGATGGAATGGTCTGAAATAAATATTGAATATTCTTCATACTCCTTCAAGAAAGACACTCTATCGGGAATCTATCTCATCGAGGCTTCAAATTTTCCTTCAATGAACATTTATGGAATACAATGGAGTTTCCAGTGAGTTTACATTGACCAACACTACTCTAATATGAAACATTAACGGATCATTTTCTACTATGATTATATTTACAAGCCCTCCTCATACCTGATCCTATATGATAGGTATTATCGCTTTCCCTCTGTTTTCTCTCAGTGATAAGAGACTAATTGATGATATTAGAGAATGTTGGTAGGAAAAATAGGATTCACCTAAGTATAGATGGAAAACCGGAGTCCACCATTGATGTTTCTAGAATAAGAAATCTCATAACCATTTTGAAGTAGTGAAAATCACTGTAACTCCCTAAAACACACTAAATACACCATGAATAACATAGATTCAAAATCTAGATGTATAAAATCCCTGGCTCCGTCAGATATCAGTTTTAAAGGGAAGAAGTGATCATGAAACGAATTCTGCATATCAACTCATACCATACCCTGATGGTGACCTACCGAGTAAATAAATCCCACAAAAACATGGAAAAATTACATTGAATATACATATAAATATTAACCCTTCGCTATAGGGAAATATTCATGTGCTCGATGATAGAAAATGTGGTCTCTATCCAACACTCAGCAGCATGTCACCTACTATCCTCCTAAGAAGGTAGGAGGTTGCTGCTAGTGGAACTCATGAGTCAGATCATCCATTGTAGGTGCATATCATAGAGCACCTTTAATATAATACATTAGATTTAGGAAACACTCATGAAGTTGAGTTTCAGTACCTCGATCAAGTATAATAGGAATTTCATCAAGTTTCACTATTATAGGTAATATTGGAGGCTTTGGAAACACCATATTTGGAGTATGATCATCTCCACAATCCTGGTACACAATATATGGACCTAATTATGGAATCAGTATTTTTATTCCAATCACACACTTGAGAAAAGTACGAGTAAAACTGAAGGAGTGATGATACATGAAGATTTGGTAAATTCTTCCTATTGCAAATCAAAATATTCTTTTCTTATTTGTATTTCAAAAATATTATAACTTGTTTGGATAACTTGTGATACAAGCATTATAAGGAAAATGGGGAGAGATTCCAATCATATTTAGTCTTTATTATAAATAATGATATTTTTGGAAGACATGAATGTTTCAATAATTTCAATTTCAAATAAAAATTTGTTAATGGTGATTGATGAAAGACTATATATCATGTAAGATATTGATTGGGATGAATGTAGATGATTGTTGAAGATGAAAGAAAACAGTGAACCATCTTTTGTTTTCTTTCCAAAGCAGATTCTAAGGTGGCATTTTTTCCAAATGTTTTCCAAATTTTTGGGCCTCATAATTAGGAGTTTTGTTTTGAAAAGGAAGGGTCTTCCCATAGGAGTGAACAGTAAACCCAATAGGGAAGAAAATCATCAAAATAAGTGAATCACATACCTCATAACCAAAAATGGTTCTTAGAGAAGGAGTGAAGAAAAGGGTTACGATACGTGGAAGGTGCGTAATTTTTGGAGAAGATCAGTATGTAGTGAAGGATCAAATTATGTGGACCGCATGTAAAAATGGTTCACAAAACAATTATGGATTGTGGGAGAATGTGGTATGTCATGAAGTTTATACCACATTGAAAACTGTAGGAAAAGGATTAGAGGATTTTTTTGATTTATTTTCTTATATAATGGACACTAATACCTTCATTATATAAGAGAGATATTTTGATATGAAAATATCATCACTGTAGAAGAACTCATCTTTCTCTGAATGTGTTCTCATCAGAAGAATTGTGCGAAGGTAAGTGGTTCACGAGAGAGATTATTCATAGGATGAAGTGGTACATGGAAAATTAAAAAGTTCAAAGAATTTGAAGGATCTGCCCACTAAAACGATTCTTCATAGAACAAATTTTTATGTAGGATAAGAAATGATTCACAATATTTGAAGAATAAGCCTTCAGAAAGAAGAAATGATTTGATGAATAGAAATCCAAATTCCATATAAGAAGAAATTCCACAAAAGTAGAAGTTGTAAGAAGAAACGGTACACCAAGGTAGTAAGTAGAGGCGGTACGCAGAAGTGGTATGTGGAGGTGGTACACATAGCAGGTATAGTAAGAGGAGTAGAGATATCCTGAGGAAGTTGAAATAGTCTGTGGAAGAGAATGAAGTCCATGAAATTAGGGGCAGTTCATAGAAAAGGAAACAGTATGTGGAAGAGGACTGATAATTTATTTAATGCTAATATTTTGTATCAGAGAAGAAGAAGTAGTGTGTACAATTTATATTCTATTTTTCAGGTCATATTAACATTAATTATGCTAAGATGAGTTGGTCCTCATTTTTTTGGAAATCAAAAAGGGGTTTTGTGATTCTAGCAATAAGAACAAGTTTCAGTGTAGTTGGTTTTTCACCGGTTAAGAAGAAGAATAAGAACATTGTGAATCTTTTTGGATTGATGTAGGGAAAGAAAAATAGGGTTACTTGGATGCTTCTATAAAATTAACAACTGAAGAGTAGAATATCAAGCTGCAATGTGACATCAAACAGGTCTCAATAGGTGCAAAATTATATAGGTGTTGAAAATCCTATTCAATGGGGAGAAGAATTTCTTAGGATAAAAATATTGAACCATAAAAGACTTGCAAGTTGGACTAGGTCATCACCAGTTCAGGAAGATAGGATTGTTTTCCATCCACCTAAAAAGTGCAGGGACTCACATTTGAAAGAGGATTGTTTCCTTATCCAAACCATTGTCATATTTATCACATTATTGTGGAGAATCCATGTATTAGTCATCGCCATACATGTAAAAGATGTTTCTTCCCTTATTGAGTAGTGAACCTTGTAAAAATATCATGTGATTATTTTTATTTATTTCATTTTATTACATGTGAGAGGGAAAATAGAACAAGAGAATCAAGATCCTAATAGGTCAAGAGGTATGGGTATAAAAATTTGTAGTTGGTCCCCAACACTAATCCCCCTCCCCCCTCTTATTGGAAGTCATATCCCAAAATGGTCCTCTCAATTGGTATTAGAGGGATGAAAACCTCTATTGGATTATATACATTTAAGATATTCTCATTTTAATACTTGATTTTCTTTCTTGAGTTAACAATGTAGTGAAATTTTGGTGAAGATTATGTTATTTCTTTGTAGAATTATATATCTACCAAGACCATAATGAACTGGAAAAAGAATGAGAAGGGAAAGCTATATAAGAAGTCCCTCTTATCCCAAGAAAAAGAATTATTTATTTCTCTATACCTATCTGATAATGAATACATTTACGATATTGAATGTATTGAGAAGGTGTCTCAATTTTCCACCAAGAATATGGAATACATTCCTACCTCACGTGATCTGGAGGTATGTGTTAGTGCATTTGGATATTATCCTCAAGATGAAAAATCTAGTACGAGTGGTGATGATCAATATACAACCTCTCAAGAACAATAATTTCATAGATTTAAAATATTCGACATATTCTTACAAAATAATGTGCATCCCTCTTTTTTGGATTATTTCAATGTATGCAGAAAGAGATCACCTAGTTCGAAGAAACAATTTGGGAATATTTAAAATTCTCCAACTAAGTTGGATAATTTGAAGAAACGAAGAGGTATTTTGAAGTTAGTTCCTCAAAATGGCTCAAAAAAATTGAATATAAATAAATGATCAACAAGAATCTAGTAGAAAATTACTGTTCACTTGAATTGAAATTGAAGAAGAGCACTAAATTCCAAGGTTTACATTTGGATGAAAATTCCAAGAAGATGATGGAACATGAATCTTGGTACAAAAAAATGTTACCAGGAATGAAGAGGAAGTTAAAATATTGAATTAGTCTTGTGAAGATAAGATAATCATTATTGAGGATCAAAAAATCACTCCCAATATGAAATGTCTAGACAAGGATGCTCACTTGTCCAAATTTTATAAGACACATATTGACACTTCACAGAAGAAGGAAATAGTGGTTTTTGGCACTCAATGATTAGTGGAGGATTCTATGGTTGAAAGACCCCAAACATGTGATAATAATAACATGACTTCACTTAATGTTCCATCACAAGAATTTGAGATAATAAAGATACCAACCAAACTATATATTACTCACGATTCTAAATATGTTTCCACAAGAAGTGCAGGTTGAATGAAAAAATCAAAACAAGTATGGATGAGGAAAGGTGATGAAATACCTACCACCATTTTTATGGTGGATAGGAAGACAATTATGGAAGATTTTTCCCCAGATAGAGCACAACAAATCTAGAAGAATTCCCAGAAACATTATATAGAATATATCAATAAGTCATGATTTCTTGGTCAATGTTGGTTCTACAATATTCTTGGAAATTATGCATCAAATTGTTGGTACAATCCTCAAAATACAAAAGTAAAAAAGGAATCTCATATTAGAGGGAGAATGCCAGAGAGAATGACGAAACATCAATAGATGGAGAACCATATTTATACTACAAACAAATTTTGAATGCTATAAAACATATATGATTTTTACAATGGATGTGGCCATAAGGTTGGTACATGTTCTTCTCAAAAAGTATCCACATTTGATAAAAAATGAAGATCACAAAAACTATCTCAGAATGAAGAGCCTAACATAGGAAGAAATGATAAGAATGTTGCAAAAATATATTCTCCTATGAAGATTATGATAAATAATGGTGAGAAGTCCTCAGTTTCTAAATCCATGAAGTTCAAGGTTGTTGTATCCAAAAGATCTAACAAGAATGATGACACTCAGAAGCGTCCATGTGGAATGTCCAAACATGATGCCTTAGTACCTAGTGACATGTTAGTTATCTAGATAGAAGATTTGGAAATAATGAGGAAAATTGAATTTTCACAAGACAATTCTTTTGAAATGGGAAATTAAAATATTTCACATGAAGACCTAGATGTTCAGTTTGTGAGGTGAAAAAATGATGGTCACACTATCAGAAATTGAATTCAATTTATTCCATAATAAGAATAATTTCTTAATAAGATGAAAGTTGCACCAGGATATTCTAGTGGTTTGAAATATTTAGAATAAAAAAGTATCACACACAAAGAAAAGTAAGAAGTGATAAGATTCGCACAACCTCAATCAGAATTGAAGATCAAATGTGAAAGTGTAAAGATTGTGGAAAATTGTGCATCTTGGTTGAGAAACAAATCTTAAACTTTTTTTTTCACATTGATGGTGCAAGAATGATCCACGTTGTTCCATTAAATTATTTTTTATTTAATTTTTTCTTATAATACAAGTAATTGAAGTTGATTCATGTTCTCAGGGGGGAACCAGAGAATATGTGATGATAAGTGTTCTATTTAAGGGAGACATATAAAGAAGGTACCAGAGATATTATTTGAATCTATATCTAATTTAATTACTCTTGAAATTGTTTTAATATGAAGTCATCGGAAAAGTTATGTTATTTATAAATATCTTATCCTTCGTTACTCAAAATAAAAAACATCATACAAAGAGGGAGTAATATAATCAATTAGTGACATAAATAGAATGGAAGTTCCCCAATTTCACTTATCCTGCCTATTTCACTTGAATGTTTTTGATCCCTTAATTGAAGTTAGTGTAGAAGTGTCAGGTTTATTGTTCCTAGAATGATTCATCTCATTGTTATTATCTTCATCATGGAATTAAAGTGGAAATCCCATGAAGAAATGTACATGATTACACATTAGGTATCATGATAAGTAGATAATGGACGACCTGGTTTTCTAAATCAGATACTCTTGTTTTCTAAACTGAGCATTTCTCAAGTAGACTTAGTGTGAAATGATGGATGAAACAATGCCTCTGTATGGATTGATACCCTTTTCCCATTAACTCTTTATTTCTTCTTAATATGGTTGATAGAAAGTGAAATGAAAGTTAAAAAGTGAGGGAAAGGAAAGTGAAGGGGAGAGAGAATATTCTCATTTTTATACTGACACATTCATTTTAAAAATAACATTGATGTATTTCCAAAAAATATAAAGAGGGATATTGTTAGGACTAATTTTTGTATGAAGTTTTATTTGTCATCAAAAGTTGTCAATACTTTTCAAATTGAAGGAGTGATGATACACGGAGAATTAGGAAATTCTTCATGGTGAAAATAATATAAATCATTGCAGATTTGTATTTTAAAAATATCATAGGTTTTTTGGAGAACATTAGATTAAATATTTATGAAAAGGGGAGATATATTCAAATAATATTCAGTTTTTATTGGAAAGAATGAAGGTATTGGATGACAATGAAGTTTTAATGCATTCCATTTCAAATTTGATAATGATTATGGTGATCAATTGATGACTATATATCATGAACGATAATTTCCATGATGAGAGAAACTGATTTCTAAATAATAAAGATGACAGTGAAGCAGTATGGGTGTTCTTGTTAGAGCATATTCTAAGTTGGCATCACTTCCAAGTGTTTTTCAAATTTTTGGGACTTAAAATTGAGAGTTTTCATTTGGAAAAGGATGGATATTAAAATATGATTGAATAGTATGTCATATGGGAAATAAAATTGAAAAAATAAGTGAATCGCATACCTCATAACATTAAACATGTACCGTGTTCTGGGAATGGTTTGTCGACCGCCTATGAGGTAGTGAGAAAGGTATGTGGAGAAATTCACAGAACCAAAAATGGTTCATGGTGAAGGATTGCAGTATGGAGAAGGTGTGAAATTCAAGGAAATATTAGTATGTGGTCGAGGCTCACAATATACAGACAGTGTGAAAAAATGGTTCACAGAACAATTGTGGTTTGTGGGAAAAAGTTGTATGGGGTGAAGGCTATACCACATAGAAAATTGGTGTAAAATTGTTTAGCAGATTTTTGGATTTATTTTCCTATATAATGGAGACTAGTACATTTTTTATACAAGGGAGAAAATTCGATAATAAAATATCATCACTGTGGAAAAACACAGCTAGGTCCAAAAGTGTTCTCGCATGAAGAATTCTATGATGTGAAGTGGTCCATGTGAGAGACTGTACATATGATGAAATGGTGAATTCAAGATGAAATGGTTCATGGAATTGGAAGGATCAGTCTTAAGAATATATTATTCAAAGGATGAAATGGTACAATGGAGATGAAATTATTCACATAATTTAAATAATTAGTTCATGAAAGGAAGAAACAGTTTGCAGAAGAAGAAGGAATAGTATACAGAAGAAGGAATTCCTCATAAGTAGAATATGTAAAAAAGAATTGGTATGATGAAGTGATACATAGAGGTTATATACAGAGGGAATATGAGGAGGTGTTGCATGGGATAGTTATGGTACACAGAGAAGAGACAGTCTGTGGATATTGAAATAGTTTGTGGAAGTGGAAACTGTCCACGTAATTAGGGACAGTTCGAGGAAGTGGAAACAATATGCGGAAGAGAACTGCTACTTGATTCACTGCTGATATTTTGTTTCAGAGAATAAGAAGGTGTGTGGAAAATTTATATTCAATTATTCTTTTCAAATTAACTGTGATTATTCTATGATGAGATAGTCCTCATTTTTTTTATAATCACAAAGGGATTTTTTGATTCTTGCAAAAAAGAATACGATGTTTCCGTGCAGTTGGTTTTGCACTGAAGAAGGAGAAGAAGATTGTGTGGATTTAAGGATTTCTATTGGGAAAGAATTAGTGGGTTACTTTCATATTGCTAATTAAGTAAAAAAGTGAATATTATAATATAAAGTAGAAATGTTACATACAATAGGTCTCAATGGGTGGAAGACTCTATTAGTTTTTCAAACCTAATTCAATGGGGAGAAGAATTGTATTGACCCAAAGTTTTTCAATGGAAATTACCTTCTTATAATTATGTCATAAAATAACATTAATACACAATATTATAAACTACTAAGTGATAGGTGACCTTTAATCATAAGTTTTTCACTTCTGTGTTTGGAATTTTAAAAATCCGACATACACGGTTGGGCTCAAGATGATTTTTAGAGTCTAATGAAACAAAAATAATTTTTGGTGAATTGTAACGTACCCTTATGAATATTAACATACCATAATGAATAGTAATATGACCCTTATGAATTGTAAATAATACAAAAGAAGAGTAACCATACCCATGAATATTTAAATAAAATGTAGACATCTTAGAAAGTGAAAATTTGACCTTAGTAAACATTTTTGGTATTTTGTAAGTCATAAATAAATAATTATAATTAATTAATTAATTTAAAATAAAATCTATTTTCTTAAAATTAGTTCATTAATTATCAAATCAATAACTTATAGTTTTTAGATAATTTTATAAGACCCTACGTAATTTTTGAAAGCACTATAAAATCAGTTTTAATTTTAAAAAATATTTTTTATGTAAAGTATGATTTTAATTAAATGTTAAATTAATAATATTTAGAAAATTATTTTTGAAAAATTGACTCCTTTTTTTGATTCTACATGTCAATAAATGGTTGGGGTATATTTTTAGGATTTTTCTGAGATACTTGAATTTTTGGTGAATAGTAAAATACATTAATTCACCGTATAAATACATTATAATTAAAACCCACAATTTGTGACATCACAAGTGATGTAAGAGCTAGAATCTCTAACTCGCATGCCTTATTTACAATTCTTGGTCATGGAATACTCACTATTCCTTGTCTTGTGAAGAAATAGTAAACTAATGAATTTTATATTAAGGAAACCCCTCTCCCCTCCAATATAAATACCACCCTTCACACCCTCATTTCCTCACACCTCAAAAGCTCCAATCCTTCTATAAACTCTGACCAAAAATCTTTCCTAGTCCCTCTCCCATGTTCAAGTGCTTCTGGTCTCATCAAAAGACCAATCCCAGCTTTCTTAAGGAGGATCTCAAGAGGAGGATTTAAGAGGTAATTTCTCTCCCCCTTCTCATTTTTTTCCTTTCAAGTTCATGTTCATTTATTGATATCTCCCCACCTATATTCATCCAAATGGTGTTGAAACTCAATTATTATACATATAATTTAATTTTTTGATTATAAAGGGATATTATATCATCTATCCCCCTTTCCATCATACTTTTATTTTATTAAAGAGAACATTGTTCGTGAGGTGTTAATTTACCACCTTCAAGAACGAAATTCTTTATCCTTCCATTTCTACCTTATGATATTGTAATGAAACCATTTTTATGTTTGAAACAGAATATTTTATATGTATTATCTCCTATTTAATGTTCTGGAACTATGCTATGACTATATTACTAAGTGATAAGTTAAAACAAGTTTGTAATGATCGAAAAACCGCCCAAATTAACCCAAACAATCTTCATTTAATTATTATCCAATGATTCATCCACATGGATCTAATATAATTAATTATAAGATCATTAAAAATAATGTAATATCATTAATGACATGTAATTTCATTTCTGGATATTTACCCATGTTCTTCCCAAACATCAATTTATGAATACAGGTGAACCACCCAAAAAAAATGATAAAAATGAACATCACCGAACAATGTTTTTAAACTCTATAAGTCATCCAAAGGAACATAAAATGACATAATGATACCATAATGATACCTATTAATGTATAAATGTTTCTTTAATTTCTAATTAGTGAATATAATGTCATCATACAGGACATTAAATAGAATAAGGCACTCAGATACAAGGTAAGGGGAAATCTCGAACCCAATTTTCTTCCTTCGGGTTCTTCCTCTTTCACTCCATTTTTGATATGGTTACTCCATAAATATAATTTTTTCATAATTTTCATTACTTTTATAGGATATACATGTTTTTCACTAGTTTTTATGTCAAACAAAATCTTTTCCAAAAGAAATCCTCTTTTAAGAACACCCCTTTTACTTCTCACTCAAAGTGGATGGTTCGTGTAACATATATGTTAATCCCTCTTTCTTTTGGGAACCCAAAGCTTATGATTGTGTTATTATTATATGAAACCAATTACATTCCAGGATTTAGTTATGTACATTTTTTATATGTGTTCTATGTGGCAAGCATGATGATGATAATGTTATGATGTGATGGGTGCGCCCGAGATTATATAGCGCAATATGAATGTTTCAATGGGACAGGTGCGCCAGGAATTATACAGCGCTCCAATGCATTGGGTAATGGGATGAATCGCATGAGTAAATGTGAAATTATGTGTGAAAAATATTCTAGCTTTTTTCACAAGTATGTATTGTAGTTAACCACTAATACATGATGTTTCATTTTTATGCATTGCCACATTTCAAGGATTATTTTTATGATTCCACTCATGTTCATGATCATTTTCCCATGATATGATTATGCTCACCTCATGATATATTGTTATTATCTATCCTCTTATTGTGCTTCTATCTCACCCCTTTTTATGTATATCCACAGGTGGATACATGTACAAAGGAGAGTACAAGTGTCAATAAGAACCTAGAGAAGAAGAAAATAAATAAATGTTTATGCTTGATGTTGTAATTGTTATGTATGGTCCTAGTTTTCCCAAGACACTAAACCTTTGGATCCTATATGTGTAATTCAATTATGTTTTTTATCTTTAAAATGATGTAATAGTCATTTAAGGAAAGGTAGGGTCGCTATAGATTGTATCAGAGGAAAGGTTTAGTTAATTTGGGAATTAGGATTAGTAAACCCTAGAGAAAACCTATAGCCTGAAACTAAGTAAAAATATGCACACAATAATATTTACAAAGGGATCCCATATATTATGTTTTCTGTTATAAATTATTTAAATGCATAAGTTATTCATGACTTGATTACTTATGTTTTTCTCTAACCTTTTCTATTTTATAAAATGGTGGGAAGCAGGAGAAATCAGACCAACAACTTGTGTGAGGGCCAATGCAACGATTGCCCGAACGACATCCCCAATGATTTGGGAGGTGGAGTTCAGAACTTCATGGCAATTCATACCCAATTATATTAGGATATGAACAATAACCACAATAATGGGGAATTTACTCCTTCACCAAAGAGGGAGAAACTAGCTATCGAATGTTTTATGCCGCAACGACCACCGATGTTTAGTGGATCTTCTTATCCACTAGTTGCGGAACAGTGGGTCAACTCCATGGAGAAGATCTTTTCTGTTCTTCACTGTTCTGAGACAGAGAAGGTGACTGATGTTATTAACAATTTCATGACTTATCATATACTCCCTTTACTGATTTTATATGAAATGTTCATAGTTTGTGTGAAATATTAATGTTTTAATATTAAGTATAATTTTTGAGCATTTTTAGAAGTATTCCAATTGAGTCAGTTTACTGTTTTAATAATGACTATCAATATACTGATCCAAATTGTGTTTTTCCTTTTTTTTAGTATTCTACATTAATTATAAAACATTTCATTAGAAGGTACCATGTGCCAATTCTTCTATTTGAAGGGTCATATGGACCCCAAAAACAAGACCAAAGAATCTTTGAAGAAACTGGACTATTCATGAAGATTGATTTACTAGGAAACATTCAGAAATCCAAATTCTATTATTCTCCAACATAGTACGGGGGACAATTCAAGGAGTCTTGTATAAAAATTTCAGGGCCTAAATCTAAGAACAAGGGGCCCAAATAAAGCTTTAAAATCAAGCCCACCATTCTGGGCGATAATTAAAAGCAGTTTAGTATGCATGACATATCTCATGATGTAAGCATCCAATCGAGCTGAGATTTTTCATTGTGAAAGAGGATATATTGGAGGCAGACTTTGTCGAAAAATCATTCAGATTTGAAGGCATATTCATATTCAAAAACCCTTTCACATGTTGGACTTCAAAAATACTGAATTGAAATGGACAGTTTTACTTTGTTTAATCAACCGGCCATAACATTTTATCCTTAAGTCCAAATGACTCCAAATTTTTAGAGTAGTCTTACAACTTTATTATATAAAACTTTGAAGAAGGAGATTGCTCAATATTCAACTGTCTTGATGTCCATATTGGTGATCCACGTGGAGGGGTATTTCTAGAATGTAAACAGTCCACCACCTTGGGCTATAAATACATCCCCTCCTCACCTTTCAAAAGGGTTGTCACTTCAGCACTTAAGGAGGAGGTTTGGAATTATTGGAGCCTTGAAAAGATTCTGGTGGGATATGATTTGATCTTGTTTCAACAAGAGAGACCTCTCCTCCACTTCTCTTTCATGTTTGTTTATGTTTTCTTTCAATTGTAGTTGTGTAACTTTGTTTTCATTTCAATAAAATTTTAGTGCTTGTTTCTTCTTCAATAACTCTTATTCTTCTCCACCTTATGTACTATAATATTAATGGTATTAAAATAGTTTTAATCATTTTAATTTACAGTACCTTATTTTTCTTCCTCATTCAATCAAAATTCCATTTTTGATTCTCAAAATCTTTAGTGTGTGTGTTCGGCACACTACTATTTTATTGTCCCTTTATTTTTCTAATCTTTTTAAATCGTCACCATAAAAATTAAACCCAGATTATCAACAATACTAATGTCTGAGTAAATCTTCCATTGGGGAGAGTTATAATATGGGGATGTTAATTGATTGATAGTTTTTTCTTGATGAGTATTCTTTAAATTAATATTGTGCATATTAAACTTAATATGTCATGGATTAATGATATGTTTTGTTTAACAAGTGGTTTCCATGGATTATTGGAACCAGAAATACACTACTATAAATATGTTTTGATTGAGATTATAATCCTAAGTTAAGTTAATCATTGGATTAAATTCTTAACACTTAGTAATTCCAATCAATGTCAACTTATGACATTGTTGTTAATTTAATGCAATACAAAGCAAGGCTCAAGGATATCACAAGATTAACACCCCAATAATGAAATCCCCCCAATCTTCAGATATTTGTTAAATCCAGAATCAGCCATCAAGCATTTCAATTTAGCTCTGTAAACAAACCCCACAAATCAAAATACAATCAACTAAAAACAAACGACTATTAAAAATATTCATTGTTGAGGATTTGACCCGAGTGCTGCTATACACATTAGCAGAGCACTGGAACTTTGACCGGTCGATAGGTGACAATCAACTATACGTTTCAATGACCCTAGTTGTTTGTCGCCTAGATGGAGAATCCGATCAATGGTGGTCATTGATTAAGAACACCAAGCCAAAAGAAGAAATTGAAGAGATGGAATGGGAAGACTGTAAGATAATGTTTCTTAATAAGTACTTCCCATGAACTCTTCACACGAAGATGGAGAAAGAATTCATAGAGCTCATGAAAAAAGTAGAATAATATTTCAAAACCTATGAAGCGAATTTCCCAACACTTGCAAGGTACACATCGTGTTTTTTTATCAATAATGATAGAAAAATTGAATGATTATTTAGTGGATTAAAACCACACCTTCGAAAGGCTCTTGTAATTAAAGAATTTGGGAGTTATGAAGAAGTTGTTCAGTGTGCTCTCAAAGTGGAGATGGAGTTTGGAGAATGGCCCCATGGCTATGGTTATAAGAATAGAAAGATATAGTTTCAAGCAGGTGGATCTAATGACAAAGGTGGGAAGAAAAATCAATGACCCACATGCCAAAAATGTGGGAAGTTTCACCATGGGAACTTCCTCAAAGGGATGGGGAAATGCTTCATGTGTGGGAATGAAGGAAATCATGCTCAAGTGTTTCGACATGAAACGTAAGGATAATGTTGCTGATGAAAGGAGAGAACCACTCATGGTTCAATGCTACAACTGTAGGGAGCTAGGGAACTATGCAAACCAGTGCACTAAACCTCGAGCTCTTGAGGGTAACCAGCGTCAGCAGCCACCAAAGACAAAGTAACAAGGAAAGGATTATGCCATCACTACTATGGAAGTGGATAATGATAATTAAGTCATACAAGGTACACTTCTTATTCACTCAAAAATGGAAAAAAGTATTATTTGATTCTGGTTCTACACATTCCTTTATATCTTGCATGTTTTCTAGAACTATAGAATCGAAGCCCCAAAACCTTGAAGTAGAGATTCTTGTAAAAACACTAAGTGGTGCAATAATTGCAACCCAAGTGTTTAACTCTTCCCCTTTTGGAATATGTGGGACGATTCTTCCGGAAACTCTCGTAATACTTCCTTTGGTGGAATTCGATGCTATATTGTGAATGGATTGGCTCTTGTTATATAGACCACATATCAACTATCGGGAAAAGGAAATATCTTTTCATATTCCGATCCATCCCATGCTCCTCTAAAAATGCAAGGAAGATCTTGAATCTCCTTTGAAAATCCGTCAATTATGTGGGTGTTGATTCCCTATGAGGAAGAATACCTCGCCCAAATGGTTGAGTCGAAGGAAAGTGAAAACCTTGAAGAAATGCCCATCATGAGGGAATACGACGATCTATTTCTCGAAGAGTTACCAGAATTCCCCCAGATCGTGAGGTAGAGTTCTCAATTGAACTCATACCTGGAGCTACTCCTATCTCAATGTGTCCCTATATGATGGATCCTATCAAACTGGAGGAGTTAAAGAAGCATCTGAAAGAGAATCTAGAAAAAGGGTTCATACGACCAAGTGCATCACCTTGGGTTGCACCGGTTCTCTTTGTGAAGAAGAAGGAAGGAACAATGCGATTGTGTATCAATTATTGGGAACTCAACAAGATCACCATAAAGAAAAATTATCCTCTCCCAAGGATTGATGACTTGTTCGATCAGTTAAAAGGTTCTCAATACTTCTCAAATGTGGATCTTCGTTCTCGATATCATCAGGTAATGGTGAAGAAGAAAGATATTCAGAAGACTGCCTTACTAATAAGGTATGTGAACTATGAGTTTATTGGTTATGCCCTTTTGACTTAATAATGCCCCTGAAATCTTCATGGATTTGATGAATAGAGTCCTTAGACATTACCTCGACAAATTTGTGGTAGTGTTTATCAATTATATTCTCATCTACTCCAAGAGAAAGGAGGAACATGAAGAATATAAAAGACCTGTGTTGGCGACATTGATAAAGGAGAAGTTGTACGCCAAGTTCAGCAAGTGTGACTTTTGTATGAAACCATTCATGTTCATGGGACATGTGATCACAAGTGAGGGAATTTTTTTGGATCCTTCAAAAACATAGGTGATTGCGGAATAGCCTATGCCCTCTAGTTTCACAAAAATCTGTAGTTATCTTGGATTAGCTGGGTTCTACCGACGTTTTTTGAGAAACTTTTCATGATTTTCAAGCCTTCTAACTAAGCTAACACGGAAAGGGCTAAAGTATTTCTGGATAGAAGAATGTGAGGGAATCTTCAAGGAGCTATAGAGAAAGCTAATCAATGCACCTGTACTCACACTAATGAAAAGTGGAGAATGTTTTTTTGATATAAAGTGATGCTTCAAAGAAATTCTTGGGTTTTGTACTCTTGCAAAATGAAAATGTGATAGCCTATGCCTCGCTACAGTTGAATATCCATGAGCAGAACTACCCGACGCATGATCTAGAGCAGGATGCCGTGATTTTTTCCTAGAAAATCTGGTGGCACTACCTTTATGGCGAAAAGTGTGACATATACACCAACCACAAGGTCCTAAAGTATATATTCACACACAATGAGCTCAACATGCGTCAAAAGAGATGGTTTGAGCTAATCAAAGATTATGATTTCTCTATTCACTATCATCCTGTAAAGGTGAACAAGGTAGTTGATGCTCTAATCAAGAAAGAACCCACTACTCTATCCATGCTGCGGATTGAGAAAGACTCTATCTTCATGGATATGAAAATAATGGATTTGGAAATCATAAGGGTAGGGGATACATATTACCTTTCCCAAATGATTTTACAACCATCCATCAAAGAGAAGATTAAGGAAGCACAAAGGGATGACGTGGAGATACAAAAATGGTGAATGCAGTAAATTAAGGGAAGCTGCAAGAGTTCCATATCGACGATGATGGTGTGATTCAGTTTGGAACGCAGCTTTATGTTCCTTCACCACCTAGGATAATGAAGGAGCTATTGGAAAATGCACATAGCACAACATTATATATCCATCATGGGAGTACCAAGATGTATCGTGACCTCTGAGAACACTTCTGGAGGGATATCATGAAGAAGGATATTGTGGAATATATATCAAGGTTCTTGCTATGTCAGCAAGTTAATGATGAGCAACAAAAGTCCAAAGGTATGATGCAACCATTGCCTACAACCATGTGGAAATGGGAAAATGTTACTATCGACCTTATCATAGGTCTCCTAAAGAATTCAAATAGAAATAATTTGATATGGGTTGTGTTTGACCGACTCACCAAGACTGCCCATTTTATTGGTATTCGGGAAGATCTATCACATGAACAACATGCAATGATATATGTGAAGGAAGTGGTGAGACTGCACGGTGTTCCACTATAAATTTTCTCTGACCGTGATCCAAGGTTCACATCTAAATTCTGGTGGAGCCTTCAACGTGCTTTGAGTACTGAATTAAATTTCAGCACGGCCTATCACCCCCAAACTGATGGCCAATCTGAAAGTACTATTTAGACGCTTGAAGATATGCTAAGAGCCTCCTCTCTAGAATTCAAAGGTGGATGGGATCAGCATATCTCATTGGTTGAGTTCTCATACAACAATAGCTTCCAGTCGAGTATTTAGATGGCTCCATATGATGCTCTGTATGGAAAGCGATGTAGAACTCCAACCTGTTGGGATGAAGTTGGAGAAAGAAAGCTACTTGGACCTGATCTTGTGAAAAATATGACAGAGAAGGTTCAAGTCATCCTAAAACACATCAAAGAATCTGAAAGTCGGCAAAAGAGCTTTGTTGACAACCGTCTAAGGGACTTTGATTTCGACGTTGGAGATAATTTCTTCCTTCAAATATCTCCATGGAAGAGAATCATGTGATTCGGGATGAATGGGAATCTAAGACCAAGGTATATTGGCCCCTTTGAGATCCTTGAACGCATATGAGTTGTGGCCTATCATCTTGCACTTACACTGCATATGGCTCATTTTCATGATGTGTTTCATGTATCACTACTGAGTATGTACATAACAGACCCCCCACATGTACTAAACTAAGAGGTGGTGCAGTTGTAAGAGGATCTCTGCTTTGAAGATAAGCCAATAAAGATTCTGGATCGGAGAGAAAAGGTTCTACGCAACAAGACAACCCATCTTGTCAAAGTGTTGTGGACGAACCATAAGTTTGAGGAAGCAATTTAAGAACTAGAAAAGGTAATGAAAGAGAAACACCCTCACATGTTTGTGTAAAGGAAAATTTCAGTGGTGAAATTTCATAAGGGGGGAAGAATGTAATGACCTAAAGTTTTTCAATGGAAATTCCCTTCTTATAATAATGTCATAAAATAACATGAATACACAATATTATAAACTACTAAGTGATAAGTGACCTTTAAACATAAGTTTGTCACTTCTGTGTTTGGAATTTTAAAAATCCAACTTACACTGTTGTTCTACAGATGATTTTAAGAGTCTAATGAAACAAAAATAATTTTCAGTGAATAGTAACGTACCCTTCGCAATAGTAACATACCATTATGAATAGTAATATGAACCTTATGAATAGTACATCATCCAACATAAGAGTAACCTTACCCATGAATAATTAAATAAAATTTAGACATCTTAGAAAGTGACAATTTGACCTTAGTAAACATTTTGGTATTTTGTAAGTCATAAATAAATAATTATAATTAATTAATTAATTAAAATTAAAATTTCTTTTCATAAATTGAGTTCATTAGTTATTAAATCAATGACTTATAGTTTTTAGATAATTTTATAAGACCCTACGTAATTTTTGAAAGAACTATAAAATCAGTTTTAATTTTAAAAATTGTTTTTTAAGTAAATTATGATTTTAATTAAATATTAAATTAATAATATTTAAAAAATTATTTTTCAAAAATGGAAAAAAAAATTTGAATCTTCACATCGATAAATGGTTGGGGTAAATATTTTGTATTTTTCTGAGATAGATGAATTTTTGGTGAATAGTAAAATACATTAATTCACCGTATAAATACATTATAATTAAAACACACTATCCATGACATCACAAGTGATGTAAGCACCCAAATCACTAACTCACATGCCTTATTAACTATTATTGGTTAAGGAATACTCACTATTCCTTGTCTTGTGAAGAAATAATAAACTAATGAATTTTATATCAAGGAAACCCCTCTCCCCTCCACTATAAATACCACCCTTCACACCCTCATTTCTTCACTCCTCTCAAGCTCCAAGACTTATCTAAACTCTGCCCAAACATTTTCCCTAGCCCCTCTCCCACGTCCAAGAGCTGTTGGTCTCATCAAAATTCCAAACCCAGCTTCCTTAAGGAGGAACTCAATAGGTGGATTTAAGAGGTAATTTCTCTCCCTCTTCTCCTTTTTTTCCTTTCAAGTTCATGTTTATTTATTGATCTCTCCCCACATATATTCATCCAAATGGTGTTGAAACTAAATTATTTTACATATAATATAATTTTATGATTCTAATGGTATATTATATCATCCAACCCTCTTTCCCACTTCCTTTTATTTTATTAAATAGAACGTTGTTCGTGAGGTGTTAATTTACCACCTTCAAGAATGAAATGCTTTCTTCTTCCATTTCTACCTTAATATATGGTCATGAAACCTTTTTTATGGTTGAAAAAGAATATTTTATATTTATTATCTCCAATTTAATGTTCTGGAACTAACCTATGACCATATTACTAAGTGATAAGTTAAAATAAGTTTGTTATGATCGAAAAACTGCCCAAATTAACCCAAACAATCTTCATTTAATTCTTATCCAATGATTCATCCACATGGATCTAATATAATTCATTATAATATCATTAAAACTCATTTAATATCATTAATGACATGTAATATCATATCTTTAGGCTTACCCATGTTCTACCCAAACTTCAATTTAAGAATACAAGTGAACCCCCCAAGAAAAATCATAAAAAAAACATCCCCAAACAATGTTTTTAAACTCTATAAGTCATCCAATGGAACGTAAAATGACACAATGAATCCATAATGAACCCTATTAAGGTATAAAAGGTTCTTTAATTTCTAATTAATGAATATAATGTCATTATTCATGACATTAAAGAGAATGAGGCATTCAGATACAAGATAAGGGGAAATCTCAAACCCAATTTTGTTCCTTCGGGTTCTTCCTCTTTCTCTCCATTTTTGATATGGTTACTCTTTAAAGACCATGTGTTCTTAATTTTATCTACTTTTATTTTATATACATGTTTTTCACTGGTTTATATGTCAAACAAAAATTTTTCCAAAAGAACTCCTCTTTTAAGAACACCCCTTTTACTTCTCACTCAAAGTGGACGGTTCTTGTAACATATATGTTAATACCTATTTATTTTGGGAAACCAAAGCTTATGATTGTGTTATTATGAAATTAAACCCATTACATTCAATGGTTGAGTTATATACATTTTTGATATGTGTTCAATGTGTCAATCATGATGATGATAATGTTTTGATGTGACGGGTGAGCCTGGAATTATACAATGCTCTAATGCATTGGGTAAAGTGATGAATCTCATGAGTAAATGTGAAATGATGTGTGAAAAAGATGCTAGATTTGTTCATAAGTATGTGTGGTAGTTAACCACTAAGACATGATTTTTCATTTTTATGTATTTCCACATTTCAAGTCTTATATTTATGCTTCCTCTCAAGTTCATGATCTTTTTCCCATGTTATGGTTATGCTCACACCATGATATATTGTTCTTATCTATCCTCTTACTGGGATTATATATCACACCTTTTGATTTATATCCTTAGTTGTCTCCATATACTAAAGAGAGTACAAGTTCCAATAAGAATCTAGAGAAGAAGAAATTAAATAAATGTCTATGCTTGATGTTGTAATTATTATGTATGGTCCTCGTTTTCCCAAGACACTAAACCTTTGGATCCTCTATTTGTAATGATATTGTGTTTTTTATGTTTAAAATGATGTAATAGTAATGTTAGGAAAGGCAGGATCAATATAATAATGTCTTGGGGTATTATAATAAACCTGCAGGGAGATGATATTTGGACTATGTCATCACCAGTTCAAGAAGAATGAATTTTTTCCCTTCCCCCTCCAAATTGTTGGGACCCACACTGGCCAGTGGATGGTTTTTCAAGCCAGACGACTATAATAGGTATCACGTTATAGTGTATAATCCCTATTTTGGTCATCAACATACATGGAAAGATGTAGCTTCTCTCTATAGGTTGTGAACCTTGTAGAAATATAGTGTCCACAATTTTACAGTATCATATTATTGCATGGGTTAGTGAAAAGATTACATGATAATCAAGATCCTAAGAGGACAAGTGGTACAGGAATAAAAATTTGAATTTGGTTTAAAAAGTCCCCAACACTAATTCCCCCCCCCCAATGTTAGGAATATCCCAAACTAGTCCTCTCAAGGTTCCTATGGTGATGTGGGTAAAAATAATTCTTTTCCTCAAATCATCAAGCCATTGATGAATTGAAAAACTCAATCAAAATAATAATAATTATAATAACTATCACATATCATATGAATCATCCATCAATGAAATAATAATAATTTTAATAGGAAAAGGAAGATCAAATATCATAATTTAGGAAACTTGGAATTTTTTCCAACATGGGTTAACTACACCATAACACATCATATAATCAAGTTCCAAATAATACCTAATCTATTTTTTATGGTCTTCAAACTGTAAAGCATGAATGGAACCACTCTGATACCACGTAGTGATGTCCCGGACCTAGGTGCCGCTCAGAGGTACCCCTATCCCAAGGGGCTTTATGGCCTCAATAGAATCTCCTCATTTTCTAGAGGAAACTGACTAGCAAGGATGTCCTAGGCATTGTCTATGGGGAGGCTTTTCTTCATTACCTGAGTGTAGAATAGTGGATAAATTTAACAACAAGAAAATAGCGGAAGAATTATAAATATATGGTAAAATAGATAAAAAGTACAATAATAAACAACGAGAACAACTCATAATGATATAAAAGATATTATTATATGTTTCATGTCTCATTAAAAAAACATGGATACAAGGAATCATGAAATACATGCTTTAAAAAAGAAAAAAAAATAATCCAAAAACTAGAAAATCATCCCAAGTTCCATCCCAGTTATATTCCACCAATATTCATCCTATGAAATCAATAAATAAATTGTCCAATGTGGTATGGTTCCCCTTATAAACACCTTCATACATGTAATCATCTCATGTACCAATGATGGCATGAATAGGGTGTGAGATAAATCACTGTATTCCACCACCAATGATGTCTATAATATCTACTATGTGTAATATAAACTAAAAACTGTGAAAGAATATATTTATATATATATAGTTATAGTAGTATAGTAATGTAAATATTCAAGTGCCCAGTTCATCCGAATCTGGTGTCTGAACATGTAACCATTTCATTAATTAATTATGTTCTAGTTTATATAAGTCATGTAGTTATAACCATCACCGGCCTCATAACATGATAATAGTAGTGATAGATCCAAGAAAAAAAAATCATCCCGTAATTATAATAATAATTAAGAGGATCCAAGGTAATAAACATAGAATTATTGACCTCAGGGGTTGATCCAACTCAGGTAATAAACTATATCCTAGCTAATGAGAAAGAGATTAATCTAAGGTGCATCACCTAAGGAATTCCATAATAATGACTCTATCCCCGTCCAAGGAATTCATCCAACATAAAATGGGATAAAAATGAATAGGCCCAACGGTGTATCCAAGGTGTCTCATATCCATATACATCATTATAAAACCAAGGAGTGTACCTAAGGCATCCTAAAATAGTAATAATGATGGGATCCTATGGTTTCACACCGAGAATCCACAAGTAGTCCAATATTGGGTTCCAAGGAGGGTATAAACCTTAGAAACTAGCATTGATGCATCACAATGGTGTCTAGGAGTGCTCATGGAATTCCCTCGAGAATAAAATATGAGCTCAAGTCTAATAACTCCTATAATAATGTCTAGGTTTGTACGCATTCTACACTATATAATCAATTCATTTAATAAAATAGGCCATGTAATAACCACTCTATTTAATAATGAAAAGGGTTCCTTCCACACCTTATATTAGTGTGATAAGGATAAGTCACATGAAACCATTTATTAAATTAAATAAGTGATATTAAATTCATTAGGTTCACTCTTATTCCTTCCATAAGTATGTAAAGGTATTCAAGGGATGTGAAACCAAGACATTCTATTACATTTAATTGGGCTATGTCATATAAATAGTATACCTTACAATTAACCATTTAACAATTCATTATTAAATTTAACACCTTCCAAATAAGTTTCTAGTGATAAATACATGTATTAACCATTTACAATTCATTAATTTAATTAAAAAAATTACCTTTTTGAGGTCAAGTCACAGTCCACCTTAATGGTGAAGTAAATAGGCTTAACATGATACTAAAATAAAATTTATAGAAACACCCTACTTGGGGTGGTGAGTGTTGAAAACGTAACCACCAATGACGAATAATGTATTTGATGGGGGCCTTAGAACATGGTTATAACAACTTTAACTAAGGAATATGAATTAAATAAGCTATTCCCAAAGATATCATCATGCACACATGGTAATTTATAAAATGAAGAAACTTAAGGGATGAGTTATATACAACCTACCTCATAATCATACAAATTTCCTCATCCATTATCATCCTCTAATTTGTATTTGATTCAAAGAGATCTGAATAACTCATCAATTCCCTAAAAATAATGTGTATGAACCAGTGTTTCCGATGCTTTTCACCGGGGTTCGCGCATCCATCTTGTTCGAGGATAGCGAAGCTGTTTGTTGTCATGCATTCCTTATTTCCAAAGGTGGGTGGCATCCATTCTATATTCAGGGTTGTTTTCTCCATGATCGAAATAGGATGATAGGATTTTGGTCCTTCCTTTCATGGATTCCTCCTTAGAACTCGTCACCTAATATGTGTCTCCTTATAGATTAAGACGTTGTTCATGAAACTCTTCCTAGTTCCATATATTCATTGACCCCAGTTAATTACAATGATTCTTTCGGGACATTCCAAGGGGTCTAATCAGGTCAGAAACCTCCAGTTAGAGGAGTAGTCATTTTGGACATCACTGGTGTGTTTAGACACTAGAACACTGGCATGCCAGGGTTTCTTCCCCTTATTATAGGGCTTCTCGAGGGCACAAAATCTTGAGGCATTCCACATCAAAAGCGGGGAATCATATTTCATAGTCATGTATCTGAAGTTTTCCTCATATTCCTATGTTCAACACAGGGTATGCCATAGGTTTAACATCTAACGGAGATGGATCAGACAGATCTGAACCCAGACTAGAGCGGATCAGGTGAGTGAAACCCCTGTAGGGAACACTAATGTTGGGTCTAATGCATGGTTAGCTACCCGATTGTAGTTAAATTGAATGGGAAATGGGGTGTCATGATCCCACCGGGATGTAGCGGCCCGGGTAAGAATCAAAATGGATGATGGATGGTTAAGTAAATTGGGTGGAGAATGATATGGAGTCGACCCTAAGATGATGATGATATTGGGATTGAGTCTCAAAGTGACCTCATATGTATCCCCATGGTAGGAAATCAGAGTCCTTGTAGTTCATCTTATGATAGATTACCACTGATTGGGGATTTCAATGCCTTACTACTGGATGGGGTCATAATGGCTTACCACTGGAAGGGGTCACAATGGCTTACCACTGGATGGGATTTCAATGGCATACCACTGGATGGGGTTGCAACAGCTTATCATTGGATAGTGTATGCGGTTTAAAGTCATGTAAGATGAAAAGGGGGAATAAAGTTTAATGTCATGCATGAAAAAGGTGGTCTGACGCAACGGGAGTCAAAACCAATGGTTATTGAGATTGAACCTCAGGGAGGCCTCCTACATACCTTGCCTTTCTAGGGATCAAAGTCCACATAGTTTAGAAGGTGGGAACCGACATTAAGGGGGTCAGAACAAATGGGGTGTTGGGATTGAACCTCAGGGAGGCTTCCTACACACATTTCCTTGGAAAGTATCAAAATTCCACATTGTTCAGGTTGGTGTGGGTGAACTGACGTGAAGATGGTCAGGACCAATGGGTGGTGGGCTTGATCATCAAAGAGGTTTCCTAAATTCATTTAATTTGAAAGGATAAATGTACACATAGTTCAGGTGGTGGTAACTAACATGAAGGGGGTCAGAACCAATGGGGAGTTGGTATTGAACCATAGGGAGGCTTCATACACACCTCACCATGTCAAGGATCAAAGACCTCGTAGTTCAGGTGAAAAAGAAAAGGTCTTGAACCTAAAGGGAGTCTTCCAGCGTACCTTGCCTTGGAAAAGATCAAAGACCTTATAGTTCAGTTGAAAAATAAAAGGTCTTGAACCGCAGGGAGGCTTCCTATGTACCTCACCTTGGCTAGGATTGAATACCTCGTAGTTCAGGTGAAAAAGGAAAGGGCTTGATCCTAAGGGAGGATTCCTACGTACCTCACCATTTCAAGGATCAAGGACATAATAGTTCAGGTTGGGTTTTTGGTGATTACACTCTAGGATAACCCAAGAGGATGTCATGGTTGATGCTTACTCTAAGCCCACATGATTCATGCTGGGTGTGAGAAACAAGAGTCAGCAAAGGACTGAAGATCACGAGGAGGAAGGTGAATCTTTGGGAAGTGGAGAGGGGCATGTTTTTAGTTAGCGGACCAAAGAGGAAATAGGGGATTACGCGTGGTTAGCTACCTGAAGATATAGATATTGGGACTTAGTCAATGGTGGAGGAAGGAGTGGTGAAAAATCCCAGTGGGAGAGGGATTTGGCACCCCATAAGAGAGGAGGAGCAGGGATTCTACATTTTATACGAAAATATATGGACTTAAACCAGGGTGTTTTCCCTTTTCCACATGTACAGGTACCGCTCTGATAAAGTGGATTTCATTCCATGTAAGGAATGATCTCACTCTCTTTGAGACCAGTGGGCATAGAAAATGTCTGAGATGTGGCACCCCATGTGCAAAGCATGGGTTGGGGTCAAAATTTAAAATCATGTGCTGAGGACGAGGGTGCTTGTCAGTTTAACATCAGATAGCTTGGACGAGGTAGGTAATCTCCGCACCCCTTGGACATACATAACTGATACTCGCCATCCATTTAGGGAAGGAATTCCTCGGAAATGTCGTTTTTAGGGGGTGTCGTGAGGTGATCCCATTGGGTGGTCTACGTTAGCATGGATATGCGAAGAAGTAGTAGCCGTTAGCGTGACTATGAGAAGAAGCATGAGGCGAAGAAATGAAACGGGTAGAACTTCTCAATGGACCATGAAATTTCATTGGGAAAACCTGAAGGGATGCATGAGAAAAAGGAGTTGCATAGCAAAAAGGGGTATAGGTAGAACCCTTATGAAGCTCTGGTGCTCCGTGGAGTGGATAGGCTTTGTGAAGGGATGTGCTTCACAATGTGAAGCCGCCTAGCCTAGGTATGGGTAATACATGAATATGAAAGGTGCTTCATGAAGTCGAAATGAATTTGTAGAGAAAATTCTCACCATATAAGGGTGCCTTGTGATGCATAACATTGTGAGTCAATGTGCTTCGCGAAGCATAGTGACCATGCATTTGTATGCAGATCACATGTGTATAAAGGGTGTTTCACAAAGTATAAACACTTCACGATGACCCGATTCCCCTTAGGGATCTCTTTCCTTCGTAGAGGCTCATGGGATCCATGAAAGTCAATCCTATTTGAAGAGGGGAAGAATCCAGGCAAGGGGGAAGACACATTGCGATGCAAAAGTACCTTAATATTTTCATGGTTCGCAAAGAAAAAATTACTTGATGATGTGGGAGATCAGAAGGTGAATGGTCTAATAATTAGTCCTTTGGACCCAAGATGAGCCTGGTATATATATGCAAGAGGTTCCATGATGTAGAGCTCTCTCGGCCCGAAGATGGAGCTTGCTCTGCGGTGGGTTAGCAAACATTAAATGGGTTGGTGGAACATCCCACCTCCTTGCTCCACAGCGGGTTCACAAAGAGAGAACTTTGCACCGACCCAAAGGCTATGGGGCTCCATGACCAAGCTTCACAAGGTATCCCCTTTTTCTCTCCTTTTGTTCTTTCTCTTACTTTATTTTTGCGTCAAAAAATTCCCCACTCCCCTTACACATGGATCCAAGGAGAAAACGATGTTCAAAGTCAGAGGGTATACCACAAAAATTCCTTAGTCAATCACGAAGCTAACTCACTAAGGGAGCTTGCGAGGCTTAGTGTTGTGCACAAGAAGGCATGCCGTGAAGCTCACCATATATCAGATGCATCGTGAATCTCCTAGGGTCCTCACCTATAAATATGGGAGCTAACCTCTATTTTTTCCATTCTCTTATTTGCATTTTTTTGGCATGTAGCGCTCTTGATTCGCGAAGCTCCGCGTACTCTGTGATTACTCTCCATGAATCGGGCCTTCTCCTTTGTAGAGCATAGAGATTCTTTTACTTCCCACTGGTGTTCTCCGTAAACATGCTTCTGAAGGCTGGGGCAGGCCTCCATGAACATCCTTAGCAACCGATCTCTGTGAACATGCCTCATAAAAGGGCTTCGTGATCCAAACCCAAAGAACGCTGAAACTTGATGACCGAATGACTCACCATGAATCAATTATGGGGTTCCTTGTGGACGCTTCCCAAAGGGAGGATATAGAGAATAGATTGGGCTTAGGGGAGTTTATACGGAGCCACTCCAACCATGGGTCATTGGTGGAGCTACTGTCCGCAATCCAAAGGAACTATATGCTATTAAAGAGGCTTACTTTGTATGGATTTGGGATGAGGGATGACATATTCAACACTGAAGCCAATAAGGATGAGCTAGCCTACTAGTTCTAAAGCACGTTGTGTCTACACTAATGGTTCAGGGCAGATGACGGCCATTCCTTAGAGGAATTCACACTCATCAATTGTGATTTTTTGTACCATCATCTAATCAATATTTACAAGAAGGAATTTAAGCCAAAGACATCCCCCCTCTATACCAATTGATCATGAAGGGTGCTTTGAGGAACCTGGAGAAGGGGTGGTCTGATGAGTGGGACCTGCACTAGGGTGGAAACTTCACAAATGATTGGGACTGGGCCTACTAGGTAGCTTCTTCATGTGAAGAGTTTTGGGATGAGCTGAGGAGAGCGGGAATATATGAGGTACCTGGGGACTCCCAATTTCACATTTACCTACTGAAATATTTGATGCCAGATTTGTTGACCAGGTGTTCATCGAGGACCAATACCTTCCACTTACACCAAGGGGAGTTCGAAATTAGTTTATGGGAGGCGCACCCGATCTCAGGGGTCCTGATACTGGGGGTGATGTATGATGAATTCCTCCCATTTATGGGTTCGTGGGAGCATATAAAGAAAATTACTCTACTGTCAATGGTACTGATGGAGTTGTTGCTGGGAGAGGACAAGGAAGAAGTGAGCGACGTCCACTTCAGGAGGTGGTTCAAATAGTTTCTGAACGATTCAGAAAACAGACAGTTTCTAGTGAGGCCTTGTACATGCCCAAAGGGGGCTCAACAGGGAAAGGAGCACTCTTACTGGTGGCTCCTGGAGGACATAAAATGGAAAACCAGGGGGTTCTACGTCATCACTGAGCAGCAACCGGTAGTCAGGCTAGAAGCATTCATCGCTGCCCTCATCTGTGGTTGGATCCTGTTGGTGAGGGGTACAAACATGGGCGTGTGACCAAGCACATTTATCGTGGCATCCATGTTGTAAAAAAGAGGGCGGGTGAACCTCAGAAACCCAATGTTCGCCAAGATGTACATGATTCTATGGAATATCAGTGAGGGAAATAGGTCATAGAGGATATGTGGGACGTTCCACCTCTTGTATGCATGTATAGAGGCGCATATTAGGGGAGTATACAAATATCTGAACCCCCTCTCCCCTCTAGGATAAATCTTCCATTCTTCCATTCAGAATGTCACGGGGAGCTTTTCGGATAAACTGACTATGCATGAAATTATGAACGGCGTTTGGAAGATAGATAAATTCAACATTCACCTGTTCATGCTACCAACAGGTGCTTTACTGATGACGGACAAGGGAAGGAAGTGAAATAGTCCTATCTCCTGGCCTTTTGAGGCAGAATTCTGGTGGAAATAATAGACCATAATCCTCTCTATGAGCTGTAAAACCCGCACTTATTTTCTATTTAATTTTGGTGTATGAAATGGATTACCCCACAAATCTATTTTGGGGTACTCTATGAGGAACAAATCTACGTGATATGAAAGATGTGGATCATGTTCACCCAGGAGGATAGAAGGATGTGGAATAAATTTCCTCTACACATGGTTGTAATTGGATTGGTGAAAGAGTATGCCAAAAGATGGGAGGCAGCCTACCTGGGGGATTTTTTAAAGTATCCAACCATTTGGGTCGGTGATGGAGTGCCTTCCCAAACTCGAGGATGAGGCCAAAAGATGGAAAGAACACCCTATGGTGGTGGGTCTACTATGATAGCAAGGCCCGTACCGGCAGAGGGAGGGGCAGTAATAGTGGATCTAGTAATGGAAGCAAACTCTGTGGGCTTGAAAAAATTGAGTTATATAGAGGGAAATCCACTGAGAGGATTCCGTAGAATACCCACCCAGGATCTAAGGAAGTGGTTGTGCCATATAGACATGTTTGAGAATGCTGACTTCTCGGATGCCTACGATCTCTAGGATGTCAATAGGCAATTCCTTGGCCCGTTCGAGATGAGGAAACACTTGAACCACCTTGGGATGGACTGGTCAAGAATTGGCCTTATCTGGGATGGCTTTGCAGTATCCTAGCAGGAGGCAGACCAATATATGGCAGAGCTAGATGAATTTGTGAACTCCCAAGGTGCCCCGTGTCTAATGATAGACCGGGTGAAGGATCTATTGAATCAGATATCCCCCTACAGTTGTCAGCTGCCGAACTGAGGGAGCACATTCTTTTTCTGGAGGAATCAGATGAGTCCTCCAGGTAAAGGATGCCGGTAGAGGGATCCTATTGGAGGAGGGATAAGTTGGTGATCAAGACTTGGAGATTGATGAATTTGTAGAGGCCCCAGAGGTAAAACCTCAAGACCCTTCCTCTGGGTCTGCTTCAAGGTCATTTTGGACTCCTTATTAATACTTGAACTATGCAGGAGGGTCTCATAAATAGAACCCATTCTCGCCCCTCAACAGATGCAAGGGAACATCAGGATCTACACCTACGGCTGCATTGATTACCACGTCTAGTGGGGACAGGACACCTGAGGTGGCTCCTCCAAAGCATTCAGTCTGTCCGACAAAATACGGGGGGACACGCCTCGGGGTCCAGATGGTGCTAACCCAAGAGTGAGACCATAAACTAGATCTCTTTAATTCTTCCCTACCAAATTCATGATTATCACCCATTGACTATGTCAACTAATGTCCATGCACTTTTTTGGTGTGCATAGTTCTTCAAATGGTGTGGTCCACCTTGGAGAGGTTCTTCGAGGCTTCTAGCAGCACCTTTCACAGGGGAATGCCACTGATTTTGGAGGAGGATATCTAGACCGACCATGTTCTGATGCCCCCAATCACTGGTGGACCTTTACTGGGGATGAGACTGATATTATTGAGGTGGGGTCTGATGATGAGGATTGATCAGACTGACTGGGTCCCGCCATACCTGATCAAACACTAGAAGTGGACCCTTCTGATGAGTTCTTGGGGGAGTTCCCCACATATGAGCCTAATGACCATGCTGACTAGGATGAGATGACCTATGATGAATAGGATAGTAAAATTGTATATCGTTGATCATGGAAGGTGATCAAGCACTTCATTGATGAAATCCCCCAAATGTGAGGGTTGGATGAGGTGGATAGACTTCTCTCATGGCTGCATTAACAGTGTGCTAGGGGAGTGGATGCCTGAAGTCCCCACTTGCTTGTTAGAGATCCTATGGAGGAGAGGATTTTAGAGTATGGTCATGGCCTTCTTGTGGGATGGCAGCAGAAGAAAGTAGTTAACATTAAGAGGCTCTGACAGGCTGAAGATGAGATTCAACTGCTGCAGGTCCGGGTGGATAAGCACTCAGCCTACCTTGATGCGCAATCAGAGCTAATATTGTGATTGAGGGCCCAGTTGGTAGAGGCCAAGGAGTGCATGAAGCAGGAATCCTAAGAGATGACTGTGCTCCAGACCAACGTAGAGAAGGCCCAGATTGCGACTGATGAATTGCGCCCCATTGCTTCTGAGGAGGAGCAAGAGCTGAATAGGGAGCATAAAATCCTAGATTCCACAATCCAAAGGGTGGAAGAGATGAAACTTTATTGTGATAGGGTTAATCCATCTGAGGGTGGGATAAACCCTTAGGTGCGGTAAGGATTACAAACCCTCAAACACATTTTCATGATTCGATTGTTTTATACCACTTTCATATATGAGTTTCATTATTTTTATTGGTTTTACACTCATCTGTTATATTCATGAAATTCTTGGTGATCAATACCTAATCACACATGGATTGATCCCAATATGAGAAAAATGGGATGGTTTCCATGCAATTTCATCTGAATATAAGGGTGTCGACCATGCTTCAGGAATCCGGGGTTTGAACAAACATTCTAGATTTTTGGGAAGAAATGAGAGAGGCCCGATTGGAGGATGAGAACCTTAATACAATCAACATTTCGTCCTTCTGATTGTGCTCTAGTGCACGAGAGGGGCAACACCAAGGGAATCTGACTTAATCTGAACATAGGTGAACGGAAATTGTGAATCACGATACCAAAAGACTGGAACATCATAAGGGTGGTGTGACAAAAGAGGATGATTATTGACCATGTTCAAAACACAGTATCCATATTGTGTTATCCTAGAATGTGAATAATAGATGAGGGCTGACGGTTGACCATGTTCCAAACATGGGTCCTGACTCAAAATGTCATCCATTAGCCTTTCGAAATGCTATCCTAGGACATTAGGCAAGCCATAGGCTGAACATCCAAACTGTTAGGGGGTTCTTTCAGACGTTAAAGAGGATGAGGTTCAAAATATGAGGAACACAAAGCATGAAGTGTGGAGTCATGGGCTTTTCGAATAGAGTCCAGCCCTCTTGATGTTATGCCGCTATGGAGGAGAAACATTACATGGATGCATCAGTAAAATCAGGGATCATAACTACACCCGAACAGGACCTATTTAGAAAGGGATCTAGTTCATCCCATGATTAACATGGGGCATCCTGAACTTGTTTAGTTTAGAATCATAGTTTAGTGTCATAGATATCAAACCAGATGGGGATAAGTTTTGGGAGGCACATGGTGTGAACTTTTCAAAACCTGACATGAATGAGGACCCATGAGGTTCTCGCCACACCACACGATCCCAAGGGAGTTCAGACCGAGGGGCCAAAAGAGAGGGGACTGGATTTTTGGATTCTTAGGGCTGGACCCGGATAAAATGGGTCTGGACCTTCCTTTGTATCCCATTAGAATAGGAATAAATTCGTACGTAGTTTTAGGAGAGACACGGTAGGATACCTGTTTCAGAGGAAATTAGGTTGTGTGGGTCTAGCCCTTGCACCGAAAGAAGTTGTATTTGATAGATCTTGAAAGTACTTTAGGGTGAATGTGCGCCCTTTATTTATGTGATGGACCTAGGATAGAATGTCCATGTATCGCCACCAGAATCAAGTCATAGGAAGGCATTGAAAAATGGTATGGTGTGTGACCGATTCCAAACATGATGCCCCCTTGAGTGAGGATATTGCGGTGCAGTACCATATTTCATCATGTGTCCAGGATGATAATGTCATAGTTTAGGTTCATGTGATTGGACCAACCATGCATTTTAATGTCATGTAGTATAGATGTAATGGTTTAAAGTCATTTGGGACTAGGAATCATAGTTTAAAGTCATATGGATCAGAAATATACTGGATAGATTAGGTTTCAGAGGGAATTTGAATGGAATGATAAAGCATACACGACATGAATGAGGACGAGGTCCACATCATACCATGCACGATTTTGAGGAGGAAACCTTAGGTTGAGGGGCCAGGAAATGTTAGAGGATAAGGGGTAGAAGAAACTAGCTCCTAGTCGAGTTGGACCTGAAGACGATATGTTTGGGTGTTTCTACGTATCCCATGAGGATGGGAATCAAGCCACACTTTGTTCTTGAAGGTTCCCTTTAGCGTCATGCGGGACAACATAAAGTTTAATTTCATGTGGGACATGATGTAGGGGGGATAACTCATAAAAGGGGAGTACGTGGTGCGACAAATGCAAACCCAACATGAATGAGAACATAATCCCATACCATGCCACATGGTCCCATAATTTTTAGATCCCAGAAGGCAGAATAAAAGTGATAAATTAGTGGAACTCGAGATGGACCCAAATATGAGACGCCTAGGCGTTCCTACATATCCCATGGTAAAGGGAATCAAGTCATACGTAGTTCTGAAAGAGATATTATTTTAAGGTCTTAGAGCTCGGACCATGGAGAAGGTAAATCCATTCATGTAAGTGAAGACCTCAACCTAGTCCCTAAGCCCAAGTGAGTCAAACTCGGTGTGGTAAAAAAGGGAGGAAGAGGTTTTTTGCAAAACCTGGAATGCACGCTAAAGGGAGGTTGGTGTGGAGCCCCGAATGATTCCTTTACCATGGATTTTTTCTTCCTAACATGAAAATTGGAACTGAGGGATAGTTTTAGGAGTGTCAGAATTCTATTTAGACCTTATGGGATATAAAATAATGTGAATCATGTAACCAACATTCAAGGCATGAAGGGGCTAGCATAGAGATGGAGGATAACTGTTGACCATGTTTGAAACATAGCATCAATATCTCGTTATCCTGAAATGGGGACAAACAAATGAGCACCGAAACACTGGAAATATTCGCATCACGGGACTTGTATCGATTTTTTGTCTGAAACTGTCAAGGACATTGGCCCGTAATGGTTGCAGATCCCTTAGGCCAAGCATCCTTTCCATTTGGGGGTCCCTTTTTTGTGAAAGATAATGGAATCCCAAATAAAGAGAAATACAAAGCTTAAAAAGTGGATCGAATCATATCTAAATAGAATCTAACTCTCCGGGTTCTAGACCAGAGTACTCATGGTCTAATTGGTGAATCACCGAAGAGGGTAGAGGGGCCTGATATAAGGGCATCCATCTCAAAGAGATGAAAATAGGGAATGGTAGCGAAGGACTCTCAGGAGAGAGAGGGAGGTATATGGCGTGGTTGTTATAATCAAGACATGAATCGGGATACATGCCAATACCACACTATATACCCCACTTCTAAAGAATGTGGGCCAAGGGGGAAAATTATAGGGAGGTTTCTAAGAGATGGGGATGGACCCAAAGACCAGACATTCGGGCAGTCCTACGTATCCCATTATGGTAGGAATAAAGCCACATGTAGTTTTGGGAAATGGATGATGCAAATAAGAGTCAGATACACCAATGAGTGGCGTGTATGGAACAGTGAGTATCCTAACTTGAATAAGGACATGATTCTATACCGTACAACTCTAATTGAGTACTTGGGCTAGGGCCCAAAAAGGCCAAGGGGCCTGAGGCTGGGCCATAGACAAAATTTCATGGCCAACTTTCATTTTAATGTTATGTAGTGAGGATGAAGGTAGGGGTATGGAATCTCATTTGGGGATGTGTACTGCATGGTGAGTAACACGACGTGAATGTGGACATAATCTCGCACCACACCAGACAACCCTAAGTGATAACTTGGGATAGGGGCTCGAGAAGGCCAAGGGGCCTGAGGCTAGACCTCATATGGAAAGTCCTAGCCAGTTTGTAGTTTAACATCTTGCAGTGAGGATTAAGGTGATCTTAGTTTAGATTCATAGAACTAGGGCTGTATATTCCTAGTTTAATGTCATATACGTGGGACATAGAGAGTGAATAATCGTGCTTATGGAAGACCACAAAGCAACAATGATGATAGGGGACAACTATTGACATGGTTCATTACACAGTATCCACCCTTGTGTGACCAGAATTTAGGGAAAGCAATTGAGCATCAACCATTGACCATATTTCCAACATGGGACTTGTATCAATTTTTTTCTCTAAATACTCAAGGGCATTATCCCATAATGGTAGGAGAGCCCTTGGGCCGAGCATCTATGCTATTTGGGGGGCCATTTTGGATATAGAGGGTGATGGAAGCCCAAATTATGGGACCCGTGAAGCATTGCAGGGCCTGTACATGTAGGATGAAAGATAAATGAAGGAATGGATGTTTCAAGGGATATGTATGGCATTGTGAAATAGCCCAATTTGAATGAGGACGTGAGTCCGTACCAAACCACAAAATCCGAAATGAAAACTTGGGCCAGGGGCCCGATGGGATCGAAGGACCTATGGCTGAGTGTCCCAAACAACTGTAGTTATATGTCCTCTCATGCAGGAATTTACCTCATAAATCCTAAGCCCACGTGAGCAATGATCGGTGTGGGTAACAAGGAGTAGGATTAGGATATCTCCATCACATAAGGGTACGACAACTGGAATCACCCTCCCGCTCAAAGAAGACTAAGATTTGGAGAGATGGTGGGAGAGAATAAACCACTACCCTCCATGTTTAAGACATATAGTGGTTGTGAAAATGAAAAAGGATATTTGTTGATGAGATTCGAAATACAACATCAATGTCGTGTAACCTGAAATGGGAACAACAAATGGGCGTCGACTGTTGACCTTATTCACAACACGAGACTCGTATCGATTTTTTGTCATAAATCCTCGAGGACGTTGGCCCATAATATTAGGTGAACCCATAGGCCGAGCATCCATGCCATTTGGTGGTCCCTTCGAGTGTGAAAGATAATGGGAACCAAAATGATGGGGTGTGTGGAACATGAATGCACCAGTGAAATTTCAAATAGATTTGGATAGGAGAAGAGAAATAGATCTTTATGAGAGAGAGATACATGGAATGGTCATGATGAACTTGATGTGAATGAGGGAAAAGTCTTGTGACACACCATGTGTTTCATCCCAATGGAAGGTCCTGAGGTTTTGGGGCTGGGCCTATGGATTAAATTTCTAGGTGGTCCTACGTATCCCATGAGTATGGGAATCAAGCCACATGTAGTTCTTATTGGGCCATGTAGTTTTGCGTCATGCGGTAAGTATGTGGGGGTATTAGAAGAACAAAGTAGGGAAAATGGTGCAATCATCATAAACCTAACATGGGTGGGGCTAAAGAAGACTACACAACGCCAGGTGAGATCCTCCAAAAGAACTATGCCCAGGAAGGGATAGTCAAAGAGGGAGATGAGGCTGGACTGAAGATGAGGCATCTGAGCATCCTACATATCCCCATAGGATGGGAATAATGCCATACGTAGTTATTAAGATTCATTTTAAAGTCGTGCAGGATGATGCACAGTTTAATGTCTTATAGGACTGGATAGTTTAATGTCATTCTAGAGCATCATGCAGTTTAGGGTCGTATGGGACCGTACATTTTAAGGACGTGCAAGACCGTAATGCAGTTTAGGGTCATACAGGACTATCACTTTGTGGTAGTATAGTATTGTATAGTTTATGGTCATGCTGGACCATACTATAGTATAATGTCATTCAGTACCAGATGGCTCAAGCAAAGTATTTCCGATGGAACTTGGCCTTGCTGGGAGGAGTTATATGCTCGCCATTCATGGTAACCAATGAGTGTTCACCAATGGAGTAAACCATGTGAATGATGTAAGGGCCTACCCATTTGGGATCCATCATGGGTGGTTTCCTGCCAGGTATCATTGGTTCCCTCGTGGCCAATACCAAGTCACCTTGCAAGAAGGTATGGAGGTGACCTTTCTTGTTCAAATCTCTGGGTATCTTGTTTTAATGCCTTTCCAGATTATACAGGGCATGAAGCCTATTCTCGTTGAGCACTTCCAACTCAACTAGATGGATTTTGAAAACTTTATTTGGAACATTCTAATCAAAGAGAGTTGTGTGCAATGAGGCCAATTGAATCTCGATAGGAAGAACAGTATCCATCCCATACACCAGGGTATATGGGTTCGCATGGGTGGAATTATGAGTCGTCGTCCAATAAGCCCTGAGGAAATTGGGGAGATTGTCTGGCCATCACTTCTTATTATGACCTACCATTTTCTGCATAATGTTAGAGAGGGTCTTGTTAAACACCTCAATCTATCCATTTTCTTGTGCATGATAGTGGTAGGTATGGTTATAACAGATGTTGTACTTATGGTACAATTTCTTCAGCTCAAATTCTCATATGTTCATGTCGTTATCGGTGAGGATGGTGTGAGGAACTCCAAATTGGTAGATGATGTTAGAACACACAAAGTCAATGATAGAACTGGCCTTGACCTCCTTGAGTGAAACTACCTCTGCCCTCTTGGAAAATAAATATGTAGCCGTCAGGATGAATCTGCACTGGTGAGTTGTCGCCGGTGGACATGGTCCCACGACATTAAGTCCCCACACCACAAATGGCCATGAGTATTTCGTGAAGTGGAGAGGCTATGGATCCTGATGCATAATGTTCGCATGGATTTGGCACACATGGAATCTCTTGGAGATCTTTATGCATTCATTCATCAAGGAGGGCCAGAAGTACCCCAATATCTGGATCTAGTGAGATAGCTTCAGCCTGGTCTGATGAACCCTGCACGACCTGCGTGAACCTCTTGCATGACCTGAGAAATCTTAACTCCTTGAATGCAAGGGAGGAGAACCCTATCAATCTCATTCTTGTAGAGGATTTTCTCATAGCCCAGGCTATGATGGAGGGTGAACTACAACGCACGATATCGGATTCACTCGCGCTTGGCCATATCAATCGGGAGGTAACCATTTGGGAGATACTTGACCAAGAGGGCTCTCCAGTTGGGAGTCAATTCAATCACTGCATTTGGGGGTCCTGATGTGTAGGATCTGGTGGTAATATCGCTCCCCTGAATGTCGTCATCGTCGTTTGTGGTTACAGGAGCAATGACTCTCTGATGTGCCATGTGGATAATCAGATCATCCTACTCAGGTTCTGCAAGTGATGCAGCCAGGACGGCTTGGGCATCAGGTCGGCCATTCTGAAATCTAAGAACATGAGTAACTTCTGGTCGAGATGGGAACTAGGCGATTAGCTGGAGAGTGCATTCCAACAATGGTATGACCTCTGGTTTTCTAACTAAAAAGTCACCATTGATCTGTTGATGACTAGTTCATAGCCCCCATTCACATGAAAATGGGGCCCATCAATCTCAAGAGCTAGATTGAGGCTAGTGATGAATGCCTGATACTCTACCTCATTGTTGGTGTAGCCTTCTGACAATAGGAATGAGTTTAGAAGGATGGTGTGTGCCAGGGTAATGAAGATGATACCCAGGCCTACTCTGTTGAGACTGGGGTCAATGAGCCTTCTACCAGTAGGGCTCAAAGATTCCCCATCGAAGTGAATCTCCCAGCATGACGTGGCTTGGTCTATCGAGATCTAAGGGCAGTTTAGTAGGAGCAGGGTGGGTAACAAGAAAGTCTGACAATGCTTGCACCTCAATAGCTTTCTGAGGAACAAAAATGATGTCGTACTACTGGAGGATTACCACCCACTGATCTAGATGACCTATCATCATGGGATGGTTCAATATGTACTTCAGTGTATCCTATCGGGACACCAACTGTACCTCGTGGTGTTGTAGGTAATATCGAAATTTTTGTACTACAAATACCAGCGCAAGGAAGCACTTTTTGATGGGAGAGTATATGGTCTACATATCGAGGAGCATATGGATGAGGTAGTAAAGGTTGTTCTCCGTCCCATAATTGTTTTTTTGGGCAAGAAGGCACGGAGATATCATTCCAGGGTTGTCACATAAAGGGCTGGTGGATTTCCAGAGACCAATGGCATTATGACTAGAGGCTGGAGCAGATACAGCTTGATTTCCTAGAATGAATTCTAACATTATTCATCCCCCTCATAGAGTGTTCCTTTCTCCATGAGTTGAAATAAGGGCTTACACTTGCTGGTTAGATTCGCAATGAATCAGCATGTGTTGGCTAAGTGGCCATGAAAACCTCGAAGATCTTGAATGTTTCTCCAAGGAGACATCTATATAATGGCCTTGATCTTCTCTGGGATGATCCCAATACCCATGTATATGAAGACGAAGTTGAGAAACATTCTATAGGTGACCCTAAAGGCACACGTAAATGGTTTCTTCTTCAGGTAAAAATAATGAAGGAAGATCAAAATGTTTCCAAGTACTTTGAGATGGTCCTGACACTGGTAGGATGTGACCACCATATCGTCCACATAGCGTTCCACCAACATTCTTCGGATCAGCAAAAATATGCAATGCATAGCCCTCTGTTTGGTGGAAACTGAATTCTTTAAAACAAAGGGAATGAAACGGTAACAAAAAGTACTTCGTTGTGCCCCAAAGGATGTGAACTCCTCATCCTCAGAGTCTATTCGGATCTGGTTTTCCTTGGAGTACCAATACATGAAGGAGAGGTATTAGACACCAGTTGTAGCGTCAATCAACATCTCTATAATAGGGAGGGGAAAACCATCCTTCAGATAGTGACGTTTGAGATCCAGGACGTCAATGTAGACTCTGATATTCCCATTCTTCTTCCTGACTTGCATAATTTTGGCAAGCCATTTGGGGTACTAGGCCTCCTTGATGATATTATATCTGATGATCTTATCAACTTCCACCACTACCATGGCACTATGAGAAGGGTGCATCTTTCTGGGAGGCTGCCTGAATCCACAATGATTTGCTGGGAGACCAAGGCAGTGGACAACTACCTGAAGATCTAGTCTTATCATCTAGTCATAACATCAGGAGAATGCATCACAATGTTGTTTCAAAAAGTCTATGTATTGTTATTGCTCCTTAAGGGGCATGGAAGAACTGATTAATGTGGGTTTTGGGTCTTCCTCTCTACCGATGTTCACCTGTACCAACTCATCAACTGTGGTAGAGATTCCCTCTACAAAGGTGGGAGGAGCATCCTCCAAATCCTCTTATCCACTTATAATGGAGGGATCCTCAGTATGAGGAATTGCTTCTGTGTAGGAAGATCTCGATGAGAGGATGGTACCAACCTGAGCGGTAGTGTTCACTGCATCGGAGGAATCTTGTGCTTTCATTACCATAGCGATGAAGGTTGTTGATCCAATACCATCTTCCCTTTAGCCCAAGGGTCCACGCTTGATGATATCAAAGCAATAGTGGTGTGTTGGCTTGATCTGGTAATTTCCAGACTTGTGGAAGAAGTATGTAGGATGTATTTCCATAGCCATGGGGCGGAAATCTCGATACCTTTTGGGGGTAGAAGGTTCTAGGATCACCTAAGCTTGATTTGTATAGAAGTATGAGGTGATCTTTTGGCATCTCTTAGGTTAGGGAATGTGTTCCCCCTCATCACAAAAAAAATAATTGAACCATGTCTGGGGTCATAGCCTTCAATCAGTGGATTGTAAAGAAGTAGGAATCATCTAGATCTATCCACATGTCAGTTAATGTCGTGACATGCTCGACCTCGTTGGTCTGAATCTACATGTCCTTGCTCTGGAAGTAGTCATCTTCAAGATATCACTCCTCACAAGAAGAAATTAAAGATTTTTCATCTTGAAGCATTCCCACTCAACCATTAAGAGAGTACTTGATTCACTGGTGATATGATGACGGAATCGCCGCATGTAGGTGGAACAATGGCCTTCCCATCAATTCATTAAAGGCGGTGTCCTGGGAGACTAACATAAATTTGGTCCTAGAAACTAGGCTGCCAAACTGGTACTTCAAGAGGATCTTACTGAACGATATATGTTCCATCCAGTCATAACCATGGATTCTTAGGTTAGAGGGACTCAGATCATCTTCAGACAATCCCAGATTTCACAGTTTCTGAGTCGGGATTAGGTTAATTTCAGGGCCTGTGATGATAGGGCTACGATGAACCTCCATTCGATTGAACTAGCCGGTGATTTATAGTGGGAAAAGGTTCCCATGTATGGATGGGACTTTATCATTTCTGGAGAATGAAATAATGGCCTAGCATTCAGCATTCTCGACCACTTCACCAGGAAAGGCTTTTGTGGCTTCTACTTCTGTCTCAAACTAGAGGGGGAATCTTAAAGCCTTAGTGAGTGCCTCACGCATGTCTGACGAGAAGAAAATGGCCTCAAGGATGGAGAGCCTTGCTGGAATGCTGGAAAGATGCTTAAGAACATCGTACTTCCATGCCAGTCATGAACATCTACTTGCAACAGGTCACTCTATAACAGGAGGTGTGGTGGGTCCTACCAACTGGACTGGTGGATGACTAGTACTAGGAATATCCCACTTCTCAATAGTCTAAGACTATAGAGTGGCTACCAGATGAGGGCCATACGACTGAGACTAGCCTGTAGCAGGGTGTTACTGGTCACGGTATAGTCAGGGTGGCTCTGCCTGATCCAGGAACACGAACGGCAGTGAATGTTGGCCTGATCCCACAAGATGAGAAGGTTTTCCATGCTAAACTCTACGATAAGCATGCTTCCTAGTTTTGGTAGAATGCACATCCTGGATGGAATTTCTAACTTAGGCACTCTGATGACCCATATATCTATCTATCCATCGACGTTGGTGACGATAGGGGATTTGGGGAGGACTCGCCTAGCACTCCTCATCGTAAGGAATTATTTTCAGATTTACCAGCTCTACGGTGTTAACCGAGGAATACCCTTGACCCTCAATCGAAGATTCTTCTACTACTGGATGGATTCAAGGAGGTATCTCCATCTCCGGGGGCATTAAGTCACTGAGATTATGGGATGACGATGGCAATGGCGGGGGACTTTTCTTTCCCTTGAGTCATCGGGTTTTGATCTTCTAGGAATAGGACGACTGAGAAGATGATGTAGAGGTGGTGGTTGTAGATTATGAAGGCTCTGGATGATTCAAGCACCCCTAGATGACACCATGGGTATGGGTGACTATTTTTTGAGCTATATGGTCATCATACTTCTGGGATCTGTGATTAGAAACCTGATGCCACTCGCCCTCATTGTCGTTGCTGCTATCTGGCCTCACGAAGATGCATTCCACCTATGCTAAAGCATGGACTAAAAGAACTATGTTGTTATCTACCTGGCCTTGAAGCCATTATTTTAATACATAACACTTCTTGAGATTGTTCCCCATGATCCAGTGGTTGGGGAAGTAATTAGGGTGTTCAGTGAGGTTCGCCTCTTCCGGCCCTCTACACTCAAGAAAACATAGAATCCCTTGCTCCAAGGCTCTACAGAAGTAACCGGGGACCTGTTCCTCATTGAATGAGTAAGTATGTTTTCTCCTATCAAAAAATTGGTCCCTTAGTGCATGACCCTGATGAGGGGCTTGAGTACCCTACCAAGGAGGTGGAGCTTGGTTATCTTGCCTGGTTGGTGGTGGTTCATTGTACGGGGGCAACTGCCAATTCTGAGGAGGGTGCTACTGGGTCGGTGGTTGTGCCTAAGGTAGAGGGCCTCTGCGAGACTATGTTGGCGGCTCATTTGGAAACAAATCTAGTCACCTGGGGGATCTCAATTTGGGCCACTGCGATAGGCTCATCCCTGGCGGCCCTTCTCATGGGGATCGTAGGAGGCAACAGACATGCCTGCTTGACCTATTGTAAGGCTTCCTCTAGGCACTGGGTCTTATCAGAGAAGACACTGAATACCCCTGGATATTTTTGGGTGATCAGAGAGGGGACCAGATCCATCTTTACATTCCCTATGCACATCGTCACCAATTGCTCTTAAGTAAGTGGCATGACAAGGGAATACGTGAGTCCCTTCCACCGGGAGACAAAGTCGACAATGCGATCATCAGGACTCTACTATCACTTGAAGTGGTACGTGATACTTTCTTCCACATGGTGGAACTTAAATGGTGGAGGAATTTCCTATGGAGGTCCTCCCAACCGGTTACTAATCCGATGGGGAGCTGGTTGTACTCAATAAACACAGGCCCTTCCAATGTCTGCCCAAAACTTCGGAGCTTGGAGGCCTCCTACTGCATTGGAGTTCCCAACATGGGGACACACCTTGAGGTAAAGTGGGACAGGTGCTATGGTGGGTCCCATGCCCCAATTAAGGGGGAAATGTGAGATTCCGAAAACCCTGAGGTGCTGGCATATCATCCACCCATGCTAGATAAGGCTTTCCATCGGGAGGGAGCATCACATGTCTCATCTCTAACACCTTGATATGAGGTTTCTTTAATATGATAAGGCGGCCCAAAGGCTCATGGAGAGGATGGTGGAATGACCTACGAGATAGCTGGGGGAACCCGAGCTGCGTCTAGAGGGTTTCTACACTTTTCAGGGGTATTGAGCGAGACATACCGCACCCTCTTGCCGTCGGTTATAGCCTCAACCCTATCTATGTGGGAAAGAAGTTCAAGGTAAACTGGATTTAATTATCCAAGGGGAAGTTTTTCTTGAACCTACTGTCCCGGCCTAGGATCGTCGTAGTCCAAAAATTGCTCTGTAGCGCATTCAACAAGGTGGTCGTTGATCACGTTCTTCTATTCGGCGAGTTGCTGACGCAACACGGCTTTCTCAGTGTTTTCCTCTACCTTCTGGATTGAGCCAGATGTGTCGGAGGTTTTGACATCTCCAAGGAGTTCTTTTCCATTTTTGGGATTCTAGATGAGGAATAATTCCTCGGTGGGCCTTGTGAGACCCAGCAGGATTCTCTATTGTTGAGTAACCCTCCCCATTGGATCCATTAGTTGTGGCATGCCTTCAAGGGGTAGGTCCTCTGGCTCATTCTACTCTTCTGATAGGCTATCCATGTTGACCGCAGCTCTACCCAGGGGCATGTCCTTGATATCACATGGCAGGTTGGGCTGCTGCCAGATAGGATTGAAGAGGAGGTCAACATATTGCCCTTATCCATGGATCTTCACATGGGGGAATCGTCTATGATAATGTTGTGGAGTACCTTGACACTTTGGACACATATTTTCTAGATGGCCTTATTGTGGGATGGTGACTCATGGAGTTAAACCATAGGGAGTGCAGACAGATCAACTAGATGGAATTTCTCACCAATGTCTTCAAAATGTGATTGGCTCTTTGGATAATCCACATTCTAGTGATGAAGGTGGAAGTTCATCACCGAGAGGGTTTGAAAGAAACCCTCAAATTCATCTAGGGTGAGGGATTCTGGAACATAGAAATTCGGCGCTGCCACGTGACAAAACATCTCAGGGAAGTGGTCTGCTGCGAGGATATTCCGTAAGCTCCGTGGCTCAGATTTAGGGGATGGCCCTTCATGGCCACACTCATCAACCATAGGTAGATGGGGAATGGGTATTGGTACTGAAATAGTCCATTAGGATGGTAGGTTAGACGATTGAGTGTATGGAGAGCGAGCTGAAAATGCCACATCTCGAGCTATCCTCTGAAGAGTGAAGTGACTTAGCCATGACGTCGTGGTAATATGGGTTGATGACCACAATTTATGGCATGGGGGTTACAGCTGCTGGTGGTGGACCACGCTGTTTCTCGTCCACCATTTGTCCCTAAAATATCTCTCTCTGATCTCTATTTGAGGTAGAGAGTGCATCGGGAAATGATGGTAGCAATTTCATAACCATAACCTATGGAGTTTCCAGATTTTCAACCTCCTGGAAATACCTACAGAGGGAGTTGATAATCTTATGAAGCTCACATTCTAGGAGTACTTGGCCAATGTGCCTTGTTCCTACCCCCACCCATGACATGGAGGACCTGGGCTAGGGTCCCATCATTGAGTCTTATTCGGCTTCTGAATCTGAGAAGAAATCCAGTTTGATCTCAGTCTGAATCTTATTAGTGTTCCTTTTATGGCGGTGACAACCCTCCCTCCTGCCTCGGGATGGTTCTTTAGAATAGGGAATATTTCCAGCATGAGGAGTTCCTTCAACTATACTGGTGCTGGGGTAGAGAATACTTCTCCCTGAGTAAGCCAGGATGTAAAGATCACTGGGAAAAATATCAAAGGGGTTATGGGGACGTCCTCTATGGGATGTGTTAGAGAGGGTAGGACCTCTGTTTGAGCCCATAAGAGCATGGGTGGGACCACCATTCTTGTTTCACCTAGTGACATCAGTTCAAGGAAGGTCCTCATACAGGTCGAGCTGAACACACGTAGGGACTCTATGTTGGGTGCAGCTGAAGTGAGGGGAGCCTTCACCCCTCTGGTTTCTAAGGATAGAAGGACCTTCACTGGCTACTATAAGAACATGGGGATGGACCCCATGCTAGATATTTATTGGATGTGAAACGTCCCCACACCGGCGGTCTGTGGAAGGTGGGATGACTCCATACCTGATGTAATGAGCACAAGAGAGGCTTTCGTGCTTAGTGACACTATCGCGGGGAGGTCCCTTATTCGAACTGAGGATAGCACGAGGAAAACCTCCATATCGAACTAAGAAGTGGGGAAGAACCACTTTATCCATGGTGGTGGTACGAGGAGGGACTCCATACTGGTGGCGGCCATTACCTATACTAGCCGTCGAGAGAGTCGGCCCAGACTACCCATGGGGAAGTTGGGGCCTCAATCCAGGTTGTTTATACAAGTTCCCATACTCTGAATACACAAGGGGGTGATGATATATGTTAGTGGTGGCCTAAGCCATAGTAGTTGCTAACATTGATGCCCCTTGGAAGGCATCCTCCTCAGTATGTGATCGATGCTATTATATGGTTAACAAGACCAGGGAAAATGGTGCAGGTGCATGGCATACCTACTCCGCGACTTGTGGGACCAGACGACGATGTTGGTGCAACCTAGTGGGAGCCCCCCTTGGGGGCCCATGAAATGGGATCCTGACTGGGCGGGCCCACATATCTCCTACCTCATAAGAGTAGGGGAGAGGGTCATCGAGGCGTTTCAAGTAGAGGCTCCCAAAATTATTGTAAGTTGTAGTGGGGAGTAGTGTCACCATGTGTGGCCCTTGGGGGCGGCGTTGGAAGCAAGGCACATACGCCTCTAGATCCTGGTGGGCCATATCCCGAGTGAGGATAATCCCATCCTCCTCATACTAGTGTATGAGGTTTTTCATCACTCTCAAATGGATGAATTAATATAGGTAAATGGGGCGTGGGTGCCCAACATTTTTAAGCATGAAGATTGTTGCCGAAGTGGTGGAACAACGCAGGACTACCGCATTGGCATTGCCCCTTCCCCTGCATCGGTGGTCGGGTAGTGATCGAATTCCTGCAGTAGCTTGGTTCCGGAAAAGTAGGTAGATTAACCCATTAAGGATAAAAGGAATGTAATCGATGACCAGTGCCCCAAATCCATTCCATCTTCCATGGATAATAAGATGGATCAACGCTGACAATGTTGTAGACCGAGATGTCCAGTGTTTTGACTACACCAATTTTTGGTGAGTTTCACACCAGGCCCGCTGTTTTCTTGGTAGGACCCTGCACTAGGTAGCTAGATCTGGGGACACACTAGTCCACTAATGACTCATACATTACTATTCTCCATATTTAATAGAAGATATTCATGCTAGGATCACTATTTCTGTTTCTGAAACTTTTCTTTGGGGCGCACGAGTCCGTCTTGTTCGAGGACGGCGACTATGTTTGTTGCCACACATTCCCACTTTCCAAAGGTGGATGGAATCCACTCCATGTTCAGGGACATTTTCTCCTTGATCAAAATGGGTTGATGGGATGTCATTCCATCCTTCTGTGGATTCCTTCTCAGAACTCATCACCTAATTTGGGTCTCCCTTATAGATGAAGACATTTTTTTGATACTCTTACCAGTGCTATATCTTCATGTACACTAGTTAATTACACTGCTTCTATCAGGAAATTCCAAGGGGTTTGATCAGGGGAGAATCCTTCGGTTGGGGGAGTAGCCATGTTGGACATCACAATCATGTCTCGATGCTAGAACACTGGTGCTACTGGGTTTCTTCCCCTTATTATAAGGCTTCTTGAGGGAACCGAAGCCCGAGGAATCCCACATTGAATGTGGGGGATCATATTCCATAGGCATGTATATGAGGATTTCCTCAGCTTCCTATGTTTAACACAGGTTATGTCGTAGGTTTATCATCTATTGGAGACAGTTCAGAATGATCAGATCACTAGCTAGAGCAGATCAGGTGAGTGCAACCCCTGAAGGGAACACCAATGATGGGGATAGCATGTGGTTAGTAACCCAATTGTTGTTAAAGTGAATGGGGAATGTGGTGAAATGATCCCCCCATGATGTGATATCTAGGGTAAGAATCAAAATGGACGATTAATGGTTAAATGAAGTGGGTGGATAATGATATTGAGTCGACACGAGGACGATGATGATTTTGGGATTATGTCTGGAAGAGACCTCCAACGTATCTATGTGGTAGGGATTCAAAGTCCTCATAGTTCATCTGATGACAACATACTATTGATTGGGGATTTCAATGTCTTACAGCTGGATGGGGTCACAATGGAATACTACTGAATGGGATCACAATAGCTTATCAATGGATGGGGTCACAACAGCTTACCGCTGGATGGGATCACAATGGCTTACCTCTGGAGGGGATCATAATGGCTTAACGCTGCATGGAGTCACAATGGGTTTCCGATGGATGGTGGATGTTGTTTAATGTCATGCGGGACAAAAAGGGGGCATAAAATTTATTGTCATGCGGTACAAAACTAGTCTAACATGAAGGGGGTTCGGAACCAATGGTTGTTTGAGTTGAACCTCACGGATGCTTCCAACGTACCTTGCCTTGGAATGGATCGAATTCCATGTAGTTCAAGAGGTGGGAACCGACATGAAGTTGGTAAAAACCAATGGGTTGTTGGGAATGAACCTCAAGGAGGCTTCCTACGAACCTTGCCTTGGCATGGATCAAAGTCCACATAGTTTAGGTTGGTGTGGGTAAACCGTTGTGAAGATGGTCGGGACCAATGGGTGCATGGATTAAACCTCAGGCAAGCATCCTACATACCTTTCCTAGGAATTGATCAAATTCCACGTATTTTAGGTGGTGGGAACTAACATGAAGGGGGTCAGAACCAATGGGGTGTTGGGCTTGAACCTCAGGGTGGCTTCCCATATACCTCTACTTGGCAAGGATCGAAGGCCTCATAGTTCAGGTGAAAAAGAAAAGAACTTTATCCTCAGGGAGGCTTCCTACATTCATCGCCTTGGCAAGGATCAAAGTCCTCATAGTTTAGGTGAATGGGAAAAAAGGATTGAACCTTCAGAAGGCTTCTTACAAACCTCACCATGGCAAGGATCAAAGACCTCAAAGTTCAAGTGAAATAGAAATGGGCTTGAACCTCAGGGAGGCTTCCTACGTACCTTGACTTGGTAAGGATAAAAGACCTCGTAATTTAGGTTGGGTTTTTTGGGCCTACACTCTAGGATGCCCAGAGAGGATTTCATGGTCGATGCTTATTCTAAGCCAACATGAGTCATGCTCTGTGTGAGAAACAAGAGTCAGTAAAGGCCTAACGATCATGCCACAGATGGTGCGTTTGTGGGAAGTAGAATGCGGATTACACATAGTTAGTAGCCCAAAGAGGAAATATGGGATTACGCATTGTTGGATGCTTGAAGAGATTGATATTGGGACTTAATCTAGGGTGGAGGCCTGAGTGGTGACAAAGCCCAACGAGAGAGGGATTTGGAACCTAGGAAGAGAGGAGGAGTAGGGATGCTACCTTATGCAAGAAAAGATAGAGGCTTACACTAGGGTGGTTGCCATTTTTTCACAGACAGATGCCACTCTGATAAAGAGGTTTTCATTCCATGTGAGGAATTATCTCCCTTTCTTGGAGACCAGTGGGAGTAGAGAATCTTCGAGATGAGGAACCCCACGTGCAAGGCATGGGGTGAGGTCAGAGCTTAACATCATGTGCTGAGGATGAGGGTGCTTGGCAGATTAACTTCACGTAGCTAGGATGTGATGGGTTTGCTCTGCACCCCTAGGACTTACATAACTGATACCCACTAACCATTGAGGGATGTAAGGTATCAGCAATGTTGTGGTTGGGGGTGTCGTGTGGTGATCCCATTGGGGGTCCATGTTTGCATGGATTTGCGAAGAAGAAATAGATGTTAGAGTGATATGAAAAGAATCATGAGGTGAATAAACACAATGGGTTGCACCTTCCAAGGGACCTTGAAATTGCTTCGTGAAAACCTGAACGGCTACACGAGAAAAGGAGTTGCAGAGCAAAGGTGGTCATAGGTAGAAGCCCTATGAAGCTCTGGTTCTTTGTGGAGTGGGGAGGCTTCCTGACGGGATGTGCTTCACGAAGTGAAGCCACCTATTCTAGGTATAGGTTATTGGTGCATATAGAAGGTTCTTCAAAAAGTGGAAAGGAATTCACGAAACAAAGACTTTTGAAACGAGGGTTCCTTGTGAATTATAACATTGTGATGAAATGTGCTTCGTGAATCATAGTGACCATGCCTTGGCATGTGGATCACATGTGTATGAAAGGTGTTTCGTGAAGCATAAATGATCCATGATGACCCAAGTCACCTTGGAGATCTCCTTCATTCACAGAAGCCTATGGGCTCCGTAAATGGCATCCCTCTTTCAAGAGGGGCGGAATCCATGCAATGGGGGAACTCACTTCGCGATGCAAAAGTACCTTGAAAAGCTCATGGTTCACAAAGAAAAAATTCCTTCACGATGTTAGACCTTGGAAGGAGAATGTTCAGAGGATATTTCCTTTGGGCCCAATGGGAGCCTGGTATTTATAGGAAAGAGGCACTGTGAAGCAGAGCATGCTCGGAGCAATGATGGAGCTTGCTACACAAAGGGTTCAGAAACGTCAAATACGTTCACAGAGCATCCCGCCACCTTGCTCCGCGATAGGTTCACGAACATAAAATTGGTTCATGGAGCATTCCACCTACTTGCTCCATGACAGGTTCACAAATATCAAATCGTTTCCTGAAGCATCCCACCTCCTTGCTCCGCGACGGGTTCACGAAGGGAGAACTATGCGTCAGTTGTAGGGATACAGGTCTCTGAGACCAGGCTTTGTGAGGGTAGCCCCTTTTTATCTCCTTTTTTTCTTGATCATCCTTGATTTTGGGGTCAACAACCAGCATCAAAAAAATGTTTTTATGGGGAATAATAATGAAAAATGGCTAAAAAGGAATCAAGATCATACTGGTGCGGATCCAATGAGATGATCAGTGATTCAATCAGACTTTAAGAGAATGAATGGAATCAAAATAAAAATTAGAGGATTTTAGAGATCTAAGAGGGAAAATTAAGAGCTCTTAGTGATGGATATATGAGAAAAAACATGGGATAATCATATTAGATTATTACAGGAAAATTGGTAATTTTACCCAAAATCCTGGGTCACATGGTTTGGCCGCCCAATTGGACAAGCCTTATGCCAATTGTAAATCATATACTATAATTAGGGGAACATCCCATTATTAAGCCACACTATTTGGGAAATTGTGCACCCACTAGGCCAAGAACTGCTTCTAAAAAGACTATATTTTTTCATTGTTGTGTGGCCCCTAGAGCATGGTTAATGAAATCTATATTCCCTTCCTCACCCCATTGTTTTGTCCTACATGGTTTGGAGATATCAATGGGTTGGATCGTACAATTTCTTCTAACTGTGTGGCCTAGTGATTTACTCCACCATTCAGGGTTCCAATATCGAAACAAGCTAAATAATCCTCATAAAACTTTATTAGATAATTGGGTATCCATATTAGATCTAAAATAAAGAATTAGACCAAATTTAGATGGATCCATTACTAATATAAAATCATGGTTCGTACAATCTTGATATCACCCATGAATCATGATATAATGAGTTCCATCAAACTATAACTATTCTCATTCACTTAGTATACAGAGGAAAAATCTTACCAACCCAACTTGTTACACTTCTCATCTGAATCCTTGAACCAATAAATTTCTTTTCATTATTTTTTTCCCAATAAACCCACTACCAAACTATACCCATACTAGGATCCTGATATATTATTATTCATTCATATCGATATCACCCATATACTAGAAATAAAACCCAAACAACAATATCATCACCCATAAACATCACAAAACTAAAATTTACACATACTACCACTGCCACTGACTATAACACTACAAACCAGCCCACATCATCACACAAAAATAGCAACCACAACTACTCACAAAAAACGTTTCTAATCATAAAAATGTTTTATTTTCAGATTTAACATTCTCTCATCAATTTACATTCATTAATCCATTCATTTTCAGAATTTATCTTTCATTTTTACAAATTAGGTTATTAAATTATTGACAACCCCATTTCATTTTCAACATTATAAACTATATTTCATGATATCAAGAAACTACAAGAAGATCCCACTTAACCAACTAAGCAATCACCCATAAAAATCCACTCAAACCCTAATTTTTACCATGTAAAGGTAGATTCATCCACATATTATATTATAAATACTCAACTATATCTTATTATTCCACTTAGGGAATATATCGCTTAGTTTACTTCTAACTATACTAACATCTTTTATGTATGTTGATGTAGTTGGAGGCTTGTAAAAATCATAAAGCCTTGTCGTCCCATAAATATACTATCCATGTAATGTCCAGGAGAGAGGAATTTTTACCGTGACCAAGGAACCAATGATGAAGGGTCCCCAAGTCAACAAGATCAGATGAGGGAAGAGATCAATTTCTTTTAAAGTGATATTTTTATCCTCAATATCTTGTGGAGGGACTTTTGAATAAGGGAAGAAGAAGAAGAAAATAAATCAATCTCCACTGTCAGATCCATTCCTCTAGAATCCTCCACTGTGGTTTTCAATTTCTTTATTTTGTTCTTTTACAAATTCACATTATGATTTTTCAAAAAAATTCAAACCCCCTTTAAATTTTCATAAAAAACATGTATCTGCTTATTATGATATAGGTGAGCATTTGGTTTCTCTAGAAGACGCTTCATTGATAGACATAATCTATTTGGAAGGGGAAATGGCTAGGTGTTCATTCCATCGTGTATTTTTCCTATTGAAAATTTTTCTAAGACTTTACCGTTCTATCTGAATAATGTGAACATATTTTTTATGGGTGCTAACATAAATACTTATTATACTACCATGTTAGCCTCAATTGAAGTGATTTTTGAAGAAGGTGAATACTTTTTCAAGACTAAACACATTGTTTACTTTTTTCATATCACTTGATATCATCTCATATTCTTATAGTCTTCTTGAGTGGAAAACTAATCACATCTTCATAAAATTAACTAGTGTTTCCTTGAAACCTTTCATCCTTATAAGGATTTTCATCTTCTCCTACTGATGGGGTGGGGGTAGTGGATATTAGCAGTGACGTGACTGAAAAAGGTATTCTTCTAAATCCCTTCATATCTTATGATTACCTAGTGATACTTCATTATTCATCTTCTGACTGATATACCCATGTATCCCTATCAATGTCATCATCTCCCCAATGTTCACGGGCTTTTCCTCAAATTTGGTCAACCAATGTAGTGGCTGATTATCTTCCCTCATCGTATAAGATTTTGAGAATAACCCTATCTCTAAGCCACTAGGCTATGGAATATGTTCCCATTCACATGGTAAATCAAGACCAAGCCCCTAGTTCTGCATTACTTTATCATTAAATGTGACAATATATTTGAAATAGGTATATATTTTGGTGTCAGAAACCTCATTAGATGAGTTGAAGGGCTGGTTGGTCCATCATCGATTCATATTCCACTCCCTTGGTTATGATGTTTTTGATAATTACTCCCTTCACTCTCAGGTAAATGACGTAATTTCATTGAGATAACAGATGTGGACCCTCGAATTGAGGGTGGCGGTTATTGATGATGTCATGGCCTTTCCCAAAGGGACCAATTCTGCGACTCCCCAAGCCCACCCCCACTAGACCAAGGGACATCGACTAGTGCTGAGAATGCATATCACTAACATTGGAGGCCTTATCCTAAGTACCAATCCATATGAACACATATCCATTACTATACAATGATAAAATGTAAAAACAACTGAACAACCGTGAATCCATACATCTTTATATCATAACTATAGTACAGGATGAAGTAAAATAAGTTTTACATGGAAAAATACATGACCACCAAAAAGAATCTCAAAACATCATTACAATTTGAAAGTAATGTTTCTATGATTACTATCTAAAATCCATAGGAACACACATCAATCTTTCTGGTCTCATGAAGTACCATCTGGTCCTGATCCATCTAGGGAACTGTAAAAAGTTCAATCTTCCTGACAATAAATGACTTGAGTGGGAAAATCTTGTGTAAGGGTGAGTATAAAAATACTCAGTAGGACCGTCTAAAACCACAAAGCATAAAAAATGATAATATATTCATATATACACAGGTATATGTCGAAAACACATAAAACAATAATATCCATATATACGCAATAAAGAGACATAATCTAAAGGTAATCCATAACCCTAGTATACCAGCCTAGGATTCTAGTTCTAATATTCCACAAATCACTCCTCTATGAGAACACACTTCGGAGTATGATACCACTGTTGATTTCCATTTTATAGGTATTTCTTAGAGGGTATCTTCATGAGAAAGAATAATCTAATAGTCCAATGAGAATATGATACACAGATGAGTATCATTTCTAGGGAAATTTTGTGATACAAAAAACTCAATCTATGTTAACCTACAAAGTATAATATTGGTTCCATGGAAGTATTGGTCATTTAGATACTAAGAACTCAACCTAGGGCACAAATATGGACAGAATATCTCACTCCAAGCCTCTATGAGGGATTCCAATGACTCTATCTAGGATGTCATGTTGACGGGATTGTAATCCTAGGAGTAAGAGAATATTTTATAACAACCATTAGGGAAATGACTAGGGTAATGAACCCTAACAAATAATTCCCATGGTACATAGGATAAGAGATACAATCCATATAGAAAATAGTACATAATGTGTATGAAAGGGGGAGAGATTCCAATAATATTTAGTTTTTATTAGAAATAATGATGTTGTTAGAAGACAAGGAAGTTTCAAAAATTTCCATTCTAAATAAGATGATGTTGATGGTGATCTATTAAATACAATATATCATAAAAGAAAAGGATTGTGATGAAATTAGCTGATTATAGAAGATGAAAGATAACAGTGATGCATCATGGGTGTTCTTCCCAAAGAATATTCTAAGGTTGTGTTTTTTCCAATGTTTTCCAAATTATTGGGCCTCAAAATTGGGAGTTTGTGTTTAGAAAAGTAAGGTTCTTCCAATATGAGTGAATAGTATGCACAATGGGGATGAAATTCAAAAAAAAATAAGTGAATCGCATACCTCGAAACCAACAATGGTTCACATAAGAGGCATGTGGAAAGGGATTATGATATGCAGAAGGTACGTAATTTGTGGAGAAGATTAGTATGTAGTGGAGGAACACATTATGTGGACTGCATACAAAAATGGTTCATAGAACAATTGTGATTTTTCATAGAAAGTGGTATGTTGTGAAGGCTATACGACATTAAAAATTGTGTTAAATGATTAACAGATTTTGCAGAGTTATTTTCCTATATAATAGAGACTAATACCTTCAATTTATAAGAGAGATATTTTGATATGAAAAGATAATCACTTTGGAAGTACTCAACTTTCTCTAAAAGTTTTCTCATTTGAAGAATTGTGTGAAGGGATGTGGTTCGCGATAGAGATTTTTCATAACATGAATTGATACGTGAAAGATGAAATGGTTCATAGAATTTGAAAGATCAGTGCACTAAAGTGATTCTATGTAGCACAATGTTTTAGGTAGGAGATGAAATTATTAACAAGATTTGATGAATAATTCCACAGACGGAAGAAACAATTTGAGGAATAGGGAGTAACATTTTATAGAAGAAGAAATTCCTCTCATGTAGAAGTTGTAAGAAGAAATGGTACACCTAGGAGATATGTAGAGGTGGTACGCATAGGTCGTATGTGGAGGTGGTATGCAGAGTAGGCATTGTATGTAGGGTAGAGATAGCCTATGGAAGTTTAAATTGTCTGTGGAAGTGAAAACATTCCATGAAATCAAGGAAAGTTCACAGATGCAGAAATAGTACGCGGAAGAGAACATATACTTCCTTTAATGCTAATATTTTTTTATCATATTAGAATAATGATTGTGGCCAATTTATATTCAATTATTCAGGTCATATTATCTTTAATTATGCAAATATTATTTGTACCTCATTGTTTTGGAAATCACTAAGGGAGTTTGTGATTCAAGCAATAAGAATAAGACGTTTCAGTGTAATTAGTTTTGCACTGAAGAAGAAGAATAATAAGAATATTGTGAAAAATTTTGGTTTGTGGCTGGGAAAGAAGAAATAGGATGCTTGAATGCTTCTAAGAGTGTAACAAGTGAAGAGTAGAAGATCAAGAAACAGTTTGACTTCCAATAGGTCTCAATAGTTAAAAAAAATATTGGTGTTGAAAACCCTATTCAACAGGGAGAAGAATTTCAAAGGAGTAGAATAAAGAACCAGCATGGAGTTGCAAGTTGGTCTAGGTCTCTGCCAGTTCAGGGAGACAAGGTTGTTTTCCTTCCCCCTAAAAAGTGTAGGGACTCACACTAGCTATAGGATTGTTTCCCTATCCAAACCATTGTAATATTTATCACATTATAGTTAAGAATCCATGTATTAGTCATCATCATACATGGAATTTATGTAGCTTCTATTATTTATTAGTGAACCTTGTAAAAATACCATGTGAATATTTTTACTTATTTAATATTATTTCATGTGAGAGGGAAATGAGAAAAAGAGAATCAGGATCCTAACAGGTCAAGAGGTATGGGGATAAAAATATTAGTTGGTTTAAAAATTCCACAACAATAATTCACCCCCACTCAGTGGTTGGAATATCCCAAAATGGTCCCCTCAATTGGTATCAGAGGGAAGAAAACCTTTATTGGATTTCCTATATTGAATATATTCTCATTTTATGACTTTAGTTTCTTTTAGGAGTTAACATTGAAGTGAAATTTTGGTAAAGATTCGGTTATCTCTAAGAAATATTCGATATCTACCAAGACCATGATGAACCGGAAAAAGAAAGATAAGGGAAAGCTAAAGAATAAGCCCTTATCCCAAGAAGATAAATTATTTATTTCTCTATACATAACTAATAATGAAGACATTTATGACATGGAATATAATGAGCAGGTGTCTCAAGTTACCACTAAGAATATGGAATGACTTTCTACCTTAATTGATCTAGAGGTATGTGTTATTACATTTGGATATTATTCTCATGATTAAAATTCTAGCACAAGTGGGGATTATCAATATACAACCTCTCAAGAACTATCATTTGATAGATTATAAAATATTATATATATTATTCCTAAAGAATATGCATCCCAGTCTATTGAAGTATTTCAATGTATGTAGAAAGTGATCACCCAGATAGAAGAAGAAACTGATGTTCTAGAGAAGGTCTTGCTAGAAAAAATTTGTGAATGTTTAAAATTCCCCAAAAAAGTTGGAGCAGTTGAGGCAACAAAAAAAGGAATTTGAAATTAGATCTTCAAAATGTCTCAAATAATTTACGATAAATAAATATTCAACAAGACTATAGAAGAAAATATCCATGCACTTGAAGTGAAATTGAAGAAGAGCAATAAATTCAAGGGTTTACATTTGGATGAAAATTCCCAAAAAATGATGGAACTTTACTCTTTGTTATAAAACATTGTTATCATGCATAAAGAGTAAGTTGAAAGATTGAATAAGGATTGGGTAGATAAGATGATCATTATTGAGGATCATAAAATCACTCTCAATATGAATGATCTAGACATGGATTCTCAGTTGGCCAACTTTTATAAGACACATAATGAGACTTTATTAAAGAGGGAAAAAATGGTTGCTGGCACTCAATTATTACTAGAGGATTATAAGGATGAAAGACCTCAAACATGTGATAATAATATCATGACTTCACTTAATTATCCATCGCAAGAAGCTGCGAATTTAAAGGTACCACCCAAACTCTATTTTACTCCTGATTATAAATATGTTTCCACAATATGTGAAGGTTGAATGAAAAATTAAAAACAAGTATGGATTGGGAAATCTGATTTAATACCTACCACTGTTTCTGTTATGGATAGGAAGAAAAATATGGAAGACGGTTCCCCATATAGAGCACAAAAAAATAAAGAAGAAGGCCCAAAAACCTTATAGGGAAGGTAACAATAAGTCAAGATTTGTCTGTCAATGTCTGTGCTTCAATAGGTTTAGGCATTTTGTATCATGTTCCAGGTATAATACTCAATATAGGAAAGAATAAAAAGAATTTTGTCTCATGGGAGATAGCCAGAGAGAATGAAGAAACATCTAAAGATACAAAACCATATTTATACTGAAAACAAATTTGGAATGCTAGAATACATATATGATGTATAAAATGGATGTGGTCACTAGGTTGAGACATGTGCATCTCAACAAGTATCGATTTTTGAAAAGAAAATAATACCACAAAAACTAGCTAAGAAGAAAGAATCTATCTTGGGAAGAAATCATAAGAATTTGGGAAAAATAAATCCTCCCTAGAAAATTCTGAGAAGTAAAGGTGAGAAGTCCTTGGATTCTAAATACAATATGTTGAATGGTGGTGCATCCAAAATAACTACCAAGAAAGATGAAACACAGAAAAATCCTTATGGAAAGTCCAAACATGATGCAACAGAGCCTAGTGACATATTAGTTATCTAGGTAGAAGATTTGGAAAGAATGTGGAAAATTGAAGATTCACAAGATAAGTCATTTGCAAAGGGAAATAAAATATTTCAAATGAATACCTAGATGTTCAGTGTGTGAGGTGAAAAATATCTAGTTGCACTATTATATATTGAATTGATTTTATTCCAACATATGAATAATTTCATAAAAAGATGAATGTTGCACCAGGATATTCTAGTTCTTTGAAATATCTTGAAGAATGAAGGATCACTCCCAAAGAAATTGAAGAAGTTATAATATCCACACAACAACAATCATAATTGAATATCAAATTTTAATGTGAAATGAGTTGGGAAAATTGTTCAACTTGGTTGAGAAACCATTATCAAACATTTTTTTTCACATTTATGATGCAAGAATGATCCCCCTTGTTCCCTTAAATCATTATTTATTGTATTTGTTCTTATAATAAAATTAATTGAAGGTGAAGCAAGTTATCATGGGTAGAACTAGAGAATAAGTGACGAGAATTGTTCCCTTTAAGGGGAAGTCATATAGAGAAGCTATGAGAGTTATTATTTCAATCTATATCAAATTCAATTACTCTTGAAATTGATTCAATATCAGTTCATTGAAAAATTTATTTTATTTCTCAATATCTCATCTTTGGTTACTCAAAATTAAAAACATCTTACAATGAGGGAGTAATATAATCAATTAGTGAGATAAGTTTAATGGAAGTGCTCCAAGGTCACTAATCCTCCCTATTTCACTTGAATTTTTTTGATCCATTAACTAAAGTGAGTGTAGAAGTTTTAGGTTGATTGTTCCAAGAATGATTCATCACCCAGTTAATATCTTCATCCTGGAATGAAAGAGGAAATAACATGAATACAACTACATGAGTACTCATTAGGTATCATGATAGGTAGATAATGGACATATTTTTTGTCTAAATAAATTCTTCTTGTTTTCTACACCAATCATTTATCAAGTAGACTTAGAGTGAAATGATGGATAGAACATTTCTTAAGTATGGATTGATACCCTTTTCCTAGTAACTCTGTATATCTTGTTAATAAGGGAGACAAAACGTGAAATGAAAGTTCAAAAGTGAGAGATAGGAAAGTAAAGGGGAGAGAGAATATTGTAATTTTTATATTGACACATTAATTTGAGAAAGAACATTGACGTATTGACAAGGAATACAAATGGGGATATTGTTAGTACCAATTTGTGTATGAAGTAGTAAATGTCATCAATGGTTGTCAATAATTGTTAAAATGATGGATTGATGATACATAGATAATTGAGAAATTCTTCATGGTGAAAATAATATGATGCTTTACTAATTTGTATTTCAGAAATATCATAACTTTTTTGGAGAACATGTGATTAAGGCTTTATAAAAAAGGGGTCATATTCAAATAATATTTATTTTTTATTAGAAATAATGATGTTTTTGAAATACATGGATGATTCAATGCATTCCTTTTCAAATATGATGATGATTATGGTGATCTATTTAAGACTATATATCATGAAAGATATGGTTCGTGATGAAATTAGTCATTTTTTAAGAAGCAAGATGACAATGAAGTAGTATGGGTGTTCTTGTCAAATCATATTCTATGGTGGTGTCACTTCCTAGTGTTTTCCAAATTTTTGGGCCTTAAAGTCGATTGTTGTGTTTGGAAAAGGAAGGATATTCCAATATGAGTGAATAGTATGTGAAACGGGGAATAAAACTAAAAAAATAAGTGAATATCATACCTTAGAACATTGAACATGTACAATGTTCTAGGAATGGCTTGTGGACCGTGTACGAGGTAGTATGAACGGTAGGTGGCGAAATTTATAGAAATGAAAACGGTTCATGGTGAAGGATTATAGTACGCAGAAGGCATGAAATTCATTGAGAATATTAGTATACGGTGGAGGCTCACAGTATGCGGACCGTGTAGAAAAATGGTTCACAGGACAATTGTGGTTCATGGGAGAAAGTTGTATGGGGTGAAGGCTATACCACATTGAAAATTGTGGTAATATTGATTAGTATAATTTCTGGATTTATTTTCCTATATAGTGGAGACTAATCACTTTGTTAGAAACGAATAAAAATTTGATAAGAAAATATCATCACTCTGGAAAAACAAAGCTAGTTAAAAAAGTGTTCTCTCATAAATAATTCTAGGAAGTGAAGTGGTCCACGGGAGAGATTCTACATAGAATGAAATTGTATGTAGAAGATGAAACGATTCATTGAATTGGAAATAGTGGTCTTCAGAATAGATTCTCCAAAGGAAAAAGTGGTTCAATGGAGATGAAATGATTCACATAATTTAAATAAGTAGTTCATGAATGGAAGAAATGGGGTGCATAATAGTATGGAATAGTCCATAAAAGAAGGAATTCTGCAGAAGTAGAAGCTGTAAGAAGAAATGGTATGTTGAAGTGATACGTGGAGGTGGTATGTGGAGGCAATATGAGGAGGAATTACATGGTGTAGGTAAGGTACGCAGATCAGAGATAGTATATGGAAATTGAAATAGTCTGTGGAAGTAAAAAAATTCCATGTAATTAGGGACAATTCGAGGAAGTTGAAACAATATGCAGAAGAGAACTGATTTTTGATTCACTGTTGATATATTTTTATCAGAGAATAAGGACTGTGGAAATTTTATATTCAATTACTATGTTCATATTAACTATGATGATGCTAGGATGAGATATTCCTCATTTTTTTGACAATCACAATGGGATTTTTATTATTCTTGCAAGTAAGAATACAAAGTTTCAGTACCATTGGTTAAGCACTGAAAAAGATTGTGTAGATTTTAGGTTTTTTGTTTGGAAAGAATAAGAGGGCTACATTCATGTTTCTAAGCAAGTAGAAATGAAGAGTATAATATCAATAAAAATGTGACATCCAATAGCTCTCAATAGGTTGAAGACTTTATTGGTGTTTCAAACCCTATTCAATAGGGAGAAGAATGTATTGGGGTAGTTTAAAGAGCCTGCAAGGAGCTGCAAGTTGGACTAGATCATCACCAGTTCAATAAGATATGATTTTTTACCTTCTCCATCCAATGTATAGGGACTCACACAATCCAGGGGACTATTTCCCTAGCCAAACGACTATAATAGTTATCACCTTATAGTGGAGAATCAATGTTTTGGTCATCATCATACATGGAAAGGTGGTAGCTTCTCTTATTGAGTAGTGAACCTTGTAAAAATATAGTATCCATATTTTTAAGGTTTCATATTATTACAGGGGATAGAGATAAGATAACAAGATAATCAATATCATAATAGGTCAAGTGGTACAGGGATAAAAAGTTGTAATTGGTTTAAAAAGTCCCCAACTCTAATTCACCCCTTCCCACAGTGTTAGGCATATCCCAAACTAGTCCTCTCAAGGTTCCTATGGTGATGTAGGTAAAAATAATTATTTCCCTTCATATCATCAAGCCAATGATGAATTAAAATCTTAAATCAGAATAATAATAATAATAATAACTATCACATATCATATGCATCATCCAACAATGAAATAATAACAATTGTAATAGGAAAAAGGATATCAAAAATCATAATTTAGGAAGCTTTGTATTTATCCCGACAAGGGTGGACTACACCATAACACATATTATAATAAAGTTCCAAATAATTCCTAATATCTTTTTTATGGTCTCCATATAGTAAAACAAGAAAGAAACCACTCTGATTACATGTTGTGATGTCCCAGACCCAGGTTCCACTTAGATTTACCCCTATCCCAGTGGGCCAAATGGCCTCAAGCGCATCTCCTCAAATTACAGAGGTTACTGACTAGAATTGATGTCCTAGGCAGTGTCTATGGGGAGAATTTTTCTCTTTAACAGAGTGTAGCGTAGGGGATAAATGTAACCACATGAAAATAGTGGAAGAAATATAAATAGATGGCACCATAGAAGAATGTAGAATGATAAAAAATAGAACAGCTGATAATGATATAAAGGATATGATGATATGTTTCATATCTCATTAAAAAATGAAAACATGGATACATGGAATTAGGAAATACATTCTATAAAAATAGTAAAAAATAATCCAAAAACTATAAAAGCATCCCAAGTTCCATCTTGGTTATCTTACACCAGGATTCATCCTAAGAAATCTTGAAATCAATTGTCCAAAGTGGTAAGGTTCCCATTGTAAACACCTGCATACATGTAATCTTACCAGTTACCAATGACGGCCTGAATAGGGTGTGAGATAAATCTATGTATTCAAACATCAATGATGTCTATAATATCTAGTACATGTAATATAAACTAAAAATTGTGAATGAATATATATATATATATAATTAAAGTATTCTAGTAATGTAAATACTCAAGTACCTGGTTCATCCTCATCCAATTTATTAACATGTAACCATTTAATTAATTAATTATGTTCTATTTTATATAATTCATGGAGTTATAACAATTACCGACCTCCTAACATGATAATAGTAGTGTAGGATCCAAGACATAATAAATCTTCCCATAATTATAATAACAATGAAAAGGATCCAAGGTAATAAACATTTAATCCTTGACCACAAGGGTTGATCAAACTCTTGTAATAAACTATATCATATCTAATGATAAAGAGTTTAATCCAATATGCATCACCTATGGAATTCCATAATAATGATTCTATCCCAGTATACAGAATTCATCCAATGTAAAATGGTATAAAAATGACAAGGCCCAAGGGTGTATCCAAGGTGCGTCATATCCATATACATCATGCTAAAACCAAGGGGTGTACCTAAGGCATCATATAATAGTAATAATGAGGGGATCATATGGTGTCCTACTGGGCATCCACAAGTAGTCAAATATTGGGTTCCAAGGAGGGTAAAAACCATGGAAACTAGCATCATGGCTTCAGAATGGTGTCCATGATTGCTCAAGGAATTCCCCCAGGAATAAATGATGAGATCAAGTCTTACCAATCCTATAATAATGTCAGGTTTTGTATGTATTATTCACCTTATAATTAATTCATTTAATTATACAGGCTATGTAATTATCATTCCATTACATAATTCAAAGTGTTCATTCCACACCTTCAATTAGTGTGATAAGGCAAATGCACATGAAACAATTTGTTAATTTAAATAAGATATATTCAATTCATTAGGTTAACTCTTATTCCATTCATATGTATGGAAAGGTGTTCAATGGATGTGCAACCAAGACATTCTATTACATTTAATTAGGCCAACTCATATACATAGTATACCTTCCAATTAACCATTTAAACATTTAATATTAATTTTAACACATACCTTAGAAGGTTCCAGTGATAAATACAAGTATAAACCTTTGAAAATTGATTAATTTAATTAAAAAAAGTTACTTTTTGAGGTCAAGTCATAGTTCACCTTAATGGTGGCACAAATAGGATTACCAGGCTACTAAAAGAACATTTATATAAACACCCTACTTGGGGTGTTCAGTGTGGAGGACCTAACCTCCAATGATGAATAACATATTTTATAAGGGCCTTAGAACATGGTTATAACAAATTTAAGAAAGGATTATGAATTATATAGGCTGCGCCCAATGAGATCATTATGCACACATGGTAATTTACAAAATGATGAAACTTAACGGATGAGTTATATACCACCTACTTCATAATCGTATGAATCTCCTCATCCAGTATCAACTTCTATTTTGGACTTGATTCAAAGAGATCTAAATAGCACATCAATTCCCAGAAAAAAAATGTTTATTAACTAGCATCTAAAAAATTTTGTTTGGGGGAATAATAATGAAAAATGGATAAAAAGGGTTCACGATCAAATCGGTGCAAATCCAATGAGACGAATGGTGCTTCAATCAAACTCTTAAAGGAGGAATGGAATCAAAATCTATGTAAGAGGATTTGAGGGATCAAATAGGGAATATTAGAGCACTTAGTGAAGGAAATATGAGAAAATAGTAGAGGATAATCATATTAGATCATTACAGGAAAATGGTAATTTTACCCAAAATCCTCGGTCACACAGTTTGGCCGCAAAATTGGACAAACCTTGTGCCAATTGTGTATCCCCTACTCTATGTAGGGGCACATCCCATGATTATGTGCACTATTAAGGAAAATTTTTTTCCAACTAGGCCATAAATATCTTCTAAAAAGTCAATATTTCTTTCACGGATATGTGGCCCCTAGAGCATGGTTAATCAAAACTACGTTCCCTTCCTCACCCCACTGTTTCACCACACATGGCTAGGAGAGATCAATGGGTCAGAGCATAAAATTTCTACTAAATATGTAGCCTAGTGATTTCTACAATATCTGGGGTTCTGAGCTCTAAACAAGCCACAAAATCCCCATAAACCATTATAAGTTCATAGGGTATCCATATTATATTTGAAATAAAGAATTAGACCAAATTTAGAAGGATCCATTACTAATATTAAATCCTAGTTCTTACAATCTGGATATCACCCAAGAATAATGATATAATGACTTCTATAAAACTATAACAATTCCCATTCACTTAGTATAATAAGGAAAAAACATACCAACCCATATTTTTACACTCCTCATCTAAATCCTTGAAGTAATAATTTTTTTTCATTATTTCTTAATAAACCCTCTACCATTCTCTACCCACTCTAGGATCCCCATATATTATAATTCATTCATATTGATATCACCCATATACTAGACATAAAACCCAAAAAACAATATCATGACCAATAAACATCACAAAACTACAATTTACACATACTACCATTGCTGCAAACTATAACACTAAAAACCTTCCCACTTCATCACGCAAAAATAGGAACCAAAACTACACATAAGAAACATTTTTAATCATAAAAATGTATTATTTTTAGATTTACCATTCTCTAACCAATATTAATTCCTTAATCCATTCATTTCAAGAATTTATGTTTCCTTTTTATCCATTTGGTTATTCAATTATAGACAACCCGATTTCATTTTCAACATTAGCAACAATATTTCATGACATCGAGAAACTACAAGAAGATCCCACATTAACCAACTATGTAATCACACATAAAAATCCACTCACACCCTAATTTTTACCAAGGAATGGTAGATTCGTCCCAATATTATAATCTACATCCCCAACTATATCTCATTATTCCACTTAGGGAATCCATCGCTGTGTTTATTTCTAACTCTACAGACATCCTTTATGTTTGTTAAATTAGTTTGAGGCTAGTAAAAATCATACAAATCTTTCGCCCCCAGAATATACTATCCATGTAATGTCCATAGGAGATGAATTTCTACCATGACCCAGAAACCAATGATGAAGGGTCTCTAGGTCAAAAAGCTCAAATTAGCGAAGTGATCATTGCATCTAAAGTGATTTATTTACACTCAACATCTTCTGTAGGGCCTTCTTAATAATGTAAGAATAAGAAGAAAATAAATCAATCTCCATTTTCAAATCATTCCCCTCTATAATCCCCAAGTGTGGTTTTCACTCTATTTATTTTGGACTTTTACAAATTCACATTATGATTTGTTAAAAACGTGCATATATTTAATTAATTTTCTTAAAAATCATGTGTCTACTTATTAGGATATAGGTGAGCATTTGGTTTCTCTAGAAAATTCTCCGTTGTGGGACCCAACCCATCACGAAGGGGATATGGCTATAGGGGTCGTACAATCATGTATGTTTCATGTTGAAAATGTTTCTATGATTTTACCATTCTATCTGAAGTATGTGAACATATTTTTGAGGGGTGTTGACATAATTATTTGTTATACTACCTCCTTAGCCTCATTTGAAGCGAGTTTTGATGAATGTGGATACTTATTCAAGGATAAACACATTGTTTACATTTTTCATATCACCAAATATCATCTCTTATTCTTATAGTCCTCATGACTGAAAAAGTAATCAGATCTTTCTAAAAAGAACTAGAGGTTCCTGGAAGTAAGTCATCCTAATAAGGATTTTCATCTTCTCCTATGGATGGGGTGGGGGTAGTGGATGTTAGTAGTGACGTGACCAAGAAATGTACACTTCTGAACCCATTCATATCTTAAGATTACGAAGTGATACTTCATTATTCATCCTATAACTGATATACCCATGTATCTATTTCTTTATCATCATCTCCCCAAAGTTCATGGCCTTTTCCTCTAATTTGGTCTACCATTGTAGTGGACAATTATCTTCCACCATCATCTAAGACTGTGAGAATAAACTTATCTATAAGCCACCATGCTTTGGAATATATTCCCATACCCAAGGCAAATCTAGACCAAGGCCCTAGGTCTACATTACCTTATCATTAATGCGATAATATATGTGAAATAAGTATGGATTTTGGTGTCATAAACCTCATTTGATGAGTTAAAGGACTGATTGGGCCATCATTGATGCATATTAATCTCCCTTGGTTATGATGGTTTTCATAATTACTCCATTAACTTTTAGGTAAAGGAGGTAATTTCTTTGAGAGAATAGAAGAGGACCCTCGAATTGTGGGTGGTGGCTACTGAGGATGTCATTATCATTCCCAGAGAGACCCATTACGTGACTCCCCATGCCCACCTCCAATAGACCAGGGGATGGAAACTGGAACGAAGAACACATATCACTAAATTGGGAGGCCTTAACCTGAGTACCTATACACATGAACACTAATCCATGTATATACAATGCTAAAATGTAAAAACAACTAAAAATTAGTGAATGCAAACATCTAAATATCCTAACTAGAGTACATGATGAAGTAAAAGAAGGTGAACATGGACAAATACAAGTCCTCCAAAAAGATTCTGAGAACATGATTCCAAATTTAAAGTAATGTTACGAGGAATACAATATCAAATCCATAAGAACACACATCTGTCTGTCTGGTCTAATGAAGCACCATTTGGTCCAAATCTATCTAATACTATAAAAAGTTCAATATTCTTAACAATAAATGACTTGTATGGGAAAATCCTATGTAGGGGTGAGTATAAAAATACTCAATATGACACTCGGAAACCACAAAGCATACAAGAAATGAAAATGTAGTCATCTATACATAGGGGTATGTCTACAACACAAATAACAATAATATCTCAATATATGAAAAAAAAGAGACATAATATAGAGTTAATCTATAACCATAGTATACCATACTAGGATTAAAGCTCAAATATTCCAAAAATCACTCATCTAAAAGAACACGCTTCGGAGTATGATAACACTAAAGATTTCCATATGAGAGGTGATGCATATAGGGTATTGACATGAGAATGAACATGATAATAGTAAGAAGAGAATATGATACACAGATGATGATCACTTCTAGGTCCATTACGTGATTCCAATAACTCAATTTATGTTAACCTAAAAGGTATAATATTTGTTCCTTGGTAGTGTTGGTCATGTGGTTACCAAAAACTCAACCTATGGCACAAATATGGATAAAATATCTCACTCCAGTCCTCTCTAAGGGATTACAATGACCCTATCTAGGATGCCATGTTGATGGGACTGTAGTCCTTGGATTAGGAGAAGATTACATACCAACCATATGGGAAATAATAAGGGAATGAAACCCTAATAAATCCTTCCCATGGTATAGAGGATACGTGATCAAATCCATGTTGAAAATTGTACGCAATGTGTAGTAGAGGTCACATGTTGTGTCCCATATGTACTTCAGTGTATCTTATCGGGACACCAACTGTACTTCAGTGTATCCTATCGGGACACCAACTGTACCTCGTGGTGCTGTAGGTAATATCGCAATTTTTGTACTACAAATACCAGCGCAAGGAAGCACTTTTTGATGGGAGAGTATATGGTCTCTATATCGAGGAGCATATGGATTAGGTAGTAAAGGTTGTTCTCCGTCCCATAATTGTTTTTTTGGGCAAGAAGGCACGGAGATATCATTCCAGGGATGTCACATAAAGGGCTGGTGGATTTCCAGAGACCAATGGCATTATGACCAGAGGCTGGAGTAGATAATGCTTGATTTCCTTGAATGAATTCTAACATTCTTCATCCCCCTCATAGAGTGTTCCTTTCTCCATGAGCTGAGATAAGGGATTAAACTTGCTGGTTAGATTCGCAATGAATCAGCATGTGTTGGCTAAGTGGCCATGTAAACCTCGAAGCTCTTGAATGTTTCTCCAAGGATACATCTATATAATGGCCTTGATCTTCTCTGGGATGATCCCAATACCCATGTATATGAAGACGAAGTTGAGAAACATTATATAGGTGACCCTAAAGGCACACTTAAATGGTTTCTTCTTCAGGTAACAAGAATGAAGGAAGCTCAATACTTTTCCAAGTACTTTGAGATGGTCCTGACACTGGTAGGATGTGACCATCATATCGTCCACATAGAGTTCCACCATCATTCTTCGGATCAGCATAAATATGCAATGCATAGCCCTCTGTTTGGTGGAAACTGAATTCTTTAAACCAAAGGGCATGAAACGGTAGCAGAAAGTACTTTGTGTTGCCCCAAAGGATGTGAACTCCTCATCCTCAGAGTCTATTCGGATCTTGTTGTTCTTGGAGTACCAATCCATGAAGGAGAGGTATTAGACTCCAGCTGTAGCGTCAATCAACAACTCTATAATAGAAAGGGAAAAATCTTCCTTCAGATAGTGACGTTTGAGATCCAGGACGTCAATGCAGACTCTGATATTCCCATTCATCTTCCTGCCTGGCATAATTTTGGCTAGCCATTTGGGGTACTAGGCCTCCTTGATGATATTAGATCTGATGAGCTTATCAACTTCCACCACTACCACGGCACTATGAGAAGGGTGCATCTTTCTGGGAGGCTACATGAACCCACAATGATTTGCTGGGAGACCGAGGCAGTGGAAAACTACCTGAAAATCTAGTCCTGCCATCTTATCATAACTTCAGGAGAATGCGTCACAGTGTTGTTTCAAAAAGTCTATGTATTTTTATTGCTCCTTAAGGGGCATGGCAGCACTGATTAATGTGGGTTTTCGGTCTTCCTCTCTACCGAGGTTCACCTGTACCAACTCATCAACTATGGTAGAGAAGCCCTCTACAAAGGTGGGAGGAGCATCCTCCAAATCCTTTTATCCACTTATAAAGGAGGGATCCTCAGTATGAGGAATTGCTTCTGTGTAGGAAGATCTCGATGAGAGGATGGTACCAACCTGAGCGGTAGTGTTCAATGCATCGGAGGACTCTTGTGCTTTCATAACCATAGCGATGAAGGCTGTTGATCCGATACCATCCGCCCTTTAGCCCAAGGGGCCACGCTTGATGATATCAAAGCAATAGTGGTGCGTTGGATTGATCTGGTTATTTCTAGCCTTGTGGAACAAGTATGTAGGATGTATTTCCATATCCATGGGGTGGACATCTCGATACCTTTTGGGGGTAGAAGGTTCTAGGATCACCTGAGCCTGATTTGTATAGAAGTATGAGGTGATATTTTGGCATATCTTAAGATAGGGAATGTGTTCCCCCTCATCACAAAAAAAAATCATTGAACCATGTCTGGGGTCATATCCTTCAATCAGTGGATTGTAAAGACGTAGGAATCATCTAGATCTATCCACATGTCAGTTAATGTTGTGACATGCTCGACCTCGTTGGTCTGACTCTACATGTCCTTGCTCTGGAAGTAGTCAGCATCCAGATATCACTCCTCACAAGAAGAAATTAAAGATGTGTCATCTTGAAGCATTCCCACTCGACCATTAAGAGAGTACTTGATTCACTGGTGATATGATGACGGAATCGCCGCATGTAGGTGGAACAATATCCTTCCCATCAATGCATTAAAGGTGGCGTCTTGGGAGACTACCATAAATTTGGTCCTGGAAACTAGGCTGCCAAACTGGGTCTTCAAGAGGATCTTAATGAACGATATATGTTCCGTCCAGTCATAACCATGGATTCTTAGGTTAGAGGGACTGAGATCATCTTCAGACAATCCCAGATTTCACAGTTTCCGAGTTGGGATTAGGTTAATTTCAGAGCCTGTGATGACAGGGCTATGATGAACCTCCATTCCATTGAACTAGCTGGTGATTTATAGTGGGAAAAGGTTCCCATTTATGGATGGGACTTTATCATTTCTTTAGAATGAAATAATGGCCTAGCATTTAGCATTCTTGACCACTTCACCAGGAAAGGATTTTGTGGCTTCTACTTCTGTATCAAACTAGAGGGGGCATCTTAAAGCCTTAGTGAGTGCCTCACGCATATCTGACGAGAAGAAAATGGCCTCAAGGATGGAGAGCCTTGCTGGAATGCTGGAAAGATGCTTAAGAACATCGTACTTCCATGCCAGTCATGAACATCTACTTGCAACAGGTCGCTCTATAACAGGAGGTGTGGTGGGTCCTACCAACTAGACTGGTGGATGACTAGTACTAGGAATATCACACTTCTCAATAGTCAAATCCTATAGAGTGGCTAACAGATGAGGGTCATGCGACTGAGACTAGCCTGTAGCAGGGTGTTACTGGTCACGGTATAGTCAGGGTGGCTCTGCCTGATCCAGGAACACGAACGGCAGCGAATGTTGGCCTGATCCCACAAGATGAGAAGGTTGTGCATGATAAACTCTACGATAAGCATGCTTCCTGGTTTTGGTAGCATGCACATCCTGGATGGAATTTCTAACTTAGCCACTCTGGTGACCCATATATCCATCTATCCATCGACGCTGGTGACGACAGGGGATTTTGGGAGGACTCGCCTGGCACTCCTCATCGTAAGGAATTATTTTCGGATTTACCAGCTCTACGGTGTTAACCGAGGAATACCCTTCACCCTCACTCGAAGATTCGTCTACTACTGGATGGATTCAAGGAGGTATCTCCATCTCCGGGGGCTTTAAGTCACTGAGATTATGGGATGACGATGGCAATGGCGGGGGACTTTGCTTTCCCTTGAGTCGTCGGGGTTTGATCTTCTGGGAAGTGGATGACTGAGATGATGATGTAGAGGTGGTGGATGTAGATTCTGAAGGCTCTGGATGATTCAAGCACCCCTAGATGACACCATGGGTATGGGTGACTATTTTTTGAGCTATCTGGTCATCATTCTTCTGGGATCTGTGATTAGAAACCTGATGCCACTCGCCCTCATTGTCACTGCTGCTATCTGGCCTCACGAAGACGCATTCCACCTATGCCGAAGAATGGCCTAAAAGAACTATGTTGTTATCTACCTGGCCTTAAAGCCATTATTTTAATACATAACACTTCTTGAGATTATTCCCCAGGATCCGGTGGTTGGGGAAGTAATTAGGGTGTTCAGTGAGGTTCGCCTCTTCCAGCCCTCTACACTCAAGAAAACATAGAATCTCTTGCTCCAAGGCACTACAGAAGTAACTGGGGACCTGTTCCTCATTGAATGAGTAAGTCTGTTTTCTATTATCCAAAAAATGGGCCCTTAGAGCATGACCCTGATGAGGGGATTGAGTACCCTACCAAGGAGGTGGAGCTTGGTTATCTTGCCTGGTTGGTGGTGGTGCATTGCACAGGGGCACCTGCCAATTCTGAGGAGGGTGCCACTGGGTCGGTGGTTGTGCCTAAGGTAGAGGGCCTCTGTGAGACTATGATGGAGGCTCCATTGGAAACAACTCTAGTCACCTGGGGGATCTCAATTTGGGCCACTGCGATAGGCTCGGCCCTGGCGGGCCTTCTCGCGGGGATCGTAGGAGGCAACAGACATGCCTGCTTGACCAATTGTAAGTCTTCCTCTAGGCACTGGGTCTTATCAGAGAAGAAACGGAATACCCCTGGATATTTTTGGGTGACTAGAGAGGGGACCAGATCCATCTTTACATTCACTATTCACATCGTCACCAATTTCTCCTGAGTAAGCAGCATGACAAGGGAATACGTGAGTCCCTTCCACCAGGAGACTAAGTCGACAATGCGCTCATCAGGACTCTACTATCACTTGAAGTGGTCTGTGATACTTTCTTCCACATGGTGGAACTGAAATGGTGGAGGAATTTCCAATGGAGGTCCTCCCAACCGGTTACTAATCCGATGGGGAGCTGGTTGTACTCGACAAACACAGACCCTTCCAATGTCTGCCCAAAACATTGGAGCTTGGAGGCATCCTACTGCATTGGAGTTCCCAACATGGGGCCACACCTTGAGGTAAAGTGGGTCAGGTGCTATGGTGGGTCCCATGCCCCAATGAAGGGGGAAATGTGGGATTCCCAAAACCCCGAGGTGCTGGCATATCATCCACCCATGCTAGATAAGGCTTTCCATCGGGAGGGAGCATCACATGTCTCATCTCTAACACCTTGAGATGAGGTTTCTTTAACATTATAAGGCGGCCCAAAGTCTCATGGAGAAGATGGTGGAATGACCTACGAGATAGCTGGGGGGAACCCGAGCTGCGTCTAGATGGTTTCCACGCTGTTCAGGGGGATTGAGTGAGACATACCGCACCCTCTTGCCGTCGGTTATAGCCTCAACCCTATCTACGTGGGAAATAATGTCAGGGTAAAATGGATGTAATTATCCAAGGGGAAGTTTTTCTTGAAACTACTGCCCCGGCCTAGGATCATCGTTTTCCAACAATCGTTCTGTAGCGCATTCAACAAGGAGGTCGTCGATCACATTCTTCTATTCGGCGAGTTGCTGACGCAACACGGCTTTCTTAGGGATTTCCTCTACCTTCTGGACTGAGCCAGATGTGTCGGAGGTTTTGACATCTCCAAGGAGTTCTTTTCCATTGTTGGGATTCTGGATGAGGAATAATTCCTCGGTGGGCCCGGGGGGACCCAACAAGCCTCTCTATTGGTGAGTAACCCTCCACATTGGATCCATTAGTTGTGGCATGCCTTCAAGGGGTAGGTCCCCATAACGGAGCTCTGGATCATTCTACTCTTCTGATAGGCTATCCATGTTGACCACAGCTCTACCCAGGGGCATGTCCTTGATATCACATGGAAGGTTGGGCTGCTGCCAGATAGGATTGAAGAGGAGGTCAACATATTTCCCTTATCCATGGATCTGCACATGGGGGAATCGTCTATGATAATTTTGTGGAGTACCTTGACACTTTGGACACATATTTGCTAGATGGCCTTATTGTGGGATGGTGACTCATGGCGTTAAACCATAGGGAGTGCAGACATATCAACTAGATGGAATTTCTCACCAATGTCTTCAAAATGTGATTGGCTCTTTGGATAATCCACATTCTAGTGATGAAGGTGGAAGGGAATCGCCAAGAGGGATTGACAGAAACCCTCAAATTCAACTAGGGTGAGGGATTCTGGCACACAGAAATTCGGCGCTGCCACGTGACGAAACATCTCAGGGAAGTGGTCTGTTGCGAGGATATTCCTTAAGCTCCATGGCTCCGATTTAGGGGATAGCCCTTCATGGCCCCACTCATCAACCATAGGTGGGCGGGGAATGGGTATTGGTACTGAAGTGGTCCATTCGGATGGTAGGTTAGACGATTGAGAGTATGGAGAGCGAGCTGAAAAATGCCACATCTCGAGTTATCCTCTGAAGAGTGAAGTGACTTAGCCATGACGTCGTGGTAAGACGGGCTGATGACCACAATTTACAGCATGGGGGTTACAGCTGCTGGTGGTGGACCACGCTGCTGCTCGTCCACCATTTGTCCCTAGAATATCTATCTCTGATCTCTATTTGAGGTAGAGAGTGCATTGGGAAATGATGTTAGCAATTTCATAACCATAACCTATGGAGTTGCCAGATTTTCATCCTCTAGGAAATACCTACGGACGGAGGTGATAATCTTATGAAGCTCACATTCTAGGAGTACTTGGCTAATGTACCTTGTTCCTACCCCCACCCATGACATGGAGGACCTGGGCTAGGGTTCCATCATTGAGTCCTATTCGGCTTCTGAATCCAAGAAGAAATCCAGTTTAATCTCAGTCTGAATCTTATTAGTGGTCCTTTTATGGCGGTGACAACCCTCCCTCCTGCCTCAGGATGGTTCTTTAGAATAGGGCAGATTTCCATCATGAGGAGGTCCTTCAACTGTACTGGTGCTGGGGTAGAGAATACTTCTTCCTGAGTAATCCAGGATGTAAAGATCACTAGGAAAAATACCAAAGGGGTTATGGGGAGGTTCTCTATGGGATGTGTTAGAGAGAGTAGGACCTCTATTTGATCCCATAAGAGCATGGGTGGGACCACCATGCTTGTTTAACCTGGTGACATCAGTTCAAGGAAGGTCCTCGTACTGGTCAAGCTGAACACGGGTAGGGCCTCTGTGTTGGGTGCAGCTGAAGTGAGGCGAGCCTTCACCCCTCTGGTTTCTAAGGATAGAAGGACCTTCACTGGATACTATAAGAACATGGGGATGTCCCCCATGCTAGATATTTATTGGATGTGAAACATACCCACACAGGCGGTCTGTGGAAGGTGGGATGACTCCATACCTGATGTAATGAGCACAGGAGGGGCTTTCGTGCTTAGTGACACTATCGCGGGGAGGTCCCTTATTCGAACTGAGGATAGCACGAGGAAAACATCCATATCGAACTATGAAGTGGGGAAGAACCACTTTCTCCATGGTGGTGGTACGGGGAGGGACTCCATACTGGTGGCGGCCATTACCTACACCAGTCGTCGAGAGAGTCGGCCCAGACTACCCATGGGGAAGTTGGGGCCTCGATCCTGGATGTTTATACAAGTTCCCATACTCTGAATACACAAGGGGGTAATGATATATGTTAGTGGTGGCCTAAGCCATAGTAGTTGCTAACATTGATGCCCCTTGGAAGGCGTCCTCCTCAGTATGTGCTCGATGCTATTATATGGTTAACAAGATCAGGGCCAATGGTGCAGGTGCATGGAATACCTACTCCGTGACTTGTGGGACCAGACGACGATGTTGGTGCAACCTTGTGGAATCCCCCCTTGGGGGCCCATGAAATGGGATCCTGACTGGGCGGGCCCACATATCTCCTACCTCATAAGAGTAGGGGAGAGGGTCATCGAGTCGTTTCTGTTAGAGGCTCCCAAAATTATTGTAAGTTGTTGTGGGGAGTAGTGTCACCCTGTGTGGCCCTTAGGGGCGGCGTTGGAAGCAAGGCACATACGCCTCTAGATCCTGGTGGGGCATATCCCGAGTGAGGATAATCCCATCCTCCTCATACTAGTGTATGAGGTTTTTCACCACTATCAAATGGATGAATTCATATAGGGAAATGGGGCGTGGTTGCCCAACATTTTTAGGCATGAAGATTGTTGCCGAAGCGGTGGAACAACGCAGGACTACCGCATTGGCATTTCCCCTTCCCCTGCATCGGTGGTCGGGTAGTGATCGAATTCCTGTAGTAGCTTGGTTCCTGAAAAGTAGGTAGATTAACCCAATAAGTATAAAAGGAATGTAATCGATGACCAGTTCCCAAACTCCATTCCATCTTCCATGGATAGTAATATGGATCAACGCGGACAACGTTGTAGACCGAGATGTTCAGTGTTTTGGCTACACAAATTTCTGGTGAGTTTCACACCAGACCTGCTATTTTCATGGTAGGACCATGCACCAGATAGCTAGATCTGGTGACACACTAGTCCACTAATGACTCATACATTACTAATCTCCATATTGAATAGAAGATATTCATGCTGGGATCCCTATTTCTATTTCTGAAACTTTTCTTTGGGGCGCACGAGTCCGTCTTGTTCGAGGACGTCGACTCTGTTTGTTTCCACACATTCCCACTTTCCAAAGGAGGATGGAATCCACTCCTTGTTCCATGACATTTTCTCCTTGATCAAAATGGGTTGATGGGATGTCAGTCCATCCTTCTGTGGATTCCTTCTCAGAACTCATCACCTAATTTGGGTCTCCCTTATAGATTAAGACATTTTTTTGATACTATTACCAGTGTTATATCTTCATGTACACTAGTTAATTACACTGCTTATATCAGGAAATTCCAAGGGGTTTGATCAGGGAAGAAACCTTCGGTTGGGGGAGTAGCCATGTTGGACATCACAATCATGTCTGGACGCTAGAAAACTGGTGCTACTGGGTTTCTTCCCCTTATTATAAGGCTTCTTGAGGGAACCGAAGCCCGAGGAATCCCACATTGAATGTGGGGGATCCTATTCCATAGGCATGTATATGAGGATTTCCTTAGCTTTCTATGTTTAACACAAGGTATGTCGTAGGTTTAACATCTATTGGAGACGGTTCAGAATGATCAGATCACTAGCTAGAGCAGATCAGGTGAGTGCAACCCCTGAAGGGAACACCAATGATGGGGATAGCATGTGGTTAGCAACCCAATTGTTGTTAAAGTGAATGGGGAATGTGGAGAAATGATCCCCCCCAATATGTGATATCTAGTGTAATAATCAAAATGGACTATGAATGGTTAAATAATGTGGGTGGATAATGATATTGAGTCGACACGAGGACGACGATGATGTTGGGATTATGTCTGGAAGAGACCTCCTACGTATCTGTGTGGTAGGGATTCAAAGTCCTCATAGTTCATCTGATGACAGCTTACTATTGATTGGGGATTTCAATGTCTTACATCTATATGGGGTCACAACGGAATACTACTGAATGGGATCACAATAGCTTTTCAATGGATGGGGTCACAACAGCTTACCACTGGATGGGATCACAATGGCTTACCTCTGGAGGGGATTGTAATGGCTTAACGCTGCATGGAGTCACAACGGGTTTCCGCTGGATGGTGGATGTTGTTTAATGTCGTGTGGGACAAAAATGGGGCATAAAATTTATTGTAATGCGGTACAAAACTAGTCTGACATGAAGGGGGTTCGGAACCAACGGTTGTTTGAGTTGAACGTCGTGAATTCTTCCAACGTACCTTGGCTTGGCATGGATCTAAGTCCAGGTAGTTCAAGAGGTGGGAACCGACATGAAGTTGGTAAAAACCAATGGGTTGTTGGTAATGAACCTCAAGGAGGTTTCCTACGAACCTTGCCTTGGCATGGATCAAAGTCCACATAGTTTAGGTTGGTGTGGGTAAACCGATGTGAAGATGGTCGAGACCAATGGGTGCAGGGATTAAACCTCAGGCAAGCTTCCTACATACCTTTCCTAGGAAAGGATCAAATTCCACGTAGTTTAGGTGGTGGGAACTAACATGAAGGGGGTCAGAACCAATGGGGTGTTGGGCTTGAACCTCAGGGTGGCTTCCCATATACCTCTCCTTGGCAAGGATCGAAGGCCTCATAGTTCAGGTGAAAAATAAAAGAACTTTATCCTCAAGGAGGCTTCCTACATTCATCGCCTTGGAAAGGATCAAAGTCCTCATAGTTTAGGTGAATGGGAAAAAAGGCATGAACCTTCAGAAGTCTACTTACAAACCTCACCATGGCAAGGATCAAAGACCTCAAAGTTCAAGTGAGATATAAATGGGCTTGAACCTCAGGGAGGCTTCCTACGTACCTCGACATGGTAAGGATCAAAGACCTCGTAATTTAGGTTGGGTTTTTTGGGCCTACACTCTAGGATGCCCAGAGAGGATGTCATGGTCGGTGCTTATTCTAAGCCAACATGATTCATGCTCGGTGTGAGAAACAAGAGTCAGTAAAGGCATAACGATCATGCCACAGAAGGTGCGTTTGTGGGAAGTAGAATACGGATTACACATAGTTAGTAGCCCAAAGAGGAAATAGGGGATTACGCATTGCTGGATGCTTGAAGAGATTGAGATTGGCCCTTAATCTAGGGTGGGGGCCTGAGTGGTGACAAAGCCCTATGAGAGAGGGATTTGGAACCTAGGAAGAGAGGAGGAGTAGAGATGTTACCTTATGCAAGAAAATATAGAGGCTTACACTGGGGTGGTTGCCATTTTTCCACAGACAGATGCCACTCTAATAAAGAGGTTGTCATTCCATGTGAGGAATTATCTCCCTTTCTTAGAGACCAGTGGGAGTAGAGAATCTTCAAGATGAGGAACCCCACGTGAAAGGCACAGGGTGAGGTCACAGTTTAACATCATGTGCTGAGGATGGGGGTGCTTGGCAGATTAACTTCATGCAGCTAGGATGTGATGGGTTTGCTCTGCACCCCTAGGAGTTACATAACAGATACCCACCAACCATTGAGGGATGTATGGTATCAGCAATGTTGTGGTTGGGGGTGTCATGTGGTGATCCCATTGGGGGTCCATGTTAGCATGGATTTGTGAAGAAGAAATAGATGTTAGAGTGATATGAAAAGAAGCATGAGGTGAATAAACAAAATGGGTTGCACCTTCCAAGGGACCTTGAAATTGCTTCGTGAAAACCTGAAGGGCTACACGAGAAAAGGAGTTGCAGAGAAAAGGTGGTCATAGGTAGAAGCCCTATGAAGCTCTGGTTCTTCGTGGAGTGGGGAGGCTTCCTGAAGGGATGTGCTTCACGAAGTGAAGCCACCTATCCTAGGTATAGGTTATTGGTGCATATAGAAGGTTCTTAAAAAAGTAGAAAGGAATTCGCGAAACAAAGCCTCTTGAAATGAGGGTTCCTTGAGAATTATAACATTGTGAAGAAATGTGCTTCGTGAATTATAGTGACCATGCCTTAGCATGTGGATCACATGTGTATAAAAGGTGTTTCGTGAAGCATAAATGATCCATGATGACCCAAGTCACCTTGGAGATCTCCTTCATTCACAGAATCCTGTGGGCTCCGGAAATGGAATCCCTCTTTCAAGGGGGGCGGAATCCATGCAATGGGGGAACTCACTTCGTGATGAAAAAGTACCTTGAAAAGATCATGGTTTACAAAGAAAAAATTCCTTCGCGATGTTGGACCTTGGAAGGAGAATGTTCAGAGGATATTTCCTTTGGGCCCAAGGGGAGCCTGGTATTTATAGGAAAGAAGCACTGTGAACAGAGCATGCTCGAAGCAATGATGGAGCTTGCTCCACAAAGGGTTCACAAACGTCAAAGAGGTTCACAGAGCATCCCCCAACCTTGCTCCGCGATAGGTTCACAAACATAAAATTGGTTCATGGAGAATTCCACCTACTTTCTCCATGACAGGTTCACAAATATCAAATCGTTTCCCGAATCATCCCACCTCCTTGCTCCGTGGCGGGTTCACGAAGGGAGAACTATGCGTTGGTTGTAGGGCTACAGGTCTCCGAGACCAGGCTTTGTGAGGGTAACCCCTTTTTATCTCCTTTTTTCATGATCATCCTTGATTTTGGTGTCAACAACCAGCATGGAAAATACGTTTTTGTGGGGAATAATAATGAAAAATGGCTAAAAAGGAATCAAGATCATACTGGTGCGGATCCAATGAGATGATCGGTGATTCAATCGAACTTTAAAAGAATGAATGGAATCAAAAGAAACATTAGAGGATTTGAGATATCTAAGAGGGAAATGTAAGGTCTCTTAGTGATGGAAATATGAGAAAAAACATGGGATAATCATATTAGATTATTATAGGAAAATTAGTAATTTTATCCAAAATCCTGGGTCACATGGTTTGGCCGCCCAATTGGACAAGCCTTATGCCAATTGTAAATTGTATACTCTAAGTAGGGGAACATCCCATGATTAAGCCATGCTATTAGGGAAATTGTGCACCCACTAGGCCAAGCACTGCTTCTAAAAAGACTATATTTTTTCATGGTTGTGTGGCCCCTAGAGCATGGTTAATGAAATCTATATTCCCTTCCTCACCCCATTTTTTTGTCCCACATGGTTTGGAGATATAAATGGGCTGGATCGTACAATTTCTAATAACTGTGTGGCCTAGTGATTTACACCACCATTCAGGGTTCCAATATCTAAACAAGCCAAATAATCCTCATAAAACTTTATTAGATCATTGGGTATCCTTATTAGATCTAAAATAAAGAATTAGACCAAATTTAGAAGGATCTGTTACTAATATAAAATCTTGGTTCTTACAATCTTGATATCACCCATGAATTATTATATAATGAGTTCCATCAAACTATAACTATTCTCATTCACTTAGTATACAGAGGAAAAATCATACCAGCCCAACTTGTTACACTTCTCATCTGAATCCTTGAACCAATAAATTTCATTTCATTATTTTTTCCCAATAAACCCTCTACCAAACTATACCCATACTAGGATCCTGATATATTATTATTCATTCATATCGATATCACCCATATACTAGACATAAAGCCCAAACAACAATATCATAACCCATAAACATCACAAAACTAAAATTTACACATACTACCACTGCCACTGACTATAACACTACAAACCAGCCCACATCATCACACAAAAATAGCAACCACAACAACTCACAAAAAACGTTTCTAATCATAAAAATGTTTTATTTTCAGATTTACCATTCTCTCATCAATTTACATTCATTAATCCATTCATTTCCAGAATTGATGTTTCATTTTTACCAATTAGTTTATTCAATTATTGACAAACCCATTTCATTTTCAACATTATCAACTATATTTCATGATATCAAGAAACTACAAGAAGATCCCACTTAACCAACTAAGCAATCACCCATAAAAATCCACTCAAACCTTAATTTTTACCATGTAATGGTAGATTCATCCCCATATTATATTCTACATACTCAACTATATCTTATTATTCCACTTAGGGAATCCATCGCTTAGTTTACCTCTAACTATACTGACATATTTTATGTATGTTGATGTAGTTGGAGGCTTGTAAAAATCATAAAGCCCCGTCGTCCCATAAATATACTATCCATGTAATGTCCAAGAGAGAGGAATTTTTACCTTGACCAAGGAACCAATGATGAAGGGTCCCCATGTCAACAACATTAGACGAGGGAAGAGATCAATTGCTTCTAAAGTGATATTTTTATCCTCAATATCTTGTGGAGGTACTTTTTTATAAGGGAAGAAGAAAAAGAAAATAAATCAATCTCCATTGTCAGATCCATTCCTCTATAATCCTCCACTGTGATTTTCAATTTCTTTATTTTGTTCTTTTACGAATTCACATTATGATTTGTCAAAAAAATTCAGACCCCCTTTGAATTTTCATAAAAAAACATGTATCTTCTTATTAGTATATAGGTGAGCATTTGGTTTCTCTAGCAGACCCTTCATTGATAGACATAATCTATTTGGAAAAGGATATGGATAGGGGGTCATTCCATCATGTATGTTTCCTATTGAAAATGTTTCTAAGACTTTACCGTTCTATCTGAAGAATGTGAACATATTTTTTATGGGTGCTAACATAGATACTTATTATACTACCACGTTAGCCTCAATTGAAGTGATTTTTGAAGAAGGTGAATACTTATTCAAGACTAAACACATTGTTTACTTTTTTCATATCACCTGATATCATATCATATTCTTATAGTCCTCTTGAGTGGAAAACTAATCACATCTTCATAAAATTAACTAGTGGTTCCTTGAAATCTTTCATCCTTATAAGGATTTTCATCTTCTCCTACTGATGGGGTGGGGGTAGTGGATAATAGCAGTGACGTCACGGAAAAAGGTATTCTTCTAAATCCCTTAATATCTTATTATTACCTAGTGATACTTAATTATTCATCTTCTGACTGATATACCCATGTATCCCTCTCAATTTCATCATCTCCCCAATGTTCACGGGCTTTTCCTCAAATTTGATCAACCAATGTAGTGGCTGATTATCTTCCCTCATCGTATAAGATTTTGAGAATAACCCTATAACTAAGCCACTAGGCTATGGAATATGTTCCCATTCACAAGGTAAATCAAGACCAATCCCCTAGTTCTGCATTACTTTATCATTAAATGTGACAATATATATGAAATAGGTATATATTTTGGTGTCATAAACCTCATTAGATGAGTTGAAGGACTGGTTGGTCCATCATCGATTCATATTCCTCTCCCTTGGTAATGATGTTTTTGATAATTACTCCCTTCACTCTCAGTTAAATGAGGTAATTTCATTGAGATAACAGATGTGGACCCTCGAATTGAGGGTGGCGGTTATTGATGATGTCATGGCCTTTCCCAAAGGGACCAATTCTGTGACTCCCCAAGCCCACCCCCACTAGACCAAGGGACATCGACTAGTGCTGAGAATGCATATCACTAACATTGGAGGCCTTAGACTAATTACCAATCCATATGAACACATATCCATTCCTATACAATGATAAAATGTAAAAACAACTGAACAACCATGAATCCATACATCTTTATATCATAACTATAGTAAAGGATGAAGTAAAATAAGTTTAACATGAAAAAATACATGACCACCAAAATGAATCTCAAAACATCATTACAATTTAAAAGAAATGTTTCTATGATTACTATCTAAAATCCATAGGAACACACATCATTCTTTCTGGTCTCATGAAGTACCATCTGGTCCTGATCCATCTAAGGCACTATAAAAAGTTCAATCTTCTTGACAATAAATGACTTGAGTGGGAAAATCTTATGTAAGGGTGATTATAAAAATACTCAGTAGGACAGTCTAAAACCACAAAGCATAAAAAATTATAATATAGTCATATATACACAGGTATATGTCGAAAACACATAAAACAATAATATCCATATATACACAATAAAGAGACATAATAAAAAGGTATTCCATAACCCTAGTATACCAGCCTAGGATTCTAGATCTAATATTCCACAAAGCACTCCTCTAAGAGAACACACTTCGGAGTATGATACCACTGTTGATTTCCATTTGAGAGGTATTGCGTAGAGGGTATCGTCATGAGAAAGAATAAGCTAATAGTCTGATGAGAATATGATACATAGATGAGTATCACTTCTAGGGAAATTGTGTGATACAAAAAACTCAATCTATGTTAACCTACTAATTATAATATTGGTTCCATGGAAGTGTTGGTCATTTAGATACTAAGAACTCAACCTAGGGCACAAATATGGACAGAATATCTCACTCCAAGCCTCTCTGAGGGATTCCAATGACTCTATCTAGGATGTCATGTTGACGGGATTGTAATCCTAGGATTAGGAGAATATTTTATACCAACCATTAGGGAAATGACTAGGGGAATGAACCCTAAAAAATAATTCCCATGGTACATAGGATACGAGATCCATTCCGTATAGAAAATAGTACATAGTGTGTATGAAAGGGGGAGAGATTCCAATAATATTTAGTTTTTATTATAAATAATGATGTTTTTAGTAGACAAGGAAAGTTCAACAATTTCCATTCTAAATAAGATAATGTTGATGGTGATCAACTAAAGATAATATATCATAAAAGAAAAGGATTGTTATGAAAGTAGGTGATTATAAAAGATGAAAGATAACAGTGATGCATCATGGGTGTTCTTCCCAAAGAATATTCTAAGGTTGTGTTTTTCCCAATGTTTTCCAAATTATTGGGCCTCAAAATTGGGAGTTTGTGTTTAGAAAAGGAAGGTTCTTCCAATATGAGTGAATAGTATGCACAATGGGGAAGAAATTCAAAAAAAATAAGTGAATCACATACCTCGAAACCTAAAATGGTTCACATAGAAGACATGTGGAAAGGGATTATGATATGCAGAAGGTACGTAATTTGTGGAGAAGATCAGTATGAAGTGGAGGATCACATTATGTGGACTGCGTACAAAAATGGTTCATAGAAAAAATTGTGATTTTTCATAGAAAGTGGTATGTTGTGAAGGCTATACAACATTAAAAATTGTGTTAAATGATTAACAGATTTTGCAGAGTTATTTTCCTATATAATAGAGACTAATACCTTCAATTGATAAGAGAGATATTTTGATATGAAAAGATAATCACTTTGGAAGTACTCATCTTTCTCTAAAAGGTTTCTCATTTGAAGAATTGTGTGAAGGGATGTGGTTCGCGAAAGAGATTTTGCATAGTATGAATTGATACGTGGAAGATGAAATGGTTCATAGAATTTGAAAGATCAGTACACTAAAGAGATTCTACGTAGCACAATGTTTTAGGTAGGAGATGAAATTATTAATAACATTTGATGAATAATTCCATAGAAGGAAGAAACAATTTGAGGAATAGGGAGTAACATTTTATTGAAGAAGAAATTCCTCTGAAGTAGGAGTTGTAAGCAGAAATGGTACACCTAGGCGATATGTAGAGGTGGTACGCATAGGTCATATGTGGAGGTGGTATGCAGAGTAGGCATGGTATGTAGGGTAGAGATAGCCTATGGAATTTTAAATTGTCTGTGGAAGTGAAAACATTCCATGAAATCAAGGAAATTTCACGGAAGCAGAAATAGTACGTGGAAGAGAACATATACTTCCTTTAATGCTAATATTTTTTTTATCATATTAGAATAAGGATTGTGGCCAATTTATATTCAATTATTCAGGTCATATTATCTTTAATTATTAAAATATTATTTGTACCTCATTGTTTTGGAAATCACTAAGGGAGTTTGTGATTCAAGCAATAAGAATAAGAAGTTTCAGTGTAATTAGTTTTGCATTGAAGAAGAAGAATAATAAGAATATTGTGAAAGATTTTTGTTTGTGGATGGGAAAGAAGAATTAGGATGCTTGAATTCTTCTAAGAGTGTAACAAGTGAAGAGTAGAATATCAAGAAATAGTTTGACTTCCAACAGGTCTCAATAGGTAAAAAACAATATTGGTGTTGAAAACCCTATTCAACAGGGAGAAGAATTTCAAAGGAGTAGAATAAAGAACCAGCATGGAGTTGCAAGTTGGTCTAGGTCACTGCCAGTTCAGGGAGACAAGGTTTTTTTCCTTCCCCCTCAAAAGTGTAGGGACTCACACTAGCTAGAGGATTGTTTCCCTATCCAAACAGTTGTAATATTTATCACATTATAGTTAAGAATCCTTGTATTAGTCATCATCATACATGGAATTGATGTAGCTTCTGTTATTGATTAGTGAACCTTGTAAAAATACAATGTGAATATTTTTACTTATTTAATACAATTTCATGTAAGAGGGAAATGAGAAAAAGAGAATCAGGATCCTAATAGGTCAAGAGTTATGGGGATAAAAATATTAGTTGGTTTAAAAATTCTACAACAATAATTCACCCCCACTCAGTGGTTGGAATATCCCAAAATGTTCCCCTCAATTGGTATCAGAGGGAAGAAAACCTTTATTGGATTTCCTGTATTGAATATATTCTCATTTTATGACTTTAGTTGCTTTCATGAGTTAACATTGATGTGAAATTTTGGTGAAGATTCAGTTATCTCTAAGCAATATTCTATATCTACCAAGACCATGATGAACCGGAAAAAGAAAGATAAGGGAAAGCTAAAGAATAAGCCCTTATCCCAAGAAGAGAAATTATTTATTTCTCTATACATAACTAATAATGAAGACATTTCTGACATGGAATATAATGAGCAGGTGTCTCAAGTTCCCACTAAGAATATGGAAAGCCTTTCTACCTTAATTGATCTGGAGGTATGTGTTATTACATTTGGATATTATTCTCATGATGAAAATTCTAGCACAAGTGGGGATTATCAGTATAAAACCTCTCAAGAACAGTCATTTGATAGATTATACAATATTCTATATATTATTCCCAAAGAAAGTGCATCCCAATATTTTGAAGTATTTCAATGTATGTAGAAAGAGATCACCCAGATAGAAGAAGAAACTGATGTTCTAGAGAAGTTCTTGCTGGAAAAAATTTGTGAATGATTAAAATTCCCCAAAAAAGTTGGAGCATTTGAGGCAACAAAAAAGGAATTTGAAATTATTTCTTCAAAATGTCTCAAATAATTTACGATAAATAAATATTCAATAAGACTATAGAAGAAAAGATCCATGCACTTGAAGTGAAATTGAAGAAGAGCACTAAATTCAAGGGTTTACATTTGGATGAAAATTCCCAGAAGATGAAGGAACATGACTCTTTGTTATAAAACATTGTTATCTTTCATAAAGAGTAAGTTGAAATATTGAATAAGGATTGGGTAGATAAGATGATCATTATTGAGGATCATAAAATCACTCTCAATATGAAAGATCTAGACATGGATTCTCAGTTGGCCAACTTTTATAAGACACATAATGAGACTTTATTAAAGAGGGAAAAAATGGTTGCTGGCACTCAATTATTAATAGAGGATTATAAGGATGAAAGACCTCAAACATGTGATAATAATATCATGACTTCACTTAATTATCCATCGCAAGAATCTGTGAATTTACAGGTACCATCCAAACTATATTTTACTACTGATTCTAAATATGTTTCCACAATATGTGAAATTTGAATGAAAAAATCAAAACAAGTATGGATTAGGAAAGCTGATTGAATACCTACCACTGTTTCTATGGTGGATAGGAAGAAAAATATGGAAGATGGTTCCCCATATAGAGCACAAAAAATCAAGAATAAGGCCCAACAACCTTATTAGAGAAGGTATCAATAAGTCAAGATTTTCCTGTCAATGTATGTGCTTCAATAGGTTTAGGCATTGTGTATCATGTTCCAGGTACAATACTCAAAATAGGAAAGAAGAAAAAGAATTGTGTCTCATGGGAGAAAGCCAGAGATAATGAAGAAACATCTAAAATACAACACCATATTTATACTGCAAACAAATTTGGAATTCTAGAGTACATATATGATGTATAAAATGGATGTGGTCACTAGGTTGAGACATGTTCATCTCAACAAGTATCGATTTTTGAAAAGAAAATAATACCACAAAAATAGCTAAGAATAAAGAATCTATCTTGGGAAGAAATCATAAGAATTTGGCAAAAATAAATTCTCCCTAGAAAATTCTGAGAAGTAAAGGTGAGAAGTCCTTGGATTCTAAATACAATATGTTGAATGGTGGTGCATCCAAAAGAACTACCAAGAAAGATGACACACAAAAAATCCTTATGGAAATTCCAAACATGATGCAACAGAGCCTAGTGACATATTAGTTTTCTAGGTAGAAGATTTGGAAAGAATGTGGAAAATTGAAGATTCACAAGATAAGTCATTTGCAAAGGGAAAATAAAATATTTCAAATGAATACCTTGATGTTCAGTGTGTGAGGTGAAAAATATCTAGTTCCACTATTATATATTGAATTGATTTTATTCCAACATACGAATAATTTCATAAAAAGATGAATGTTGCACCAGGATATTCTAGTGATTTGAAATATATTGAAGAATGAAGGATCACACCCAATGAAATTGAAGAAGTGATAATATCCACATAACCACAATCATAATTTAAGATCAAATTTGAATGTGAAATGAGTTGGGAAAATTGTTCAACTTGGTTGAGAAACCATTATCAAATTTTTTTCACATTTATGATGCAATAATGATCCCCCTTGTTCCCTTAAATCATTATTTATTGTATTTGTTCTTATAATACAATTAATTGAAGGTGAAGAAAGTTATCCTAGGTAGAACTAGAGAATAAGTTATGAGAAGTGTTCCCTTTAAGGGGAAGTCATATAGAGAAACTATGAGAGTTATTATTTCAATCTATATCAAATTCAATTACTCTTGAAATTGATTCAATATCAGTTCATTGAAAATTTTATTTTATTTCTCAATATCTCATCCTTGGTTACTCAAAATTAAAAACATCTTACAATGAGGGAGTAATATAATCAATTGGTGACATAAGTTTAATGGAAGTGCTCCAAGGTCACTAATCCTCCCTATTTCACTTGAATGTTTTTGATCCATTAACTAAATTGAGTGTAGACGTTTTAGGTTGATTGTTACAAGAATGATTCATCACCCAGTTAATATCTTCATCCTGGAATGAAAGAGGAAATAACATGAATACAACTACATGAGTACTTATTAGGTATCATGATAGGTAGATAATGGACATATTTTTTGTCTAAATCAATTCTTCTTGTTTTCTACACCAATCATTTATCAAGTAGACTTAGAGTGAAACGATGGATATAACATTGCTTAAGTATGTATTGATACCCTTTTCCTAGTAACTTTGTATATCTTGTTAATAAGGGAGACAAAACGTGAAATGAAAGTTCAAAATTGAGAGATAGGAAAGTAAAGGGGAGAGAGAATATTGTAATTTTTATACTGAAACATTCATTTGAGAAAGAACATTGACGTATTGACAAGGAATACAAATGGGGATATTGTTAGTACCAATTTGTGTATGAAGTAGTATTTTTCATCAACAGTTGTCAATAATTGTCAAAATGAAGGATTGATGATACATAGATAATTGAGAAATTCATCATGGTGAAAATAATATGATGCTTTACTAATTTGTATTTCAGAAATATCATAACTTTTTTGGAGAACATGTGATTAAGGATTTATAAAAAACGGGTCATATTCAAATAATATTTAGTTTTGATTAGAAAGAATGATGTTGTTGAAATACATGGATGTTTCAATGCATTCCTTTTCAAATATGATGATGATTATGGTGATCTATTGAAGACTATATATCAAGAAAGATAAGGTTCGTGATGAAATTAGTCATTTTTTTAAGAAGAAAGATGATAATGAAGTAGTATGGGTGTTCTTGTCAAAGCATATTCTATGGTGGTGTCCCTTCCTAGTGTTTTCCAAATTTCTGGGCCTTAAAGTCAATTGTTTTGTTTGGAAAAGGAAGCATATTCCAATATGAGTGAATAGTATGTGAAACAGGGAATAAAACTAAAAAAATAAGTGAATATCATACCTTAGAACATTGAACATGTACAATGTTCTAGGAATGGCTTGTGGACCGCATACGAGGCAGTATGAACGGTAGGTGATGAAATTTATAGAAATGAAAACGGTTCATGGTGAAGGATTATAGTATGCAGAAGGCATGAAATTCATTGAGAATATTAGTATACGGTGAAGGCTCACAGTATGTGGACCGTGTACAAAAATGGTTCACAGGACAATTGTGGTTCATGGGAGAAATTTGTATGGGGTGAAGGCTATACCACATTGAAAATTGTGGTAAAATTAATTATTATAATTTCTGGATTTATTTTCTTATATAATGGAGACTAATCACTTTTTTAGAAAAGAATGAAAATTTGATATGAAAATATCATCACTCTGGAAAAACAAAGCTAGGTCAAAAAGTGTTCTCTCATAAATAATTCTATGAAGTGAAGTGGTCCATGGGAGAGATTCTACATAGAATGAAATTGTATATAGAATATGAAACGATTCATTGAATTGGAAATAGTGGTCTTCAGAATAGATTCTGCAAAGGACAAAGTGGTTCAATGGAGATGAAATGATTCACATAATTTAAAGAAGTAGTTCATGAATGGAAGAAACGGGGTGCATAATAGTATGGAATAGTCTATAAAAGAAAGAATTCTGCAGAAGTAGAAGCTGTAAGGAGAAATGGTATGTTGAAGTGATACGTGGAGGTGGTATGTGGAGGCAATATAAGGAGGCATTACATGGTGTAGGTAAGGTACGTAGATCAGAGATAGTCTGTGGCAGTTGAAATAGTCTGTGGAAGTAAAAAAAGTCCATGTAAGTAGGGACAATTCGAGGAAGTTGAAACAATATGCAGAAGAGAACTGATTTTTTATTCACTGCTGATATATTTTTATCAGAGAATAAGGACTGTGGAAATTTTATATTCAATTACTATGTTCATATTAACTATTATGATGCGAGGATGAGATATTCCTCATTTTTTTGATAATCACAAATGGATTTTTTTTATTCTTGCAAGTAAGAATACAAAGTTTCAGTACCACTGGTTATGCACTGAAAAAAATTGTGTAGATTTTAGGTTTGTTGATTGGAAAGAATAAGAGGGTTACATTCATGTTTCTAAGCAAGTTGAAATGAAGAGTATAATATCAAGAAAAAATGTGACATCCAATAGCTCTCAATAGGTTTAAGACTTTATTGGTGTTTCAAACCCTATTTAATAGGGAGAAGAATGTATTGGGGTAGTATAAAGAGCCTGCAAGGAGCTACAAGTTGGACTAGATCATCACCAATTCAATAAGATATGATTTTTTACCTTCCCCATCCAAATTATAGGGACTCACACAGTCCAGGGGACTATTTCCCTAGCCAAAAGACTATAATATTTATCTCCTTATAGTGGAGAATCAATGTTTTGGTCATCATCATACATGGAAAGGTTTTAGCTTCTCTTATTGAGTAGTGAACCTTGTAAAAATATAGTATCCATATTTTTAAAGTTTCATATTATTGCATGGGATAGAGATAAGAGAACAAGATAATCAATATCATAATAGGTCAAGTGGTACAGGGATAAAAAGTTGTAATTGGTTTAAAAAGTCCCCAACTCTAATTCACCCCTTCCCACAGTGTTAGGCATAACCCAAACTAGTCCTCTCAAGGTTCCTATGGTGATGTAGGCAAAAATAATTATTTCCCACATATCATCAATCCAATGATGAATTAAAATCTTAAATCAGAATAATAATAATAATAATAACTATCACACATCATATGCATCATCCAACAATGAAATAATAACAATTGTAATAGGAAAAAGGAGATCAAAAATCATAATTTAGGTAGCTTTGTATTTATCCCGACAAGGGTGGACTACACCATAACACATAGTATAATGAAGTTCCAAATAATTCCTAATCTCTTTTTTATGGTCTCCATATAGTAAAACAAGAAAGGAACCACTCTGATTCCACGTTGTGATGTCCCAGACCCGGGTTCCACTTAGAGTTACCCCTATCCTAGTGGGCCAAATGGCCTCAAGCGCATCTCCTCTAATTATAGACGTTACTGACTAGCATTGATGTCCTAGGAAGTGTCTATGGGAAGAATTTTCCTCTTTAACAGAGTGTAGCGTAGGGGATAAATGTAACCACATGAAAATAGTTGAAGAAATATAAATAGATGGCACCATAGAAGAATGCAGAATGATAAAAAATAGAACAGCTAATAATGATATAAAGGATATGATGATATGTTTCATATCTCATTAAAAAATGAAAACATGGATACATGGAATTAGGAAATACATTATATAAAAAGGGTAAAAAATAATCCAAAAACTATAAAAGCATCCCAATTTCCATCTTTGTTATCTTACACCAGGATTCATCCTAAGAAATCTTGAAATCAATTGTCCAAAGTGGTAAGGTTCCCATTGTAAACACCTGCATACATGTAATCTTCCCAGTTACCAATGACGGCCTGAATAGGGTGTGAGATAAATCTATGTATTCCAACATCAATGATGTCTATAATATCTAGTACATTTAATATAAACTAAAAATTGTGAACGAATATATATATATTTAATTATAGTAGTCTAGTAATGTAAATACTCAAGTACCCGGTTCATCCTCATCCAGTGTATGAACATGTAACCATTTAATTAATTAATTATGTTCTATTTTATATAATTCATGGAGGTATAACCATTACCAACCTCCTAACATGATAATAGTAGTGTAGGATCCAAGACATAACAAATCTTCCCATAATTATAACAATAATGAAAAGGATCCAAGGTAATAAAAATTTAATCCTTGACCTCAGGGGTTGATCAAACTCATGTAATAAACTATATCCTATCTAATGATAAAGAGTTTAATCCAATATGCATCACTGATGTAATTCCATAATAGTGATTCTAACCCAGTATACAGAATTCATCCAATGTAAAATGGTATAAAAATGACTAGGCCCAAGGGTGTATCCAAGGTGCATCATATCCATATACATCTTGCTAAAACCAAGGAGTGTACCTAAGGCGTCCTATAATAGTAATAATGAGGGGATCCTATGGTTTCCTACTGGTCATCCACAAGTAGTCAAATATTGGGTTCCAAGGAGGGTAAAAACCATGGAAACTAGCATCATGGATTCAGAATGGTGTCCAGGATTGCTCAAGGAATTCCCCCAGGAATAAATGATGAGCTCAAGTCTTACCAATCCTATAATAATGTCAGGTTTTGTATGTATTATTCAACTTATAATCAATTCATTTAATTATACAGGCTATGTAATAATCATTCAATTACATAATTCAAAGTGTTCATTCCACACCTTCAATTAGTGTGATAAGGAAAATGAACATGAAACCATTGGTTAATTAAAATAAGATATATTCAATTCATTAGGTTAACTCTTATTCCTTTCATAAGTATGGAAAGGTGTTCAATGGATGTGCAACCAAGACATTCTATTACATTTAATTAGGCCAACTCATATACATAGTATACCTTCCAATTAACCATTTAAACATTTAATATTGATTTTAACACATACCTTAGAAGGTTACAGTGATAAATACAAGTATAAACCTTTGAAAATTCATTCATTTAATTAAAAAAGTTACTTTTTTGAGGTCAAGTCATAGTTCACCTTAATGGTGGCACAAATAGGATTACCAGGCCACTAATAGAACATTTTTATAAACACCCTACTTGGGGTGTTCAGTGTGGAGGACATAACCTCCAATGATGAATAACATATTTTATAAGGGCCTTAGAACATGGTTATAACAAATTTAAGAAAGGAGTATGAATTATATAGGCTGCACCCAATGAGATCATTATGCACACATGGTAATTTACAAAATGATGAAACTTAAGGGATGAGTTATATACCACCTACTTCATAATCGTATGAATCTCCTCATCCAGAATCAACCTCTATTTTAGACTCGATTCAAAGAGATCTAAATAGCACATCAATTCCCAGAAAAAAATATTTATTAACTAGCATCTAAAAAATGTTGTTGGGGGGAATAATAATGAAAAATGGATAAAAAGGGTTCAAGATCAAATCGGTGCAAATCCAATGAGACGAATGGTGCTTCAATCAGACTCGTGAAGGATGAATGGAATCAAAATCTATGTAAGAGGATTTGAGGGATCAAATAAAGAATATAAGAGCACTTAGTGAAGGAAATATGAGAAAATAGTAGAGGATAAATATATTAGATCATTACGGGAAAATGATAATTTTACCCAAAATCCTCGGTCACACAGTTTGGCCGCACAATTGGGAAAACCTTGTGCCAATTGTGTATCCCCTACTCTATGTAGGGGCACATCCCATGATTATGTGCACTATTAGGGAAATTGTGTGCCAACTAGGACATACATATCTTCTAAAAAGTCTATATTTCTTTCACGGATATGTGGCCCCTAGAGCATGGTTAATCAAAACTATGTTCCCTTCCTCACCCCACTGTTTCACCACACATGGCTAGGAGAGATCAATGGGTCAGAGCATAAAATTTCTACTAACTATGTGGCCTAGTGATTTCTACAATATATGGGTTTCTAAGCTCTAAACAAACCACAAAATCATCATAAACCATTATAAGTTCATAGGGTATCCATATTATATTTGAAATAAAGAAATAGACCAAATTTAGGAGGATCCATTACTAATATTAAATCCTAGTTCTTACAATCTGGATATCACCCAAGAATAATGATATAATGACTTCTATAAAACTATAACAATTCCCATTGACTTAGTATAATAAGGAAAAAACATACCAAACCATGTTGTTACACTCCTCATCTGAATCCTTGAAGTAATAATTTTTTTTCATTATTTCTTAATAAACCCTCTACCAGTCTCTACCCACTCTAGGATCCCCATATATTATAATTAATTCATATTGATATCACCCATATACTAGACATAAAACCCAAACAACAATATCATGACCAATAAACATCACAAAACTACAATTTACACATACTACCATTGCTGCAAACTATAACACTAAAAACCAGCCCACTTCATCATGCAAAAATAGGAACCAAAACTACACATAAGAAACATTTTTAATCATAAAAATGTATTATTTTTAGATTTACCATTCTCTAACCAATATTAATTCCTTAATCCATTCATTTCAAGAATTGATGTTTCATTTTTATCCATTAGGTTATTCAATTATAGACAACCCCATTTCATTTTCAACATTAGCAACAATATTTCATGACATCGAGAAACTACAAGAAGATCCCACATTAACCAACTATGTAATCACACATAAAAATCCACTCATAGCCTAATTTTTACCAAGGAATGGTAGATTCGTCCCCATATTATAATCTACATCCCCAACTATATCTCATTATTCCACTTAGGGAATCCATCGCTTTGTTTATTTCTAACTATACAGACATCCTTTATGTTTGTTAAATTAGTTTGAGGCTAGTAAAAATCATACAACTCTTTCGCCCCCAGAATATACTATCCATGTAATGTCCATAGGAGATGAATTTCTACCATGACCCAGAAACCAATGATGAAGGGTCTCTAGGTCAACAAGCTCAAATTAGGGAAGTGATCATTGCATCTAAAGTGATTTTTTTACACTCAACATCTTCTGTACGGCCTTCTTAATAATGTAAGAATAAGAAGAAAATAAATCAATCTCCATTTTCAAATCCTTCCTCTCTATAATCCCCTTGTGTGGTTTTCACTCTATTTATTTTGGACTTTTACAAATTCACATTATGTTTTGTTAAAAACGTGCATATCTCTAATGAATTTTCTTAAAAATCATGTGTCTGCTTATTAGGATATAGGTGATCATTTGGTTTCTCTAGAAAATTCTTCATTGTGGGACCCAATACATCATGAAAGGGATATGTCTATAGGGGTCGTTCAATCGTGTATGTTTCATGTTGAAAATGTTTCTATTATTTTACCATTCTATCTGAAGTATGTGAACATATTTTTGAGGGGTGTTGACATAAGTATTTGTTATACTACCTCCTTAGCCTCATTTGAAGCGAGTTTTGATGAATGTGGATACTTATTCAAGACTAATCACATTGTTTACATTTTTCATATCACCAAATATCATCTCTTATTTTTATAGTCCTCATGAATGAAAAATTAATCAGATCTTACTAAAAACAACTAGAGGTTCCTGGAAGTAAGTCTTCCTAATACGGATTTTCATCTTCTCCTATGGATGGGGTGGGGGTAGTGGATGTTAGTAGTGACGTGACCAAGAAATGTACACTTCTGAACCCATTCATATCTTCAGATTACCAAGTGATACTTCATTATTCATCCTATAACTGATATACCCATGTATCTCTTTCTTTATCATCATATCCCCAAAGTTCATGGCCTTTTCCTCTAATTTGGTCTACCATTGTAGTGGACAATTATCTTCCACCATCATCTAAGACTGTGAGAATAAACTTATCTATAAGCCACCATGCTTTGGAATATATTCCCATACCCAAGTCAAATCTAGTCCAAGGCCCTAAGTCTACATTAACTTATCATTAATGCGATAATATATGTGAAATAAGTATGGATTTTGGTGTCATAAACCTCTTTTGAAGAGTTAAAGGACTGATTGGGCCATCATTGATGCATATTAATCTCCCTTGGTTATGATGGTTTTCACAATTACTTCATTCACTTTTAGGTAAAGGAGGTAATTTCTTTGAGAGAACAGAAGAGGACCCTCGAATTGTGGGTGGTGGCTACTGATGATGTCATTATCATTCCCAGAGAGACCCATTACGTGACTCCCCAAGCCCACCGCCAATAGACCAGGGGATGGAAACTGGAACCGAGAACACATATCACTAAATTGGGAGGCCTTAGCCTGAGTACCTATACACATGAACACTAATCCATGTATATACAATGCTAAAATGTAAAAACAACTAACAAATCGTGAATGAAAACATCTAAATATCCTAACTAGAGTACATGATGAAGTAAAAGAAGGTGAACATGGACAAATACAAGTCCTCCTAAAAGATTCTGAGAACATGATTCCAAATTTAAAGTAATGTTACAAGGAATACAATATCAAATCCATAAGAACACACATCAGTCTGTCTGGTATCATGATGCACCATTTGGTCCAAATCTATCTAATACTATAAAAAGTTCAATATTCTTCACAATAAATGACTTTTATGGGAAAATCCTACGTAGGGGTGAGTATAAAAATACTCAATATGACACTCGGAAACCACAAAGCATACAAGAAATGAAAATGTAGTCATCTATACATAGGGGTATGTCTACAACAAATATAAAAATAATATCTCAATATATGAAAAAAAGAGACATAATCTAGAGTTAATCTATTACCATAGTATACCATACTAGGATTAAAGATCAAATATTCCAAAAATCACTCATCTAAAAGAACACGCTTCAGAGTATGATACCACTAAAGCTTTCCATTTGAGAGGTGATGCATATAGGGTCTTGACATGAGAATGAACATGCAAATAGTCCGAAGAGAATATGATACACAGATGATGATCACTTCTAGGTCCATTGTGTGATTCCAATAACTCAATATATGTTAACCTAAAAGGTATAATATTTGTTCTTGGGTAGTGTTGGTCATGTTGTTACCAAAAACTCAACCTATGGCACAAATATGGATAAAATATCTCACTCCAATCCTCTCTAAGGGATTCCAATGACCCTATCTAGGATGTCATGTTGATGGGATTGTAGTCGTTGGATTAGTAGAAGATTACATACCAACCATATGGGAAATTATAAGAGGAAGAAACCCTAACAAATCCTTCCCATGGTATAGAGGATAAGAGATCCAATCCATGTTGAAAATAGTACACAATGTGTAGTAGAGGTCACATGTTGTGTCCCACGACCCTGGGTCCTGCATGTGTAAATGGCCCATGTCATCAAGTATTATATTTGTAGTACTACATGGAATGTGGGATACACATTTAGTCTACTTGTGTTACAGTAAAAGGATACATCCAATGTACATATGAAATTGTACTAGTACACAGCTTATCCCATTAATTGGTCCATGTAATGTTCATGTTGGGGAGTACATGGTGTGTAGGCAACCCATGTAGTCCAACCCATGTCTATGTACCTACCAATGTACACTTTGAGTCACTTAGGAGAGCCCACATAGCATGTGACTGGGGTCACACATTGTGTGACACATAGAATTCCCCCAAAACCCTAACTGGTTCATAAGGGACCCACACTCTTTGTAATCCTAGATTACACTCCATGTTGATTGTGTTTTTCTAGAAACCCTCATTATTTCTTCTGTGCTGTTGTCCCCTTGGATCTCAAGTCCACTCCTTGATGTAGTCTAGGATATTCTCGTTTGAGCCTCTCCATTATTCAAAAAATATATTCCGGCATCAAATTCATTTGGAAAATGGATCTATAAGTCATTCTTCATTATGTGCTGAAGAATTTGGATGTACATGAAATTGGGTGTCCTCCTTCATCTAATTATTTTACGATTCGACTTTAACACCACTATCATTTCATTCCAATCCTAGATCTATGATTTCATATCATTGCATCAAGAATTAGATATGCAATGATCGATTAATCAATATTTTTTGACCAATGGGAAACCTAAAGAATGGTCAGGATGTCCGATGAACATGGGGAGAAAACAAAAAAACATTTTAGAGTAATTAATATTGATCGATATTTGTGTTGATCTTGATTTGTTTCTGTTAGAACGAAAATCAAGATAGATCAGAACATGAAGAAATTATCTCATCAAAACACCAAAAATAATATCATCTCTTAAGACAATCAAACTGTGGATCAATCTATTCATTGATTGATTCATGTTCATCAAATAATTAAATAGTGGGTAATAAAAAATAAAAACACACTCCCTATATCAATTTATATCGATCACTTATGAATAATTATTTTTATGTTGATGTAATAGGGAGGATCCTTCAAAATAGAAGTGTTATGATAGTTGATCAATGATCCATTGCAATTAACCTGAGATAATCCTCTTGATCTCTCTCAAAAAACTCTCATGAGGTTCTAGGTTTATGTAGCTAACCATGTAATTTTGACATAATATCCATTTTAAAGGCTAACTATTTTTTGCATCAAGATTTTGGAAATAAAAATATTAATTCAATTATTTTATTCATTTCGGCACCTGTGATGACTTTTAAAAAATGACCCATACTAACTAATGGTAATTATTTCCTAGGGTAAACCTCACATTGTAAACTTAATGATTCCCTTATATTTTTTTTTCGTCACCAATTTATAAATTATTACACTTTTTATGAAAAATTCACACCCATGTTATATAATATATTTAATATTATTTAATCTTTTATATTAAACACACCGGGTCTCAGAATCCCACATCGTCTCAGCGTATGGTGTTGAAAATTATCCATATAATATCCAAAAATTAAGCAAATAGAAATCTAAAACATTACATTCTCTCCACATTGTTGATTTACATCTCTAAAAATCCCAAAAAAATTCTAATACAAAATATGTGGGTACAGAGCATGAATCTGAGCATCCCGCTCCCATGTTCTCTCCCGGATATTCCCATGCTTCCACCAGACATGAAAAAAGGAATCAATCTCCGATTAAGGATCCTATCTTTCTGATTTTCTATCTCCAATGGGTACTCATAAAAGGTCACTCTATCCTCGGTTTCCATCGCACCCTAGTCGATATCTTGTGATGGTTCATGCATGAACCTCATCAATCATAGCATGTGGAAGAAATCGTGTACCTATTCTAACTGTGAAGGTAGATATAATTGGTACACCACCTCGCCAACTCTACACAATATTTGGAAATGGTTGATGAACCTCAAAGATAGCGTTTCACATTAGAAAAATATATGCAATCCACATCAAGGTGAAACCTATAGGAACACATGATCTCATTCCTCAAACTTTAAAGGCCTCCATAACCTATAATCCAATGGATTATAATGGATTTGTCTATTCTTAATATACTCTAGGATGATATGTACCTTCTATATTATAACTCACACCAAATCTTGGCCCATGAGTGTTGACTCTCTTATGCTAGTCTAGCAAAGTGGTGACATACAGGTTGACCCGTACAAAGCCTCAAATGGTTCAATACAAATTTTGTATTGGTAAATATTGTTATATTTAAACTCCACTACTGTTAGTTTATAACAACCATACTATTTATTACTTATTTAAACATGATTTTTTATGTAAACATTCACTTAAGACAACTCCGAGGATTGAGAGGTCTAGTATCATGGGAAATTAGGTGAATTACATAACTACTAAAATCATAAAATACAACATCTTTATTGAAAACATATTTTACATGAACACAAAATTCTTTCATAATTATTATTGAATGGGATAAAATGAAAACATACATAAAAACTGGTGAGCTATAAATCCCAATAAGGGAGTAACTAAGGCATAATTTTAAGAATACAATATATGATAGGTAATAGGCATATCAATTGAGCATAAGAGAAACATAGACATAAAGAAATGATATTTCATGATTATCATAACATGGATATGTGGAATCAACATTTAACATGATATTAGTATGATCCAATGCTCATTGAACATATTTCATGAGTAAACCCTTGTTGCACTTGAATTGGCATGAGTAAACCCTCATTGGACTTGAATTATCATTAGTAAATGTCATTGCACTTGAATTAACATGATTAAACCCTCATTACACTTGAATTATCATGTGTAAACCCTCATTTCCCAAGTAATCTCATGATACTATTCTTTACCCAATGTATTGGAGTTCTATCATGGCCCACCTTTCTTAATAATTTCATTTCATGCATAAGTGTTCCATACTGAGCATACAACACGGATGCATTAAAAATCATAATTTATTCCATGAATAAGAGATGTGGAATTAATAAATGTAATTACTCAATCAACATGGACATTTTCATAATGTTGAAAATCCTTTATAGAGAAATGGGTATGGTATTAACTTACACTATGATTTTGGCATGGGGAATTTTGGTGTAACTTCGGCAGCATAACGACATCAAATAGAAATTGTAAAATGGGTTGAGGAGAGATAAAGGGGTCCCTAATCATTTATACATGAAATAGAAAGTAATGGGGTCGTGTAAAATTATATCCCAACATAGGAAATAGAATTTATGTGCATAATATAAAAAACATGATTGAATGTAAATGAGGAGAGAGAAATCCCTTATAGAATTTTAGTCTGGTAATGGGTGTACATGAGAGCAATTATAGAGAGAAAAAGGGTTATATCATTAATCAAAAAAAAGTAGGGAAGTACATTTGAGGTTAAAAATCGTACCCCAACATTTTTAATTGAAAATTAAAGGGCATGACAACATAAAGAAACTTGGACATAAATTAAGAAGGAAAGTGAGGATCCCTTACTTGGAAGTGTGTGACTTCAAGATCTTGGGGAGGAGATACATGAGAGAATGGGGCGCCTTTGGATGATTATAGAGAGATAAGGGAATATTAGGGACGTGATACAAGGTTTTTGAGTGAATATAATTGGTATATTTGGTGGGTTTATATAGGAAAAGAGAGGGGAATTCTTTAATATTCCCTAAACATAGGTTTTGGAATCTAAATAATTAAATATTCAAAACCAAAATCCAAACCATAGTTTTGGCCCAAGATTTTCCCAAAGGGGAGTGGAAACATTATTTTATAAGTCAAATGGCTTAAGTATTTAAAATACTAGGCTTTCCTATGTGAAGGTGTGTCACACTCTTGAGGAAATCATTTTAAAATGATAAAATATTTTATAAGTCATGGAGGGATACTAAGGCATCATAAAATTAATCGAACAAATATAAAATCACATTATGATAAATAAAAAACATAAATTGGCCTACAATTCCTTTTATAGTATTTTATTAGATAACTATTGGGTCATTATGATGTCATAATACTCATTAAATATTCCAATAGTATTTTATTTTTAATAAAAAATTTGACTGTCTCAAAAAATAATGAAAATTTAATTGTTAGATAATTTAGACATCCTGAATCCAAAAATAATATTCATTTTCTCTAAATATTTTTTTAAATATGTGAATTTTTATATTTAAAATAAATACTGACATTTTTCAAAAATTAATGGGTCTTGACAAAAACAGCTTCTAAACCATATAAAAAATAAAATTTTAATCATAAGAATTATAAGATCATTTATATTTAATAGAAATTAATTTAGTAATAATATTTTATTAAATAAAATTTAATTCAATAATCCATTAATTCATAAAAATGGATTTCATAGTTGAACATAAATATTAACTAAAAATATAATTTTTTCCCTAAAACCAATTTAAAAAGTTACAATAATAAAATGAATGTATATTCATTATACAATGAAAAAATAATTCACCTAATCATAGTAATAGGGTCTTGATACATAACCTCTTATAACACCCTCATAATACCGATGGGTAATGTGTGCGATGGTGGCATACTCTTGGGGTTGCTCGGATAACATCGCTCGGGAGGTAATCTCTATTAACTTCCACTTCACCTGTAAGTGGTTCCATTCAATATTAATGTGATTAATCTTGGCTTGGGATTAGTCAAAAGTGAATCCCAGTGATGCTAAATCCATTATGATCACTGAAAAATGGGCTTTGTATGGAGAAATTATACTGGATGAGGTCATCCCTTCCCTTTTAGTGTAAATTGAATTTCTTAATGCCATATATTTATACTAGTCATGTGATCACTATTCAACAACTATATTAGAAATAGTAAAAATTATTAAAAGTATTTTAAAATACAAAAACATAAAACCAAGGAAGTTCTTATTTTTTATATAACCATTTTACCTAATTTGATTTTTATTTAGATAAAGATGAATTTTCTTTAATAAATGTTTGGGTCATTAAAATCTTCCCCCTTATGAAATTTCTCCCTCAAAATTTCCTTTTCCCACACTAATTTTTTTTGGATAACTCCACCTCATCACTTCTTTAGGTTCCCATGTTGCTTCTTCAAAATTGGTATTTCTCTGCAACACTTTTACGAGGGTCATTGTCTTGTTTCATAGAAATTTTTCTCTACGATCAAAGATCTGCATCGGCTTCTATTCATAGAAGAGATCATTCTCCAATGGTGCAACTTATGGATTGAGTACATGCGATGGGCCAGGTATATACTTCTTCAAGAGTGATACATGGAATACATCATGTACTTGAGATAGGTTCGGTGGGATTTCTAGTCAATAGGCCACCACTCTAATGAAATAAATGATCTCAAAAGGGTCTATTTACCTTGGAAATAGACTTACCTTATTCGAAAATATAATAACTCTCTTCCACGGTGATAAGTGGAGGAATACCAGGTCTCCAACATCAAACTCTATGTCTCATTGACAGTTGTCAACATAGCTCTTTTGTCTAATATGGGCATCATTAATGTGATTCTATATGGCCTTAACCCTCTCCACCATTTCATTAACCATTTATGGACCTAGGATTTTTATCTCCCCAACTTCATCCCAACATGCCCGTGTTTTTCACCTCTTCCCATAAAGGGATTCATAATGATCCATTTGGATTCTAGAGTGGAAACTGTTATTGTTTGAGAACTCAACGAGAGAAATATGTTGATCCCATCCTCCTTTAAAGGCCATTAATAATGATCTAAACATTTCATAAAGTGTTTGGATATCCCGCTAATATTGGACATTAGTTTTAGGATGATAAGATATGCTAAAGATTAGTTCAATATTCAAACTATGTTGGAGATTCAACCAGGACGTAGAGGTGAATCTTGGATCTTGATCATATACAATTGATAGTGGTACTCTATGCAGCCTTACCACTTATCTAATGTATATCTATGTTATTTCATCGAGGGATAAATCCTCCCTAATTGCAATGAACTGTGCAGTCTTTCTAAGATGATCTAAAACAACCCATATAAAATTGTTTTATTTATATTTCTTCATATGTTCGGTGACAAATTCCATGGTGACGTTCACCCATTTCCATGTTGGTATGGGTAATGGTTACATCAGCCCCTTACACTTCTGTCTTTTATCATTCACTTGCTAAAATTCCATTCACTTTGATGTATACTCAGTGATCTCCTTATTCATGTTATCCCAACAGTAATTCTCTCATATACATCGATACAACTTTTTGTTTCCTAGGGGAATGGAGAAATTCAAATGATGTGCATCATCCAAAAGTTCATTCTTTAACTATAAATTTTATGGAACACATAGTCTTGTCCGAAATCTCACAATTCCTTCATCATTAACATTGAACTCTGGGGATTTCCCATTTCTGATAGTTTCCACTTTCTTCTGAATTCCCACATCATCCTTTTGAGAAGCCTTTATCATTTCCAAAAGATATGGTTGATCAATCATTTAGGAATGGATTGATGATGTTCCATTCTTTATTATTTCAATGTAAATCATCATCAAATATATAAGGATTGGATACTTTTATGTTCCCATCAATGATATAATTATTGGGTCCTTCCTACTTATATCATCCACCACCTTGTTTACTTTCCTAAGGTGTTAATGGGTTGAGAATTAATACTCTTTTATCAGCTCTAACCATCTTCATTGGTGCATATTCAAGTATTTCTATGTGAATATATACATTAGGATTTAGTGATCCGTATATATTTCACACTTCTCCCCAAAGAGGAAATGTAATCAAAATTTTAAAGTGAAGATTACTACTGCCAAATCCAGATCATTTGTTGGATAGTTTTTCTCATGAACATTCAATTTCCTTGAAGCATAGGTAATGAATTTTTTATTTTAAATCAACACACAACCCAGGCACTTCTTCTTACCATCATTTAATACCTTAAAATGTTCTCAACTTGTGGGTAGTGTGATCTTGGGAATAGGGATAATCCTCCTTTTCAACTCCATGAAGCTCTCTCTTTATTCATCACTCTACGAAAACACAAATCCCTTCAAAGTTATCTTGGTAAGAGGGTTTGACAATAATTTTAAATTTCTCACAAATCGTCAATAATATCTTGCTACCCTTAAGAAACTATGGATATATGTCACCAATGTTGGCCTCGTCCATCCCACAATTGCATTTCTCTTAGATGTATCCAAATATATCCCATTTCTTCTGATGATACGAACCAAGAATGATACTTACTTAAAATAGAACTCACACATTCTATACTTTTCATAGAGCTTCTACTTTTGCAAGGTCTCTAGTATAGTGCTTCGATGATCCTCATGCTCCTCCTTGGTTTTGGAGTATATTCGAATATTGTCTATAGATACTACCACCAATTTGTCGAGGTAATATCTAATGACACTATTCATAATGTTTATTATGATTTATAGATCATTGGTGAGCCCAAAAGAAATTTCTATGAATTCATAGTGCTCGTACTTTGTACAAAAAGCAGTCTTGGGGATATCCTCCTTCTTCACCCTAACTTGGTAATATCCCAACTGCAGATCCACCTTGGAGAAGTATTGGGCTCCATGTAACTGATCATAAAAGTGTTCAATTTGTGGAATAGGATTACTATTCTTTATCATGATTTTTTGAGCTCATGAAAATCAATACCAAGGCGCATTGACCCATCCTTTTTATTAAATAAGAGAACTGGTACACCCCATGGTGATGCACTTGTCCGTATAAACCATTTCTTCAGATTCTCCTATAGTTTTTTATATAGCTCCTCCAGATCCACAACTTCCATTCTATACAGATTCTTGGATATTGGTAGTTCCCAAGGTATAAGATCAATCGATAATTAAATATATCTTCTAGGAGGAAGACTAGGAAATTCATTGGGAAACACTTCAGTGAATTCTCTCATAATAGGAATGTCTTCAAGGATGGTTGTTTCCATAGACTCAATCATCTATGTAAGATATGCATGCTCATATGGTAGTAATATCCATTCTTAAGATGATGGTTCTAAAGAATATTCATCCTTCTACTTTCACTTGTACAGAATCGAGGGTTGATTCTCCATATAGAGAGTGATTTTCGTCTTATGGAAATTTATTTTGGCTCTATATAGGGGTAGCCAATATATTCCAGGAATTGTATAAAATTCTACTAGAGTTAGTATGATGAGGTTTGCCGGGATGTACAATCCAAAAATTGTGATAGGGGGGATTTGTATTCCTGGGATACAATGATTTCCCCATTTTCCATTCTCACAAAAATCTCCAGTTCTATGATTTGCAGTGTTGTTGGGATTGTTCTAAAAAAATTTGGGATATAAAAGAATTAATAGGACTGGAATCAAAAAGTACCTTCATTATTCACGAATGAATAACTAGAATATGTATCACCACTTCATTGGCAGTGTTCACTTCGGTGGTAGTGATGGAAAAAGAATGTCCTTGATGCCTTGGAGGTTTTTGGTTTCCTCTGAAAACCCTTGTCTAATGGAACTGGTTTTCAAAGTTCCCTAGTTCATTCTAGTTGAAGTAATGAACTATGCGTTGAGGGTCGAATAGAGCATTCCTATCCTCTTTTACAGTAGTTGGTTTTCTAGCCAATAGTTAATGGCCATGTGTCCTTCTCATCCACACCTAAAACATTTCCTCATCCCCTTCAAGAAATTTCTATGGTGCTTCTTTCTGTACCTTTGTAAAGTAGGCTTTGGGAATTTCTTACCGCCATTGGATTTATCCATCGGATGACCAGAATTAAAGTCCACGTTCTGTGTATTATCTCCATGACATGACTAAGATTTTTCGATCACCATTTCTAAATTGAGAGAACATTGTAAAATTTCCTCATATATATCGAAGTCACATATCACTAGGGATTTCTGTAGGCTACGTTTTATCCCACCAAAAAAGTGGGAAACCTTTCTTTCAGGGGTAACCACAAAGCGGGAGACGTATCATGAAAGTCTTGTGTATTTTTTCTCTTATGCTCTGATTAATTCATTGTCTTTTTTCTTGAGGTCTATAAAGTCCCTTTCCATCTTCTATTGGAGGGTGCACAGATAATGTTTATCGAAAAACATTTTCTAGAAATCCTTCCATTCCAATGCCTTGATCTCTTCCTCAGGCTTCATATTTTTTTATCAATTTCCATCATTGAGCAGCTTCACCCTCCCTTCAATAAGTAGACAGAATAATGTTCTCTTGTTTGAAACATTGATGGATATAGAATATATTCTCTATGGAGATGATATATTGTTCGGCGAATGATGGATCAGATGATCCATTAAAAGTTAGAGGCTATTGTCTCATGAAGCTCTAGATTGTGGATTGTTCATTCTTAGGGGGGTTGAACATTCCTCTTGACCCACATTTCTATTCAAAACATGAGTTAACTATGAGATTATTGTTAAAAATTTTGGGATTCCCACTCCCATTGGATTGGGAATCTCATTAGAACTGCCATAACATTGATCTTCGCATTGGTTTTTCACCCGAGTCCTCTTATTACCTACGATTGGCTGAAATAAAAGGTATGTTAGGGGTAACACATAAAAGAGAATAGAATGAAAAAAGGGATGAATTATAATTTTAATTTAATTCCTTAACCTAAGAATTTATACGCTTCAATATCTGTAATTTCTGATCTACTTCCTAACATATATTCTATGGGTAATTTTTTTATTCCATTAATAATGGTTCGTACTAGGCTTATGAATTTACCAAAGCATGTCCCCTAGGAGTGTTGAACCAAGGGTGCAGCAAGGCTCATTTTTGTGGACCAGTTCCCTTTTGAGTCTAGATAAAAGTGTTTTTTTCTAGTATTACCCATAGATACATCTATTCTAGAGCCACCACTACATGTTCGTTTCCAAACAGGGATGTATTTTCTTTGTTAAACCACTTACTCTATACTCACCAAAATTTAGGTATGTTTTTCTTATACTTATTCTTATACTTATGGCTTTAACTGGGATTTTATAATCCTAATCCCAAAAAATAAACCTATCATTTGATACCAACTATAAAGAACCTTCTCTTTATTACATATTTACACATGATTTATTAAATAAACTTTCACTTAATACAACTCCGAGGATCAAGAGGTCTAGTGTCTTGGAAATTATGAGCATTACATAGCAACATAAAACATAAAATGAAACATATTTATTCAAAAATTCTTTTACATGACAAAAAAATTCCTTCATAATTATCATTGCATTGGATAACCTAAGGACATACATAAAAAAAGATGAGCTATAAATCCCAGTAAGGGAGTTAACAAGGCATAACATGAAGAATGCAATACATGTTAGGAAATAGGCATATCAATGGTGAATAATAAAAACATGTACATAAAGTCTTGATATAGAATGATTATCATAACATGGAGATGTTCCAACAACACATAACATTATAATAGCTTAAGGCAAGGCTCATTGCACATGGAGCATTAGTAAAACCTCATTTCACTTGAATTAGCATGAGTAAACCCTCATTACACATGAATTAATATGAGTAAACCCTCATTGAACTTGAATTATATTGAATAAACCCTAATTTCACTTGAATTTTCATTAGTGAACCCCTATTGCACATAGCGTATCATGATACAATAACTTACCCAATGCATTGAAGTGCTATCTGGGCGCACCCTTCTTAATCATTTCAATTCATTCATAAGTGTGCCACATAGATCATACAAAATGTATTCATTAAACATCATTATTTATTAAATGAATAAGAGATGTAGAAAACATAAATTTATTTTCTCAATCAATAAGTACATGTTCATAATGTTGAATACCCTTGATAGAGAAATGGGTATGTAATTCACTTACATGATGATTTTGGCATGGGAAATTTTGATGTAACTTCGGTAGAATAAGGGTTCAAATAGAAATCAAAAAATTGGTTGGTGAGAGAAAAAGGTTTCTATCATCATTTATACATTAAATGGACAGTATTTGGTCCTTGTAATACTATATCTCTACATACATAAAGGAATTTAGATGCATAATATAAAATAATTTCTTGAATGTAAATGACGAGAGAGAAATTCCTTATAGAATTTTGGCATGGTAATGAGTGTACATGGGAGTCATTAACAAGAGAGAAAGGGGTATATCATCATTATAACATAATGAGGGTAGTGTTGGGGAGGTGATAAATTATACCACAACATTTTTAATTGATAATAAAAGAGCATAACATGTAAGGAAACCTGGACATGAATAATGATGGAAGGAAAACGATGATCCCTTACTTGGAAGTGCATGACTTTAAAAGATTGGGGAGGGTCTTTGTGAGAGATTTATATGCCTTGGGAGGATTCTAGAGAGAGGAGTGAAGATTAGGGACGTGAAAAAATGGTTTTTAGTGAAGATAAGTGGGGACTTGGGTTGGTTTATATAGGAAAAGAGAGGGGAATTATTTAATATTTCACAAACATAGGTTTTGGAATCTATATAATTAAATATTCAAAACCACAAAACAACCGATGGTTTTTTCGAATTTTTTTTTTCAAATGGGAGTGGAAGAAATTATTTTATAAGGAAATTGTCCGAACTTATTAAAATATTAGGATTTCCAACGGGAAGGTGAGTCACACTCTCAAGAAAATCATTTTAAAATGTTAAAATATTTTATACGTCATGGAGGATCCACTAAGGCATCATAAAATTAATCAGAGAAATATGAAATCATATTATTTTAATGGTAAACCATATATTTTCTGAATATCTTATTTTTAGTACTTTATTGTGTCACTATTGGGTCATTATTTGGTCATAAAACACATTATATATTTAAACAGTATATAATTTTTAACAAAGAATTTTATTTTCTCAGAAAATTATGAAAAATTCACCATTATATAATTTCGACATCCTAAATGGAAAAATAATATTGATTTTAACTAAATAATTTTCAATATATTTTAATTTTTTTTAAAATAAATACGGACATTTATTGAAATTTAATGGGTTTTAGCAAAAACAGCTTTCCAACCATAATACAAATTTTAATTGTATTCATAAAAATTATATGATAATTTATATTTAATATAAAATATTTTAGTAATAAAATTTTATTAAAATGTTATTTAATTCACAAATCCATTAATCCATCAAAATACCTTTCTTAATTGAATTTAAATATCAACTAAAAAAAATTTGTTCTTTAAAAACCATTTATAAAGTAACAATAATAAAATGAATGTAAATTATTTATATTATAAAAAATAATGCACTTTATCATAGTGATGGGGTATTTTTACATAACCATTTATAACACCCAAATAACACCTAAGGGTAAGGTGTGTGATGGTGACAGACTCTTAGGGTGGCTCAGATAACATCTCTAGTGTGGTAATCTCAACTAACTTCTACTTCTCTTGTAGGTGGTTCCATTCAAGATTAACTTGTTGAAGCTTGGATTGGTCTTGGTCAACAGAGAAATCCCACTAATGCTACCTCCTTTTGGAGCTTCGAAAAATGGGTTTTGTATGGAGTGACTCTACTATGTGTGGATAAATCTTTCTTTGTCTGTGTAAATTGGTTTTGTTAAATCCATATATTTATACAAATCATATGATAATGGTTCAACAGCTATATTAGCAAGGATAACAATTCTTAATGGTATTTTAAAATCCAAAAACATAAAACCGTGAAATTGAATATGTTTTATTTAACTATTTTACATAATAAGAAAATTATTTAGATCATGAGTAATTTTCATTAATAAATTTTTGGTTCATTACATAGGTGATCCTCCCAACTATGTCCAGAGACTAACATGAAATCTCACTACCTATCCTCAAGAACCTAAATGGTCCACTTAGTCTGGTCATTATTTGGTGGGAGAAATGTTGTTCTCAAGTGCAATTGGGTCCCAAATTTCTCTTGAAGTCCATTCTACAACTAGGATGTAAAGTGATCATTATGATCAGAAACAGTCGTTGATGGAACATCATGGAGTAAGACAATAACTTGCACGTAGAGGCATCCCAATCTATCTACTTAACTTTGCCATCCTATAGGTAAGAAGTGGTCTGACATTATGATCCAGTCTACGATCACACAGATTGAATTTTTTCCCCTAGACATATGTGGTAATATTATCACAAATTCCATAGATATCTCATACTACTTCCCTTATAACACCTAAAGGTGTCAATCCAAACCCGCTAGAACTTGGTTCTCATCCATCACTTGATGACATGTAATGGATCGAGAGACAAAATCTGAAACTTCTTTCTTCATCCCATGCCACCAAAAATAATGATAGAGGACTGGATACACCATCTCCACACTTAGATGTATCACCAAATGATATATGTGAAAATATACTAGAACCTATTATTGCAATGTCTCTAGATAAATCAAGCATTGTTTAAAAAGAAATACATTCTCTCCACCTTTATAAAATCCATAAGTTGCATACCCTATGGATATCTAAGCATGTAGGTTCTCATATTCATAATTTCCCAGATTTTACTCCCTAACTCGTTGTAAGAGTGGATGGGTAAAAACCATCAACTTGAGTTTAACTGCACCATCACCTTCCACAACAGATAACTACAACTAGTCAAACTACTCTAATTCCTCATTTAGAAACTACAAAAAAAATATCTCATGTATAGATCATATTCAACCATGTTCCCCTTCCTATGAGTGTACACAATTCTAAATTCATAATCCTAGAGGAACTATATACATCACCTTTATCTCAATTTGATATCCTTATGAGAGAATATATACGTGAGACTCTTTTTATCAGAGTAGATAATAAACTTATCACTGATTAGGTAGTATCACCACATCTTTAAAGTGAATACTACTTCTACTATCTCATGAACATGGGTCAAATAGTTCTTTTCATGTGGTCTTAGCTAGTGTTAACCATACACAATCACTAATTTTCTCTGCATTAGAACACAACCAATCCTGGTAAAAGATGCATTGTAGAACACTACATACTCAACACCCTCCTATTATAATCTTAAGATGGGATTTCTCGTAAATCTCTACCTCAACTGCTAAAAACCATTTGGTATCCCTCTTCCCACAAGAAATAATACACCTTTCAAGTCAAATCTATCATGGGTGATGATATTTTGAAGAAATAAAGTATGAATATCTGGTAATAACCTTCTTACATACAGAATATAAAAATATCTATCATGATTTGTGGTGGATCCCATGCTAGAACTGCTTTAAACATGGCTGGTTCCACTACCACTCCATATTTTGACATAACTTATCCTAGAAAATAGACTGTTGGAATCCTGAACTGGCACATCGAGTGATTTTCTTACAATTGGTGCTCTCTAAGTACATCCATAACTATCTAAAAGTGTCTCGTGTTCTCCTCCATCAAAATTGGGTACACAAGGATTCCTTCCAACCCATGAAAGGGTGATCTAATGTCAAAAATTGAGAACCAACATTCCCTCATGAACATATCATAGTGTTCATAGATCCTTGTTAGCAGATACTTATTCTTCACGGTCACCTGGTTCAAGAACTATTATTCCACACATAAACTCAATCTCTCATATTCGTTTTTGGAAAAAAATTACCATGTTTCCAGCTGTGAAATATTGGTTCAAACCAATTATGCCCTATATATGTCATTCAACTTCACCATCATCTCATGAAGCACTAAGGGGGGGGCATATGATATACTAGTGCAGATATCGGTACCATCTGAGGGTGTGGATCAATATAAAATTCAATCTCTTTGCGGGGAGGTAAACCTAGAACATCTTCAGGGAAGACTTCCTCATGTTCCACCACAACTACAAGAAAATTGGAACTCATAACATACAGTGCACCAAGTGTTAGTCTTTCCAATGGATGAGTAATATACTACATGATTCTATGCATGTTTCCATCATGAAATGGTTGGGTTTCCTTTTCACTAACAAAGTTGAACCTGTTTCCATCACTATAGACACACTGCATCCTTTTCCTAAAACAATCAATATGGGAATGAACTATAGACAACTAATCCATATCATGAATGATGTCGTATGGTCTCAATGCTACTGCCAAGAGATTCAAACAAAAATATCAATGCAATGATTCAGAACACACTATCAGCACAATTGTTTGATCTTTATGTCTTATCTAGTAGGATCCTTCAATGATAAGGGTCAAGCCAAAGCTTAAACTAAAAACAATAAGTCTTCTAAAAGGATTGTGAAATTAAAGTAATTACTAGATCCTTTTTCAATCAATATTTTAGCTAAGGTAGTAACGACATTGATCATAGATCGAATCATTCTTAGAGACTCTGGGATATAAGTATAAATTTTCTTTATCTATACCCATGCATGTTCTCTAAATCCATGAGCCTAGAATGTACCACCTGGGGGTGGTGGTGATAAGATGTCAAAACAATAACCACCTCCTTCTTCTCTCCTAGCTCCTTATCCACATCCATGGTCTATTTGAAATTGTTATCAAACTTTTTCTTTATAATAGATGTATCATCATAAGACTGGGTAACAAAACACTACCATTTACCTATTGATCCCTGAGGAAGGCTCTCCTCTAAGACCACCATCTGATATTCTGATGTCCTAAATAGATAAAAAACTCAGTTTTCTTCCTCAATAAGTCCTCATCTACTTGTGGTTTGATATCACCTACGAACATAAGGGGTATATATTATTGAAACTCATGAAACATATTCATAATTATCAACTTATCAATTGGTGCTTCGAGTACTATGTGATACTCTATAGGTGGTGGTATGGACGGTTCACCATCAGGTAACATCTTAGGAACTGGTCCCTGTATTGATGCCTTGTTACGGATGGAATCATCATCCTTATCATGATGAATCCTAGCAAGCATACGTCATTGGGGAATCATGAAACAAACAAGATGTACCATTGTCAATGAGTATATCTGGGGAGATGACTCAAGAAATATATGGAACCACAACCCATTCCTATATGATGCATTTACCATATTTCCCATAGAAATATTATTATCATGTTTCAAGATGAAAAGTAGGTAATTAGAGTCCAGGTGTATGGATATATTATCTGCCACACCAACACTAGAGTACCTAACCTAAAAGACGGACTTGAAAAACATAACAATATTTCCCAAAACCAGTATCACAGATTCCCAGTCCTAAAGTAGAACCAACAACTCTAATACAACCCTATCATGGCCCGTCCCAAAGGGGCCCTATCATGACTCCCAAATCATACATCCAATGGGCTAGGGGCTGGAGACTTGCACCAATAAGGCATATCAGTGACAAGGGAGGCCTTAGCCTAAGTACCTTTACACATGCACACATCTTCAATACTATAAAATTATAAATTGTAAGAATAACTAAACATCCATGCATTCATACAGCTAAATAACACAACAACAGTATGACTGGAAGTAAAATAATGTAAATGGGGCCAAATACATGCTCATCACGAAGAATATGAAAACCTAATTTCAACCTAAAATAAAAGGTATTGGGGATTCTATCTAAAAGCCATAAAAACACACCTCAATCTTTATGGTCTCATTATGTACCAGCTGGTCCTATTATATATAGAAATCTGTAAAATACTTGATCGTTTGCACAATACATTACATGTGTGGGAAAAATCCATCCATGGGTGAGTATAACAATACTCTGTAGGATACCCCAAAACCACAAAGCATTCAAAAAAGGAAAATATTGTCATATCTACTTAGGTATATGTCTACAGAACATATAAAAAATATTCAAATATAATCAATAATGAAAAATAGTGTAGAGGTAATCCACAAACATAGTATACTATCCAAGGATTCTAACTCGATGATTCCACAAAGAACTCATATGGGATAACAGACTCTTGATTATGATAGCACTAAGGAAATTTGTCCAAGAGGTACTGCTTGTCGGGTCTCGTAATGATAAATAACATGATAATTTTCCAAAGAAAATATGATACACAGATGAGGATCACAGCCAAGGATATGAGGTGTTGCCAACAACTCAATATGGATTAACCTACTAAAGAGAGGATTAGGACTCAGGTACTGTTGGTCAACTCAATACCAATAACTCTACCTAGGGTACAAAAATGTATAGAGGATATCACTCTCACACACTCAGATGGATTACAATTACTCTATCCAGGAATCCTACTAAAGGGATATTATTCCTAAGATTATTAGAAAATTCAATACCAATGTTCATAGAAAGGATAAGGGGAAAACCCTAATGATTATTTTCCAAGATATGGCGGATAGAAGATCGAATCCATGTAGAAAAGAGTACATGGCATGTAGTAGAGGTCACACATAGTATCCATTTACCTCAGTTAATGCCCATGTAAAAGTCTTGTGTCATCAAGTCATGTCTATGTAGAACAACACAACATGAAGTATAAATATGTTTTCTACATGTGTTCAAGTACATGGACCAATCCCATGTGCATATTCTCATGTAGAATTACATAGCTTAGACTATGTACCTAGTCTGGACCATGTTTGTGTGGGGGAGTACATGGTGCGTAGTCTTATAGTTTAGTCCACCCTGTGACTATTTACTTCCCAAAGTATATTTCGTGTATCCTGGGATATTATAAACACCATGTGACAGAGGTCACATGTCATGTGATACTTGAATTTCTCTTGAAACCCTAGCTAGTGCTCAGGGGGGGCCCAAGTGGTGTAATCCAAGATTGAATGTTGTACTGATAAGGGTTTTATATAAACCCTAATTATTACCTCTATGTTATTTCCTCCCTCGATCTTTGAACTAATCATGCTGGTATTCTTGGATCATATCTCTCGAGCCTCCTCTTCATTTGAAAAATAGATTCTACCATCAAATTCGTTTCGAAAATAGATATAAAATTCGTTCTTTATTCCGTGATAAGGAATGACGAAGAATGTGAAATTGGGAATCCAACATTGTCTAATTCGTCACCGCATTCAATTTCACCCCACTATCATCTCTTAGAGATCTGTAATCTGTGATTTCATTTCATTGTGTCAAAAATCAAATATGAAATGATCAATTTATTGAGATTGGTCGGGCCACATGCTAAATGGATAATGCCAGTGATTAATGATGAATGGAGTGAGAAAATCAGATGAAAAAATTGGGGGAATTAAACTTGATCAATGTTCAAGTCAATATTAATACGTTTTTTAGAAATAAATTTGAAATTGATCGAATCAAAAATAAAATATCTCAGCAAAACCCAAAAAAATTATCTCATCCCATAATGTGATTGAACATAAATAAATAAGTTCATTGACTGATTCATGTTTACCGTAGAATTCAATAATGGGGAAGAAAAAAATCAAATGGAGTTTCCTACCATGACTTGGATTGATCATTGATGATGAAAAATTTTTGTATCAATGTCAGGTGTGTGATCCTTCCAAATCTATATGTTATGATCATTGATCTGTGATCTATCATCAATATTTTGAGTTAATTAACTGAAGATATCTTTAAATAATCTACAAAGGTTCCAATGATATGCTGATAACCTGATAATTCTCACATAATATCCTTTTTAATGGATAACCAATCACTGCGTCAATATTTTAGAAATATAATAATTTATACAATTATTTTATTCATTTCTACACCTGCACTGATTTTTCCACAAATGATGTGAACCCACTAATGCTAAGTCACACCTGGGGTAAACCTCACACTTTTAACTCAACAATGATCTTGTATTTCCTATTCAAGAACCCATTTATAAGTTATTACACTTTTTGAGTTAAATTTTTCAGGTGTGCTATATAATATATTTAATTTATTTCAATCATTTATTCTAGACACACTAGGATTTGGAATCACACATCATCTCATCACCAAATCTAAAAAATAATCCATGTAATATCCAAAAATAATACATGGAAAAAATATAAGACATTACATAGGATTTCTATTCCATGAATTAGAATTATAAAAAATCTATAAATGAATCTTCCTATCATGTGGTGGAGGCCACTTATCACTGGGATGTAGTGAATGCTGGAAGTGTGGAAACATACTATATCCAATCTAAAATCAACTATCTCCAAGAAAATATATCCCAGTTCCATTATGAACCTTAGATATTTTGAAAAGTTCATATTTTAGATGAAGTAACTCCTTGATGTAGCAGAGAAATCCATACATGAGGCCATCACCCGAGCGGAGGAGTTGCAACTTACTGTGGATGCAGACACTAAATCACCAATCAATAGAACCAATATGTGGTTTCCTTGGATAAAAGGCTTCTTGGTCTTAAATACTCATCAAAGTGTATTATATTAAGGAATAATATTATTGTAATCCTTATTTGACTCATATATTCAAGGGAGAGACTTTTGTATGTGTAGATTCATAATTTTTCAATGTATTGATCAATAAGTTTGTTGATCATTACATGTGTTGTCCATTTTCTTTCATTCAAGATGTGTATGAAATTTTGTTGCTTCGATATTTTGAGAATCACCAATGATATATATACTTTGAGTTATATTAAATAAATATGAATGTATGGAATTGAATACTGGAATTATGAACGATCTTATTTGAGAAACTCTCATGAATTCCCACCAAAACAATATCCTTTATTGATAATATGTTCCACATATCTTGAGATTACATGACTTAGAGAAGGGTAGTCAAGTAGAACACTTGTTTCATTGGGAGAGTAATTTTTCTTTTTCCAAATACAAACAGCTCGGCCAGGTTGTATTGATCATGTTAAGGCCATGTAATGGGCCTTAAAATCTTTTACATACTAAATTGTTGTTGTACTATAGTTTCAAGTCTTTTAGCTCAGTACTTATATGGATTTAGTTTAGGGTATTTGAGGTTGAAACTTAAATGGAATTATTTCAGGGTCTTTTCCATTGGTCCTTATGTTGATTTAGTTTCAGTTCTTTTATCTCAGACCTCATTTGGATTTTGTTAGGGTCTTTTAGCATAGACCTTCTATTGTTTTTTTAGGTTATTTTGGCTCGGACCATATACGTTGAAAACTATAGAATATGGTTTATATATTCTTGGAATGACCTAAGAACCACTAAGGTGACCGGTTTTTTCATGGTGTTACTAGGGCTCACAGGGATTGGAGTTCCATTCTATCAAGGACGAGATTCCTTTAGTTAGTGGTTTTAATTCCATGTGCATTGACATTATGTCCAAGAAAAGATGATATCCACTCTTCTCCCAGGTCATGGAAGGTTTATGGAAGTAATATGATTAAGGGTGAAATAATAATGAATCAAGGTCCACTTGGATAGTTTTAATGTGGTTGATGTAATTAACAATCCAAAATATTGATCCAAGTAATGTGGGACGGGGTAAGCAATTCGGGTATGTACATTAACACTATGAGGTGTTGTGTTCCACCTTGGTGCCATTGGGGCTCAAAAGGATTGAATCTCATTTATTTCAAGGAGTATATGCCATTATTTGGTGGGTACAATCCCTTATTCATCAATTTAATTTTCATGAAAAGCTGATCTCCAGTTATTTCCAAGGGTTGTGAAAGATTTTCAAAGATTCAAATGTCTAGATTATAAAGATGTTTATGGAAAGAATGTTATCCATGAAGGTTTCCTCCACCATAGGAAATGTTATGTAGAATTTAAAAGATTCATAGCTATTCCCTGTGGTTTTGAATCATGAGGTTTGGGCTATCAATTTTTTGAAAATGAAGTGTCATATTTTGACATTGATAAAGGGAGAAAAAACGATGAAATAATGTTGAGTGTGTCGAATACGCTATAATAATTTGGTATGGAGATTGTAAATCACTGTCCAAAGTACTCAGATAAGAAGGATGATATGGGACAGTCATACTAGTACTTGTTTAGACACACTGATGTGTTGATTTATGGGATGATGATGTTAGGGATAAGAAGTATTTGTAAGTCCTTTTTGCAGAGGGACACATTTGGTTGATGAACATAGGAACATATTCAAGATCCATAAGCATATATTCCAAGTCAAGAAAAGGGTCCACTGAAGTTTAATACCATTTCAAAGGACCATGGATGGTTTACGGTGATCATAGGTTCCCTAAATCATGAAGTGTGATTTCAGGGACGGGTAATATCCAATAAATTTTTGAGCACACTAATAGTTGTGTCATTACCTAGTGAACGTATTCTTGTGATGAGTAAACACAAAAAAAATCATTTCTCTAAGTTTATCCTAGACCAAGGGGTCCAATGAGCATTGATATTATTTTAATAGGGCCACCGAGTATTCCATATGAGATTTATGACTTACTTATTCATGAACTAATTTTTTATTAAACTTAAGAGATGAAGTGTTTAGCAATCAATGACTTGAATTTTTTAAGGCCTCCCATTTCGTGTTTTCTACTTGACATGTTTTGTGTCACTTTCCCTAATAGTTAAATGTCTGCATAATTGGACCATCATAGGCTATAATTTAAATTCATTCATCTTTGACTAAATTTTGGTCATTTTAAAGTCATGAATAACATTTAATTAATGGGGTGGACGATAAAAAAGATCCCAATTAGGAAATCTAGGGTCAATAGTACTTCAACATCCTTATGATCATGAGACAAAAATGTTGTAAATTATGGATCGAGGTTCTTAGGGCTTGAGTAATGATACGGGATAGTCATATTTGAATTGGTTTAGACAGACATAGGTGTTGAGTGCTCCCGCAATGATGTCGAGACTCACAAGGATTGGAATGTACTTTTTTAGAGTGGTTCATTTAGTTAATGGACATAATAACATATGCATGATCCATAGGCATACATTCATAGTCATGAAAATGGTCCCATGAAACTGGGTATCTTCTCTAAAGGAAATGGAATGTTTTTGGTGAGCTAAAGAATCCAAGGCATGAAGTATTGGTTATGGATTGAGGTTATTTTAATTGGTGATAAAATCACCCCATACTCTAGTTAACCAAGGTAAGTCTCTTATGATCTTTGATACGGAATGAAAACGGAGAGATGGTTTGCATGGTTTATGATCAGGTGTTGGGGATGTTTTGAAGGATGTTTAATGTCATGGGATAAAGAAACTTGCTTTAAATTTTATCATCTTGCGGTAAAGACATTATCCATGAGGATTAACATTAGGCAGTAAGGACATTTTCCATGCAGTTTATCATCATATGGTAAGGACTTATTTTTTGAAAAAATTTAATGTCATGTGACCATGATGATTTGCATTCAATTTAACATCATGTCATCAAGACATGGGAGCCTAAATGAATGGACTGAAATATTATGGTTGGGACCAAGGGTTGATGTCTGGGAATCACTATGTATATCTTGGAATGATGATCAAACTACACATAGTTATTAAAGGTTTTGTTTCTTATCATCGTGCAGTGATGACATGGATCCCTCGACGTGAAATGGTGGTATTTCTACCAGGCACATGGATGGAATTATAGGCATCACTACATGTCCCATGGCGATGGTAATCAACACACATATAGTTCTCTAGTATTTTCCTTCTGTAGGTCTAAATTGTATGCAAATATGGGGAATATTTATATTATTTGTTGTGACTAGGCCCATAATTGGAAATATGGGCATCAATACATCACTTGTGAGGAAAAGAACCAAGTCATACATAGTTCTTGAATGAGAATCTCTCTCTTCACAAGTCTATCTGACATAGAGAGGTGATAAAGGTTTTTTTTGATTACTATAGTTGGGAATAGGATTAGAGATATTACTGTCACTATTTATCCTACAATGATAGGAATCAAACCACATGTAATTCTTAAGGGACTATGAAGTTTAACTTCATGCGGTATGGACAATGATGGACTAACATTAAAACATGGTGATATTGTGGCTAGGATCACAGATGGAAATTTGGTCAATGCTACATATCTCATGAATATCATAATAAATCCACATGTAGTTCTTGAGAACCATTCAGTTTTATGTCATGAGGAGTGTATATTGACTATGAAATTTAACGTCATGAAAAAAGAACTCAGGGTGCACCTTTTAAGTTCATGCATTCAAAACCATCATGGTCTTTTCATGTACTTTGAGGCCTTGGTCATGATGGGAGGTGCTTACTACAATTCCATGTCTCATATGGGCCATGATCGGTGTGAGAAACAAGGAATAGTAATGGATTCTCTCCCAATGCAGATGTAATTGAGGGAACAGTAGGAGAATTGTGTACCGTATAGTGGATGGACCATGATATAGGAACTAAGAATTCCTACATATCTCCCTAAAAATGAGAATCAATCCTTTCATATCTCTAGAGGGTCTGGGTAGTTTTAACATCATGCAGTTAAGATGAACATCGTATAGTTTATAAAGTCGTGGTTAGAATGATTCCCATGTTGTTCAATTTCTTACGGTAAGATGTATTCATTCACCAATATGAAGGGGGAGAGACGTTATGGATACGTGATGTTTAAAATCACTTGGTTAGGACATGGTTTACCATATAGTTGAATTTATTTCTATTAGGACATGGTTGTACAGTTTAACATCATGTAACAAGGATGAGATCTATACAGTTTAACATCTTGTACCCAAGAAGAATTATGAGCCTTACTCTGATGTTGATGCCCTCTTTATGAAATTTATGTATAGTATTTCTTATGAAATATTTCATTGGTTGGTGGTGTGACGTGATCCCCATCCATAGTGTCCAATTCATAGACTCTATTATGATAAAACTTATGTATTACATAAGGACATTCCCAATTGGGTTCCAGTTTTAGGGGATTCTTTCCTACTATCATTGGGGTTATGAGAACCATCCACAATTCCCCCTGAGGGAATGAATAGAAGATAATCTTTTTATTAAAATCACGTTTTATTAGATCCTGATGGAACTCCAGGTTGTGCAGTGTGCGCAACATGTTTTCATCTAGTCATTCCATTTTTTCAGTTGCATTTGTGACTGTTCATCATCTGAGAGCTATCCAAAACTGAATATTTGGAGTGAAGGATGTTGGACTTCTATGGGTGTCATTTCTTTGGTTCCACATACAAGTTAGAATAGTGTTTCTTGTGTAGTAGTATGTGTGGTGGTAAACTATGCCCATATTGCATGGAGGAGATTTTCTGACCAAGAATTCTTATCCCTATTCACCATCTTATAAAGTATATACTACATAGTCTTATTGATTCCATTTTCCACAACATGATAGAGAGATGAGTGGTTTAACATGATGTTGTACTTCTGGTATAGTTTCTTTAACTCCATAGAATATAATTTTATGTCATTGTGTTTAGATATTGTGTGAGGGACCCCAAACCTAGTGATGATATAGAACATTATGAATTTGATGATATTCTTAGTCCTCAGTTCCTTGTTGGGTATTGCCTTATATAATTTCAAAAAAAGTCAATATAAGTAAGGATTTACTTGAACTACTTAGTAGTGGTTGGGGGATATGTAGGCATAACATCTTTTCCCCAAATGAAAAATGGATAGGAATATTTAATTGTACATAGAAATTTTGGGAGTTGATGGATTATTTTTTCATGAATATGGAACACATGACATTTTATGGTGAATTACATGCAGTCTTGTATCATGTTTTTCTAGTAATATCCCATCCTTTTGATATGATGGGAAAGCCTAGTTCCAAACTATTGGGTGTCGTAAGAGTTTTTATGGGATTCATTCATGATGGAGGGAATCTTCCCTTATGCTATGAATATGAGGACGATTCTATCAAATCCTAATTTATAAAGGTATTTTTCCTCATTTGAACCATCCTACAAATTGAAATTTTTTTCTCAGCACCAAATATTTTCCCTTTCATCTTGATCTTCTGGGAGAGTCATGTATTGGAGATAACCGATTATGGGCCTCATTTATCTATGGGTGTTCAATGGTTCATCGTGCTTTAGGGAATTATTGACCAAAATTTATGTATACCATATCACATTAAATGATCGATGATACCATTATCATATGAATGATATAGAATATTTCTTCATCCATGTTAGGGTCATCCAAGATGGTAGCAGCATTATCCATTTTGTGAGTGTGAGCATTTTTTGATATAGGAACATGGAGTAGTATAGGTGCAAAAGGGAACTCCACCATTCGTCCTATGACATAGCTGGTAAGGGGGGCTATTTATTACTCTTTGATAGAATATTTTGCATTGATCTACTTTATCACCAAATTTGAGTCCCCATTGATATTCTAGTGGGTTATGTGTAGCTGTAAGGCTTGATCCTACCTAGTGATGAGGGATTGATATTCAGTCTCATTATTTGTGAAGCCTTAAGATAGTGAGAAATAGTAGGGAAAAACAACTTTGTTGGGAGAGATAAATAAAATTCCTATAAAACCCATATTGAACTTAAGATTTTCCATCCATATACAGAAAGGGTTATGGGAGGTGTCGTCAAAGTACAGATCCCATGTTCAGGGACAATAATGGGCATAAAATACCTCCTTATCTTGAATCTTGAGGACCTATAGTGTATTTTCTAGGGTAGGATGTACTGCAATAAAATAATCTAGAAATTTTCCCTTAATCTAATTCTAAAACATGAACTGAATGATTTTTTCCAAAATAACGATCACCCATCGGGACAATAGCCTATTCATTATAGGATGGCCAAGGATTTAATTAATCAGTTTGATACAGGAGACCATATAAACTTCATGGTGCTATAAGTAATGCCTCGTCTTTTTCACTCTAAATATGACTCCAAGGAAGATCATCTCGACATAAAAATATATGGCCTCAGTACCTAGAATCATATGGTTGAGGTAGTAGATATTTTTCATGAATCCCACATCATTATTTGGAATGAGTATGGTACCTAGATAGCATTCATTGTTGTCTTCATATAAGATGAGTAGACTCCCTTACACTAGAGGCATCAGGACTAGTGGGTGAAGTAAGTAATTCTTTAAAATATCAAAGTTATACTAGAAATTATTGTCCCAATGATATCTAATTCCCTTCTTCGTTATCTTAGTGAATGGTATAAATTTACCGACTAGGTCGGCTACGAATTTCCAAATGTAGTCAAGGCTCCCTTAGATCCCCCTCAGTTCTTTGATATCACAATGGGGGACATTACTAAGATCTCACAAGTCTTTCCTGGGTCAACATTGATGTCCTAATGTCATACTAAAAATCCAAGGAACTTCCGTAATGTTACCCCGATATCTCATTTTAGTGGATTCCACTTCAGACTATTCTATTGTAGCTTGTCATATATTTCTTATAGATTTGTGAAGTGATCACATCACTCTCTGGATTTGACCACCAGGTCATCTATATAACATTCATCTTTTTTTATCAAGAACAACTTAAATATATGAGGAATGACACATTAATATGTGCTGCCAGTATTCTTCAAGCCAAAGGGAATTACATAATAGAAAAATATCCATTGAAGAGCTCTGAAGGAGGCGGCTTCCTCATAATCGGAGGTAATCATTATCTAATTGTACCCTAAGTATCCATTCATAGAGGAAAGGGATTGAAAAAAATTAGTTACATTGATCAATAGTTATACAATCGGTAATGGGAAATAATATTTGTGAAGTGATGATTAAGCTCTATGATGTTAATGTAGACCCTAATCTGTCTACATTTCTTTATGGGGATGATGTTGGCAATCCATTATGTGTATTTTACATCTTGGAAAAAGTTGGATTTGATCAACTTGTCTACTTACACCAATAAATTGGTTGCATGAAAAGGGCACATTCTCTTTACTATATGTTTAAATACCATATAGAAACCAAATCTATATGTACATGGACATTAAAAAATATTTTCAAAATACATAAAACATTATTAACTAAATTCAAAAATATCATATTAGTTTAGTGCCTTCGAAGACATGGAAATTAAAAACTAGTAAATGGGAAAGACACATTATCTCCCACTTGGTTCTCCAATACTAGAAAAACTATTATATATATTGTATAAAAAATATATCATAATAAGTTTGGGAAGGGAACATAAAAATGGGTGATCTCAAATGTTTAGTAAGGGTAAACAAGGGATGCTTCAATGCATGATCTTGATCATAAGGGTATGTGTAGATGCCGAAAAAATCGGAAACTCCAAGAGGAAGTTTCAAACGGACGAAGTGAAGTCGTATTCGGACTTAGAGACCTGGTCTGAAGGACCTAGAAGTGGTGCGCGAAATTAAAGAGGGCTTGTTCGAAAAAATGATGTTCGCGCAAAGGAATCCCGGGATTCGTGAAAAAGAACCGGCATGGCGCGCAAATTTGCATGCCCGGTTCCGCCTGGGGAAGCCTTGCATGCCGACTGGTCCTGGCGCAGAAGATTTTGCACGCCGCCTGGATTCTGTGATGGAAGATGCCTATAAATAGAAGGCGACCTCAACCGTTTCGAGGTTGAGGAATTCGGACCAGATCCCGTGCGTGCAATTCGAACTCACGCGTGCACAAGATGACATCCAGGTATTTCCCTTTTCACAAAACCTTTCCCCGGGGTTCGCCTTTGTGCGCATCCCCTCTGGCTTAAGTGAATATTGCAACTCCTATGGGTCCTTCCTTTGCGTGCAATCCTTTCCCCATGCATGCAATCCCTTCCAATTGCGCGCGATCCCTTCCAAATTGCGTGCAATCCCTCTGATAGGTTTTGTCATGACTTAAGGATCGACTGTTTCCCCCACATGCAATACAAGCCCTCTGCGCACAATCCCCTATCTATGTGAAATCCTCTGACCCAATTGTGTTCTATCCCGGTGTTTTGCACGCAAACCTTCTCTTTCCCGCAAAACTCAGGACCCCTCAGCTTGACGCCCCTTGGTTGCCTCTCTGCGCTGGTGCCTGATGTCTTCCATGTTGGGCATGCACGCCATGCGTTGTTTTCCCGTACGGCCTTCCAGGCTCGTACGAAGAACCTCAAGGTCCCTTTGGTGGTGTTTCCCATTGTGTTTCTTTGCCTTATGCTTCTTCGCATAGGCACGTTAACAACTATTAATTCTTCGCATAGCCATGCTAATGTGGACCCCTCGATGGTTCGCCTTGCGACCCCTCTTCACTACGGCCTTGTCGATGCCTTCCCTCCCACAAGGGGTAGTGGGTGCTGGGCATGTAATCCCTAGGGGTGTGGAGCGAACCCACCTCGTCCCAGCTGCAGGACGTTAATCTACAAAGCACCTCATCCTTAACAAATGATTTTAACTATGGTCTGACCCCGTGCCTCGCACGCAGGGTCCCCCTAGCATGGAAATTCTTTATTCCCACTCATCTCCATGGGAATGGATTCTTCCTCACATGGAATGAGATCCTCCTTGTCGGAGTGGCCTTTGTCCACGGGGGAAGTGTTGCCTCAGAGCGTAATCCCCTAGCTTCTCTTGCGGAAGGTTTCACCCATGCACCTCCGTACTTCCCCACTTCCAGGTCCAGTGGAGTCCCTTTCCCACTGTGCTTTGTCGCACCATGGGCCTCCATCCTGGAGTAAGCCCCGGCACCAAGGGCTGCTAACCACGCGTAAACCCTTGTTTCTTCTTTGGGATGCTCAACAAATAAGCCCCTTTCCGCTTCTCACGGATGAACCCTTTGTGGCGTGATCATCTGGTCCATGCTACCTCTTGTTTCTCACACCGAGCATTACTCACATCGGCTTAGAGCGCGCATGGACCATGACATCCTACAATGGGCCGCCTCAGAGCCTGAGCCTCATCCCAGCGAACTACGTGGACATTTATCCATGATAGTGCATGGTACGTAGGAAGCCTCCACGATGTTCAAGCCCACCAATCGGTCGTTTCGACTTCTTCACATCAGTTCGCCAATGCTTTGGGCTGCCTTAGAGAGTAATCCCCAGATTGCACATCCCACATGATGTTAAACTGTATGCCCCAAACTACGTGGACTTTGATCTGTGCTAACGCATGGTACGTAGGAAGCCTCCACGAGGTTTAAGCCCATCACTCAGTTGTACTGACCCCTCCGCGTCAGTTCACAACCACCTTTATGGGCCTCCTCAGATCGTAAGCCCCATACCTCACAGCCACGTCTCATCCTGACCTCTCCCTCGAGCCCACATGCCTCGGGAAGCTCATTCCCTAGCCCGGAGATCTTACTTCCTCCAGGCTCTAATCTATGCGTTCATTCTCACAGTTCGCCCCTTCAGGTGTCCCACTGTATCACCGAACTACGCGTACTTTGATTCCCTACCATGGGGATACATAGGAAGCCTCCATGAGGTTTAAGCTCATCACTACATCACCCATCCTGATCCATACCAGGGCCGCCACATCCCAGTGGGATCATGCCACCTCATTTCACTCCACAGTATCCGGGAAGCCTCCCATGTGTTGGCCCCAACATCGGTGTTCCCCCTAGGGGGTCCTTCAATCTGATCAACTCTTAGTGTTCTGATCAGTTTGATCCATCTCCGCATGATGTTAAACTTGTGGCATACACCGTGTTAAACATAGGAAGAAGAGGAAAAACTCAGATGGCACGTGATCCCTCGCATTCGATGTGGGATGCCCCGGGCTTCCGCGCCCTCGAGAAGCCCTCTAATAAGGGACAGAAGACAGACATGCCAATCCCCAGCACCAAGGCGTGCCGACGACACCCCAGCGTGACCATTCTCCTCACTGAAGGTTTCTTTCCCGACCAGACCCCTTGGAGCATCTCGACGGAAGCATCGTAATTAACTGGCGTCCATGCAGATATGGCGCCCGGAATGAGCTTCACGAACCCGTCTTAAATCTATGAGGGAGACTCGGACTAGGTGATGAGCTCCGAGGAGGAATCCATGGAAGGAAGAACCGAAATCCCATCATCCTGGTTTCGATCAAGGAGCAGACCTCCCTGAATAAGGAACGAATTCCACCCACCTTTGGAAAGCGGGAATGCGGGGAAACATCAGCGCGTCCTCCCCACAGACGGATACACGTTCCCCAGTGTAAAAGCGTCGGAAATAGAAAATGGTGAACCCGACGTGAATCTCTTCTCCTCAATATGAGGACTGGTAGCATTCGGGGTGTCAAAAGATTATCATGTCACCAGGTCCGGGCACCTAGCACTGGGACGTGAAACCCGCCAAGGGTTGAGGCAGTCAGGACGTTGATCAATCCGTTCGGTGACATTGTCAGTGTGGATCCCTCTCACCGACCATGGATGACAGAATGACTTTGGGCTATTGGTTGGCAATTTATTTTGTTGTTAGTACTAATGGGTTCATCTCCCTACTTCTAGGAATCAGATCGCTGCATCTAGAGCTCGATCGCCACCTGCCCACTGGCACAGTGGTAGGGGCAGTACCGACGTAGCCACCCCGTGTAGTCCCTCCTTTTCCACAGTCGCTCTGACTCCGACTGCCATAACTGCAAGATGCTCACGCCACCTCTCCCCGTCAGAGATCATCCAACGAAGGGTGATCAACGACCTGGTTCGTATGTACGAGGAGGAAGGGGTCATCCCCACCAGGGGCATGGCTCGTTTGGATCCAGAGGAAGCTGTGCCTCACCAACATCACCTCCCCCGAGGGACGCGCAGGGAGCCATTGCTTCCCACTCTGACGTTCAACCATTTCGGGATCCTATCCCCAGAGTGCCTTGACACCTTCCTCCCCTACGCCGATGAGGTGGTGGATGTCCGGGTCCACCCGATCGGAGACTCGTCCCAGGGGTTCACGAAAAGAGCCCACACTAGGCTGTGTCGACGCCGCCACCCAACTCCTTGGGCTGAGGAGCAGGAAATCTTTGTGCCTGCACCATTGGCTCCAACCCATTTGACCTGACGCCCGCTTCAGGCATGAGTGGAAGAGAATACACGCCCTAGGGCACCAACGTCAGAAACCACTGTGGCCCGAGCCATAGCTGACTCCTGTTACCAGACCCACACACACGTTGAGCAGGGGCAGTCACATGCCCGACTCGGATCGAGGCCCCAACTGCCCTGCAGGCAGGTTGGGTCGGCTCTCCCAGTCACGGTCGTAGGGAATGGCCACCACGAACCAATCCACGGTAGTTCCACCCACCAAGAAGGCCCATTCTGTGCCACTGATCTGGAAAGTATAAGGCTTATCCACGACATCTACACTCTGGGTATGGATTTTTCCAGCGCTCATTGCACTGGGTATGAGGTCAGTTCTCCTACTGCTGGCTGCGAGTATGGATCTGTTGCGTATCCGGTTGCTCACCCACATAGAGGTCCGCCCCATGTCCCTTTCAACATCTGCCTCGGTGCTTCTCGCAACCCAACCTTCAGTCCTCTCTTCCCCAGCACTATTGCGGCTAGGGGACTCCTTGACGGAAATCATCCTTGCCCGGAGGAGCCACCCATGGGATGGAAGGAGGGACGTCATCGCCGTAAGAGGAATGTCAGGGGAGTCTAGACGGAAATCAGACCAGTCCATTTCTCGGACTCTGAGGCGGAGTACGACGTGACGATGGAACCTTCCCCCAACCCTTTGAGTCGAGGGTAGGGATGGGGATGCGGTGCGTTAGTCTCGTACTCCCCGAATGCGAGATCTGCATGATTCCCTCCTCCCTCTGAAGGTATATCCAGGAGGATGAGGACTTAGCATACCCCCAAGGATCAAACTTGCAGTTACCATTGGCCTCCCCAGAAGCACCTTCCACCTCATTCAGGGAGGGTGGGGAACCTTTCTGGGGACCGACGGAAGAGTCACAACATGACACACCCTCGGAATGCACTGACGTTGTGACAGGATGCCCATTCACCGGCCCATCCTATCGTGATGTGGCAGCCAGGGCACTGTAACCTTTGGAGGACGAATTAGGGATCGGTGGCCAATCAGCATGCTCGCCGTATTCTCCGTCGGCCAGCCCACCGGCATAGCGGCCTGCCTCAGCACCACTTCCAGTTCCCCGACCATTTTCTATTGATGAGTAGGGGCAAAAAGGGCCAGATCCCAAACCAGATTCATTGAGCTTCTGGACCATCCTCGCATCAGGCCACTTCCCTGAGAAGTTTTGGCCAGTCGCAGGATCAGATTTTTATATTCCAGAGTCACTCACCCCGGGAGAGTTTGAATGTTTCCTACACTCTCTGGGTGACTCACTCCCATCTTCACCATCAGCTATCCCCTTATCCTAGGAGTCAATTACATCTCAAGGATATTTACGATCAGTGCCGTCGAGTCGACCTGGCTGCACTCCACGCAGTTCGGTACCCCGAGTCACTCGGCCACCACAGGGCCCTCCAGCAACAATGCGTCCAAAGTTTTAAAATACTCCACAAGGTTATCGAGGAAGACACCCCCCACATGCACATCTACAGATGGGGGAAGTATGCTTCCCTTATTTTCTGTGTGATTCCCCAACAACCCAACTCACTGGGCGGCTCTGAGGGAATGTCGCCAAGGGAAGTGGCGGTCAACATGGCTGACATTTCCGGTGAGGGAAATGGTGTGGAACTCCTTGATGTGGACTCACCCCCTGAGGAAAAGCTCCTACTGGACCCATCTGGGAGGATTACTCTCCAACAGGGGATCCTCCTAGGTCTCCCCACACCCACTGAGGCATTAACACTGAGACGTAACATCGGCAAGGCTAAAGAGCACGTCAGGGCTGTCAAGTTCGCCGACCCATCTGACTCGGTATAGAAGGCAGAGGAAGAGCCTGATAAGGCCACACTACGCCAACGGATTGCTGAGCAAAAGAGTCTAGTTGATGAGCTCTTGGCCGAATGAATTGTAGAGCAGTGGCCTGACTACGGTAATCCTAGGCCAGGAGACCAGGGGCAGGAGCACCTACCCCTTGATGAGATTATCCCAGGAAACCATGACCATGCCACGTTCACTAACAGGGGATAGGCCGAAGACCATGGAAAGCGGGAACGATACGTTTCGCTAAACCCTCATGAGTGGCGTGATCACCTGAGGGACCCCACTCGGTTTCCTCCTGCTGCACCGAGATTCGCTCCACCATCCTCCCCGCAGGTTGCTGAGCTTGACTACCGGACTGAAGAGCCCAGAAATGCGCTTGTGGTTGGAGATCCCCATCAGGATAGAAAACCACGTCCGGATGATCTAATGGAAGCACTCATCGCCCGCTTAGAGGCCCTGGATACTCAGCAGGTGGCAATCCCACCGGACGGTAAGCCATACCTAGCATGGGTGGATGATATGTCGGCCCCGCCAGGATTTGGAAACCCCACTTTCACCCCCTTTAATGGGACCAGAGACCCGCCATAGCACCTGGCCCACTTCAACTCGAGGTGCGGTCCTATGTTAGGGACTCCGGCACAGTAGGAGGCTGCCATGCTCTGTTGCTTCGTTTAGACACTGGAAGGACCAGCATTCGTCTGGTACAGCCAGATCCCTATTAGATATGTGACTAGCTGGGGGGGACCTTCACAGGCAATTCCTCTACCAGTTTAGTTCCACAACCCAGAAGACGAACATCACAGACCACTTCAGGTGCAAACAAAGGCCCGATGAGCGAGTCGCGGACTTCGTTGCCCAGTGGAAGGGGATCACGTACTCCACTGACATGCCACTAACTCAGGATAAATTACTGACAATGGGCATATGGAATGTCAAGGAAGAGATTCTTCCTTCTCTGATCACTCAGAATTACCCCGGAGGGTTCTGGGACTTCTCAAACAAGGCTCAGCACCTCGAAGAATCCCTACAACTAGCCAGTCAGGCACGCCTGCTGCCTCCTATGATCCCTACAAGGAGAGCTGCCAGAGCCGAGCCTGCTGTTGTGGCCCAGGTAGAGGCCCCCAGGCATCTAGAGTTTCTATGAGTAAGGCCATCTCATTATCCCCATAGGGATCCACCCCCATGGGCACAACCTCCGGCCCAACAGCGACCGCCTCAAAATCGGTAGGTGCCTCTGCATAAAGCACCGCCACCACCTATGTGAGATAATCAGGCTTCGCCTGCTCGGCATTCTTCTCCAGCCCCTAGTCATGGCCAGCATCCAAGATCCCCCTTTCCAGAAATAAGTAATCAGACTTACTTGTTTGACGAGGCCCAGGTCCCTGGTTATTTCCGTAGTTCCATGGAGCAGAGGATCATGCGGCTTCTTGAGTGCCGGATGCCAGAAGAGGTGTGTCTCACTGATCACCCTAACTACTACCCTTATCACCAGACCCTGGGGAACACCATCCAATGATTCTATATGTTCATGGACTGGCTCTAAGACCATATAGACAACAACATAGTCAGGTTGGGCCCATCCCTGGCGTAAGTGGAAGGTGTCTTCATGAGGTCAGATGGCAGTAGTGGCAATGAGGATGAGTGGATACAGGTTTATGACCATGGGTCCCAGAAGTATAATGGATGGATGGCCCACATGACGGTCGCCCGCACACATGGAAACATTTGTTCCTTCCTGAGTCAGCCAGAGCCCTCAGAATTTGCGAGTGCCACTTCAGCATCATCATCCCAGCCAACCTCTTCCTAGAAGAGCAAGTGGTGGTGCAAGAAATAAAGAATGTACCCTGCCAATGCCATCATCATCCCACACTCATGGCTATTTTATGTCCCCAGAAATGGGGATCACTCCGAGACTTCGTCCGGTAGTGGATGACTCCTTGAGTGAAAGCCTGAGGTATGCTTTGGTTAACACCGTAGAGTTGGTAAATCCCTTTATGAATCTCGACTATGAGGAACGCTATGCGGACCTTCCCAAAGTCCCCAGTCATCGCCAACATCGGTGGAGCTGTAGCTACGTGAATCATCGGGGCATGACAGTTAGAACCTCTAGCCTGGCCGTGCAGGCCACTAAAACTAGGCAGTAGGCCTGATACAGAGCTTAGCACACGCGACCCCTTCATCCGGTGTCGACAGGTTCACCTTTACCATAGTTTGTGTTTCTGGATCAGGAATAACCTCCTTGGTCATGCCGCGACCAGCTCTTCCCTACCACCAGCCAACCACAACCTTTCAGTCCTAATCCGGCAGCCACTTCCTGGGCTTTGACTAGTGAACAGCGAGATGTACCTAGTACCAGTTAGTCACCGGTCCAGTCGGTGGAGCATTTCATGCCTCCAATCACAGAGCGGCCTCCTGTAAGCAGAAGCTCACATTTGGCCCAAACGTATGATGTCCTGAAGCACATGGTCGGCATTCCGGAAAGGATTTCTATCCTTGAGGCTCTTCACCTGTCGTCTGAGAAGCGTGATGTGCTCGCCGAGGCCCTAAGAATCCCCCTCCAATTCGAGACATAGGTTGCTGCTGCAGAAGCCTTCCACGCTGAGGCAATTGAGAATGTCAAATGTCAGGAAGTTTTCTCATTCTCTACAGATGATGAAGACCCTTCCATATAAGGGCACATTCTCCCACTGTACATCACCAGCCAGTTCAATGGTGTGGAAGTCCAACGCTGTTTTGTTGACACGGGTTCCGGGATTAACCTAATCCCAACTCAGACACTGTGGAAGATGGGGTTGTCTGAGGATGATCTAACCCACTACGACGTCAGTATATAATGGTATGATAGGACCGAGAAAACTCCACTCGGCAAGATTCTCTTGAAGACCCAGTTCGGCGGCCTAATTTCTAATACAGAATTCATGGTTGTCTCTTAGGACATCGCTTACAACGCGTTGATGGGCCGGCCATGGCTCCACCTTCACGCATTGGTCCCCTCATCATATCACTAGTACCTCAAATACTCTCTTAAGGTTCGAGTAGTCATGCTCCAAGGAGATACATCTCTTTTGCATCTTGTGAAGCCCGTTATCTGGACGCCGACTATTACAAGAGCAAGGACAAGCAGATCTTGGCAGGTGAGGTTGAGCCCGCCGCTATCACAAGTGATCCCTGGGCTGGTTTGGATGACGCTTATGTCTTCCCAATCCATCAGTTGGAGGCCACAACCCCCAACATGGGTCAGTTCTTTGTTGTTTTGGATACCAGAGGAAGGCATATTTCCAGGTCTAAGTGGCGGTAGGAAATCACCTCGTACGCCTACACCAACTAGGCTCAGGTGATCCCCAAGCCTCCTACCCCTATACGATATCGAGACGTTAGGCTCATGGAAACAACAGTACGTCATAGGTGTCTATTTCACCGGGCCGGAATCGACCGGCTCAAGCCGATGCACCACTACTTCTTTGAGGTCATAAAGTGTGGCCCCTTGGACTGAAGGCCAGATGGGATTGGATCAACCGCCTTTGTCGCCATGGTCTCTGTAGTGCATGAGTCTCTTGATGTGACGACCTATGCCGCCCAAGCCGACACCAGCTTCCCATCAGGGTCTGGTAGCCCCAAAATAGCTCCCCCCATGTATGATCCCTCCACAAGTGGAGAGGAGTACATGGAAGATGCTCCCCCTGCCTTTGAGGAGGGCATCCCCACCACGGTTGACGAGTTAGTGCAGGTGAACCTCAGTAGCGAGGCGGACCCAAGACCCACATTGGTCGACGCCGCTACACCCCCCAAGGAATTTCAACAGTACGTAGACTTCCTTAGACAGCACTGTGATGTGTTCGCTTGGAGTTATGACGAGATTCCAGGACTAGATCCCCCGGTAGTCGTCCACCGCCTTGGCCTTCCAGCAAACCATTGCGGGTTCAAGCATCCTCCCAGAAAGATGCACCCCTCTCATGGTGACATGGTTGAGGCCAAAGTTGATAAGCTCATCAAAGACAACTTCTTCAAAGAAGTTCAGTACCCCTGGTGGCTAGCCAACATTGTGCCGGTCAGGAATAAGAACGGACAGATCGGGGTCTGTATCGACTTCCGCGATCTCAATCGCCACTATCTGAAGGATGATTTTCCCCTTCCAGTGACAAAGTTGTTGATCGATGCCATGGCTGTGTTCCAAGCCCTCTCCTTCATGGATGGGTACTCCGGTTACAATCAGATCTGGATGGTCACTGAGGATGAAGAGTTCACTGCCTTCTGGGCCCCCAACGTACTTTTTGCTACCAGGTTATTCCCTTCGGCCTGAAAAATGTAGGTGACACCTATCAACGGGTCATGCATCGCATATTCAAGACGATTCTTGGGACAATGGTGGAATACTATGTGGACAACCTTGTGGTTAAATCTCACCAGCACCAGGACCATCTCAAAGATCTTGAGAAACTATTCGGCTTCCTCCGTTATCGCCACTTGAAGATGAACCCGTTAAAGTGTGCCTTTGGGGTCACCTCTGGAAATTTTCTTGGCTTCGTTGTTAGATACCAAGGCATGGAGATCGACCCGGAGAAGATCAAGTCCATCATCCAGATTCCTCCGCTGAGTAATATTCGGTAGCTGAGAGGCCTCCAAGGCCACTTAGCCTATAAATGCCGATTCATTGCGAATTTGGCCGGCAATTGTAATCCCTTTTACCGGATCATGAATAAAGGCGCCAACTATGAGTGGGATAAATAGTGTCAGACCGCCTTTGAGGAAATCAAGCAGTATCTGCTCCAACCACTGGTCTTGATGCCACCCATTTTTGGAAAGCCACTGGTCCTTTACGTGACCACCCTGGAATGATCCCTCGGCTCAATTCTCACCCAGAAGAACAGCGAGGGAATAGAGAATATCCTCTACTACCTCATCTGCATGCTCCTCGACACGGAAATTAGATATTCTCCCATCGAGAAGAGCTGCCAGGTGCTCGTATTTTCCATGCAGAAATTGCGGCACTACTTGCAGCACCACGAGGTATAGCTGGCCTCTCGGGTAGACCCATTGAAATACACCCTGGACCGACCTATGTTGACTGGCCGATTGGCGCGCTGGGCAGTGATCCTCTAGCAGTTCGACATCAGGTTCGTACCTCAGAGGGTTATCAAAGGACAGGTGTTGGTAGACTCATTAACTACTCATCCAACCTCTGCGGATCAGCCACTGGATCAAGGCTTTCCTGATGAGTTAATCCTCTCAGTCGATCATGCCATCCCATTCTGGAAGATGTACTTTGATGGTGCCTCCTGGGGCCCCACCGGTAGAAGGCTCAATCATCCTAGGCTCAACAGAGTGGGCTTGGGTGTCATCTTCATCACCCTAGAGCAAGCTGTTTTGCCGTATTCATTATTGTTGTTAGAAGGATGCACCAACAATGAGGCAGAATAGCATGCCCTCATCACTGGCCTCGAGTAGGCTCTCAAGATTGACGTACCCCATCTACATGTGAAAGGGGACTCCGAGATAGTCATCAAGAAGATCAATGCTGACTATGTTGTTAGAAATCTTGAACTTGTGCGATTGCTAGAGTGCACCCTCCATATAATGGAAAAGTTACCCTCTCGGACAGAGGTCGTTCATATCCCCCGATCGTAGAACAGTTGAGCAGATTCTTTGGCCTGCCTGGCCGCATCACTTGTTGAGCCCGAACAGGACAACCTAGTTTTCCACGTGGCACACCGGAGGGTCATTGCTCCTGTTATTATGGAGGATTATCGTGGCCTGCGGGTGAACCATCTCACCGCTGGTGCCCCTACGTCAGGATCCCCGGGGACATCAGATGTGGTAATCGAGACCGTTCCTGACTAGAGGATTACCTTGGTTGAATATCTCCAGCACAAAAAACTTCCATCGGACCGAGCCGATCGCGAGTGAATCTGATGCTGCGCACTACAGTTTACCCTTCAGAGCAGTCCCAACCTTGAGCAGCTCTTTTACAGGCACAGATTTGATGGTGTTCTCCTCTGTTTCCTTCAAGGAGTCGAGATCCCACAGGTCATGCAAGATGTTCATGCTGGTTCCTGTGGCACCCACCAGGCCGGGACGAAGTTGTCCCACCAGATTCGGAGGCTGGGGTACTTCTAGCCCTCCATGATCTACGAATGCATCTAGTTTTCCAAGAGGTTTCATGCGTGCCAAGTTCACACTAACTTTGTGCATCGGCCACCAGAGCCTCTCCATTCTACCAAGTATTCTTGGCCCTTTGCAGTCTGGGGGTTGGATGTCATAGGACCTCACCCGCCGGTGATGGCCCACCAGTGCCGGTTCATCCTGACCGCTACGGATTTGTTTTCCAAGTGGGCAGAGGCAATTTCGCTCAAGGAAGTCAAAGATTGTTCTATCACTGAATTCGTGAGCTCCAATATCATCTATCGATTTGGATTACCTCACTCTATCCTCATATATAACAGAACCCACTTCCGAGCATCCAAGCTGAAGAAATTGTACGCCAACTACAACATTCACTCTAACCACACCTCCCACTATCATGTGCAGGCGAATGGATAGATCGAGGCATTTAAAAAAACCCTCTTTTACATTCTGAAAAAATGGTTGGTCAGAACCAGAAAAGTTGGCCGGACAAGATCCCTAATGCCCTCTGGGATTATAGGACGGCGACTTGTAACTCCACCTAGGTGAATCCGTATTCCCTGGTGTATGGAGATGAGGCCGTCTTGCCCATTGAGATTCAGTTTCCCTCACTGTGCACGGCGGTATACGACCAGCTAGTGCCAGATAGAGTTGTCGAAGTCTGTCTAGATGAATTGTAAACGCTGGATGAGAATAGGCTTCTCGATTTACATTACATGGAAAGAAATCAGAGTTGGATGGCTTGATCTTTCAACAAGAAGGTTTTACTTCGCTCTTTCCTGCGAGGTGACCTAGTACTGGCTCTCAGAGCGCCAATGATTCCCGGTAGGAAACCACCCAAATTGGAGTCCAAATGGGAGGGGACTTTCATCATCTATAAGGCCTATCCCAATGGCGCGTATTACCTGGTGACTATGGATGGTGAACATGTCACTCCTCCCACCAATACCAGGTTCCTCCAATAGTATTTTGCCTGAGCCCCATGGGTCTGAGTTCTATGACCTAAAAATAAGATCCTTACATGGTCTAGCATGACCTTAAACTACATTTGGCCTTACATCTGGGCCTCGTGGGTCTGAGTTATAAGACCTAAAACTAAGATCCTTATATGGTCCAACATGGCCTTAAACTACAATTGGCCCTACATCTGGGATCCATCGGTCAGAGTTCTAAGACTTAAAACGAAGATCCTTACACGGTCCTACATGACCTTAAACTACATATGGCCCTACATCTGGGCCCCATGGGTCTGACTTCTAAGACCTAAAACTAAAATCCTTACACGGTCCAGCATGAACGTAAACTACATTTGGCCCTACATCTGGGCCCCGTCGGTCTGAGTTCTAAGACCTAAAACTAAGATCCTTACATGGTTCAGCATGACCTTAAACTTCATTTGGCCCTACATCTGGGCCCCGTGGGTCCGAGTTCTAAGACCTCAAACTAATATTATTACATGGTCTAGCATGACCTTAAAATACATTTGGCCCTACATCTGGGCCCTGTCGGTCTGAGTTCTAAGACCTAAAACTAAGATCCTTAAATGGTCCAGCATGACCTTAAACTACATTTGGCCCAACATCTGGTCCCCGTGGGTCTCGGTTCTAAAACCTAGAACTAATATCCATACACGTTCCAGCATGACCTTAAACTACATTTGGCCCTACATCTGGGCCCCATGGGTCCGAGTTATAAGACCTAAAACTAAGATCCTTACACGGTCCAGCATGACCTTAAACTACATTTGGCCCTACATCTGGGCCCCGTGGGTGCGAGTTCTAAGACTTAAAACTAAGATCCTTACACAGTCCCGCATGACCTTAACTACATTTGGCTCTACATCTGGGCCACGTGGGTCCGAGTTCTAATACCTAAAACTAAGATCCTTAGACGGTCTAGGATGACCTTAAACAACATTTTTCCCTATATCTGGGCCCCTCCGGTCCGAGTTCTAAGACCTTAAACAAAGACCCTTATGGTCTAGCGTGACCTTAAACCGTGTGCTCATCCTCACTGTAAGACGTTAAACTGCAAGCCGGTTAGGCATCCCTAACCAAGGCCCAGTCTCAGGCCCCTTGGCCTTCTCGGGCCTCTCTGCCACAACCTTCACCCAGAGTGTGCAGTACAATGCAAGATTAGGTCCTCATTTGCGACAGTTTATCTACTGTGATATGGACACCCCCTGGAAGAAGTGCCTCATATCATCCTGAATGACGTTAAACTGCGCTTCAAGAACTATGTGCGGCTTGATTCCCATCCTTATGGGATACGTAGGACCACCTGAACCACTAGATTTTAGGTCCAACCCCATCTCTTAAGAGATCCCATGATCTCCCGGTCGCCTCGGTCTTTTGGCATGTCCCTCCCCACGGGGGGACATATAGGTGTGGTACAGGGTTTTTGGCACTACACCCCCTTACCCCAAGAATACGCCATCTTTTGGCCACTCTCAGACTGAGCCCTTGGAACCTTTCTAGTGGTCGGCTAATGTGTTCAGTGTACTCTGGTCTAGGACCTACAGTGTCATATTCGACTTAGGAAAGTTTTCGTCCACTTTTCAAGTTTCGTGCATCCCTTCATTCAAGCCCCATTATCTTTGACACCTGGAGGGACCCCCAAGAACGGCTGAGATACAACACCTAAGGTCTCTCCTACCATCATGGGACAACGCCCCCGAGGGTTTCAGGCAATAAATTGATACAAATCCCGCGTTGCGAATGTGTTCAGTGGGTGATGCTCATTTGTTTTCCCCTATCTCTAGGCTAACACGACAGGATGCTGTGTTGCAAACATGGTCAGTAGTAATCCTCAATCATCACTCCGGCTTCTTCGGTCCCTGAATGTTTGTTTCATGATTCACATTATGTTCCACCCCACCGTGTCAAGGTGGAATCTCGACACTCCTTGCACTAACCCTCAGTGCACTCCTACACGTCAGACGGACCAAGCTGTGTAACGATATCTCTCAGGGATCCCACGATCTCAGCGCTAAATTATGTGCTTGGGTTTTTTCTTTAAGGATTGCGTGTAGATTGACCCTCATCCCCATTGGAAACGAGAAGTCTCCCAAACATTGTGTTTCGGGCCCAGCGTAGCTAGGATCTAGCATCTCCGCCCCCTTGATTTTTGGACCCTCATAGGCCCCTTTGGCCAGAGACCCCTCTCCTGGAATCTCCCAATGTGAAAATATGGGGATATTCTCTCATCCACATAGGGTATGCCTCAACGCATCATGCGTATTCCCCATGTCCAAGCCATACGACCTTAAACTGTGTTGTCTGGTCCAAGCCATACCACCTTAAACTGTGCTGTCAGGTCCAAGCCATACGACCTTAAAGTGTGTTGTCAGGTCCAAACCATACGACCTTAAACTGTGTTGTCATGTCCAAGACATACGACCTTAAACTGTGCTATCAGGTCCAAGCTATATGACCTTAAACTTTGTTGTCAGGTCCAAGTCATACGACCTTAAACTGTGTTGTCAGGTCCAAGCCATATGACCTTAAACTATGCTGTCAAGTCCAAGCCATAAGACCTTAAATTGTGCTCTCAGGTCCAAGCCACATGACCTTAAATGTGTTGTTATGTCCGAACCATACAACCTTAAACTATGCTGTTTGTTCCCACTGCATGACCATAAATTTTGATGATATCGTCCTGGCCGCACGACAAGAAATAGAACTATATTATGGTGACCTCCCCAAAGGGGACATCACATTGGGTATTGGTCAATTTCCATACCATTTCTCAACGCCTGTTATGGCCTTATTATTATGGTGACGCCAGGAGTTCCTGCCCCAGGCCGATCTTTCCACAAAAGAATAACCACTCACATTCAAGGAAAAAAATATATATCAAATGCCGCTTCTTATGGTGTGAGGGCTAGACCCGCACATCTCCCTCTTCCTTTGCGCAGGCGCCATGTCGTGCCACTCCATCTCTCTAGAACTATGTATGGCTTGATTCTCATCCTTATGAGATACATAGGAGTTCCTGGGAACTTCCCCACGGGCCCAGCCTAACTTTTTGTGTTCGATCCCTCAGCCTAAACACGTCCCAAGGAGGACATAGTAAGCATGACCTTGCCCCATTCACGTCGGGTTTTGAAACCGCTTTACCATGTGTCTCCCATTCCCCTTATCATTTGGTCCGAGTTCTATAACCTAAAACTAAGATCCTTTCGCGGTCCAACATGACCCTAATCTACATTTTTTCCTATATCTGGGCCCCTTTGGTTTGAGCTCTAAGACCATAAACTAAGATCTCTTAAGAACTACGTCTGGCTTGATTCTCATCCTTATGAGATACGTAAGAATGACCAGACCGCATGTCCTTAATTCCAGCTTGATTTCAGCTAATTTTTATATTCCGTCCCACCTTCGGGAACCCATCCAAAAGACTGCGTGGCGTAGTACGGGATCATGTCCTCATTCACATCGGGCTTACAACGACTGTACCCAGCGCACCCCATTCTAAAGAAAGAGCCTTCTCATACTTTCGTCCTACATGATGTTAAAATGTGCTTCAAGAACTACGTGTTCCTTGATTCTCATCCTTATGAGATATGTAGGAATTCCTGGAAATTTCGTCTTGGGTCCAGCCCTAAGGATTACCAAATCTCGTCCCTCATTACTGTTGGTCCCTCAGCCTAACTTCATGGGGAGTGGTGTAGTTGTGACATCTACCCCGAATAAGTTTGGGATACCCCATAGTGATGGTGGGAAGCGACAGTTATCTTTCCAGGGAGGTCCTGTATGAAAATTGGGATGGTCCGTGATCAGGTTGGTACGTCCTCCTAATGCTCCTCTTCCATGGTGGCGCAATTTCGGGAGTGTTGGACTATGTTCGAACAAACCACCAATCCACATTCCATGCTTTGAATACCCCTTTATTCGGATCCTCGTCCTCTTTCATTTTCGATGGGACCCCCTAATAGTATGGATGATAGACCTATGGTCCGCCTACTGTCCTGGGCCAACATCCTAGAGGACTGGTCGTGTTTGATGGGACCACCTAACAGTATGGATGATAGAATTTGGTCCGCCTTCTTCCATAATATGGATGATAGACTTTGGTCCGCCTATTGTAGCAATATGGATGATAGACCTATAGTCCACCCGCTGTCCTAGGCCAACATTCCGGAAGACTGATCGGCGATATTTGAGTTAGGCCTCGTTTTGCGAACATAGTCAGCGGTTAGCCCTCATTTATTGTCCCCATATTAGGCCAATGCGATATGGATGATGAAACGGATAAAAGTTATCCTCCATTGTCGATCCCCATTGTGTTCCGAAGTCGGGTAATGTGATTCACCTTTTTCATCTCCCTATGTTCGGAAGAATTTCAATGCCCCCGACATTGCCCCTCTTGTGTGTGAGGGAACATGAAGGGGACGATACATCGATCGGTCTATGGTCCCCTCCCATTGGCTGGACCTCCCTCTTCTCCTCAGAAATCCAAGCCCGAGTTCGGGTGCATGAAGCTTGGTTGATGCCCTACAGTTGGACGAAATGATAACACGAGCATCCTTTACTTCTCGCATTGGGTGCGACCCAAAGGAGCTTAGGGGTGAGTTGTTATTAATTTAGGAATTATGGTGAGCATATTAGACCAAAGGCACAAATAAATATATTGGTCCAAACATGGGTCATAATGTTGAGCATTAAAAGAAAAAAGCTCATGAGATGGCTGAAACAAATCCCTTAAGGATCATCGTGATAGATCGATCTTTCCTACGCTGTTACCCTTTGGCTGGTAGCCTCCAGGACTGCTTCTCTCTCCTTGAATACTCTCTCTTCATCAGCAGCTGCAGAGTGCAACTCACCAACCTTGGCCTGTGCCTGCGCCCGCTCGGTTTGATGTACGACCATCTGGTGACTTGCCTCCGTCAGTTATTCTTGGGCATCAGCCAGCTGGGCCTTCAGTTGTTCCACGAGCTCATATCACGTTGCAATGAAGGACTCCTTCTCTGCCGCCTTCCCTTTGAGGCGCCGGACCTCCTACTCCGCCCTTAGAAACGCTCAGGTGCTCGCCGATATTTCCCAGCACTGGGCAACGTCGGTGCACCGGCTGCTCTTGTGTATCTTTTCAGCCATGTAATCACGGACCGTCAGATGAAGGCGTTGAGCGTCAGCCCCTCCAGTGCACAGGAGGCGCATCCAGGTCTGATGTGATCCCATCCGCCTCATCCAATATGACTGGGGATGCCTAAGAAAGAACTGGATACACTTCCACCCTTTGTGTCATGCCATCCGGCTCTCCTTGTCCGATTCTGAGTCCGAGTCGTCTACCTCCTAGGGATCAGTTGGCTGATACACAGGAAAGGCAGTCAACATGTTGGTAGCAGGATCTGCCTCAGGGATGTCTTCATGAGTAAAATGATCCTTGACATCTGGGCGACCTTCCTCTCTCACCCCAATAGTGATGGTTCCTCCGTCAGGATCTGACCTCACCTCAAGGATAGAGCCGCTGATGTCTGCCACCCCCTGCTCACCAATTGATGGGGCCGACTCAGTGTAAGAAGTATGTTCTGGACGAGGTGGTATGTCCGCCACTGGTCCGCTCATGGACGGCCTAGGATCCGCAGCCTAACAAGCCTCCAATGTTGAGATCACTGCGCAAGGCGTACCCTGATTAGTTGGGATCTTTTGATAATAAGTGCCAGTAGTGAAGCGTGGGACTTATAGGAACCCAGAGCGTCGGCCTCCAGTGTTTCGGCCGCTATAGGAGCTGCCATCACTGGAGACCCCTCTACGTTTGTCAATTCAATGATGGGTGTCAGATCCCCATCCTGTCCCACCGGTTCCTCTCCTCCCCCTCTAGTGGGGACGCCTGACCAACACTTAGGCGCTCCTGAGTGAGGTAGAGAGATGGGTTGGAAATTGCAAAGGAGAATGGTTGAAGAAGGAAAATGAATGAAGATAGAGACAGACCTTGAGTATCTCAGTTAGGTCGAGATCATAGCTGACAATCTCTCCGCTCTCCCGAAGACTCCCTTGTTAGGTCTCCCCCTGCGACCCCTCACCTTCTCCTTCTCCTTCATCTTCACCTTCACCTTCATCTTCTCCGGTCTCCTCCTCCCCCTCTAACTCCTCATCATTGTAACCTTCTCCAGGCGACATCACATTTGGATCATGCTCTTGGTCGAGCATAACTTTCACTAGGAATGGTGGCTCCGCACTCCAACCCCTTTGGCACGTGTATGTGTCCATGGTCGTCAGATAAGCATGCCGACAAAGGAAGTTCACTATGTCGGTAACTTGAATGAGCCCGACCACTGGCAGTTGGATCCCATTCTGCATTATCTTCTTCCAGATGGATTCAATGCCCATTGATTGCCGCAGGGTCATCCAGGCCGACCATAGTGCTGGGAAAATTGAATCTTGGGAAGGTTTGAGCTGGTACCTTATCTGCTTCCCGGGCAGTTCCCTGGCCGCCTCATGTGACCCCCCTATGGGCAACGAGGTCGCGGAGGCACTGTGTGATGTTCCCGCCATTGAGGTCCTGGCCTGCGCATGCCTCGCTGCCTGACACACCCCTGGTTCCCCCCTTCTAGTAGCACCTCGTCTGCTCCCCCATCGCCCGGTTTCCGCGTGGGTAGTTCTGAGTTTCCGGACTCGCTTGGGTAAACGTCCCTCAGCGTAAGCAATGGTCCAGTGCTCAGCATACTCAGTTTCTAGGCCAGCGTCAACCCTGGTGGGAGGAAGAGTAATGACATCACCAGAGCCAAAAGTGGTGAACATCAGCCACATCTAGCACATAGTGCAAGGATTCTTCTCCTCCCAGACAGTCTCGACTACCTTCTTCAGCATTCATTGGAGGCACCCGAATTTCCTGGCAAATTGGGATGGCACATAAGGCTCACTGATAACCTTCCTGTCAATCCGAGCCACGATCACCCTGCCCCGGATGCTCTAAAAATACTCCTGCTTTTCTAGAGAGCCTCACCCATTGTCCACCATCTGGCCAATCAGGGTGGGGAATGGGATGAAGTTGAAGTTGGTGTGGTTACCAATGCGGATCCTTACGCCCTCCTAATTGAGCATCATCAACGCCACCCCGGTGATGTTCAGCAGGGATGGTCACAGGACGTTGCCCAGAGGACAGATGTCGTTTGGGAAAGTGTAACCGCCGAGATGAGCCGCCACCCAGCAAAAAAAGATATGGAAGGGGCCACATATCCTCCGATCCAACCCCCCTTGTGAGATGCGTCCCAGGATGGCATACAGATTGGCCAGAATGGGGACACCCAAGTTGAACCGTTTGTTGGCAGCCATGGTGCCTGCCATCACCAGTGTTGCTGGACGGATGCACATCCTCGCGTCCCGCACTAGTAGGAGCCACCCGCTCAGGAAGGCGGAAAGGAACCCGGCGTACTGGACGTTCGGGTCCTGGGCCTCAATGACGCGATAGCCCCACGATTGGTATTGCCCCGCCTCCAGGGTCCTTCAATACGACCCATCCTTGCTCCTCTAAGCCGCGGTTGGGCACCATTTTCCCCATCCCGGCATTTTGATCGCTGGGTCCTTCTCTAGGAACTGGCTAAACCATCCCTTATAGGCAATGTCCTTCAGGAAGTCCTTAACCCCCAGCCTCTCTTTGGCCAGCTCCAACAGGTGCCACGCCAGCATGGGGGTCCATGAACTGTCTTCCCAGGTGTTCTTTGGAGGAATGAACGCGTTGTATTGGTAGCCCTCCAGTGGGATACCTCGGATGTAGTGAACATCCCAGAGGCTGATGCCAACTTCCCCATGGTGAAGGTGGAATGTGTTGGTATCAGGAGACCACTGGGTGAATATCTCCTGCCCGAGCTTAGGTTGACGGTGGAAGTGGAACTGCGGCGTCCATACTGTCTCGAACAGGCCAATATGCCGCAGCACGACCCCAAACTAGTGGTAAGTATGGCAAACCCAGAATGCCCACGCCCACTCACTGGTAAAGTTTCCCCCGGACCAGAGGTCCCAATCATTCATCCAACCCTTAGTGTCATCTGTGGAGCTCAGACGGAACGTTCTCGCGTAGAGGGCCGGAGAATTCTCTACGACAGGCTCATCCCCAGTAATGGTCTGGGTCCTCGGGTTCAGGACATATACATCCATATGCCTGGTTTCCTTGGTAGGATGGCTGTTGTTGGTGATTTTGTAGCGGGGAATCTCGTCCTCTCGGGTTACCCATGACCGCGGTGTGTCCACCTTGAAGCCCGGTAGGGGAACCTTCTCTAGGATTCCAAAGATCCAGAGCGGGAGGTATTCAGACAGGGGATACTCCTTATGGGGTGGGGTCAACAGATTGAACAAGGTTAAGTTGTTGGAAACGATCACCTTGGTGCCATAAACCTCCTCATTCGCTGCCATTTTGGCTCTACGAGAGGTGACTTCCCCATCATCAACTTCGTTTGCAGCCATCTCGAATATTTTGGGAGTTGCGCAAAATCAGGATGTAGTGCGCGGAATCAGAGAGAGTTGCATGAAATCTGAAGCTTCAGCACGAAATCCAGGAGTTGGGCGTGCAATCAGTACACTAGGCACACAGTATCCTAAGTAGGTGTGCAAATGCGGCTGAAATTTGGAAGGAATTACGCGCTGCCAAAGAGTTTTTACGCACAGTCGCGGGATCAATTTCACGCATGAGAACGATATGCCTATAACGCAGAAAATATTGAGAACAAAACATGGGACCCAACGCCCCTTTTATAGGTGAGGATAGGGTTTCACGACGTGCAGAAAGCAAATTCTGTGATGATCCCTTGTTTTACGTGCCCCATAATATTTTTGCGCACAAAATTCTCAGGAGATGCACTGCTTCGGCGTTTCGGTGTTTCCCGCAGAATCAGAACGTTGCGACCTCTCACCGATCCAATTCTGAGGGGGGGGGGGGGTTTGTAGATGTTGAAAAAGTTCGTAACTCTTAGGGGAAGTTTCAAACGGACGAAGCGAATTTGTATTTGGACTCAGAGACCCGGTTCGGAGGACCTGGAAGGGGTGCGCGAAATTAAGGAGGACTTGTGCAAAAAAAATGATGTTCCCGCATAGGACTCCCGAGATTCGCGAAAAAGAACTGGCGTGGCGTGCAAATTTATGCGCCCAGTTCCACGCGGGGAAGCCTTGTGCGCCGACCGGTCCTGGCGCGGATGATTTCGCATGCCGTCTAGATTCTGCGACAGTGGATACCTATAAATAAAAGCCTACCTCAACTGTTTCGGGGTTGAGGAATTCAGCCCAGATCCCGTGCATGAAATTCAGACTCCCACGCACGCAAGATGACTTCCAGGTAATTTCCCTTTTCACGCAACCATGCCCCAGGGTTCAACCATGGGTGAAACCCCAATGGCATAAGTGAATTTTTCAACTCCTCCAGGTTCTTCCTTTGTGCACAATCCTAGCCCCTTATGTGCAATCGCTTCCAATTGCATGAAATCCCTTCCAAATTGCACGCAATCCCTCTGATATGTTTCGCCATGACTTAGGGATCGGTTATTTCCCCCGCACGAAATCGAAGCCTTTAGCGTGCAATCCCCTATCCACATGCAATCCTCTGACCCAATTGCGCACCATACCATTATTTTGCGCGCAAACCTTCTCTTTGCACGCAAAACCCAGGACCCCACACCTTGACGCCCCTTGGTTGCCTCTCTGCGTCGGCGCCCGATGTCTTACATGCCGGGAATGCATGCCATGTGTTGTTTTCCCGTACGACCTTCCAGGCTCGTAGGATGTAACCTCAATGTCCCATGGGCGGTGTTTCCCGATGCGTTTCTTTGCCTTATGCTTCTTTTCATAGACACGCTAATGGCTATTACTTCTTCGCATAGCCACGCTAACGTGGACCCATCGATGGTTCGCCCTGCGGCCCCCCTTCACTACGGCCTTGCTGATGCCTTCCCTCCCACAAGGGGTAGAGGGTGTTGGGCATTTAAGCCCTAGGGGTATAGAGCGAACCCTCCTCGTCCAAGCTACAGGACGTTAGACTGCTAAGCACCTCGTCCTTAACACATGACGTTAAACTGTGGTCTGACCTCATGCCTCGCATGCTGGGTCCCCCCAGCTTGGACATTCCTTACTCCCACTCGTCTCCAAGGGAATGGATTCTTCCTCACATGGAATGAGATCCTCCTTGTCGGAGTGGCCTTTGTACACGGGGGAAGGGCTGCCTCAGAGTGTAAGCACCTAGCCTCTCTAGCGGAAGCTTTCACCCATGCACCTCCATACTTCCCCACTGCCATGGCCAGTGGAGTCCCTTTCCCACTGTGCTTTGTCGCACCATGGACCTCCATCCTGGAGTAAGCCCCAGCACCAAGGGCTGCTAACCACACGTAAGCCCCTGTTTCTTCATTGGGCCGCTAAACACATAAGTCCCTTTACAATTCTCATGGACGCACCCTTTGAGACATGATCGTCTGGTCCCTGTTGCCTCTTGTTTCTCACACCAAGCATTACTCACGTGGGGCTTAGAGCGTGCATCGACCATGACATCCTCCAATGGGCTGCCTCATAGCATAAGCCCCATCCCAGAAAACTACATGGACATTGATCCATGCTAGCACATGGTACGTAGGAGGCCTCCACGAGGTTCAAGCCCACCACCCGGTAGTTCCGACTTCTTCACGTCGGTTCGCCAATACATTGGGATGCCTCAGAGCATAAACCCCAGATTGCTCGTCCCACATGATGTTAAACTGTATACCCTAAACTACGTGGACATTGATCTGTGCTAATGCATGGTACGTAGGAAGCCTCCCCGAGGTTCATTCCCATCACTCAGTTGTTCCGACCCCTCCGCGTCAGTTCACGACCACCGTTATGGGCCGCCTCAGAGCGTAAGACCCATACCTCACACCCACATATCATCCTGACCTCTCCCTCGAGCCCACGTGCCTCGGGAAGCTCATTCCCTAGCCCATAGATCTTACTTCTTCCAGGATTTAATCCATGTGTTCATTCTCACAAGTCACCCCTTTAGGTGTCCCACTATATCACTAAACTACGCGGACATTGATTCCCTGCCATGGGGATACGTAGTAAGCCTCCATGAGGTTCAAGCCCGTCACTCCATCACCCATCATGATCCTATCCCGGGCTGCCACATCCCGGTGGGATCATGCCACCTCATTCCACTCCACAGTATCCGGGAAGCCACCCACATGTTGGCCCCAACATCGGTGTTCCCCCTAGGGGGTCCTTCAATCTGATCCACACTCAGTGTTCTGATCAGTCGGATCCATCTCCGAAAGAAGTTAAACTCATGTCATATCCCGTGTTAAACATGGAAAGCTGAGGAAAACTTCAGATGGCACGTGATCCACCGCGTTCAATGTGGGATGCCTTGGGCTTCCACTCCCATGAGAATCCCTATAATAAGGGACAAAAGACAGACATGCGAATCCCCAGTGCCAAGGTGCGCCAACGACACCCCAACATGACCATTCTCCTCACTGAAGGTTGCTCCCCCCAACCAGACCCCTTTGGAATGTCTCGACGGATGTAGCATAATTAACTAGCATCCATGCAGATATGGCGTTGGGAACGAGCTTCACGAACCCATCTTAAATCTATGATGGAGACCCAAACTAGGTGAGAAGCTTCGAGGAGGAATCCAAAGAAGGAAGAAATGACATCCCATCATCCCAGTTTCTATCAAGGAGCAGACGTCCCTGAACAAGGAACGAATGCCACGCACCTTTGGAAAGCGAAAATGCGGGACAACAGTACCGCATCCTCCCCATAGACGGATGTGCGTGCCCCATCATAAAAGTGTCATAAACAGTATGAAAACATGATATCTTAATTAGAAGATCATAAAAAACATATTAAATCCCATAAACATGAATCATTAAATAAATCATGGAAGTTCATAAGTCATGAATCATAAGGAAATAATGAACATAGTCCATGAAATCATAACAAAAGAACAAAAAATGGACTTGTCGAAAAAACATTATCATTTATAATCATTTACATTGTATTAAAGTAATTTCTTCCAAGGACAAATTAGTGGAAAAAGCCATTTACAGAACGGGGTTCACACCTTGTTTCATTTATTTATTAATGAATTGAGTTCACTCCTCTTTCTAGCCCCGTAATACTGAACTGTGTTCATTTCTTGTTCTAGCTATGTAATACTGAACCGATTTCATTTCATGTTTTATCCCTATAATAATGAATGTAGTTTATTTATCATTCTATCCATGTAGATCTCATGAGATATAAATATTTACCCAATGCATTAGAGGGATATATAGGTCCCACCAATCTCATAATTAAATCATACATACATGTTTCATAAAATCATAAATAATCATATCATAACTCATGAAATGAAATGGGTATCAGAAATATTTCATAATATTGTAACCTATGGAAAAATATATATGTTTCATATTCATTTCATTATAAACATATCCTGTGAAAATATGTGTGTTTCAAAAGAATATAGATCATAAATGAGAAATAGGAGTTATAAGCATCATTCCATAAAAACATAAACCGTGCAAGAAATAATATGAATGGAACCATTGTATTTTTTCATATAAGTGCATGAGTTACATCAACGGATGTCATCATAGAAGTAAAATTACATGGAATGATATATTAAAAAAAAAATTAGAGGAAAATGTTCTTTACTCTTTGAAAAAAAAATGTTTAAAAATAAAACATATTGAGAACCATTTTACTTAAAAATCCTTTTAAATAATATAAATAAGGCCTAAAAATCATTTTTAATACCTTTTCCCTTAAAACCCATATTAAAATAAGCTTGAAAACATTTTGAAAACCTATTTCCATGAAAAATAAAAAATAGTATTCAAATGATTTTAAAAACAATTTTCTTGGAAAACATTTTTAAAACTTATACAAAAATTTAAATCATTTGAAATCCATTTCATTTAAAAGACTTCAAAAATGTATAATGAAATCATGAAGTTTTATGAATATCATTTCTTTGAAAATAATTTGAAAACTAATGAAAATGATTGAAATTTTTTTTAAAAAAATATATTATTAAATACTTTGAAAACATATAAATAATTTTAAAAAAAAATTAAAAACCTTTTTATAAACAATGTTTTTAAAAAATATATAGTTCCAATCAAAAAGAGGGTAAATTCCGATTTTCATAAAAACACATTCTTAACTATCTTATGTACAAAAAAGTGGAATAAATGGTACCAGTATAATAATAAATCATGAATAACTAAAGTAGAAGAAAAAATATGAATTCTCATGAGATGTGGATTATAAAATATCATCAATGGAAGAATAACCATAAATAATCTTTAAAATCAATGAGATTGTTTTAATAAACTTTTACCACATAGTAACCTTGAACCATACTCCCCATGTAATTAAATGAAATTACATGAATCTTAAAATATCATGAAAATGAGTATATTAATTACATAAAAATTAAAAATAAGTATATTAAACTAATGTAAAAATATAGGTTTAGTACATTCCATGTTTCTCAAAGAAGGAAAATTGAAACAAAATTATTTTACCAATTTTGAAACTTTTGAAACAGAAATTGCATAAAGAAAAGTCATTAAATGGATATGTAAATACCCATAAATGTAACTATAAAAATCATATAATACATAAATGTTTAGTAAAAAACCACAAAAAAGTAATGGGTGGTGAATAAAACATGTATATCATGGAAATAAAGCGTGAGATGAGATCCCCTTAGCTTGTATCTTGACTCTCACCATACTCATTCAAACCACCTCTTAATCGGGTAACTTCTTTTAGTTTATGCGAAATGGATTTCCCGTAAGTATTAATTCCAAAAGGGATGCTTTAATTATGGTGTTATGGATTTTGAGATACTAATTTTGTAGATACTAGATGATCCAAAATGGATTGAATATTTTCTGGAAGGGGTATAATGCTTCCCTTTTTGTAGTGGAGGGGGAGTGTTACTTTTGTAAATACCAAAAGGTATTTAATAATGGGAGATATAATTTTCCTATTGTGACTCTCAAATGGAAAATTAATGGAGTAATTTTAATTTAGGGTCTAACCAGGTCTACACGACACAAAAATATGTTCATTTTTATAATTTTTTTCCATAACATCTAGGATCCCCCAATTTTATTGTTTTTGTTTTTATTGAAGCATCTAGTTTTGTAACCAAATTAATTTATCCATTAAGACTAAAATAAAGTGAATATTATTATATAATATAGAGACACAAAATAATTAATAAAATAACTAATTTAAAAAATAAATATCTCATGTGTTTTGGAAATTAATTTTTAAAACAAGCACATGTGACGTGCAAAACACTAGTTAAACTCGCACTATGATAATAATGTTTTTACAAATCTATGGGTAAAAAGTTTAATTATACAAGAAAAATTGTTAAATTAATTGACCATATTTAATATTTTTTAACCATTAAAAATAACTCTTCACAATATATTATTTTTTATTAATTTTACATAATTTAATAAAATATGGTTTAATGTAAAATAACAATAAAGTTAATTTTCAAATTATTTATTTAATTTTTATTTTAAAATAAAAAAATTATATTGGAATTCAAATAAATTAAGTTTAAAGATGTTTAAAGTTACATATTATTCTTCAAAAATAATTAAAGATAATAATTCAATCAATTCACTTTAATTTTAAAATTTATAGTGTCATTTAATTTTATTAATTATTAACTAAATAATCACTACATTGTCATTTTGTAAGAATTTTAAGTATCTAAGTCATATATAAAAATTATTGATAAATTATTTTTATGAAAATTACCCATTTATATTTCAAAATTATATGTATAACCGAAAATATGATGTTTTCTACATATCATAATGTTTTATAAATTTTAATGGTAAAGAAAGTTCCCTTTCTGTATTTTTCCTTACTTAACCATTTATATTGGGCACTTACATTTACTATTATCCCAATAACCCATTAAATTCAAACCAATAAGGTATATGGTCTAATTATTTTAATCTAATGGATTTTGGACATATTTCCCTAATATTTTGGTCCATAATGTTAAGGTTGAGTCCTTAATTAAGATCAATCTTACCTTAATAGATGTGATTAATATTAATCACCTTCACTCATCATTTGGGTAAAAAAATAATTTGATATTATTAGAAAATAATTATAATACTAATTAAAACTATTTATTTCCATTTTTAAAAATTCAAATCACATATGTGGGAAAATTAAGTTTAAAAAAAATCTTATAGAAATGGCGATAAAATGGATTTATATAGTTGAAACATCCAAAAGTTCAATAAGTGTCTATTTCTAATTTCAATATAATAATGATTAAAATGACATAAATAGGATTAATATATGTATAATTGATATATTGTGACATTAAAATCAAATTTAAAAAAAATTAATGGTAATAATTATTTAAACAAAATGGGTGTTTTTAACTAAATTACAGTAAATTATACAACTCACTAAAAAAATGTTTCTTGGGAACATCTCAAAAATTATCTCTTATATAATTTATAAATTATGAATTCAAAAAAGAAGTTTATTTTTTCAAATTAAATTTCTGTTAGTTTCTAAAATCTATTTTATTATTGTACAATAAATGATATAAGAAGTTGGTTCTTTAAGAAAATAGTATTTTTAAATATATAAACACTTTACTATAAATTATATTTTTCATTATCAATATGTTATATTTATATAAAGAAATTATAAAAAATTTGAAAATAATTTATTATTATTCATATTACAAATTTTATCATCTAGTTTAGGGCTATCTCATTTAAATAATTGAAATAATATAATGATGTTTGATAGAAACTCGGTGTTGTGTGTAACGTACGCCAAGTCAGTGTTAGATGTAGTGCTAGCCAAGTTAGTGTCATGTGGAAGGAATGCTTGACATACTACAATTAAATACATCAATGGAAACTAATTCATTCTAAAAACTGTATTTCTCAAAATATTAGGGTGTTACATTATACACCCCATAAAACGATGTTCACCCTCAAAATTCATCTGGGTTATAATAGATTAAATAATTAATTGTTTCATTCTGAGAAATACACATCATAAAAATGAAAAATAATAACTTCTTTTTAAAAAAGAATTTTTAAAACATAAGGGTTACCCAAAGTTACACATAGTTGGGTTTCCATGTATATGATCATAAGTGGTAAGTGAAAACATAGATATGGAAGATAAACCAAAATATCATGTTCAGTAGAAGAGAGATAGAGAACATGGTTTAGATAATGTGAACAATCAGAAAGCTATATATCTTTGATTCTCTAAGGAAATATCTTATCTATTAGAAACAATGTCACAAGAATAACATGTTTTGGTTTAAATATTCTTTTTCATAAATTTTAAGAATTTTTTTGTAAATATATGCTTGCATGATTTCAGGACAACCTCACCCTTTGGTGTTCGTTGATCCGCTTCACCTATTTCTCAAAAAAGGAAGGTGATTTTTTTCATTCTTGAAGTACAAATAGGTCATGAGATCCATGATATTCCATCCCTTTTTTCATCAGTTATCACCAATACAATGTTTATAGAATATGTTTTTAAACATGTATAAATCCTCATGTGGTGAGATAATTCTGTAATCTCACAAACACCATTTTAATTTTAAAATTATCACACCATAAATGGTTAATCATATAACCCTTCCAAAATATAAAAAAACAAATAATTAGAATGAAATTTATGAAATCATCTTAACATTGATCCCCCATATATCAAAAAATATCACTTGGTAGTCACATTCCATACATGTGAATACAATAACCATATATTCCTTTAATTAGCATAAATCCTTTTTTAAAACAAGAATTCTTCCTTATCCAAATGATTACTAGATATATTCTTTGAATCCAAGAAATTGTAAATTTAATCCTTGATGTCATATAACACTCTATCAATGACAATTATATGATTGTTTTTACCATCTAATTTACTTATTCATATCCAATATGTCTTTATTGAAACATCATTATATAAATATTAGACATTAATTGAGGGTTACCTTCCCTTATTCAGAATAAAAAATTTCCATTAAATCACTTTTATATTTCTTCATCCCCATTCAATATTTCCTTTTGAAACGTTAATGAAAACTTGTACTACAAATATTTATATATTTCATGATTCATATTTCATAATCTCTAAATTCCAAAACATAAATACTTCATTCATACAACATTATTTATATACCATTACTCGCAATTTATCAACTTATACCTTAATACCTCTTTCCTAGAATATTAAATAAGAATCTTTCTTAAGGTTCATCAACCTAAATCTAATATTTCTTCTTTTTTTAATGTAAACAATACTGGAAAACATCACATACCTTTCACATGTCAGTTGTGGTCTATTTGTCTTCATAATTATAACCTATAACCACACCACCTTCCAAATTCTCTTTTTGAGACTTCAACTTGGAAAATATATTATCATAATTCTAATAAATTCCACATATGAAACATTAAATTTAATCTATGTTAATTCAAGTTCAATCAATTTAATGAAACCACATAACATAGTGTGATAATCATTCATCATATTTGGATACCATATAATCTTGAAAAAAAATTATAGGGAGCCTAAATCATGGATCCTAATTATTTAATCTATGAAATATTATTTTAACCAAGGTTATTCATAGTAATCATATATTTAACTCCTTTATGATGGTTCTTAAAGAGTTTTTGAATTCGGAAATCATATTCCTCGGGAGTGTCAAACCATGTGTGCAGTAATTCACTTTGTCATATACCAGATTACCCTTTTTTAGGCCTAAAACATCCTATCTGAGTTGCTACCCCCAAGGTATATCTATTACATTGTGAAATACACATGTAGTATCCAAAAAAAGATGAATTTATAGGTAACCACTCACACTATCCTTTACAAAAATTCCACTACATTTTTTTATATGTTAACTTATCTATATACTTATTCTTAAAGACATCATGTGACATATCCTTAGAAACATATCTATGGGTCTCACTAAATGTTTCTCATACTAGTTTCTAAAGGTTGGTTAAACTTAGATCTGATACCAACTATCGAATCCTAGTCTTGATTTACGTCCACATTACATAACATCCATGGAATACATAAGAAATTGCACAAACACCCAAATACGGTATTAGTTTAGTGCATTTGGAAACATTGAAATGAAAAAATAGGTTCATAAGTGACCTAAATTATCTCCAAATAGGTTCTCCGGGACTATAACCCCTCTTATAAACATAATATAGGAAATATATCTTCATAACTTAGGTAAGGAGACATAAAACTGTGTGAGATGAGTTGATTAGTAAGGGTAAACAAGTGATACATGCATGAATAATCATGAGCATAATGGTATGACGACATGATCATGAAAATTGAGGATCATACCATTCATATCAAATATCATATATATGAATAATCCCATAAATCAAGATAGTTCATAAGACATGAATCATAATGAAATAATGAATATAATTCATCAAATTATAACATTGGAACATAACATGGAATTGTGGTAGACACATAAGAATATATAATAATTTCCATAGTAGTCAAGGAATGTATTCCAAGGACATATTAATGGGAAAATCCCTTTACTGAACTAGGTTCACATCCCATTCCATCAATTTCTTATTGAACCATGTTCACTCCTCATTCCTGTCCTGTAATACTGAACTGATTTAACTTCTCATTCCAGCACTGTAATACTAAACTGTGTTTATTTCTTGTTCATGCACTGTAATATTAAACCAAGTTCATTTATCATTATATCCTTATATATATCATGATATATAAATCTCTACCCAGTGCATGGGAGGTAGATATAGGTCCCACCCATCTCATAATGAAATCAAAGATACATCTTCCACAAAATCATAAAAAATCATATCATACCCCATGAAATGAAATGGGTATCATTAACATGTAATCATATAGTAATATTTGAAAAAAGATATATTTTTCATAATCATTTCATCATAATCCTAACCCATGGAAAGAAGTGGGATTAAAAAACATATAACTCATGAATGATAAATGGGTTTCACAAGAATCATTCAAAAAAAATTCATGAAATTATATGAATGGAACCTTTTTATTATTTCCTTGAACGTCATGTGTAAAATCCATGGATGTCGTCTTAGAAAGAAAATAACTTGGAATAATATTTTGAAAGAAATTATTGAGGAATAAATCTTTTCTTATTTGAAGATTTATTTTCAAAAATTAAACTATTTTGAAAACCAATAAAAATCAATTGAAAACTTTGAAAGAAGTCTTAGAAATCATTTTTAGGACATATTCATTGAAACATATAAAAAGAAGATTGAAGAAATTGTAAATTTTGTTTTCATGAAATAATATAAAAGAAGCCACAAAGCATTTAAAAAAACTTCTTTGAAAACACTTCTAAAACTTATAAAAAAATTTAAAACATTATCAAATCCATTTCATTTAAAATACTTGGAAAACGAATAAATAAATATTAAAAACGTTTTGAATACCACTTCTTGGAAAATATTTTGAAAACATATAAGAAATTTTGAAAAAAAAATTAAAAACATTTATTTTTCTATAATTTTAAAACTTATAAATAATTATTTAAATTAAACTGAAAAACATTTTATAAAACATGGTATTGAATGAACTTATATTTCCATCCAAAGAGAGGGTAAAGTCAGACTTTCTTGAAAACAATTTCTTAACAATATTATGTACCAAAGAGTGGAATAAATGGTAAAAATATATGAATATATCATGAATAATCAGAGCATAAGAAAATTCATCAATTTTCTTAAAAGGCATGTCATAAAATTTCATAAAAGGAAGAATATACATAATAAATCTCGAAAAGTGATGAGATTATTTCAAAAAACTCTAAACACATAGTAACTATGAAGCATACTACCTATGTAAAAAAACATGATGTTTTAAATGTCATGAAAATAAGGATATTCATGGTACAAACATTAAAATTAGATATATACACCTAATGGAAAAAATATTGATGCATAAATTTCCATGTTTCTTAAATAATTCAAATTGAGACAAAATTATTTAACCATTTTGGTAACTTTTTAAACATAAATTCCATGAAATAAATGTCATCAAATGTATATGTAAATAACCATAAAATTAAGAATAAAAATTATATAGTACATATATAGTCATTATATATATAACTCAAAATTAATTCTTTGTGAATAAATCATGTATCCCATGAAAATAAAAAGTGAGATGAGATCCCATTACCTGGTGTCTTGACTTTAGTTGTACTTGTTCAAACCATCTCTTAATATGGTAACTCCTTTTGTTTTGTATGAAATGGATTCCTTAGAAATAAACCAAGAAAAATTGATGCATTAAAGGAGAATGAAGGGTTTTTGGGAGACTATTTGTTCAAATTTTGGATGAGAAAATGTGGCCATAGAGGTGTGAATAAGGGGTAGAGTGATTTCCTTTTTATAGTAGTAGGGGAGTGTCAATCCGGTAAATAAAAAATGGTATTAAATAATGGGAGGTCTCCTTTACCTAATGTGCCTCCAAAATATTAAAATAATGGAGTAATGTGAATTTTTGTTAGAACCAAATCTACACCATACAAAAATATATTCATTTTAATAATTTGGTTCCTTAACATCTAAGATTCCCCAATTTTATTATTTGGGTTTTTATTAAATCATATAGTTTTCAAACCAATGAAAATTATACATTAATACTAATATAAAGTTTAATTTATTATATAATATAGATCCAAATAATTATTAATATGATATCTAATTTGCCAAATAAAATTTTCATGTCTTTTGGAAATTATTTTGTAAAATAAGTGCATGAGACGCACAAAACACTCTTAAACCCAGATTGTGCTCACAATGTTCTTACAATATATAGGTCAATATGTTAATCATAAAAGATAAATATATACATTAATAGATCATATTTAATATTTTTAACCATTTAAATACCTTGTTATAATATAGTATTTTTATTAATTTTAAATTATCTAATAAAATATCATTTTTTACCAATTTACAATATTGTCAATTTTGGCTTCATTTTTTTAATTTTAATTTTAAAATATAAAAATATTATTGGAATTCAGAGATATTAATTTTCAATATGTTTAAAATGATATATTAATCTATGAAAATAATTAAAGAAAATAATTCAAACAATTCAGTTCACTTTCAATATTTATAATATCATTTATTTTAGTTAATTATTAACTAAATAATCACTATGTTGGCATTTTGTAATAATTTAATTGAACTAAATAATCTATAAAAATTATTGAAAATTATTATGATAATAATAACCCATTTATCTTTCAAAAGGATATCTAAAACTGAATATAATATGTTTTTTTTCATATCTCAATGTTTTATAATTTTTAAAGGTAAGGAAAGTTCCCTTTTTGTCTTTTTACATATTTAACATTTTATACTGGGAACTTCAATTTAATAATATCCAAATAAAACATTAAATTAGAACTAATAGGTGATATGGTCAAATTAATAGCATCCAATTTATTTTGAAAAAATTTCAAGGACATTTTGGTACTTAAGATAAAGTTATTGTCCTTAAATAAGTTTAATCTTACCTTAATCGTTGTGATTAATTTTAATCACTTTCACAAATAATTTTTATAAAAATTTATGTTTATATTATTAGAATAAAACCATAATATTCATTAATACCATAAATTTCCATTTTTCAAAATTGAAATCAATGAAGTGTAAAAAATTAATTTTAACGCAAAACCCACAGACGTGGAGAGAAAGAAGGTTTTTAAAAAAGAAAAGATCAAAAGATCAATAATTTTTTTATATCTAATTTCAATATAATAATTATTCCAATGAAATAAATTGGATTAATATATTTATAATTTATCTATATGCCTTTAAAACAATATTTGAAATATAATTTAACACTAATAATAATTTAAATGAAAAGGTTGTTTTTAACTAAATTGCATTGACTTTTATTATTCACCCAAACATAATGTTTCTAAAAGAAATATCCCAAATTATCCCTAAGATAATTTCAAAAATATGAATTTAAAAATTATTTTTATGTTATGAAATTCAATTTCTATGAGTGTCTAAAATTAGTTCTATTATTGTACATAAAAAAGATATAAATATCTATTTCTTTGAGAGATTAGTATTTTTAAACTATAAAGACTTTACCAAAAGTTATATTTTTCACTATCAATATGATCTATATATAAAAAATAATTATAAAAAATATTTGAATGTTTATTTACTATTTATATTACAAAGTTTATCAGATAGGTTATAACAATATCATTTAAGTACTTCTAACAATAAAATGGAGTTTCCTAGAAACTCGATGTTTTGTGTAACATATGCCAAGTCAATGTTAAGTTTAGAACAAGACAAGACAGTGTTGGTTGAAATGAATTTTAAAATTTAGGAAATTTAATTCATTAATCAATATTATTTCATTTAAAAAAAATATTTCCCAAAATCTCAAGGTGTTCCATTTTACTCCCCTTAAAAAGAATTTCTCCCTAGAATTTTTTCTAGGTTATAAAAGGTTAAATAATTAAAAGTTTCATTCAAAGAATCCCACTTCTTAAGAAGTATCCCAAAAAAATATTTAAAATTATTATGTTGGAACCGTAGTGATTACCCAAAGTAACACATAGCTGGGTTTCCATATTGGAAAACTTAGGTGGAATGTGAAAACATAGACATGAAAGAGAAATCTAACTATCATGTTATAATGGATAGTGATAGAGAACGTGGTTAGGATAAAGTTAACAATAAAAAACCCATAATTTTTCAATTATATAAGGGACAATCTGATTCATTAGGAATATAAGTACTTGGATAACATTTTTGGGGTCCATATTATATTTCCAAAAGTTTAATATTTTTCATGAAAAGTTATGCTTGCATGATTTCAGGACAAACTCACCCCTTATTTTTCCTTGATCCACAACACTTACTTCTCTAAAAAGAATGTGAATTTTGCATTCATAAATTACTAATATATCATGATATACATGATATACCATCACGTTATTCATAAAATATCATCAACAAAATGATGCTAAAACATGTTATACAATATGAATAAATCCTCATTTGGTGAGATAATTTTTTAATCTCATAAACTTCACATGAATATAATCATAATATCACCATAAATTGTTAACATTATAACCCTTCCGAAATATTAAAATCTATATACTTAGAATGAAATTTATGAAATTTGGTTAACATTGATCCCCAATATATCATAAATTATCACTTGGTTGTCACATTCCAAACATTTTAATACCCTCATAATAGATTCCATTAATTAAAATAAATCCTTTTGAAAAACATGAATTCTTCGTTATTCAAATGATTACTAGATATATTCCTAAAATCCAATAACTTTTAAACTTTATCCTTGATGACATATAACAATTTTTCAATAATCATTTCTAGGGTAATCGCTATAATCCAATTTACAAATTCATATATAGAATATCTTTATCCAAACATTATTTTCTCAGTGTCAAACATTAATTAAGATTTACCTTTCCTTAATAAAAATATAACCTTTCCATGAAATCATGTTTCTATTTATTTATCACCATTAAAAATTACATTTTCAATCATTAATAAAAATTATACTAGAAATAATTATATTTTTCATGATTCATATAACATAATCTCTGTATTAAAAAACATAAATAACTAATTCATCCAACATTATTCTTAAACCATTACTCAAGATTTTTCATCTTATTTCTTTAGACCTATTTCCTAGAATATTAAATATAAATAATTCTTATGTTTTCTCAACCTAAATATAATAATTTTCCTTATTTTTAATGTAACCAATACTGTAAGAATATCACATACCTTTCGCATGTCATTTGATGTCTCTTTATCTTCAGTAGTATAACCAATACTTGCACCATATTCCTGATTCTCTTTTTGAGATTTACACTTGTAAACTTAATTATCATAATTCTCATACCTTCTACATCTAAAATATTAAATGTTACCCATGATCCTTCTAGTTATCTCAATTAAATAAAACAATAAAAAATATGGTCATAAACAATTATCATATTGGGATATCATACAATCATGAAAAATTACTTATAGGGTGTCTAAATCATGTCTACTACTTATTTAATCTATGGAACATTTGGTTTATCCTAACTTATTCATAGTTTTTCTCTATTTAAATCCATTATGATGGTTCATGAAGAGTCTTTTGATTCTCAAAGAATATCCCCTAGGAGTGTCAAACGATGTGTGTAGTAATCCTCGATGTCATGTACCAAATTACCCTGAGTTAGGTGCAAAACAAATTGTCATAATTTTACCCCAAGGTACATTTGTGCCAGAGCCACATCCACTTGTAATATCTAGGTAGTGACGTATTTCTAGGAAACTACTCAATCTATTATTTAACAAAATTACATGACATTTTCCTATACATTAACTCATCTATATACTTTTCCATAGAGACATCCCAAGACAAATCCTTAGAAATATACCTAGGTGTATCACTAAATTTTTCTCATCCTAGTATCCAATAGTTGACTAAACAAAGATTTGAGAACAACTATATTAACCCAATCTTGAGGTACATGGACATTACATAGCATTTTCGGAATATTAAAAACATTATTCAAACAAGTCCCCAAAGACCATTTTTTTTATTTCCTTTGGAATGATGGAAATTTAAACACCATCAGATGATCGAGCTACATTATCTCCCATTAGGTTATCCAAACTATCTCCCCTCTTATTCACATCATACAGTAAATATATCTTCATAACCTAGGGAATGAAACTTAAAAAGTGATGAGGTTAGATACTTAGTAATGGTAAACAAGGAAAACATTTATTCATAATCATTTGAATAAGGTTATAAGAACATCATCATGAAAATAAATGACCAAATCCTACATGTAAGATATCATAAACATGAATCATGGTATAAATCTCAATATTTCATAAGACATGAATCCAAATTAAAAAATGAACATAATCCTTGAAAGCATAACATAGGAATAAAAAAATAATTATGGTAGACACTTTAATATATTTAATGATTTCGATAGTAGTCAATGAATGGCTGCCAAGTCTATATTAATGGACAAAGTTCTATGCTGAACTGGGTTCACATCCTGTTACAACCCTGTATTACTAAACTGTGTTCACTCCTCATTATAGCATTGTAATACTTAACCGAGTTCATTTATCGTTTCATTCATATAATATTGAACTAGGTTCATTACTTTTTCCAACCTGGTAATACTTAACCATGTTTATTTCTCATTCCTATCATGTCTATCTCAGGAGATATATATCATTACCCACTGCATTCAAGGGAGATGTAGGTCCCACACATCTCAAAATTAAATCATAGAAATATGTTCCATAAAATCATAATGAATCATATCATTACCTAAGAAATCAAATTGATATCATTAAAATGTAATAATATCACAACCTATGGAAAAATATACAGGTTTTATAATCATTTCATGATAAACATAACCCATGGAAATAAGTGTGGTTAAAAAGCATATAACCCATGAAAGATAAATAAGATTCATAAGTATCATTCCATTAAAATATAAACAATTATATAAATAATATTAATGGAGCCTTTGTATTATTTCTTATAAGGACATGAGTAACATCAAAGTTTTTCATCTATGAGAAAAATAACATGGAGGATATTTTGAAAACATTTGTTTAAGAAAATATCATTTTTCTTTGAAAATGTATTTTTAAAAAATAAAAAATTTTGAAAATAATTTTCTTTAAAGAACTTTTTAAATTATACAAGGAAGGATTGAAAATAATTTTGAAAACCTTTTCCCTTGAAAAATTATACAAATAAGTTTTCAAAAATATAAAAAACTTTTTCCTTGAAAACCAATAAGATACACCTAAAAAAATTAAAAAACATTTCTTTGAAATCAATTTTAAAAATTATAAAAAATATTAAAATAATTATGAAATCCATTTCATTAAAAATACATTGAAAACATATAAATATATATTTTAAACCTCTTGAATACCATTTCATTGAATATGTTTTGAAAAATTAAAAATAAATATTAAAAAAACTAAAAACAATTTCATTTTAATTTCCTTGAAAACATATAAATAATTCCTGTAGAAATATTTAAATCCTTTTTAGAAAACATGGTTTTGAATGAACATAGATTTCTGATCCATGATAGGATAAATATAGGGTTTCTTAGAAACACTTTCCTAACTATATTATATACTGAAGAGTGGAATAAATGGTACCAATATATGAAAAAAAAATTTATAACTAAAAGAGATTAAAATTCATGAATTTTCATGAGATATGGATCATAAAAATTTTATCAAAGGAAACATAAACATAAACAATCTCTAAAAGCGATGAGATTCATTCAATAAACTCTTACCACTTGGTAACTTTGAACCACACTCCCTATGTAATAAAAATAAATTACATAAATCATAAGATATCCTAAAAATAAAAAGATTCATGAAATAACCTTTGAAATTAATTATATACATATAATGGAAAAATATATGTGCATAACTTTCCATGTGTCTCAAAAAAGGAAAATTGAGACAAAATTATTTTACCAATTTGGTAACTTTTGAAAAATAAATCCCATGAATTAAATTTCCTCAAATGTATATATAAATACCTATAAAATTAAGTATAAAATTAGTACAATACATCCATGTTAATTATACACACCATTGAAAATTAATGGGTTGTGAATAAATCATGTATCTCAAGGAAATAAAAAATGATATCAAATCCCCTTACCCTGTGTCTTGACTCTCATCGTACTCGATCAAACCACATCTTAATTGGGTAACTATTTTTGGTTTGTGTGAAATGTTTTCCTTGGAAATATTCCTTCCCAAATTGATGATTCAAATAGGAATTGAAGGATATTGTGAGCTATTTGGGTAGATTTTGAATGATCCAAAGTGTCATGAGAGGTGTGAGGATGTGTTAGAGTGAATTCCTTTTTAAAGTAGAAGTGGCGTGCCACTATAGTAAATACCAAAAGGAATTTAACAATGGGAGGTATTCTTTACCCAATGTGCCTAAAAAATGAAAAAATAATGGAGAAATGTTAATGTATGTGTGAACAAAATCTACACTATAGAAAAATATGTTCATTTTAATAATTTGGTTCCTTAACTTCTATGATTCACAAATTTTATTATTTTTTTTATTAAAAAACTAGTATTATAACCTAAGTAATTTAAACATTATTAATAAACTATAGTTATATTTAATATATAATATAATTATTCTTAATTTTTTATATGATACCTAATTTACAAAAAAAAATTAATGTTTTTGGAAAATAATTCCTAAAATAAATGAATGTGACGTGTAAAAAATTGCTCAAATCCGGACCATGCTATTAATGTTTTTACTATATATGGGTCAATAAGTTAATTATAAAATATATTTTTGGTAATTAATAGACCACATTGAATATTTTTTAAAACTTAAAAAACAGTTATAGAAATATATAATTTTTATTAATGTTTTATCATTCAATAAAATATCATTTATTTTAAAATAACAATAAGGTCAATTTGGACATTATATATTTAATTTTAGTTTTAAAATAACAAAATAATATTGGAATTAAAATAAATTATGTTTAAAGATCATAAAAATGATATATTAATCATCAAAAATAATTAAACACAACAATTCAATCAACTCACTTAACTTTTAATATTTATAGTATCATTTATTTTATTTAATTATTATCTAAATAATCCCTACATTGGCATTTCGTAAGCATTTTAAGTAACTAAATCATATCTATAAATTATTGATAAATTATTAAGAAAAAAATAACCCATTTATATTTTAATGGGATATAGATGACCTAAAATATGATGTTTTTTAAATACCTCAATGTTTTATAAAGGTTAATGGTAAGGGAAGTTTCTTTTCTATCTTTTTCCTTACATAACCATTTCTATTAGTCACCTCCAATTAATAATATCCCAATAGCCCATTAAATTTTATCCATTGGGAGATATGACCGAATTAATGTCATTTAATGTCTTTTTGGCAAGTTTCCATGCCATTTTAGTCCTTAAGATTAATGTTTAGTCCTTAATTAAGCTTAATCTAACCATAATCGATGTGATTAATATTAGTCACTTTCACTAATCATTATGGTAAAAAATTATATGGATATTGTTTAAAAAATATCATTCAGATTATAACTATTAATTACCATTTTTTATAATTTAAATTACAGATGATGTAAAATTACGTTAAACGCTAATCCCATAGATGTGGCGAGAATGCAATTTTTTAAAGTATAAATGTTCAAAACATCAATAAGTGTTTCTTTTTAATTTAAATATAATAATGAGTAAAATTACATACATTGAATTAATATATTCATAATTCATCTATTTTGACTTTAAAATCCAATTTTTTAAAAAATATTACATTAATAATTATTTAAACGAAAAGACTATTTTTAACTAAATTGCAGTAATTTTTACTATTCACCCAAAAATAATGTTTTCCAAAAAAAATCAAAAATTAAACCTAGTCTAATTTTGACATTACAAATTAAAAAATGATTTTTATTTTTCAAATTCAACTTATATGACTGTCTAAAATTAATTTTATTATTGTTCACAATAGTACATAAAAAGGACTTTCTGTAATGAAATAGTATTTTTAAACATATGAAGACTTTACCAAATTATATTTTTCTTCAAAAATATGTTTTTTATATAAAAATTAACAAAAAATATTCTAAAATTTGTTATTAATATTCAAATTACTAATTTTACCTACTAGGTGATAACTATATCATTTAAAAAACTATAAAAAAATTATGTTTCATAGAAACTCGGTGGTGCATGTAATGTATGCCAAGTTAGTGTTGCATGTATCACAAACCAATTCATTGTCGTGTGAAAGGAATTTTTGACCAAGTTCAATGAAATACATCAATTAAAATCAATTCATTTAAAAAAATGATTTCACAAAACTCTGGGTGTTACAATCTCAATACTCATTGGGTAGTCCAAGATAGTACGTAGACACATCTAGATTCACTCTGGGAATTTCTATATAGATTCAAGTGAACACATATCGATGATTCTACAGAAATGAAATATAATAATATTTATATTTTAGGGTAATGGTATCACTAATCATAGTAGGTATCGGGTTTTCGTCAGTTCCCAGATTTATCTTCCTGAGCTCATCGAAAGTGGTGGAGAAACCTTCCTTAAATACAAGATGGATGTTCCTGAGGTCCTCCTCATCTTATTAGATCTCAGATCCTATGGGTACATTTTCTAATGAAGATGTTAATCTAAGGTATTATCCCACATTTTCTGAATGATAGAGTCTTTGAGAATAGAAATTATCATCCCCTTCTATCTAAGTCGTCACAAAGAGACGCGAGAGAGGATTGCCTTTCACACTATCATTGGCGAAAAAAGGGATCAGACCTTTGTGACAAGATCTGTGACCTTGAGAAAATTTATGGCTAGAACACATTCTCTATTGAGAATACTCCATTGATTCACAGGGTCAGTCCCCAAGTAATTAAGAGCTACAACCTTTATATCATCATTTATCCTTAGTTACTTTCATCCCTTCTTCTAGAAATCTGCTTTAGTATATGTGGCTCTTCAAGTACCAAAGGGGGAAATGTAACCATGTAGTATTCCAAATTTTCCATCAATTTGATACTTCAGAAATTGATTAAATTCCAAAGGTATCACTAGGTTTCTATAGATCCATGTCCTTCCATGTAGGAAATTGTATATGGTGTCTTGTGGATCACCATAAACTCAACTTCCTATGTGAGTAATCCAAACATAGCTTCAATGATGACATTCTTGAGAGGTATTTTATAATTATTATCATGCCCTTAATTGGTAAGCTTCATGGGATACAAATCCCCTCCTATATATCCCAAGCATCAAAGATTTTGAACTAGGATACCCAAAACTATTATCAATCAAGTCCCTTTGGACATTTTTATTATTGATTCTGCCAGAGACATATAAGGGTTGAATGTTCCCTGGAAGGTATTCATCAAAATATTGATATGTTAATGATATAGATAGATGGAAGTCTGATGAAATTTTTGTTGGAACCATGGTTATTATATGAATTAATTGGAGTATGGTTTCTGTTTGTTTTCAATCCTAAGTGGAAGTTCAGAATGTGTGCCAGTAAAGTGATCATACAGTTCAAGCAGACAATAGTAATGAAGGTGGAGCTATTTCCCAGTGTTTCCCAAATTCTTGGGCCTCAAAATTGGAAAATGAAGATAGAGGTTGTTGGAAAAAGTAGGTACATGCGAAGAGGATGTAGTGTGTGAAATATCTGGAGGTGCACGTGAAATATCAAGGGTTGCGCGAAAAACTGCGAGTTTGCACGAAAAACAGCAAGTTTGCGTGAAAAACGGCACAGTGCGTGAAACTGTGGTGCAATGTTTTTCACGCAAGGTGTGTTTTGGAATCAGAATGTAAAAAATGTAAAAGGCCTAGGGTGCACAAAAAATCTGGAGATGTGCACAAAAAATGATACCTGTGCGAAATATTTCGCGCCAAATTAGAGTTTTTTTAACACCACAGGGTGTTTTGTGCACAAGGGTCTGAGATGCCTATAAATAAGACGCAACCTCCCACATTTAGTACAGTTGAAGACTCGGAAGACCTGAGGTCTGATGTGCATAAAATGTTCACGTAAAGGGAGTTGTGTGAAAAATGAAGATATTGCACGAAAAATCTGAGGTTGCGTGAAAAAATTCGAACTTAGCAGAAAATAACAAGCTGCGCAAAAAAGGGGTTGCACGTAAAGCTGCATGTAAAGGAGGTTGTTGCATGAAATATTTTTTCATGTGAAAATTAAGTATTTTTCAAAAGAGTGAGATATTTCGCGCAAAGGTTTGGTGTTGCACGAAATCTTCATTAGAACCTGTTTGCACGTTTCTGGTTATTTGGTTCTGTGGTCTAGCCCATTCAGGTGCATCATTTTGGGACTTCGATGCAAGAAGAGTTTCATGCTGAGCAGAGACGAAGTCTTCAATGCAATTCTATTGAAGAGACCTTCACATCTATAAACTGACTGAGACTTCATCAAAGTAAATGAGCCAGGGGGAGTCAATGGGAGTGACCCGAGGGACGCAGTGGTCTATCCCTGAACAGTTGTAAAGGCAGTGAGCCTGGGATAGGGTGATTGGTCCTAAACCATTGTAATCCACAACTAGTGAAGAATAGTGGAATTTGGTATGAATGAAAACCTATTGGCGTATTCTCCTTGGACGTAGCCCTTAGTGGTGAACTAAATAAAAAGTGTCATCTCATCACTTTGCATATTAATGTTTTATTGCTTCTCATATCCATTATACAGATTAAACTAGTTCTTACTAACATAAGAATAGGATCTATTAGTTTAAAATAAAAAGTTGATAATCTAATTCACCCCTCCCCTCTCATGGTGTCTCGGGGTCCTATAATTTTCTCCACATGATAGGCCTTGGATGCAATGACCTCTTTGTTAAACAATAGTGGGATCTTGAGGGATTCAAAAAGTTCCACCATAAGTTATTTTGAAATAAGTAGTGAATCAACCATTTTAGAATGTCATACATTTTTTCCGAAGGTCGATACATCTCTATGTGGGGTTTCTCTTGAACATGTGCCTTAGGTGCTGAGGCATTTAGAGTGGATGGGCATGGTTCCAATGCATAGTTCTACGGGGAATATTTTGTTGATGGTATCAGCCATGTTTTCATTCACCTTTGTCGTGGTTGATTTTATGATTTAAACCATTTTAAGAAATCATGTCAAACAATTAGTCTTGAGTGACTGATGGAGGGTTTCTGTACACCTGCATGTCTCTTATAGGCTTACTGGAGAATTTTCCAATGATTCTTAGCTATATATATATCTTTCATGGGGACATGACCAGAATATTATGTCTGACCACATCTATATTATTTCTTGTATCCTCATCTCTGGTGCATGCAGCCTCTTGTTACCCAGATATGCATGGTAAACTAATACTCTAAGATAGATTCATCTTTATATAAGGGTTATTCCATGTGTATCATATTTTAAGAACCAAATATGATATATATATCTAATGAGGATTCTGTTTTTAGGGTCAGTTCCCATGTAGCGGATATTCTAGAGAATAATTTTCCATGATTAATAGCATTCTTTGGTGAAAAATGTGATTCTTCCTCACCTATTTATTTCTACTTCTAGTGTTCATTCCAACATTTGGGATGTATATCTGATTCCCCCTTCAAAGGTGGTGGAGATAATGAGTGTGTGCGCAACTATGCCCTTAGAGTTGAATGGGATAGATTAACTATCTTTCGATTCATCCAGTTGTAAAACTTTTGAACACACCTAGCTTATACATATATCATCACTCTTCTTCTTCTGATTGGGAAATAATTATGTAGGACACTTGATCAGAGGAGTTATCTAAAACTACATGTCTGAAATCATTCATTCCTTGAAGTAAGAATTTGAAAATGATGTTGTTATGGATATTATTACCTAGCCTTATATAAAATGGAAAATAATTAAGACGGTCAGCATGGTTGACCTCATCGGGCTTCCTATGTTATAGTAGTATGAGTAGGTTATTGTCCACGATTACTATGAAATAACTCAGTACTTTTTCATTCCAAAATTAGTATGCCTCATTCATCCATTATTCAAAAATTGGGAGACCCCGTTTTATTGGTACTTCCATCCAAGGGTGTTTTTTTGGTTGTCACCACTCGATAGGGGGTGCTGGGTAGTTCCGGACCTTCCTAGGTTCTTGGATGGGAGCTACTGTAGGCTTGACAGTGGTAGATGTAGATTCTTCTTTTTGTAGTCTTTTCCCATGTGTTAGGGTGATGAGTCGAGTTTTGGATTAGTTTTGCTGGATGTATTATTCAATATTTTGTTCCATTTTAGAAAAATCATGAAATACACATGGATACTTCAAGGGGGTTGTAGGTGTCTTTTACTCATCTTGGATATTCTCAGCACATAGTTCCAACATTTTCTCTTATGAAAGAGGGATATTGTGTGAGTAGGTTAAACCTTTCCACCTTGCTATGAAGTAATATACACTATCATTCTAACATTGTTTGTAGTTTATTAGTTTGAAGATTTTTATTTTACTCAATGTATAACTAAATTGATAAAGGAACTAACAATTATGGAATTCCCATCTTGCAAAGTTTCAAGATAGAATGATTTTGTATTATACAAAAGATAGCCTTATCAGAGTCTATATGAAACACCTCATCTTTATTTCCACCTGTTCATCTCAAGGCCCCATCATCAGTCCATATCAGGATAATAAGTGTGTGCGATGTTTTTCTGGGTCTCCTATATTATCAAAAGTATAGAATTTCATATTTATAAATTCTGTTGGAGTTGGAGTTTCATCCACTCATTCAGGATATGAATTCTTCTTCGGATTCATAGGTGCATACCGCCATTCCATGGCTTTAATTCAACTATCCAGGGACTCAATAACATTCAAAAACACTTTTGGTACTATTGTATGACCCATCTCTCATCTATAGGGAGCAAGAAGAAGCCAATGAGGTGTCCTGAATTTCATCTCCTATTCATTCTATATCCATCACAAGACTAAATGATTTCCCTAAATAGGGAGAGGTTGTCACCGTAATGGAGGGAAGTCACAATAGTTTTCGACATCCACATCTATATATACAATCTACCTAGATATGGAGAAAATATGATTCTTCGGAACTACTCTTTCTGGTGTGTCAACCATATGAGGGAGAATACTCATCTCTGCTTGAAGAATATATCAAGTGTGAGTATTTTCCCTAAGTAGATCCTCATTTATGTTTATGATATATTGTATTTCACTCTCATATTGCATCAATTATTCCTCCATGGAAGGAACCTCATCTCTTTCAAATTAAAATTTAGATGCATTGGGGACTTTCCTCTTTTCTTTGCCAGTGTTCAATCAGGGAGGTGGAAACTTGGTATTCGTAGGTCCATGGTTTTGAATCCAGCTTTTTTTTTGTATGCATGCAGTCTCATTTTCTACATACAAATCAACCTCTTCCTCGGGTACAATTACTTTTTTTCTACCCTCTTCATTTGTGTCTTTATCCACAATGTATACCATATTGATAGTGACAACATTCACAGATTCATATCAAGAAATGGTTTTTGTGTCATTTCTTTTGATGTAATAGGCTGATTCTACATGGTCAACTTTAGGGTCTTTATGTGAACCCTTTTTCATATTGTTCTATTTTGTCTTGCAGCCCTTGGGGGTCTCATTTCCTTGTCCATACGATCCTACCATCTTGGTCTATGAACATTTACTTTGAGGGGGGTTTCAATCACAACATCCAAACTTGACCTGAACAACAGAGCTTTGTCTTGTGAAGGGATGAGTTGTGGTAATTTTGATCATTGATTATTTCCTACCAACCTGGAGAATACTGATTCCCATTGTGGTGATGATGATGATGAAAATTCCCCCATCCCTACAGTATGTGGGTCATTGGAGAATGAAATTTCTTTTTGATTAGTCCTATTTTTGAGGATCTAATGATTCATGTTGGGAATTTTATAACTCCTGAGTTGAGAAAGGAGATATAAATTCCCCAAACTCAATGGGATGGAATTAATCTAGAATCATTATTTATGTATCCAGGATCCTCTCATGGGATGATAAACATGTTTATGGTGATTTAGATATAAATTTCTCCAGCCTAGTAGGTTGTGTTTTTCTCACATCTGTAGCTGATGTGTTCTAAATACTCTTGGGAATTGACGATCCTAGGAGTGGAGGTGGTGGTAGATATTCTCATGTCCCAACAGGCTAGGTCCACTCCAAGATGGCTAATATTGTAGCTAACAATGTGGCTCATTTGATGTGGAAAATCTTTTCTCACATGGGATCTAGGTGTGATGGAATCCCATGATGAGAAACATTCCTTATGGGAAGTTCTATGGGTGATCCCAACTTTTGTCTCTGTGTTTGAAATGTACACTGATTTCTTTGAGGGGCCCAATTTTTAGTCTTATTTTCTATCTTATCCCTTTATTCATGATGTCTGGGTATCTTTAAAGTAGGTAAATTCTCTGGTAGTGACAAACTATCCTAATCATTTCCAGGTCCCCTAATTTTGATAGTGGCTATGACATTATAGAATGTCGTATCTGAGGGGTTTTTCTATTCCAGTAGAGAAAAAAATTGTAACACTCCAAACATTCCCCATCCTCAAATAGAGATGTATGAATTGGATTTGGAGATCATTCTCCAAAGAGTTGTGATCCAATGTTTACAAGGATGTTGTAGATTTTTGTTTTTCTTTTTTAGTTTTGGATCCCAGGCCATGGTGATAGTAGCCATATCTAGCTGAAAACAAAGTATCTTAATGGTCTGAAGGTGACCCTCATATCCTAGATAGGGGTGTTATTGATCCTTCAATCGCTGATGAGTATCCCACATATTTTGGAATAGATAAGTCATGAAATCAACTTCTATATCTTATTGTATCTTATAGTCAGAAGTGGTGAGGGGTTAGAACACAATGGGGAGGTTTTTTTCATCTTACTCTATCGATATGTTGATGTTGTCCACCTCCTAATTAATCATATAGGCCTCTATATGGTAGTACTATAGAATATTATTCTAAAGGTAGCCTACTGATGATATTGGATAGATGCTGGAAGTTAATGGGTAACTGTATACTGTTGACCCTGATGTTTTGAGCACCTCTCTATACGAAGGCATCATATTTTTTATCACCTCTTTATATGTGGGTTTTTGGGAATTGGGAGGATTTCCTTTTCAATGGTCGATATTTACTTGGGTAGGTTGACCATGATGGATTTTATAAGTAGAGTCCTTGAGATCTATCTCAACACTACTGTGAGTAGGACTATAATGGTAATGAACATCTTCTTCATCCACTTCGATAAAAGAATCAATATACCCTAATGTTATTGATGATGTGTCTCAAAAAACCTCAGGGACACTAGAATTAATATGATTAAGAATGTGGACTATGTTCTACATTTGTATCATAATATTCCGACCTAGATTTGGGATTGTTCTGGGATATGAGCCTATAGCAAGACGGTTATCAGAACATGTATATAAATGTCATGTACGGTGGTAGTATGAGGTTGCTTCTTAGAAGCTATTAGAATATACTAATGAGATGTCTCATTATTCACAAGAGTATGAGAATGTCCTGAGGCATGTGTCATTATCACATGGTGAAACTCAGTCAACGTGGGAGTATAAAACCAATCTTGATCCTTTGGGATATGTCGTTAGTCTTTCTTGAAAAGAATATGTGCCTACCCTGAGGCATGTGTCGATCTCACTTGGGGGCATGGTTGGATTAATAATATAAGCTAGCTCTGAATATTCATTCCCTATGGAAATATACTGACAAACATCTGGAATGAAACAAGTGATATGATCCTCCTCCTATATTTCCTTGCAATGAAGTGTCTACAGTCATTTGTTGGCAGAAGTAGGAAAATATACATCGCTTTCGTTATCTACATGAATGTGATAGGAAGATTTCCAAATAGTAATGTAATCTTTTCCTAATGCTTGTGTCATTTTCACTTGGTTAGACCCATCGAAAATTAGTATATATGCTAGATCTAGGGAAATTAGATTATGAAACTATACTTCTTTGATAAGAATATGAGCCTATCCCGAGGCATGTGCCCCTCTCATGTGGTAAGCCCCAACCTAAATGGGGAAGTGATCCTGATCATGGGAATTTGGAATATGCTTCCAAACTTCTTCAACATGTGTGATTCTATGTCCCAAGTAATGTGCTTCTCTAACCTGATAAGCCGTAGTTGGAACATAAATTTGAGACTTGTTTGATGCCTCTCCCTTTATTAGAACATTCCAATAATCCTCCTGGGAATAAGTAAGGATCTAACCTTGCTCTAGCACAGCCACATGTTCATGATGATCAGATTGTTGAGTTGTTCTAGCTGTAGGGATATGAGTATGTTTCTCCCCCTTTATCTACAATAGTGTTTGAATATGTCGATGGAGTATTTCAATTATTGCTAAAATACATTAACATTTTATAATAGTGAGTGTAGGGATATAATCCTGCACATTTTTTTCCTCCATTATACACTAGAAGATGTCTTTGATTGAAGTAGGAATATGCACCCACTTCTTTTTTCCATGTTCCACTGAAATATGCCAAGGGGATTCATGCATGGGGGCAGGAATATGAGCCTCACCATGCCTTCAATAGGAATATGCCCAAAGACTTGTTCTGAGAGAGTAGGGATATGAGCCTTCTTGTCAGTTCTTGTTAGGATATACTGGTATATATCATAAGAAAATGTGGGGGTATGATATTTCACCTCTGTATCCAATAACTTCCTCCCCTTATGATCTTTCCTTATTTTCCATTAATGGGTGTCATAGGTGGTAGTGTGTCAGTTGGTACCCTCAGTAGGTTAGTAGTGGGTTCTGGTGGGGCTGTTCTGGAAACGACGATCACCCAGAGCCCTCCTGAGCAGCTTATAAACAATAAGGGATCCTTATTTATCTTCCTAGCCCACCATAATAATATATTGATGCTGGTGACTGTTAAGCTCCATGGATAATCCCCTGAAGCTGTTGGTTCTAGAGATGAGGGAAACTAGCTGACACTAGATTTTTCAGGGCCATCTAGACTCACCAATTTCCATGCTTATTGAACCTTATGGGTGGCCTCTATGGTCAGGATCACACCATACTAGTGGTACTCCCATAACATAATATTATCCACCAATCTTTCAAGTTCTCAAGATGGTGATATTTCTTTACCACCCATGGGGGTTGTAGTCAAAAATTATTTACCAGAGAAAAAATTGGATAATGAAGAAATTTTATCAAATATAGATGTTTTAAATATCTATAGTAATATTGAAAACATGAAACAATGTCACCAATTAGTGAAATATATTATCCATAATATTCTCAATCAGATATGCATGGTTAACATAATTGTCTTGATATTCCCGTATTTGGCCATCTAGTTCATTTCAACATGTCAAATCAATGGTGGACTTATATCATGAGAACCCTGGTTATAGAGGATCATTTGAAATTTAATGTTAGTCATTCTTCTTTTTTATAGATATTTCAAAAAAAGTGGTCTAACACATGATTCACCAATATTTATTTTATTTGAGAATTCAGGCCGGGCATCATTTTTTATTTTTACATTGAGGTAAATGAAATGTCCCATCGAATAATAAACAATCATTAGTTATTAGAGAGATTCATTTTTAGTTCACCATTTTTTGAATGGATTTAGAGGCAACATGGATATCCTCACTAAGGTGGGTTTGGTTGGGCCTGGTTGTCAATTGTGGGGGGTTTGACTATTTTTAAAATCATTAACATTGGGTCTCTATCATCATTAATGGAAACTCCCTATGGTTCCTTCATCCATAAATGGGTATAGACCTACTTTCTAAATATTGGTGAACACTTGGGTTTTTAGACCCAATGGCTATAATGGAATCTCATTGGTCGGGAGGATGGGAGGTTAGTCTAATCACACCCTTTTGAGGGGAGTTGTTTCCAGCTCCATGACTCTATTATAGATTTAAATATTTTCACAAATCACTTACTAATACCAATATGAGATTAGTGACCCTAATAGAATCATTATGGTTTAATTCCCTTTTTATAAAAAACAAATTTCATCACATTAATGAAAAAAAGAGATGTGATATCATTAGTGAATCCATTTTTATACATATTAGGTTCACTTTCTATTTACCAAATTAACGAGTAGTTGTATTATACGTCAGAAATGTATAACCAAATGCTTCATAATATTATTCTATAAAGGGAGGCGGTTTAATATTCTACAGAATAGATTGATCCATTATGAGGAAAACTATGTATCCTGGTTATTTCATGAATGAAAACCCATATAGTTCATTAATCCCATGTAGTTTAATGTCTTTAGGAAAGGAATTATGTACAGGTACTGAGGCAATGTATATTTGAGCTTGAGTCTCAAGAAGAAGTATGATATTTCCTAGTTATTTTAGGAATCATAGTCATCATAGATCAGTTGATTTCTCGGACCATTAAGGAGTGAGGTAGATTGATCATCCCATGGGAATGATTGGGTCCTGCTGGTTAAAAAAACAAAAACCTAGGATCTACATCGACATTGATTTTTATTTTATGTCAGGCCTTACGAAGGAATCCTATGTATCCTAGTTATATTCTGAATCATATTTATTGTAGTTCAAATGATTGGGGATACCATAATAGTATCACACTTATATTTGGGACATATCATATCATGCCACCTGTCAAGGCTTACACACTTTTATTTCCCTTTACATTGTATAGAATCATAATGTAAATGATAAGATTATTGTGATTCCATAATCCATTGTGAGATATGATATGTGTGAGTAACAAAGGATGGAAAATTAGTGGTCTCATTTCTTATGGGTGTGGGACTTACATATTAGGATGTTCGTAGAGAGATTTGATACTGAGCTCATGCCTATGGGATGTTTCTTACAGATCCCCATCATTCCAGGAATCTTATTCTTCAAAGTTCCCATTATTAGGGATTACACATTGAGGTTTCCCTATAGAGACAAGGCTTACACACTAAGGGTAGACAAGGTTACCAAAACATGGGATGCCCTTTTGACTAGACCTACATGTCTAGAGGATGTTGTATGATCCATCTAGATTGTTTGGAGGACATCGTAAGATCCATATGGCCTATTCTAGAGTTCATCACATAATCTAGATTAAATGTCCATAGGGTGTCACAAGATCCAACTGAATTATCATGGTATTATCACAAGAGTTGTATGATTCACATGGAGGGCATCATGATAGTTCTTATGGAATGTTTTTTAGGTTGTCGCATGTCTGAGATAACATGTCTGGAGATGCATCGTGAGACCTGTATGGCATTCCTGGAGAGTGTCAAGAGAACCAGTCGACATGCCTAGATGATTTTGTGGGACTCAACTTTCCTAAACTTACACCATTATATGATTCAAGATATATGTATGAAGAGCACCACACGACTAGGATCATGGTCCCATAGGGATTCATGAGATTTGGGAAAAATATTGGGGGGAACTATATGATTTTCTTTAACATGTTTAGGGGAATTTTCTTGATCAAAATAGTATACCAAAATAGTTTTTCATTATCTAAGAAATTATTCTTGGTGTTATCATGTGATCTAGGTGGTTCTTAAAAAGAACATAGGGATCATCCTATGTAAATTCTACTTAGTAATCTAATTTATTAGTCTTTTTTTTGGCCTTGTATTGTGAGTTCCTTATATTTGTTCATTGTTATCTTATTTTAAGTATCACATGATCTAGTAGGTGCTTGATATGTCTTTCACGAGTCTTTCTAGGGGTACTTCACATGATCTATGAGTGATCAAATGAAGTGATTTATGCCTGGATAAAGATATCTACAATTTTTCAATACTGTATTACCTAATGGAAGACTTTTCAGTCCCAGGATCATTCACTCTGAGAATTACAATCTGGTTCATCGGTGAGATAATGCTCATGGATACAAATATCCCCTTTTCCCAAGAGATTCCAACCCCTTCTATGAGGATGGTGTGGTTGATTTATAGTCCTTGCAACCCGGATTGTTGACTAATTTTCCTATCATATGTGGAGTGAATCTAGACTGGTGGTAGCAAAGTGTTCTCACCCCACATTTCTTCATGAGTCTCTGTTGTGGTCTGGATCTAAGGGCGTCACCTGATTTACAAAGATAGCAAGTTTCTTTCATCAATTTTTCACTTATCATATTATTTTCAATTAATAGGGCCTTGTTAAATTATGTGGAATATTTTGACTGACCCCCTATTTCAATATTAACATGTCCAAGGGCCTTCATGAGATCAAGGTGCATGTTGAAAGGAATATTCATGGTCTTGATTCCTTTACTAGAACATTTAATAAGAAAAGGGTGAATTTTCTTGGGATTTTATTGGGATTTCCTTGAGATCAAAATTTCTTGTCCAAGCATCTCTGGACACCATGTTGTGGAATTCCTCTGCATGTTGCAAGCATTTATGGAATGCAATAGGATTCCTCCTCCTCCCCTTTTTATCCCATTTCTTTATTCCCAAAAGTTTTGGATTCATGCGAGATTACATTAGTAATTTCTATGAAATTTTCTCTATTTTTTTAAGATGGTCCACATGTCCAATATGGGTTATATGGGATCTCACAAGAACCTCACGAAAAAATACATTCATCTTTCCTTTTGGGGAAAAAATGTGAGAGTACGATGGTCTGGACAAGCCTGAGGAATTTCATGCGATGAGATTGAAAAGACAAAGGGCTTTCGTGAGATGAGGAGGACATGTCACTAGGGTCTATCAACGTCTCACAGATCACTCAAGGCACATCAAGTGTCTTTTTAAACCATGAGTTGCTCTAGACTTCTCCCCTTTTATTTCATTTGATTTATTCTATAACGGTTTGGGGGGCCTCATGGATTTTCATGGATATTTCCAAGGACATAATATCCTTCTCATCAATCATACACCGCTTGACATTTTACAACTTCAAAAGGCTTCCTCCTTTTGAATTATTTCTCCTATGTTCAAAAGATTTTTTGATGGATTTTCTAGCGACTACGGGTGACGAACCATGTGACCTGGGGGAACTCAGTCGGATGTCACTATGTAGTTATTGGTTTTCTAGAGATCCTTCACAAAAGCAGGAGGACTTGTTGAAAGTGGTTCTAAGGGATCCATTATATGATATGCACTTCATGTGGAGTCTTCATGTGACCTTATAATGATCTTGTATTCATGAGTCCCTTGATGTCTCACATGATTCATAGGTCTCAATTACCTTCTTATTCTTGTACTTTTTCATGGAAAATAATACTCGTATTCAGGTATTCCTTCTTTTTTTATTTTTGAAATGATCATTTTGAGGGTGTCCATAGTTGAGTACCTATAGGCGTTTTATTTAGATAATTCATAAAATATAATAAACTATACTTGGTAATGGATTCTTTCAGAATAAAATTTATAACTCAATGAGTGAATAAATTAGTGGAATAGTGGTACATGATGGGATTGTTTTCTGAGATTCACTTAAATTAAGTTAGATTGAATGGATAGGTATTCATTGAATGATCTATGGTCAGATAATATATGAATTGTTATATTAAACTTGGATAGTATGAGGATTCTGAGTTTCACCACTTCAATTGGAATATTTATGATGGGGAGACCTTGGGTGAGTGGTCACAGTCACTTGATGGGGTTTTATGCTTCTGAGGTAGGATGATTATTCTAATAATTTTGAGATAGGAATTTATGGATAACAGATATTGATCCAATTTTTCTACAAACCTACCAAGATAAATCACGACTTCATATATTTTAATTGGTTAATGGGAATGATATTTTCAATTGTTGATTTTGTGCTTCTAGGCCTTACAGGTCAGAGCCTTAATGAAAAACATCATATTCCTACTAGTTTATTATATCCTTTACCCATTCCAATGTGAAAATGAGATTATATATCCATATACTACATGATGGGGCTACCCCAAACTCTTAGTGTAAAGGATGCAATTTGGTGATTATTGATCAACTCACACAATTAGTACATTTCCTACCTATCAAGGAGTTGATGAAGTTTTTTGAAAATGGACACTTGTATATGTGGAATGTTTTTAGACTCTATTGTGATCCAAAATATATCATTTTGGATAGGTAACCACAAATCAGATAACTATTTAAGAGTGTATTATAGGTGGAAATGGGTTATCAGTAAAAGCTGATCATAGAATATCATCCCTAAAGGGATGGCTCTTCAGTATGTGTTTTTTCAAAAATTCTAGTAATTAATTTTTTATTTTGAGGCTCACAAATGCCCACATTTATGTATCTTATGAATTTACTTTATGTTAATTTTTATTGAATTATTCTTCATCAGAATATTTATTTTGGAATTATAATCAAGTCATTGATATGTGAGGGATACTCGTTAGAGTGTTTAGAATGTGTTTTATCATATTCTATAAACATTATTAATACCCCAAGATTATAAGAATAGTGTAAGGAATCAACACTATGTTTAGAACATAATTTATGGATCTGTAACCCTGTGTTGTTAGAAATTATGGTTCATCAACCCAATGATTGGATGAAAACATCCATTTAAGAAAAAGGGAATGTATGGATTATCAACCCTACATAATTATGAAAATAAACATTTGATTAAAAAAATATGTTATATCAAACCCAATTTGTTATACAACCCAATGTTACCAGCCCTATGTTTGATAATTTTTCATCACTTGAAGGAAATCTATGTTTGACTGTTCAAAGAAGGAGTACTAAATCTGCGATATTATCCATCATTTATGCAATTGTCTTGATTGAAGAAAATATTGTTACAAATATATATTATGAATAATTTAAAGTATTTTTTAATGGGTTTAAAGTATCTTATTCAACTTAGTAAATTGTTTATGTTCTTATGGGATGTTACACTGCTCTTGAAATAATTTGAATTCAAATACTCAAGATTTATTATGAAATATTTATGAAGTTGGTTTCACCTAGATTTATTTAAATTATTTTATAAATACCAAGATGGTATTATTCAAAATATTATGTTTGTATGTACATATATAGAGACTAAAATATATAAAAATATAAAAACGAGATATTGAAAATTAATAACTACGTTTCGTTTTCTTGAGAGCTATGCTTTTGGAGACATACATGGTTTGATCTATTGACTCGCAGCTATTGTTATTGTCATCACTATTGCACTTTATTATTATATCATATTTTATAAGATAGAAGAATAATTTAATGAAGATAAACTTTAAAGACAAACATGGGTTCTTTATTTTCTATTATCTAACTAAATCATATGCAACATTGAAGATCTATTTGTTTTTATGCTATATTTAAGATTTTATTTAAATTTCTAGTTTTTTTTTTTGACTATGAAATTCATCCTATAACATAAAAAAACAAAATCTTTTGAATTATTGGTGTTTCAAGTGATCGTACTCATTTGTGGTTGAGTTTTATCTTCTTTCACTAAGTTTTGGATTTATGGTTCCTTGTAAATGATTCGAACAGATTTATAAACTCTTATTGTATGTTTTTAACTACATTGACACTTTTGAGGGTTTAAAGGACTTAGGATAAGAGGACCTGATAATGAAATCTTCAAGATCGTGGTGTTAATCATTGGTGGAGTGGACTATGGGATATTTTTTCCCTAAACCATTATACATCACTATGTTCATTTCCTTTATTTATTTCTACTAATCTCTCCTATTTAGAGATAAGGAAAAGATTGCTATATAAAAATATCGGTGTGAATAATTCATTAATGTTTTTGATGTACATAATTATACCCCACCCCCTTTCTGTTATTTTCTTCATTATAGTTATGTTCGACCTAAAAAATGGTACCAAAGGCAGTGCATGTCTGGTATATTTTCTCATTGAAAATTCTTTTTCCAATATGATATCAACAAGTGGTATCAGAATATTTTTCTGGAAGTAACATTATTTAGTTAAATATTTATATGAAGATATCTTGATATGATTTATTCCATATAAGGTATGTCTATGATCTATTTTACTTATTTTAATGGTGAAAATTATTGATTTGTGAAAGCCTATATGATGATTAATTGAAAAACACAAGGAATAAGGGTCTATTTAAAGGCTGGTAAGTCTTATGAGATTATTAAAGTTGAATTGGAATATTGGAATGGTGATCAAGAAAGAGAATATGATATTAATTCCAAAGCTATGGAAGCTATTGTGGGTGGTTTAGGACCTGATGAATTTAATCGAGTATCATAATGTCCTACAACATATAAGATGTGGATGAATATTGTTATTTCTTATGAAGGATCTAAAAATATCAGATTGTTAATGTATGATACTATGAAACTAAAGTTTGATACATTCATAATTAATGAGGATAAATAGATCACCAAAAAATGAAATATTAGCAGATATTAAAAAAATATTAATACATTAAGATATTCAATTTCCCAAATAGATCATTCATTGAAATTAATTATATTACTACCCATATGGTGTAATGGAATATCTACATCTATAAACTAATATACACCTTTGAATAATCTAGTTATGATGGAATTAATTGGATATTTAATAATGTTTGATACTGACATACTGCTTAAAGCTAAGAATTATACAATGAATAAATAAGATTCCCTAAAAATTACTATGGATGAATCATTTGATTCATGTCATCGTGATTTGGATAAATATTTATTAGATCTAGTTGATACATTATAAAAGATGTATTGAATGGAAAATAAAGGGTTGATTTTGAGAGTAACAAAAAGGTTATATAAAGGATAATCTTCCTTTACTCAAAGAACAGAGGATAGATGACTATAAGATAGAAGACTACAAAAATGAAAAATCTACCTAGAGTAATAATTTTTGTTTACATAATAATTATCCTACATATTTTTAGGCTGATCATAAAAGTCAAATGGTATATCTAATGGATCGTATTGATAATGAGGTAAAATTTCTTTACTCTCAAAATTCCAATTGTGAAAAATTATCTTATGATGAGTTGAATAGATATTGATTTATGTTACATGAAAAATATGAATCCTTAAAGAAAGTTCATAAAAATTTGAAAAACATATGATTCTGTTTTATTATATAAAGAAAAATTATCAAAAAAAAATTATGGATTTATTATCTAATGCTTCTAAAGTTTAATGTGATTTACATGATATTAATATTAAAGAATTAATAGTTCAAATTAATGACATAGAACAAGATTCATGTATTTTAATTAAATAATAAAAATATTGAAATAAAATTCTTTGAAAAAAATAGAAAAATAAAAACATGGAATTGGAAAACGATGGTAAAAGTCGAAAAATATATAAGAATTATTTTGTTCATGCTTTAAAAAGTAATAGAATTTATACTGTTAATTTTTTTTATTGTAATATTAATGGTCATTATGGAAATTATTTTTGTTTAAGAAAAACCTAAAAAAAATATGAATTCATATTGTTCAAAAAAATTACTTAACTTGAATAGTCGGATTTCTACTCAAAAAAAACAAGTTTGGATACCTATAATTTTAATTGTTAACACTTCTAGATCCAAAATCATATGAGAAAAAAAGAACATGTATTTGAATTTTTTATGTACTACACCACAAAGCTATATTTTTAAGTATATTCATGCTTGATTGATTTATGATGTCTATACCAAAAGGTGAACATCTCTAATACAATTCATTATCAAAAAAATCTCTAGTACTGAAAACACTAATTTAGGAAGTATTTTAGTGTTATATTTATATACATCTAATTTATTGAATATTTATATACTTCAAAGAAATATATCACTTGAATTTTTATAAATAATCATCTTTATTCATTAAGGACATTTTTTATTTACTAAAACATTAAATAATTATAAAACTTTTATTAAAACATTATTAAAAATATTATAGTTATTTAAAGTATGAAAATTTTAAGTTTTTAAATTATTTTGATATGTTTTTATTTTATATTTCTTATGTTTATGATACTTGAACATATTTATTACTTGAAATATCTTTGCATAAGTCAAATCATTAATGATTATTCCATGTTTTCTGGCTAAGGAATATGAAACATCGTCAGCACTATGTTAGAACAAAATGTATCATGTTATTATTAAAATTTTATTTTCTTCTTTAAAATATCTTGTTTAAATATTATGTAAAATCACAATTCCAAGAGATGAACTGATCATGATCTATAGGTTCAGATTAAAATTGTTTTTACAAAAGTACAAAAGGTCATCCTTATTTTTTGTTAGAAGAACTATTAGTTTATTTTGTTAAATATTCGCATGAAAAACCTTTTGAGAGACATGGTGAAGTTCATTTTGTGGATAAAATATATGTTTATTCATCTAAAAATACTTATGATATAATTCTGTTAAATTTCAACATCTTGAATAAAGAAAAAGTGAAGCTACAAGATACTTTAGATACATGTAGAAAATCATATGTTGATATATAGAAATAATCTATACCAAAAATTTTGCATGATTCATTAGAGAATAAATATTAGAATATTAAGGATAGTTCTATCTCAAAATCAGACTTTTATGAATTCAATATAGAAATATAATTTAGATACAAATATGTAGAAAATAATTTGTCAATATGATAGATCTTAATAAGATGAAATGGATTCTTCTTGACCAAATTTTTTATTCTTCAAATGAAATAACAGCATAAGTTCAAAAAATATTAGAATAACTATCACGAGTTACAGCTAATTTGAGTGAAAAAAGTTCAATGTTTAGAAAGTTCAAATGAATAGTCTCATTTTTAACACTTTGATAATATCTTCAATTAAATTGATATATATATATATATATATATATTAATGAAGATAGTGTTATGTGTTGATTTTTTAATTTCTTATTATTTTTTTAAAGACATATTCATGAACTTTATGTTTTCTTATCTTTGTATTGTAGTTTTTTACTATAGGTAATACTTTTTATTTTTACATATGAAAATATCTTATTTTAATATATTTTAAATAATCCTATATGCTATGAATCTATGGAAGTTTTTTCTAATTGTTTTATTAATTCCTCCTTGTTTAAATATTTTCAATTTTATTAAAGTATAAATTTAGGGGGAGTTTATTCTTCTACTATTTTGTTTTTTATAAAAAATGGGGATAATTTTATATATTTTAATTTTATAGAATTTAAAAGTGTATGTTGTTGAAATTATTCTAAATTAGAAAATATTTTTCTAATATTCTTGTCATAGTGGGATAATTTTATAATTTTAGAGAAGTTTATAATTTACATGTCATGTTTATTTATATGGGGAGTAGATTTTTTTATCTATATAATTGTGGGACAAGTTTCTCTTATAGAAGAAATACTATAAAGTTGGCGAAAATTATTTCAAAATGTATTTTTTTTATATTTTTTATTATGGGTTTGTTTTATCATGGATTTTGTGATCATCAAAAATGGAGAGATTGTTGAGCCTATGTTGTTTCAAAAATTTCAGTTATTATTAGTTTTTTATTCTCACATAAACTCACATTTATGTTTCTAATGAATTTACATTAAGTGAAATTTTAAGAAATTATTATTGATGGGAACATTTATTTCTGAATTACATTCAAGAAATTGTTCTATAAGGAATATTCATCAATGTGTTTAGAATGTGTGTTAGTGTATCCTAGAAACATTATTCATACCCTGCATTGATATGTTTAGCATAAGGAATCAAAACAGAATTTAGAACATCATGTATAGATCAGGAACCCCGTGTTGTCAGAAAGTATGATTCATCAACTCTATGTTTGGATTAAACCATAAATTTAAGAAAAATAGAATATATGGATTACCAAACCTACATACGTTAGAAGCCTAAAGTTTGATGAATCAAATGTATGGTACAACATCCCAACATTTGTATAAAACCCTATGTTGTTAACCATAAATATGGTATATATTTTTCACATGTAGTAACCCTACATGTGACTATTGAATGATATAGTATTACATCCATGATATTATGCATGATTTATACAAGTCTTGATAGAAGAAAATATCATTTCAAATATATTTTATGACAGATGAAAAGGCACATTATGATTGTCTTAAATCCTTGAATTAAGTGGAGTAAATAATTTATATTATTAAGGGAAGTTACAATGATCTTGAATGAGTTTGAATTAAAATATTCATGATTTATTTTCCAATTTTTTGGGAGTTGATTTGACTTGGATTTGATTGATCTTCTATATAAATACCAATATCCTCTTTATTGAAATAAATTGGAAGGAAGTAAATAAAAAGATATGGAGTTATAAAAAATATAAAAAAGAGATATTCATAATGAATAGTTATATGGTATTGCCTTCAGATAAACACTTTGGAGACATACATGTTTTGATCTATTGACTCATTGTTATTGTTTTTATCATCACTTCTGCACTTTATTATTATAAATTTTTTGACCATATCGGTAAATAATTTGGTGAAGATACCCTTTGGACACATACATATCCAAAAATATGTATGTTGTTTTTTTGGATATTTTAAGAAAGCTTATGCAATGTTGAAGAACTATTTTTTGTTGTTCTATATTGAAGATATTATTTTATTTTTCAGTTTCTACTATAGCTATGATGTTCAAATTTTACCATACAATAAATAAAACTCATTTGATTTATTAGAGTTTCAAATACTTGTACTCAGTTGTGGATAGAAATCTCTATTTTTTCAGTAAGTTTTGGATTTATGATTCACTGTAAAATAACTAGAATTATTTATAAAGTATTGTCGTATGGTGTTAACTTCCTACACTCGGTTTTGGATTTAAAGGTCTTAGGATAAAAGGAATTTATTGGGAAATCTCCAAGCTCTTGGATTTGAGCATTGCTGGATTGGACTAAGGGATATTTATGTCCAAAACCACTACACGTGATTGTTTTAATTTCCTTTATTAATTTCCCATACTTGCACATATTTTTGAGAGAAATAAAGGTTTGCTGTAGAACAAGAGATGTGTGAAGAATTAATCTAAATCATTGGAGTAAACAATTTATCCCCACTCTCTTCTATCATTTTGTTCATTATAAGTTCCCCCATCCTAACAATGGATGGTATGAGTGATCCATAAAGATTCTCAAAAATATACATTGGGCATGAATTCTTAACTTTCATATATATTGTGAGTAACATCTACACTTACTTTAGTTATCCAATGAAAATTGTAATCAGTAATCAATTAGGATGGCTCAACTTGTGGTATTTTATGGGAGACCTATAACACCCCGACACCAGTTACCCGAAGTTTGTGCATTATTATATAACATTAGAATGATCACAAGAGATCATGTCCAAAAATACCGATAAGTTTAGTAGCCTTGGAAGTACTAGATACATACATAAGTTTTACATTAAATTATGATAGGAAAAAAACAATGTGTCTCTTATGAAAATAATCATATCTCTTAGAAAATTCCTACAATTCAATCATAATATATTTCTTCACATCCTCTAAAAAATAAAACATATGAAATGGGTGAGCTCAGATTCTCAGTAAGGATAAAAATATAGAGGAAATTATCATAAATAAGCATTAACATTTAAGCCAATTTATACGACTAAAACCCAAGCCTTTTAAACATAAACTTCAACATAATATGAAAAATATAAAATCAAAAAATTCAATTTACTTATTCACAAAGAAATTCTTCAAGTCGAATAATCACATGTAATATCAATAGGTAATCTCATAATGATGGAATGTATAATGTCGGACATCTTAACCACAATGTTAAGGCCTCGTGCCAAGACCATAAATATAAATTTTTTCAATGCCTTGTTTGAAGACACTATTTTGTCTCATGAGACATACCGATGTATCGAGGGGTTATAGAGGACCCCACCCATTATTTACTACGTCCAATGCATTCCTCATATGAAATGGATGAAACATAAAATAAACATTTGTATTAAAAATAGCATATTAAATGTTAGTACTTTAACCATAAACCATGAAAAGTATAAAAATATCATATCCATAGTCAAACATATCATATAACATTTAATACAATATAAAAGATTGGATCATAATAAATCAACGTCAAACAAGTATAAAATCCAATAAAGAATGTGGACATAGATGAAATCAGTCCAAAAACTATTTGATTGAAATATATCTTTCTACATTGAAATCATTTAAAAGTAAAAAAGACTTTTATTTGGGAAATATTATTATTAGCTTGTAAGTTAATCTTAAAAGGTGTTATAATGGTAGAAAAGAACCATGCCCATCGTATAAGTTAAAAAATATTCTTTCCTTAATTTGCTGAAAAGGTCATAGAGTACCTTGTTTGGAAAATGACAAAAAGATTACTTTCAAAAAAAATTATAAATATTAAAAAAATGGTATAAATGAATTTAACCCATAGTCTAGGAAATAGTAAAAATGTTTTGAAATACATTTTTTATGAAATATGGATATGGATGATAAAGAGGTCCTAGTAGATACTTACGTATAAATAACCGCAAAAAATAAAGAGATTGTAAAATTAACCCTTATCTTGTAATTTTCCTTAGTTAGGTGTACATTAGACTTTTATATAATAGTTAAATCGTTGTTATTAAATTACACAAGAATCACATACATAAATATGATATCATATATGATTCCTTAATATTGCTTTTTTAATAATATTTTTTTAGTATCATTGTTTTGGGTGTTAACTGATTTGTTTTCATTTATATATTTTTCTACATAAGTAATGTTTTTTAGGGATGTGATATATTTTATTTATATAAATAATTATATTTATATCCTAAACAATATTTCTTAATCATCAAATCAAAATTATTCTTTAATGGTTAATGGAGAATGAAATCTTATCGTGTCGTGGAGACGGTAAGCTGTAGGTATGCACCAGAATAAATATCATTATATTGAAGGTGAAATAGTATGTGATTGGATGGTATATTATATATACTGAATCATTAACATGTTATATGTATTATTTACATCAATTATACATCATTGTTATACCCATCCAAATAATTATGTTTTGAATAACAAACTACACCTCGACGTGGAGACGGTAAGTCGTGTGTACGCATGCATGGTGACTTTGTCATTCATAGGATGGATAGAATAATTAATATAGTTGTACCATATTTATAATAACATCACAATATGTATAAGGTATTTGATTTATTATTTTGGTCTGGAAACAACAATGAAATAGGAAGTGGTATAAAAAAATAACTTCGAAAGAGGTGATGACCTCTTCTTCAGGTGGTTCTTTTTGATTTCAACAAAATGGATCCTTAGGTTTGATTACCAATAAAATAAGGACTATAGGATGAATTTAGGGTAGTTGGTGGGATAATTTAGTGAGATTTTTTTGAACCAAATGACTTTGTATGTGTGAATTTAAGAGAGGGAGAAGTGCCCTTTTATAAGAGAGGTGAGGGACACTTTAGGAAGAGCTTAAAATATTAGTTTATTATAAAATAATTTTCGGTTTATAATAGTATAACATGGATTTATTTCGAGTATAAGGTGGGGATGGGTATAAATATTCTCAACTAATTGGTTTTAGAAAAGTTTAGGCCACCATATTAACCTTCTCTTTTAGATTAAACTCATAGTTAAATAGTTTAATATTTACCATGTCTTCTTGTATTTTTATATTACATGGTTAATAAACATACTATAAAATAACAAGTGAACCTAATGTTGTTAATTAATGATATATATAACCTTATCTTAGTCCTTTGGTCAAATATTATATTTTTCTAAATATTATATCATTCGATCATATAGTTTTTGTTTTAAAAACTCATTTATGTCAATTTTCATACTATTTAGTATTTAGTTTTTGTGAAAGTCATAAAAACATAATTACTTAGAAAAAATTACATTAAATCAACCCTAACAGGTCATATTAACCTAGAAATTTCGTGGCTGGCATCAAAAGTTTCAATTTACATTTATTTTAATATTTATAATATCAATTATTTTAATCGTTCATTGACAACGTAATTATTATATCATCACTGTGTGATAAATAAATTTAATTATTCAATGCCTAAAAATTATAAATAAAATTCCATTATTTAGGAAATATTTTTGTATTTCTAGTTAATATTTATAGTCAAATTTAACTTATGAACAACTCCATAGTAAAAATGTTTTAGTTAATAAAATTTGAATTTAATACTTTTAACACTTCTTTAAATAAAATATAGTAAATGTCCTAATCTAATCCAAGTGGATCAAAATGGATAATATTATTTTTCAAAAGGTTTATTTTGGTCAAAATACACTTATATAATAGAATCAGGACATGTTTCTAGATAATTATAATATAATTTTTACCTTTAATTAACTTATTTACATTTAAGTGTGGTAAATAAAATTCAAAAGTTACTATTTGAAAAAAATTATTTTCTTCCTATTGAACCACATTATACTTACTGATGTCAATTGTGTCTCTCAGATTTTTTAAATTCAATTCACAGAAGTGGTAAAATTACGTTTTATGTAGATTTTCAAATGTTCCATGAAGGTGGGTAAAAGACTTTAAAAAGTTCAATAAAATTTTATATATCTAATCTTATTATAAGATTACTGTAATGAATTAAATTAGATTAATATAAATATTATGTATCTATTTTGACTTTGAAATAAAATTAACTTTAAAAAAATTATTTAACTAAAAACTCAGTTTTAAACAATAACACAATGTTTTAACTATTCATCAAAAATTGAACGTTTTTCAAAAAATACCAAAAACTCACCCTAAGATGATTTTGATATTCCCAATCCCAAAATGAAGACCATTTTGAAAAATAAAATTTAAAAAATTTAAAAAATTTGGTATTACTATTCGTAACTAAATTTTTAATTGGAAACTTTTTTTAGTTGTGGTGTGCTAAACCACAGAGCTACGTACAACGCAAGCTACTGAATTATTCAAAGAGAAGCATACCGTGGAAGTTTGAGGTGTCACATTTTTCTCTCTTTCAAATAATTTCTTCCTTGAAATTTCTATAATAATACTATATAAATAGATTTAGATGGTTCTTCATGATAAGTTCCTCAAGTTCCACATTGCCTATTCTATTTTATGGTTTCTCTAAAGAACTTTTACCAGAGAAGTCATGTGGTTTCTCAACACATATTCTCTAGTATCAAGAATTCAGATATACTCTTCACAATAAGTTATATCAAGTTTTAGTTCTATTTCATCCAATGTGAGTACTTTTATTGGGTCATTCATGTATTTTCCCAATAGTGATACGTGTAACACATCAGGATCATAAGGAAGACTTGGAGGCATTGTCAAACGGTAAGCTAAAAATTCAATTAATTCTAGAATTTAAAAAGGTTTGATGTACCTGGAACTTAATTTAACCTTCTTTTCGAATCATATAACACCCTTCCATTGATACACCTTTAAGAAAACATGATCTCCCACTTGAAATTCCAAATCCTTACTTCAGTTATTGGCATATCTATTTTTCCAACTTTGAGCTGCTTTGATGTGGGTTTTGATAATCATCACATTTTCCATTATTTCCTCAAAAATTTCTGAGCCTAAAAGTTTTCTTTCACCAGCATCATCCCAACAAGTTGGTGTGTGACATCACTTTACATGTAATGCTTTATATAGTTCCATCTGAATACTTGAATGGATGTTATTATTATATGAAAATTATACCGGAGGTAAATACTGATCCTGCATAACTTGAAAGTCAAGTGAGAGAGATCTCAACATGTCTTCTAAGGATTGGATATTCCATTCTAATTTTCCATCGGTTTGAGGGTGGTAGGTAGTTCTCAATTGATGTTCAGTATCTAGCACTTTTTAAATACTTTTCTAGAATCTTTATGTAAAATGGTGATCATGATCAGAATTAATCGATAGGGGTACACCATGAAGTCTTACAAATTCATTAATATATAGAATTTCTATAAATTCAAGTGGTAAATCTTCTCTTATAGATTACAAATGTCATGACTTGGTAAGATGACCGATAATGACCCATATTGCATCATTCCTTCTAGGAGTATTTGGTAGCACCATGATAAAGTCCATCGTAATATCATACCATTTCCACTCAGGTATGGGAAGAGGTTTCATGACTCCTCTATAATGTTGTCTTCCAACCTTCACCTGTTGAGAAACCATATATCTTGACAAATAATCAGAAATATACCACTTCTCACTATCGCAAAAAAAATATTCATTCAAATCACTATATATCTTAGTGCTACTAGGGTGTATCGAGAAATTAGATCTATGAGAATCGTCCAAAAATTCCGTTTTTAGATCAGGTATATTGGTAACATAAAGCCTCTTCCCAAATTTTAAAATTCATTATTCAAATTCGAATTCGATCAATCTACCATCATTCAAAGCATTAATTTTCTTTTGAAATTCCTCATCATCAGTCTGAGAACATTTTACCCTTTCTATTAAAGATGGTTTGTCAACCATTTGAAAAAGAATTGATGTTTCAACTTCCATCATTATTCCTATATCCATCTTTACTAGATTAATGAAGTTAGGATCCCTTTAAAATCTCATTTTTTCAGAACTCCATGATCCCTTATGCTCAAATCATATTCCACCTTATTTTCCTTCCATGGGTGGTAGTTTATTATGAAACCATAGTCCTTGAGTAGTTCGATCCATTTCTACTAACTCATATTGAGTTCATTCTAGGAGAAAATATACTTTGAACTTTAGTGATCGGTATGTATCTCAAATTTTTTAACATATAGATAGTGTCTTCATATCTTCAGAGAAACGATTACAGTGGCTAAATCAAGATCATTAATATGGTAGTTTTTTTCATGAATTTTTAGTTATTGCGATTCATATGCAGTAACTCTATCATTCTGTATAAGACATAACCAAGTACATTAGTTGAAGCATCACTATAAATAAAAAACTCATCATTCCTTAATGGTAGAGTCAACATGGAAGCATTGACTAATATTATTGTCAATTATTAAAAACATTCTTCACAATATTTTTTCCAAAAAAAATTATCCCCTTTTCATGTGAGCTTGGTTAATGGTTTATCCCATTAGGAAAAATTCTAGAAGAAATGCTGATGGTAACCTGCTAAACCAATAAAACTACGTACCTCATTTATACTCATCAGTGTTGTCCATTCTTGGAATTCCCTAGTCTTTGAAGTATCAATAGAGATTCCATCTATAGAGACAATATAGCTAAAAAATAAATTTTTTGAATCCATTATTCACACTTTCTAAACATCCTTATAATTCATTTATTTAAAGAGTATTTAGAATAGTGTGCAAGTGATTTTCATTGTCTTAATATCTTTTTGAGTATGCCAAGATATCATCAATAAATAACACTAAAAAATCATTAAGATATTCCTTGAAAACTTTTTTCATTAGATCCATGAATATAGATGGTTCATTAGTCAGTCCAAAAGGCATTACTGTAAACTCGCAATGCTCATACCTGGTTTGAAATGTTGTCTCCGGAATGTATTTCTTCTTCACACACAACTGACTGTATCCAGATCGAAGGTCAATCTTTGAAAAATATTGAGCTTCATGAAGTTGATCAAATAAATCATCAATGTGAGGTAGGGGATACATGTTCTCAGTAGATATAGAATTTATCTCCCTATTGTCAATGTACAACCACATTGATTCATCTTTCTTTATAAAAAACTTAATAAGGGCTTCCCATGAACATTTGGTAGAAAAAATCCTCTATTACTCAATTTTTCTAGTAGTTTCTTTAGTTACACTAATTACATAGTGTACATTCTATAAGGGGTCTAAGATATAGGGCCCTGAACATGGAATTAATTCAATGGAAAAATCAATTTCTTATTCTGGAGGATTTCTAGGTAAATCTTCTAGAAACACATAAAAATATTATATTATAGTAGGTACTTACTCTATTTGAACATTCCTTTCCACACCCATAGTTATTTTACTCCCTTCCTCCCCAATAATTGAATTTTGTAGAGCTATTGGGGGTGAATCTAGATGATAATCACCATCATGGTTTGAAACCCAATCCATACTAAGAATTATATCAATTTCAATAATGGGTATGACAAAAATATCATCATATAATGCAATTTTATATGCAATAATGGTAACGGATTGAAAAAACATTGTTGCAACGATACTTCCCTTATGATTTTTGACCTATAACTCCCTTAATAAGTCAAATTATAAATATCTAATTTTCTTGCCAAACTGGGAAGATATGAAAAAATACGATGATCCAGAATCAAATAAATCAATGGCTAATTTTGAAAAAATGATTAAAGTACCTACCACCACATCATTCAGAGCTTTAACCTCAGTAATTATGATCACATAATCTTTTCCTTTCTCCCTTGTATTTTTCTTAGGTATGTTTCCTTGATGATTACGAAATTAATTTTCATAATTCCCTATTTCTTTACAATTGTAGAATTTAACATTTACATCCTATTTATCCCTCTTATAATTATGATCATGGTGGACTTTTTCTCCACACTTGTAACAAATTTTCATCCCCTTTAGGCATGCACCATGGTGTTTCATCCCACAATTACTGCAGGATGGAAATTAAAATTTTTCCTTATTTACCTTATTTCATTTTCTAGAGTGTTCAGCAGATCTTTTCTTCTCTTACCTCACTTTTAAGTCATAATACATGGATAATTCTTTTTCTATCTTGATTGCACATGAGACTATATCTTCGAACGAGGAAACTTATTGTGAGACTAATTCTCGATGGATAAATGGTTTTAACCCATCAAATAATCGATCAATATAACTTTTTGGGTTACGTATATAATATGAATCATGCTTTGATATCCTTTTAATGTTACCCTCAAACTTTGCGACATTACCATCCTCCTTTTTCAACAAACATAAAATTACCTTTCCATATCTTCTTGATGTTCATGAGGAATTTATTTTTATAATAAAATCTCTTTAATCACTCTCTATTCCATATTTTATACTTCTTCATCCTCCTTTTTGTTTGTAATTAATGACCAGCATTGATCTGCATCTCTTATGAGGAGATAAAATTCTAGGACAACTTTTTCCATTTCGCTACTCCCCAAAGCATGAAATATTTTCTCTATGGAACTTATCCTTTGCTTAGCTAAAAATGTATTGGTCGTCCAATTGAGTGTTGGCAGTTTCATCCTCATGAAGAAGTATTACATTGATCCCCCGTGTTGTGGATAATGATTCTCTATACGGTTAAGGTTATTATTCATAACCTAAGTGAGCTGTCCCAATATGGTTATAAGATATTCATCACCAATTTCATCACCAGGTCCACAATAATTATCTTGAGTATGAGGTCAATAACTACATGGATTGTGTGTGTTGATACGGTTTATATTCCTTCCACTAGGAACCATTTTCAAACAATGGTATACATTAGGTTAGTTTATGAATCACAAGGCCTAATTCCAAACCTGTAAAATACTTAACATAAATTGAACAGTTTGTGCATAAAATCCATAATTATAAAAAATATTTCTTTGGGGATGTATTTACTCATAAATAATTCATAATTTTTTGTAATGAAAATGTGAATTATCATAATCATAACCCCTAGGAGGCTCAAACTAGGTGCACAGTAAGGCCAGTTGTCATGTACCAGGATACCTCAGGTCAAGCCCGAAACTCCTTGTTGGATTTTTCACTTTTAGTTACATCTTTTACACAACCACATCCACTTGTAGTATCCATACAAGGATTTATTTCATGGAAAACCCACATAATATTTACATTACAAATATTTTTGGATGTCTTCTATACTAATTTTCAAATTATATCTTAGGGTAATGTTCTCTAATAGGATTTTATCTTAATATAGATTCCAAGAATTGTATTAAACTTCCTCTGATGCCAACTGCCATGTCCCGAACCCAGTTTCCTAGATTTGGTGAATTATTACATAACATTTTCAAGATCACAAGAGATCGATCCCTGAAAGACTGACAAGTTTAGTAGCCTTGAAAGTATTGGATAAATAGTAAGTTTTGCATTACATTATAAAGTGAAAAAGAAACATTGTTTCTCCTTTGAACACACTCATATCCCTCAGCCTATCCTTGTAGTTCAATAATAATATACTTATTTTCATCCTGGTTGAAACAAAACATAAGAATGGGGTGAGCTTAGATGCCTGGTAAAGATAACAATATTGCAAAAAATATCATAAATAAGCATAAAAATTTAAGCCAATGTGTAATAATAAAACAAAATCATTTTAAACATAAAAATCATCATAATATAGAAAATATGAAACAAATAATTCCATTTACATATTCCCATGGATATTCTACTAGTCGAATAATCACATGTAATATTAATATATAATCTCATAATGATTGAATGCATAATGTCAGAAAAATTAACCACAAATTCAAGGCCTCGTGCCAAGTCCCTAAATTTAAATTTGTTCGAGGCCTTGTGCTCGGACACTAGTTTGTCTCATGAGACCTAACGATGCATCGAGGGCCTATAGCAGGCCTGGTCAATCACTTACTACATCCAATGCATTCCTCATATAAAAACTTTGAAACATAACATAAACATTCATATTAAAACAAGTATACAAAATGGTAGTACTTTAACCATAAACCATGAAAAGTATTAAAATAGCACATCCATAGTCAAAAATATCAAAAAACATTCAATACAATATGGGAGATTGTATCACAATAAATCAACATCAAACAAGCATAAAATCCAACAAAGGATGTTCACATAGATGAAATAAAACAAAAAACTATTTGGGTGAAATATATCATTATAATTTGAATTCATTTAAATGTAAAGAAAAAATTTATTTGTAAAATATTTATATAAGATTTTAAGATAATCTAATAATGTGTTATAACGGCAGAAAATAGTTGTACCCACCATATAAGATAAAAAAACATTATTTCCTTAATTTTTCAAAAAGGTTACAAAGTACCTTGTTCAGAAAAGATAGAAATATTCCTTTAAAAAAAATTATATAAATTAAAATAAGGGTTTAAATGAATTAAACACATACTCTATGAAATAGTACAAAAATTTTGAAATATATTTTTTAAGAAACATTGATGTGGATGTTAAAGAGGTCCTAGTAGATACGTATAAAAAACCTCAAATAATCAAGATTGTAAAACTAACCCTTACCTTGTACATTTCCTTAGTAGAGGGTACGTTAACCTCATATATAATCATTAAATAAATGTAATTAAATTTTAAAAGAATCTAATACATAAATATGATAACATATATGATCCTCCAATATTACTTTGTTAATAATATTTCTGTAGTATCATTGTTTTGGGTGTTAACTGATTCATTTTTATTTATATGTTTTGTTACATAAGTAATGTTTATTATGGATAGGATGTATTTTATTCATAACTAGGAAGATATTAAGTTCTGGTACAATATTTTTTAATCATCAACTGAAAATTATTCTTGAATGGTTATGATGGGGAATGAAATCTTATCACGTCGTAGAGACGGTAAACCGTAAGTACGCACAAGCGATAATATCATACTATTGATGGTGAAATCATATGTGATTGGATGGTATATCATATATAAATAATAATTAACATGTTATATTTATTATTTACATCAAATATACATCATTATTATACCCATACAAATAATGAAGTGTTTAATAACAAACTACACCAAGATGTGAAGATGGTAAGTCAAACGTACGCACATATGGTGACTTTTTAATTAATGGGATGGATAGAATAATGAATATGGTTGTAACATATTTATAATAACATCACATTATGTATAGGTACTGGATTTATTATTTTGGTATGGAAGCAACAATGAAAGAGGAAGTGGAAGAAGAAAATTTCTTTGAAATAGGTGATGAAATAATTTCCACTTCTTCATGTGGTTCCTTTTGATTTGACCTAAATTGCTCCTTAGGTTGGATTTTTGATCAAATAAATGCCTCTAGTATTAATTGATGCCAGTTGGGATGTGATTTTATCAGGGGTTTGGCAATCCAAATGGATTTGGAGATGTGAATTTAAGAGGGGAGGTAACCTTTTATAAGAGAGGTGAGATTCACTTTTGGAAGAGCTCGAAATGTTATTTTATTATAAAATAATTTTAGCTTTATAATATCTCCAAATATATTTATTTTGAGGTTATGATGGGGATGGGTCGAAATATTCTTAGCCAATTGGTTTTAGACATGTTTAGGTCAGCATATTAACCTTATATTTTAGATTTAACTCATAGTAAAATAGTTTAATATTTATAATGTCTTCTTGTATTTATATATTTCATGGTTAATAAACATACCATAAAATTATAAGATAACCTCAAGTGGTTCATTAATGAAATATCTACACTTATCTATGCTTTTTGGATTTATATTATATTTCTAGGAATATTATATCATTCATTAATATTTTATTTGTTTTAAAAACACATTTTTGTCAATTTTGACAGAATTTAGTATCTGGATTTTTAGAAAGTCATAAATAATTGATTACTTATAAAAAATACATTGAATCAACCCTAATATGTCATATTCACCTAGATAATTCGTGGATTTCATCAATAGTTTCAATTTACTTTTATTTTAATATTTATAATATCAATTATTTTAATCTTTCATTAATAAGGTAATTATTGCATCATCATTGTGTCATAAATAAATTTAATTATTTAATATCTAAAAATTATAATTAAAATAAAATGATGTAGGAAATATTTTTGATATTTCTAATGAAAATTTATAGTATAATTTTTATTATGTATCACTCTATTAAAAATGGTTTAGCTCACAAAATTTTATTTTATCACTTTCAAAATTTCATTAAATAAAATATAATAAATGTCTTAATCTAATCTAATTAGATCAAAAAGGATCATATATTTATCCTATAGTTTATCTTGGTCAAAATACAGATATCCATTAGAATTTGGATATGTTTTGAGATAATTATAATGTTATTTTTTCCTTTCATTACCCTATTTACTTTTAATAGTGGTAAATAAAATTCAAATGTTACTATTCACAAAATATTATTTTCATCCTATTGAACCAAAGATTACATACTTATTCCAACCATGTTTCTTAGAGTTTTGAACTTCAATTCATAAAAGTGGTAAAATTATTTTTTATGTAGATTTTAAAATGGGCCTAGAAGGTGGGTAAAAGGAATTAAAAAGTTAAATAAAATTTTATATATTTAATCTTATTATTAAATGACTTCAATTAATTACATTGGATTAATATAGGTATTATGTATATATTTTTACTTTAAACTAAATTTTTATTTAAAAATAATTATTTAAATAAAAAGTTGATTTTAAACAATAACAGTTTTTCCCTATTCATTAAAAATTGAATGTTTTCCGAAAAATACCAAAATTTAACCTAAGCTAATTTTGATATTATGAATCCAAAAATGAAGACCATTTTGAAAAATAAAATTTATAAAATTTCAAAAAGTTGGCATTACTATTCATAACGTCCTTTTTAAATGGTTAGTTTGATTGGACATGGTGTGCTAGAACTCGGAGTTGCATACAATTCAAGCAATTGTATTATTCAATAAGAAGTGTACCATGGACGATTGGGTTGTTACAAGAACTTATGGATCACCTCTTTATTGTGAAGAGTCTAGACAATGGTTCTTGGTTGGATGGAATATCATCCAAGTGATGATTGATATTATTCATTTTATTTGTAAATGATTAGATATATCTAAAAGTTACCATAAGTCTTATGATCATTGGCATCTTTATATACTAGAGTTTGGGGTAAGTGATTGGGTTTTCCTTATACTTTCACCTCACTTGGCACATATTTTTTTAGGGAGGTAGGGTAATTTAAAACCTAATTTTTTAATTCCATTTGATGGTGACTCGGGATAGTGTCTTATTAATTATAATTTCCTACTTGTTCAAATTTTATCAATGATGTGTTCCATGTTACCCGAATGAAGAAGTATTAGTCAGATCTTCCCCACGTGATTGTGTGGGAGGATGTTGTGATTGAACCTAAAACCCTATTGATTAACATTCCTATTCATATATAGGACTATCAAGATATGGTTTTTGGTGTGTCAAGATGATACCACATGTTCAAGTGAGATGGTAGTGTGGTAAGGACATTCAAGAAGAAAGGTAGTGTGAAACCTTGATGATACGGCAATGTCCTTAGATTTTTTTGGTCCATGAACTTAAGAAATTCTAGTGAAATAAATATTTTATGGTGTGGATAATTTTCACACCCCAGTATATGGAATCCGGAAAAAATCATCATTTTTTCATTTTAAATTTCAGTTAATTAATAAGTCTAAAAAACTGAATCTTTCACTTGAGTTGGATTTTTAAATTAGAACTTGATTCTATAGTATGGTGCTAGTATTTTCTTCAGGGATTTTCTCAGTGCTTCATGGTTAGGATTTTCTGGTATAGCAAATGGTTTTGGTGGTTTTCCCAATTTTAACATAGTTATGATGTAGGTTCCATACATGTTGTTGACCGTGCACCACTATATCATGGCTAAATCCCTTGCACCATAGGCATTTCCCTTTTGTAACACATTATAGCATAGCCCTATGTGTTGTGTTTTGATTCTTGTTTTTCTAGAATGTTTATAAATATTTGACCCTATTGACCCTTATATAATTTTCATTATTTTAGACACTCCTTATTAACTATTTTAGTTCCCTCCCTCTTTTTTTGTGGGACTTCATGCCGGTTAAAATACAGAATCATTGTTTATTGTAATATGGTTCTATAATTTTCAATATCTTCCTATCTAATTTGTAGTCTTTAAAGAAATTTGGTTTTTATCATTCTTGGGTTTGGTTTCTCTATCTTATGGTATGTCCCATATATATATTATCTTTCTTGTGATGAATTCATTAAGCTTGATTTATGAACTTGAATATTGAAATTTTCTTTGATATTTGGTTTAAATGGAAAGTGTTTCAAAAGGGGTTTTTTAAAAAAATTTATTTATAAACATGATGTGTTTGGTAAAAAAATGATGGTTTTGAATCTAAAATGCAGTTTAAAACATGGATATAGTGTTACATTACTATAATAAATATTTTATCAAAATGTTGGAAAGAAAATTAAATGGTTTTATACTTGTAAAAAGGTTTCTCGAGCATGAATTGGTTTTATTTAAATATCTTTTTGATTTAATATGAAATTTGGATGACCATGTGGTATTGGGAGAAACTAGAAAGATGATATCCTTATTGAAGTTACCTATCAATATGGGAGATTCTCATTAGGCTGTGGATCTAGTGGGAAGCCTTTTATAGTGACTAATTTTTATATACTATATAGTTCACTTTTTCCTACTAGTTTTTATTATATATCTTAGTTTTGTACACCCTTATGTTGTGGATATCCTGTTGGTTCTTTGTGGATACATTATGTTCATATATATTTATATTCTTATTTCCCAATTGATGTGGATATTGATTCTTGTAACCTTTTTTAGTCATACTCTTATGCCTCATGGATATTTTACATTTCATATTGTTTTGATTATTGGATTAATGAATGTTTTTTAAAATAGGATTGTGGTATGATTTTAATTGGGAAAAATGATTTATTCTGGAACTATTTTAGAAATTTGTTTTATAAAATAACTAATAGATGTATGTAGATGGATTTTTTATATATTCATAGTGGTATCCTATTGATCATTGGTTCTTACACCATTCTCTTTTTCCTTTGTAAATTTTTATCCTTGGTTTTGTAGGATATAGTTAAAGGGAAGAGTGTTAAGTAGTGGAAATCTCTCTAAGATCATGTTTCTTTTTTGTGGGTTGGGATTGTGGTGACATATGGTCTTGTAGAGAAAGACCCATGTGGTCGCTTTGGGTTCTATTTTTATTTCTCTCTAGTTTTTTTGTCTAGAACTTGTTATTCACTAATTGAATATGACCTTTATGGTTTAGTTATTTTCACATATTATGTATCTTTATTATCTATTGTGATACTACAACTTTTATTTCATATCATATGTATATTGGATATGAAATAATTAATTTGTTTCATTATAAGATACACTAGCTCATTTCATTAGCATGTCTTAATATAGAATTTGCTTCATGAATAATGCAGGGCCCACATTGGTAAAATTATTAGTTGACACGAATTGGTTTTTTACATATATGACTGCTTCATAGGGGGATTACTCATTAAGTCTGGGACACTAAAGATGGACCAGTTTTTTATCATTTCTCTTTTTAGATGATAATATTGTTTTTATGAGGGCTAGTTATCAAGAGTGTAAAATTATGGTGGATATTACTTGAAAATATTAATATACATCATGGAATATGGTTAATTTTAATATGTTGGATATGTGCTCTAGTATGTGAGTTGGGGATCAAGAGGGATATTCTTAATGATCTTATGGATATTTAGAAATTGGATTCACACAATAAATATTTTGGCCTTTTCCCCATTATTGATAGGTCAAATATGGTGACTATTGGTTTGATATTAATTTGAGTGTGGAATAGAATAAATGCTTAGTTGGGAAAAAAATCTTTTAAATGAAGCCAATTATATTATTATTAATTCTATTTCTAAAAAATATTATTTTTTTCATCATTACTTTATTTAAACAGTATGAAACCCTAGTTTATTATATTTAATCTATATTTCTTAATTTGTGGTGGGATGGTGTTGATTGAATAAACAAGTATCATTGGGATTTATGGGAATCTTAGTGTTTTCCTAAGAGAACTCAAGGGATGGTATTCCAAGATTTGATTATGTTTAACATTGATCTCTTTTGGAAATCATTACTAGTGGTAATAATCATTATTAAATTATATTTGTGTGCCTATTTTAAGGAATTTTTAGTGCACTTGAAATGTTTTTATAGAAATATAAAGGAAAATAGAATCCAAATACCATTTTATCTGTAATGAACTAATGGTTTTTATGCTTAGATTAGTCATAACAGTTGAAATGATATAGAAACATTTACGAAAAGATCTCCCTCATATTGAAATTGAAATAACATGTTACTCGGAATGAGGAATGTGTGTACATTATACCATATAATTATTATTCCATATTATTCTTATTATGAACTAAGGGATATCCAAATGGTTATTCCCTTTGAGATATATCAATGGATTTCAATGAATCACCCAAGAAAATTGGATGGGATTCTTCAAACATCATGACATAATGGTATCTCAAAATCATATAATGAGGAAGGAGGATAACATTGAAATGGTATTGGTTTAAACTATGGATTTCAAAATAATTTCACACACAAACTTTCTAAGGTTGGGGCTCTTTTATATTGGTTATAGGTATTATCCTCAATCCATGAATTGAGGATACGTATTTACATGTACATTTCAAAAAAAATATGAGTAATTCATTCAATGATAATCTATTTAACCTATGTACATTAAGTATATTATGAATTTAATTATATATGATGTTTATAGGAGTTTTGAACAATTTAATATTTCATAGTATTGGTAAATTGATTGATTCTAATCGTTCAACTTATTATGACTCAACCTTTTTATATAATTAGTCATGTCTATATACCATGTCTATGATATCTTTATATTATAAGATATTATAGGACCCTAAAATTATTATTATTACTTTTTTCATATAGTGTTTCATGCTCAACAACACAATAAATAGTAAAAATATGATATCTATGGATTTAAGTAATTTTTCATTCAATCTCTAACTTACACTAAATACTAAAATAATTTTATGTCCTTTATTCTTATATAATATCTTATAAAATAAATTTTGAAATCAAATATAAAACACTTTTGGATATATTCTAAAACACTTTTGGATATATTCTAAAACACTTTTGGATATATTCTAAAACACTTTTGGAAGGATATCATTAACTTCACGTTTTATGACATCATATGAAATAACATGTAAAAAACTCATCCAAAACACTTTTGGATAAAATACTAAAACACTTTTAGAGTATCTCTCTATGCCAAACTCAATCCCCATTTGTTCAACAAAAATGTGTGATCCCATGGGTCTTCATATCACTGGTACAAAAATATAAATAATTGAATCCATAAATGTAAAAAAATATAATTCTCTAAAAAAGAGTCAATGTTACTCAAGCTATAAAGGGATCAGGCATAATCTCATTTAAACACCTATATCTCTATATTTATATCCACCAGCCACATCACATGATATCATGTATTTTAATACATTCCATATTTCTAATACATAAAGTGATAGTTGGACATAGTGAGTTTCAATACTATATATCATATTCAAATTCCTAAGAATCTCTATGAATAGACTCACTGGTTTGAAAAATAATAAAGTTTACAATAGATCATACAGTCACACTAGAAGGGGGTGTGAATTAAGTGTTTCTTATTTTACTAAATTATTTTCTTTTTATTTTACCCACTTTTAATCTATACCACCGCAACTAGTTTGTATGAGGTGATATTTTCCAATCAAAATCACATTCATACCATATTCAATAAGGATAATAAATTAATCTCATCATAGAATATTTACAAGGATCAGTTAAAATATATACTCCTGGAAAGAACTAGTTATCTCTCTCCCCCGGTTGCAAATTATTTACTATATAAAAGTCATTACAAGTAGGGAAATTATTATTCTTATAAACACTAAACACAAATGTTCTCCAAATTTAGAATCCCAATGAGGTTTTTTCACACTATAAATGTGATCCACAAAAAATCCCACTATGTTATCGCTATAGAGCCCCATAGGAGTCTTCAAATTCTATTCAAGGTATGATCCACAATTAAAAGGATATTTATTAATTCTAGTTTCTTATACACCACATTGAGATGTAATATTTCTCAACAAAAAAACCAAATCATATGATCTTCCCATGTACCCTACATTAGGAACATAAAAAAAATGAGTTTTTCTAATCCTGATCAGTGTAAAATATTCACTAAAAATGACTCTTCTCAGCTCAATTAACACTTGGGCATTAACATGTTATTTTTATTTCTAAAAAATTAAAATTTTCAATCTTCGTATCAATTTATTTGTTAAATATTTTCAGAAATATAATATTTCATGGTCTTTATATATCTATTTAATTTCTTCATTTTGTACCAAAAGAATTGTGAAACACAATAATAATCAAATATGGGTTAAACCATATTATATTGTACTAAATGTATGATGCCTCAGGATTTTTTTTTCAAATCTTACTTCATGCATGTATAAGCATGTAATATATGTACTCACTTATTCTTCTTCCTGACCTAAACTCAAAAGCTTCACAAACTCACTTGGTTTCCTCTTCACATTAGTGGTTATCCTCAGGAATAATCAAATTTCCTTATCCACTATGTCTATCCTCTACTTAGGAAATTATTATTTTAATTTTCATTATAATACAAGTGAATTTAACTCATTTAGTTCTCCTAAAACATGTATATTACATGTATCATGTAGAGTATCTTTACATAATTTAGAATAGCTCATGATACACCTATTCATCTTGGGCCACTGATTTGGGCTTGGAGTACTTAAGGCTTTTGGGACACCTAGGACTTCGGGTCGGTAGGGCTTTCGAGCCACCTTTAAGGCCTTCGAGCTACCTTAAGGCCTTCAGGCCACATGTAGTTTCCCCGGACACACTACAAAAAAGGAGCAGCCCCAGAAGAGGATTAAGAGCAAGTTGCACTCACCAGAGCAGAACCAAATGGATTTTTCAGAATGAGAGGGTATGGCCATGCCATCAGAACCATCCTCTACCTTCACGGGAAGCCTATCCAGATGGCCATGTGAAGGTGGAGAGCTACTATCATGATGCAGATGCTAGGGAGGGGTAGTTCCTTGTAGATAGTCTGGTTGAATTCCCTAAGACCTTCAGGATATGTAATCTCCTTAGCCTACATGCCATGTAATTTTTAATCCTATGGGCCCTATAAGGGTTCCCCCTCATCCCTTGAAAGGGGTGTTATCAAAAAATCAATAAAAATAGAGGCCTTTAGGCCATTCAGGCAAAGGTATACACAAATAGTACATAATTTATAATAAAAATATATTATGAATAATGATCAAAAGCATATGATATATCTTCTTTATTTATTATTCTTCTTGTAATAGATTTGATGTGTCAATCAATATTAGTGAACTATTGTTCATGGCATATCTCTATTCATGTCAAACTGATGCATGGACACCCTCTTTGTTCACATCGTATAAGAAACACATGAGAGATTATAATCATACAAAAAATATCTCTCTCCATTTTTTTGAAAACAAATCCCATTATAAGTCTTCCATATTTCAACTTCTCTCTCAGATTCAAATTTAGCTACTCTCTAAAGATAGAGCGAGTTTTGGGTATTTACAGACCAGTTCCACTGAATTAGTCTACCACCTCAAAGTCTACCCACACTGATCTACTCTTTAAAAGTGAACCTACTCATCTCATACTACACAACATTATAAAATCACTATCTATGAAAAATATACCTTCCATCACAAACTATTACATATTTTATCTTTCAAATTCACTCAACAATATTAAACATATTTTCCCATTATTTCCCTATAACATTGAAATGTAGAAAAAAGATCTCTTTGAAGCATGTAACAAGACATTAAGAATCCACATGAAGAACCTCAAGTGGGGTCATGTTTCAAGATAACATAGGCCCATGATAGAATGGAACACATTGAACAAAAAACGATCATCAATATATCTTTATATTTTAAAGATTGATGAATAGTTCTCATATAGAATGATCCAAGTTTGAATATGACTCCTGCCTTCCTACACTTCATAATTCACTCTAATCCATTCACCACTCGATGTGAATAATTAGGCATTCTCTAAAACACACACACAAGATTCATACTATTATTCCTTCCATTGGCGTGTCCCTTGTGTAGTTCCCATGTTCACACCGTGAGTGTGTCGTACCTACTCCATGGGAAGGCAATGATTAGGTTATTCTAGTTCTATGGTTGTCTGTGGAAACCCAACTATTTAATAAATACTCCTAAAATACTTTGAAAAATCTAAGTATAACATTACATATGATAATTTCAAATCCAGCCTTTAAAATAAAATTCCTTAGGAAAATTAATTCTTATTTCTCTTTTAAATATCAATTAAATATAATGATAAATATTAAAATTCAATCTCTCATTTTTTAATCCTCAAATCTAAAATTTATTCACATCCATTTTAATCGGGGAAATTAATTACTTTATTCGAATGTTAATACAATTTACACAAAGTCACTTCACATTCTCCATGTTGAAGAACAACGTGTTATCTTTTGATTTTCCTCACCACATGTCTTAAGAATTATGACCAGCTCTATAATCATCATAATTTATAACACATTTACGTTTATTCTAATAAGTTATTGAAAATAAATACAACTCAAGCTTGAATATACCACTTGGGTACTTCAATCTCCCCCTTTGAATTTAATGTCAATTCCAATTTCATTTTTAAAAATAATACTATATCCTACACCTTATTGAAGATAAATGAGAGGATATAAGTATGAGAATGAATTCTCATCACCACCATCCATGTTTTATTATATCATCTTCTAATATTCTAAAACACATATCCTAATTCTCTTTACAGAATGACATAATCACTCCAATCATAGAAATGAAGAAAAAATTAAAAACCTATTAGACTATGTGAGTCACTATTAGTATAGAAAACACGATTGATAATTTTTTAGATCAATGTGGTTAATAAATTTTAATCATGTGATATTAACACTAAAAAAATTTTCATGTGTTATTTTAAATATTTTCAACCAATATCCAACATTCAAATAAAAAAATGGATAGAAAAAATTCATATTCAATAATGTATTTCCTCATTTTCAAATTTACATTCCTTTTGTCATCATATAATAAATATCTCATTTTAGGTTTTATTTTTCAATATATAGATTAGAAAATTCAATCAACATACATCAATGATGAATATATTTAATTTATAGGCCATTATTATCTATAATATTCAGATACATTCCTTATAAGTACATTTTATATTCATAATATGTCAATTGTGATATAGATATAATATGGTTGTTCTTGTATAAAACCCCCAAATTGATGCACTTTATACATCTTCATCGTGATATTTCTTCATCATGATTTAACTCTATCAATTTTCTGATATTAATTGTTGTGATAAATAGAGGAAACATGATTCCAATAGTAATCCAAAACAAATAAATTTATAAATGTAAGATGATTAAAAAAAATTTAAATTTAGGCTTACCTTAGAATACATGCTCTAGCTTAAATTCCATTCACAAAAATAAACAAAATATATTGGAATAAGGAAGTTATTCAATGATCCATAGTTATAGAAATAAGGTTGAGAGTTTCTTATCATCCTATAAATCTTCTTAGATGGAATATGATAATTTACACTTACTAACAAACACATTTAAGTTTATGATCATTCTCCAACAACCTATAATCTTCCAACTATTTTGGTTGAATGATTCGGCATTATTTAGTTACATAATCACCCTAATGTTTTTTATAGATACTTTTTTACAATACTATTCTTAGCATAATAATTCATAGGTTCTTTGGATTTTTTCACCATGATTTTTTTCTAATAATCCATGTAAATATTTTTATATTTTAATTCTCATATTTATTAAACCTTTCATGCACGTATTTTTAATTCTTCAATTTACCCAATTCATGTAAACATTATGATTCTTCATCAATTATTTATTTCCCAAAATCAATCTCATTGTTTCTTCTAAGGATTGATTCATTCTTTGTTCCAATATTAATTCCTTTAGTACATATGTTCATATAAAATTTGTAAATGTCTATGATATGGCCTTTCCTATAATAATTGTAGCATATTTACTTTGGTGTGACACACTTCACATCATTATTCCATAACTTCTTAGGAGTATTTTATTTTATAGTTTTCTTCTTTTGTTCACATCCCAAGGATGACATATCATAGTTTTTCATTACCCACCTCCCTTTTGGATTTGGTATTTTATTCACATAATCAAATGATTTGGGCTTGGTTGGTATATACCCGAACACATCATAAATGTAACCAATTCTATTTTATTACTTGCATTAATATTTATATAATTCAAATCCTCTATTTATAAATAGATTCATTTTTATTTAAATTTTATTCTTTGTTGTAGTGATAATTTTTTTTAGTGTTTCGACCTAAAACATAGGCCTTATATAATTATTATACATTGAAAACTTGTACAAATACTCTATTTTCAAATTATCAAAATTATAATAGCACCAACTGTAGAAAAAACTATTTATTTCTTATTTTAGGAGACATTTTGATTATTTTTGACATCTTTCTTCTTTTTTAAAATATAGTTCTTCCTTTTTATTATTTTTTAGGAACAATAATTATTACACTTAATCAAATCCATATTTAAAGATATAGTGGATTCCAAATAGGTTTGCTTCATCCATTTTTATCCATATTTTTTGATTGAATCTTCACCTTCCATTAAAATAGCATTTTTATGTTATGATTTATTAGTACATTGGGCTTCCTTTTTTTAGTGATCTTGTGGTAGATTTATCCTTTGAAAATATCAATATCTTCTTACAACTAAGTTGAGTCTTTTCAAAAATAGGACTCTGATGAGAAATTTCATTAGAATATATTTTCTATATATATTTTGAAGTCTTAGAATTTGAATCTTCTGGGATTCTAAGTTTTACTTATACTTAACAAAACATTATGTACTGGTCAATATTCTCCATTAAAATGATTCCAAATATTCTCCACACTAAATATTCATCTTTTCAATCATAGCTCTATACACTCGATTGGCCTTTAGTAAAGAACTATCAAGATACTTAATTTTATTTTATTTATCCTCAAACAGTGCATCTTTAAAATTTATATATGTATTATGAACCTATTATAGTTAATGAATAAATTTTGGAAAAATCATTTCTATTACATCATTCTTAGAAAAACTCCTTTTCAATTATTATTTAATAAAATAAATATTTCTATTAAAAAGTGGCATAATTTTTTATTTTTCTCCATCATATATAATTAATGCTTCTTCATATAACAGCATCGCCTTATACATTAATAAATCATTTTTTAAGTTAGAGTTTTATTTTTAAACTTTCTTAGCTAATGATTCTCCCATTTCTGCAGATTCCTCTTCCAGGTGTTATTTTTTCAGCATATAGCTCCTTAATAACCCTATATATAATGTAATCACTTATTTAGGAACATTATTCAAATGTTATTTTACTTAATAATTGAACACAAATTCATTAAATCTTGAAAATTCTTCATTTTAATCATAATAAAATAATTTTCTAGAACAATAAAAACTCTAATTACTTTTAGCCAATAGTTAATATTCTTTTATCTTTGATTTCAACTTCAATTATTTATTTTTTGAATTGAAAATTAAATTTTTATTCATTTTCATGAAAAATTATTTGAAGAGGTATTGGTTAACTGGCTAGGTACAAGATTCAAGTACTTTATCTTTCTTTTCATTTTATTTTTCCAAGCCTTGAATTTATCTTCTTCATTTGTTGCAAAAAATAATTAATGTATAATTTTCCATCAAATGTACATTAAAATATTCTTAAAATTTAAATATACACGTAAAATAGTTTTAATATAAATAAATGGACTTGTAAAGTAGATCAAAAAATAGGTGTAACCTTCCCTCTTATGATATTTTATGTTATTAATGGATCATTCAGTAACATTGGGAGGGTGGAAATTAGGCATTAATTATTTTACTGAATTTGTTTCGTTTTCTTTCACCCCCATTTAATTCAAACCTCTATCACCTAAAAATCACATTATAGGAAGAGTTATTTTTGGGGAAATGGGTAGGATGGGTGGGAAGGATATATTTGAATATAGAGATCCTTCTAAATCCTATATCTAGAGTTTTTTTATATCACATGGATTCATTAAATCAATAATGAGATTTTTGCGACTCTTGTAATGGAAAGAAAGGTGAAATATACCATAGAAGTGGATCTTGATATTGCTCCTCATTCCAAAGAAGTTTTATTTGAAGGTTCACTATTTTTTACTTACTGCAATGTGGATATGTATTTGGCACATCCAATCATTCCAAATAGTTCAAAGGATTGTGTTTTTTAAGATTCCACCAACCACGAGGCTCTTAAAAAGTGATTAGATATTTGCATGTTCTATATGCTTAATTAGTCATTCTGGTTAAAGGTAATAAACTGTGAAGAAAGAATAATCTCAAAACCCAACATTGATAGTGCTTGGATTTAAAATATGAGAACATGATATTGATTGGGAAAGGGAACATTCATATTATCTTGAAAACAAGGAGGATCTCAATAAATACTAGAATGAATGGAGCATTCCTCTCAAGCAAGGTGTTTTCAAAATTTCGAAATGGGATTTTCACTTTAACCACTTCACTCTGAAGAAAATATCTAAAAAATTTATGATTAGATTGGATAGAGTAAACTAGTTCTTCTGGAATCCAAAAATTCTTAGTGATATTGAATATTTCATGGGAGTGGCATTGAATATGGATCAATACAACATGAAATGTGAAATTGGTTTCTTCACTTGTGTCATGTTGGATGTAAACATGGAATCTGTGTTACGAGAGATGTTCTATATTATTTTTAATTATTTAAAACTAGATATTATGTTTTTATATGAGCATAAAACTCCTTATTATTATATTTTCAAAATTGTGGGATTCTATATTTCCAATTGGATAGTACTAATAAGGAAAGTTAAAAATCCCAATGTGGGAATGATTAAAACCACAAAGGATGTTGGAAAGTGAATGAAGGGTGGAAAATATTTATGGTAAAAGTTTAACATTTGGGTAATAAATTCATGGATAATATTTTGAATGAGAACTCTAACATCCCTATTCATAGTGATGGGTTGTTAAAAGATTCTAGCAATGAAAAGGATAATCTAGCTAAGGTGGTTAACAAATTGATTATTACTGATGTAGATTACCCTATAATTTAAAAACAATAAAAAGCTCAAGTAGAGGATCTACAGCCTATTTTGGGGTTAGATAAAGATTTAATTTATATTGATCCACTTTTATAGAAGATTATACACGCCATATATTGGGTGGCGATATTGGAGTCCAATAGTGGGTTGATGTCTCCAGTTATGGTTGTTAATGAAATCAATTTGAAATCTCTCTATAATCCCGTCGATGACTATGTAGGTTTAAATTTAAAGGATTATTTGTTTTTTTAGTCTTCAAAATCACCTAAATAGACATGATTAAATAATTTCATGAGATCAGATTTCAAAAAATATGAAAAAAATGGACCACTAGAAGGGAAAAAGAGATGTATGGAGTTGGTTATGGATGCTCTAGCATCTATTTCTACTACTGATGGAAGTGTTGTGTCTTTATAGTTTGTTCTTATAGAAAATAATGATCATTTCTCCATTGAATAGAGGGATCCCCCCTTGTACATTGATAAATATTTTGACTCAATGAACATTGAATCTTCAATGAAGACTTAGAGTGTCATGGTGAAGGAAGAAGAAGAGTTGTAATATATTACTCCCTCCCCCATTTCATAGAGTTCACCTCCAAGATATATTGAATAAAATGATTAATTAATAGTTAACAAACATCCAATTATGTGTAAAACACCTATAGTTGATGTAGGGATAGCTATAGGTTCTTATTGATGAATGAAAACTAGATGCCTTTCTAATATGGATGGTTGTAAAAAATCACTCAAAGATGAAGAAAGAATGAGGAAGAAAGGAGAGGATAAATATCAACTCAAAATCAAGTTACAAAATGAACTATCTCTTCTATAATTTTTAAGGATTGATTAACTCCAGAATTTTCAATACCTTGTGCGGACACATTCATATTCTTAAACCCAAACTCATGGAAATTTCTGAACCAAGTCCCTCCCTCACTACTAGATATAACGGTCATAATAAATTTTGTTTTCACTTTCTGGGATCTAATAGTTTTTCCACCTCAATGAAAATTATTTGGGTAATTTATCATTTCACATTATGTAATGTTATGGTTATTAACATTGATGAGTAGATGGTCACATTCAGTTTCCAACAAAATAATTTGAAAATATTTAGATCTTTAATTTATTAAGATAATAGATATCAAGTGAGGATGAACTTATATAAATTTATTGGATGTCTCAAAAGTTGCATTTTTCCCCAGGTTTCTCCATGGTGACAATAATACAATTATTTTTCCCAGTGATAAAATTGGTTACATTCACTCACTAATTTCTTTTAGGTAATTCAAAGATTGTTTTGATGATAATGGGTTGATTGAAATTAGTTTTCTGGATTTAAATGAACTTGGTATAGGAGGAATTTTTATATGATGGTTTCTATCAATATTTATATAACTTTTACCAATAAAGAGGCTCTAAATAAATGGGATTAAATTTCCCACATTACTCTTCCAAAACATAACTCTAACAATCTCTCATTTCATGATATCTTCAAGAGAGGGTAGCTAAAAATACACCTCTATTTTCACTTCGAAAATTCTTGGGCTCAATTAAGTGACTATGATAATCTCATAAGGGATTTTTGGATCACATGTAATGTAGGAATGAAGAATATATTTGGATTTTGAAGATGAAACTCTTAATTTTAAAAATGAATTATTGGATAAGAGATTATTATAGTGGTGTGGATAGTGATATTATCACTCTTGAGACACATATTCAATATATTAATGTGGAATCCAACAAATATGACTTCAATAAGGATCTCTCCAAGGAATTCAGTATCTCTTACAATATGAATTATCTTCTTTAAATGAATAAAATAGTTCATAATGAATCAATTAAAATTAAATTTATCAAGGAGGAGGATGAGAATACTAAATTTTTTTAACTCTCTTCCAAGTGTTATGAAATATATTAAGCCTCCACCCATCCCAAAAGTGGATGATGATGTCAATAAAAATAGGGTGCAAATTTCTAATCCTATTTTCTCATATTAATCTAGTATTCTTAATGGCCCTGGTGTGGATGGGGATTTGATTAATGGTATAATTTACAGCATTTTTACTCTTGAGGATAATCACTTTCTTACAAGTATTCACCTTGATTTTGATATAATATATTTATTTTTAAAACACAATGAAAATAGTATCCTTTTTTAGATGCTTTCAACAATTTCATTTTCCAAAAATAAATTGGGATGTGATTCCTGTTGAAGTTTGCAGGTTGGTTGATTCTTTCTTTATTAAAATAACTATCACTGAGAATATCAATGGCTAATTCATCACTTTCATTACAAAAATTGAAAATTATAGTGAACCTCATCTTTTTAGGCTCATTTACCTTATTATCATTATAAATAATGTTATTAGAAAGATTCTGTGAAATATTCCTAATAACATTAGAAATAGAATAGTCTTATGGAATCATTTTGTATTTATAAAAGGTAAGTCCATAAAATATTATATAATCACTTATTTGTAGTTTATAAATTTTCATAGAAAACCAATAAGGGTGGTGAAATTTCTTCAAATCATGATATTAAGATATTATTTGAAACAATGGATTAGAATTTCTAAAATAAAGTGCTTGGTAACTTAGGATTCTATAGAACTTTTGTTAGTTCGGTTACATTTCTTTTTGGTTCTTCTCATATTTCGGTGCTCATAAATTGATCTAATAAGGGATAATTTTTGTATTATATAAGAGTAAGATAATGTTACCTACTCTCATAAATCCTATCTTCTTTTATTGAATATTATCTTAGTATGATTCTCTCTTATTTGATGACATAAGGAAAGATCGAGCATATTTAGGTTTTTGGGTCCATTGCTTATCCTAATCATCTCATTTATACTAATGATAATATCATATTTAAATAGGGATGTAAGAGGAATATTATGACACTTATGAAGGCTTTACATCATTATGAGAATATTTTAGGGAAACTATCATTTGGGATAAATATTTTACCTTTACTAGGAAGTTATTTCCTCTTCTAAGAAAGAATTGATTCTTTTGGGAATGGGAATCAAATAAGGGTCATTTCCATTCAACTAACTTAGAGTTCCTTTATTATGGGTGAGTATGAAATCTTAATATTTTTATGAATTTTTTTATCAAATATGATGCGAACTTACAGCTTGGAATGGAAATAATCACTCTATAAATGGAAGAATATGTCAGGTAAAATTCACTAGTTTTTTCAATATTTTTTATTCTTTTAGGGTCTAAAAATGGCCTAGGGGTTAATAAAACTCATGAATATTAGTATTAAAAATTAAATTTAGAGTGGTGGGGTCCTGGAAGGGAAGAATTTCAATATACCTTTTGAAAATTTTTGTAAATAATTATCTAATAAAAGTATTAGAATCCAGAAAATTAGTTATTTTAGTGAATCTCTTCAATCTCAGTTCTTTTGAAGCCTCGTTAATATTAATTTGGTAGGTTTAGGCATTCTTAAGCCAATATTTTTGAAAATATTCAAGAAGGATAATATTTTCTACATGTTTTAATCCATTTTTATAGTTTTGAAAGACTCTTTTTATAGTACCAAGGATTGTTCAATATGGATTGTTAATAAAGTATATTCATTCAAATTATAGCATTATAACTGGACTAGAGCTTCTATTCTTGAAATTTTTTTCCTGTGGACTCTTCTATTGACTCGCATAATTTAATCAATTGTTTATTTTAATCTCCCAACCTCATTTATAATATGATGTTAAAAACATTATTAGCAGATACACATTTACATCTTGCTCTAATTTTTGGGTCTGGGAGCTGGCCAAAAATTGTATTTTTGAATGGAAAGGTACATTATTAGAATATTTATATGGACATAACTAGTGACTTCAAATGGATCAAAATTTTCAACAAGAACTTGCTTACAGCCTCTCAGATTACTCTTATTAAGTTCATGAAACATAACAAATTACCAACTAATAGTTTCTTACCGAAAAATTGGTATTTATTTTTGTTCTATGGGTTATTTTTTTAAATCAACACATATTAGATGTGGGGAATATTTTCCATAGATTGGAAACTACATCAGTTCTAGGGAAATAAAGATTCAACATCATTTGTATTTAGGCACTGAATTTGAGAAACCTGCAATCATTTTTCATTACAGCACTCATATTGATCTATCATACCATTTGATAAACCTATTTCAGGTGGCTGTTGTCAAACTATTTCACACACTTAGGTTCAGCTATGATTCTTTACTCTATGATTGAACTCCATTCTATCCATGATTAGTTTTGGTGAATTTTTTGGTTCTAGTCGGGGAATAAAATGTGTTCTAGAAGTATTTTTTGGATAATAGTGTCCATGATTCCATGGTATTGAGAAGATAGGGAATATCATGGAATTACAAGCCAGCAGTGGAAATGTTAGATGATTTTTGGATGAATCCTTAACCTAATTAGATTGAAATAAATTTGTATTATTCATAAAAATTAGATTTAGGACCCTTGGGATTGGAATGGTCTTTTGTGATAATAATGTAAATAATTTGGTATTTTTATTTGGTTCAAGTTGAGTGGAATCATCACTTGAGTTTGAGATGCATGATGTCATTAATTCCATTTCTTTTTTCAAACAGAGATGGATGTAATAATTTATGGTTGGAAAGTGAATCCTAGACTATTGTGTAGGAAATCAAGAATAATATATTTCACCGTTCTTGGAGACTCATATCTTGTTGGATTTAATGTATGAATTACCTTATGAGCCTCAATTTCATTGTCACACATTTTTTCTTGAGGTAAACATGGTGGTAGATTCGATTTCTATACAATGTTTTTTATGGATCTTACTTGTTATAATACTCTTCAGGGTAATTTAGCATCCCATTATAAAATATATTATAATAAAGCCCCACTTTTTATCCTTTTGTATAACTTTTTTCATTAATAAATGTCTTGTCCTTTTCAGTTGAGTAACTTTATTAAAACCCTAGTTTACCTGTAAGAATGAGTGGATCCTATAAATTCACAATAATATACATACTACAAGAAATAAAAAAAAAGTAAATTAATCCCAACCAACTGTACTTACAAGGTTCAGTCAAAATATTGAATTCTAATTGTAATTGATTATTCCCCCTAGTTATATATTATTTACTATACTTAATTGGTTACCATGAAGGAAAATTTCATTCCATAAATACTAAATCCTATAATGTTCCAACTTCTTAATCCCACTGATGTTTAAAAGTAATAACCATAAAAGTGGACTATGTATAATTCCATTATTTTATTACTATAGAGTCCCACTATAGTTTACAACTTCTCTTCAAGGTATGATCCATAATAATAAAGACACCTCCCTTAGTGATTCTCATCATGCATACTAAAATTGCCTCAACCACTAGGTGTATCCTCTTTAAAATTATTTCATTTAATTCATGTAGTTGTACATGTCCATATAACTCATTCTTTTCTCCATAAAAATTGATATTATGTGTTTTATGGATACTAATTTCATATATCTTAGAATATATCATGTTAAAAATCCTTCATCAAGTAATACAATCAATGTGTACGAAAACATCACATACTATGTAATAACACTATATTATAAATGGATCTCGATAGTATGCGATATATCTTCCTTCTTTATTCTTCTTTGTGTAACAAATTCTATATGAGAATATTACTTAGCACACTACCATTCATGGTACATCTTCATCAAGATAAAATTTATGCATGGATACCCTCTATGTTTCATATAGTTGATAAGTAAAAGAGATATTGTCATTTAACAAACAATATATCTCTTGTTTTTTTTCAAAAATAGAGTCCTTCAGAAGCCTTCTATCTTTATCTCAAATTATATTTCAGATTATATTATAATTTCTATCTAAAAATGGAGGGATTCATGATATTTATAGAATATCACCACCGACTTACTCAAGCACATCAAACTCTGCATGCATTAAACTACTCTTCTGACATGATATGACTAATCTTATTCTATGAAACATTAAAAAAAATTAAAATCTCTAAACATGTATCTTCCATTTAAAACTCTCATTCTCTTTAGATTTCAAATTCAATTTGATTCATCAAACATCTTCTCCCCATATGAACCTTCAACTACATGAAATAAAAACTAGAACTCAACATTATATGTCATTCAATATGAATAACTTGCATGAAAAATATAATGCCCTGGATCGGCTCACTATGAACAGTAATCAAACTGATTCCCCACATGACCTGAGGTGGATATCCTAGTATACCAGAGGCTGTCAACTAGTAGTGGGGGTATATAGTGGTACTATAAAAATACTATACCCCCTATATCAGGGTGTTCAATAAAAACAAAATAACCAAGCATCATGCACAACAAAATTCATAGATATAATAAATCAACTGAACATATAATAAAAAATGTAATGTGGATATAAAAGAATATATATCTAATCACTCATTGGTCCAATCGTATATAGATAATGATGAATAACATTATAAATATATATTTAGATTTAAATGTTTTAGGACCCTCAACAATCCTCGAGCATCATGTTATCTAAAACTCTAAGCCCCATTTGATCTTATATAGCTTGATCACACAATGATGGTCTTTAAACTAGCTATAACCGAAAATAAGTTAGGGATGTTTAGGAACCTAGTTATAATGGTGGGAAAATCATAGTTTGTGTAAATAAATGAATAGGGAACCACTAATTTATATTTATACTATACCAGTAAAGTAGTGATATGTTCATCTGAAATTATCTGAATAAATAAATAAATTTTTTAATTAAGGGAAATAAATAATCACTAAACCTCGTTTTTGTGAACTTAATCAACTATACCTACCTTAGATAGTGTCATAGTGTTTTTAATCAAGATAATAACCTTATGCATGCCTCTATCAACACCTTTGGACCTCATTCTCATGCATCCATCATGATTTTTAATAGACCCTGGGGCATTTCTAAGAATCCATTATCCTAAATCCATTATGATTAATCCCAGAGTAGCTACTAGGAGTTCTTCACTATTATAACAATATATAATCCCTTTGTGGTCAAAATCCCTAGTAAATACAATACATCTATTCATGATTGATTCCCGGTGACATATACAATTGAATAAAATCCCCTTCTAGATCCCATGGTTTTTCACCTTAGCATCTACATATCGTAGATCCTCATCCATAGCATATTTGGTGCATCCACCAGATCTGAGGGGGTCTCATAGAAATTGATTAGGGGGGTCTAAGAGTCACCTAGAAGATTTTCAGAAACCTTAATTAGGTATATATTCCCAATCATCACCTCATTAAATTATTTGAATCTCGGGGTTCCTAGTCGTTCACAGTGGTCTAACTATATCTTTATTTGAATATATGGAACCCTGAGAATTCAAAATTTCCTCACTATATCCTAAAATCCTAGTCATCCTAAGAATTCATGTATTTATTCCATCACTGAATCTAATTCTGGTTCTTAAAAACCATCTATAGGGATCACCCGCAACATCATTCATATGCATTGAATGTTAGTCAAACATGGAACCCACCACCATTATTATATGTGACTATATTCCAAATACTTTTGTAATCCTATAGTCTCATTCATCTTAATAGGTGATTAATGGTCATCCCATTAAATCATAATAGATTTTGGACTAATGCTTGATTCCATGGAATCCTATGTAATAATAGGTCACGTTCAAAAAAAATAAAAATAGCACAAGGGCTAGTCAAACACCCATGCCCATCATAATTATAAAATCACCTTTAGGATTAGTCATTAGATAAGGTTCTAGGGTGAAACTCACAACCACTTATACCCATGGACACACACACCTGAATAGGTTTAACTCTCGAAGAGGAACCCATGGGTATCCCCTATATCATTACTAGTTTGTAGGTATCTAACTCTGGTTCCTCGATCACAGCTGATATTTTGGGTTGTGTCCAATAATTATCACCTTCAGTGCATCCTATGGGCATGGAAACTCTCTAATTATAAAATAAAATTCCATGTGGGATAAGATGGAAATGTGAAGAAGGTAAAAATTGATCTATCATCGGTGGATACTAACTCAGAAATCTTTCTAAACTCCCAATAAAGTAGGAAAACTATGTCTTAGTCTATTAAACATATTTTTCATTGAAATTACTTTATTATCTGTAATACTACATTAATACACCCTTGGTGTGAAGGGTATTGGGCGGTTGACATTGTTTCTTCAAGAGTTCACTATAATAACACATGTATTTATTTTTATAGTATTGGATCTCTTCCTCTTGGATGTCCAGATATATAGGAGAGATGCATTTATACTCCACCATTGTATCCCCTATTTATCATTTCAGGGTGTTTTATTATGAATTAATAATATACGACTGTTTTTGGGTCATTCCTAATGCTCAGAGGACATCTTATCCCTTAGCATCATCAAATTCATCATACGGCTTCATTGGCCTTTAGGGTATACCTCACTATTGTTAAGAATGATATATTGATCAAGGCTCATGTCTACGCCCAAGGTCAATATAGTTTGGTTAGAAACCTCATCCCATATATAATATTTCAATGGTTCTTCCACTTAGTCCAATCATATATCAGGGATCCTCACTTAGACTAAAAATGTCATTCTTCTCATGTCATGCCACACCCCATCTTGGATGTGTCCATGTGTTTGGGTATCCACTTATTTCAAGTCTAGACAATCGATAGATGAGGCATCAAGCCAGCACACCAGTTCCTTAGTAGACTAGGAACTTTACAGAATTCATCCTATGTATTTTATGTAGTTTGAAAAAATTAAATTTAATTACCATTTTAATTTAAATTAAATAAAATATAAAAACAAAAAAAAATTAATTTATGAATTTAGGATAATTAATTATGAAAATTTCAATTACCATATTTGTGTGACCAAACATATCATTCATTATAAAAACATGTATTGAATCCATGATGAAAGTATTAAGGACAACTTACCTAAGTTAAATCATTTCCAATTAACTCTTCATCCTAATTACTCTATGTCTGGTCCTGCCTATGCTTTCCTCAGTTCAAATAGACACCACCCATGCTCCTAGGAACTTAAATCACACCAAGTAATAACTTTTACTTAATTATAAACAATTATTATAAATTTAATATTTTTTTTAAAATAGGAATAAAATCAAAATTCTCATCACAATCCTGACGCCCTCTCTAATAGTGACTGACCACATGAAAATGAACTATGTCATTCCCTGACACCACATTAAGAATATTCCTTATCAAGGTTCGCTGAAAATTACCAATTTAATTTAAAATAATTTAATTTCCTTAATATATTCAGTGGTGTGACATACTATCTTCGAATCAACATGAAAATATCTCTAGATGCCATCCTAGGATTCATTATCGAAAGAAAAAAAGGCTCATGATTCTTGTATTATTTCACTATAAATTGATGGAATCTACATAAAATCCCTAAATAGGAAAGAAAAATTTTGGTAGAAATTGAGATAGGGAGTTAAGAGACCTTAAGAGTCAAGGAATTACCTCAGAACATCGTAAAAAAGCAACCAAAACTCCACTTGGTCAAGAGGAAATAGGTGAAAGATAGGGAATCGTCTCCTAGTTCGTGAGAGAATATAAGGGAATGGAAGGGGGATACCCCATTATAAAATTAAATGGTCTATAATTGTCATTTTACACTCCTAAAATCAAACTGGCCTATCGGTGGACACCTTCAGATAGCAGGTGTAACTACCTAGGCCATATGCAAGTTGGTGGCTGCAGACTATTTCATCGACTATCCCAAACTCCTCTCATGAATTTTATCTACTTTTCTATGACATCCAAACACCCATTTAGTTCTATTAAACTTTCAAAAATCCTATTTTATAAGTTTAAAAACATTTAATTTGGTTTTTATTTTTGTTCAAAATTCAACCCTCTACTAATTCAAAGATAAAATATCTCTTCAAATTCCAAAACTTATCTGTAAAAGTGGGGTTATATAGTATCCCTAATCATTGAACTTATCAACCCTGAAAAGTATCATTGAAAATCACTACAATGATTGTAACCTACTCTAGTCATCAAATCATGACCAACATTTTATTTCATAATCCCAACCCCCAAATGAGATTTTTTTAGATCTATTCCCAAACCAAGGAGCTATATTTACAATAACACAAGACACTACTCATAACTACTACCAAAACACCAATATAGTGCCTTCGCACTCTCTTATACCCTAAGACATGATCATAACAACGTTATCTTCCCCATTAGGCCTATGGTTATCCCCACTATATTCTTTATCCCACCAAGGGAAATTCCAATACATTAGCAATCCCCACAACTATAATTGCATATTGAATCAATGCATCTATATTTGAACATTTAACCTAGTAAAGTTCCAAACATACTACACTTTAACATACATGAGAGTGAAATTAAAACACCATCACCCATTCTCATTCATGATTCCAACAAATTTAATGTGTTCCAATCACCCGAACATAGGGAAGGACTAATGTATTTTCCTTGAAATGTCCTGCTCTATTCCTGAAACATATCAGTCATACCCAAAAATGACACACCAATTGTATTTATTAGACTACCACAAAAAATTATTTTCATAACTACCAACTGAAACTCTTCTAAGTGACTAGTTTCAAAAACACATAGCTATGTATGCCGACATGTTCAAAAATTACCTAACCCCAATGCATCTACTCAATAAGGTGACTTGGGATCATTATGATACAACCATTAAAGCCTCAACCCAATCTCTAGTGTGTTTTCTAGTTTAAAAACATGATTCATACATATTCGTCATTGGGATCTTCCATGCCATAATCACCAACATAATTCTTACCCGGTCACACTCGGTTCATCCAAGTTCATATTGAGCCTGATGTCAATACCCACACTCCTCCTTAGTTTACATTTGAATTTATACATATCATTCATTAAGGAATCTACTTGTTTTGGGATTTACTAGGATCACTTTGGTTTATTCCCACTCTAATATTGTGATTGAATATGTGGGGTGTAGCCTATCATCCAATTTTACATATATCTATTAATTACCTCTTCACTTATTCGACAAATGGATCTTTCTCTCTTTATCACTCATTCAGTAAATATGTACAGGTATAATAATAAATAAACACAGAAAAACACCATGATTTATTAATATGGTTCACCTCCTTTTAGATTACTATGTCACAAGTATATCTTCATTATTATCCCATGTACACTACTTATTTTTTATTATCAAAATAATCTCAAGACATTGTGTGACCCTGAACTCGTAATCTTGGTACCGACCATATACAATACAAGAGAGGTTGTGTTTACCCTTAATAAAAATGGTATTTTACTTCATTTGTAGTAAGATCGCATATTATGGATTGATTATTTCTTGGTCCATATTTATGATCTTATTACTCTCTTATATCATGCAGATAGCCTCCCTTTTCATTTATTTAAGGATTTTATTGGTTGGATATTTCATAACATTACCTTGAAATGTGATCAATAATAGAACATATGAGCTTTCTCTTCTTCAAGATTCTACAATTAATAAAGTTTTATGTTGGCTCTCTCAATATCCCATTTCTTCATTTTATTAAATGAGTAACTATTTCAATAGCACTATAACACCTTCTTCTTTCATGGACACAGATAATTCCTAGCATGCCTAGAGTTGGGTCATTTATATCCTTCTTTTGAATTGTAGTATATTCACATTTATGCATATATGATAACTTCCCTACCCATATTTCTACTTGTAGAATATATTTAATGTTTAAATAGTTGATAGTCTCTCACATTTTTTCCTTTTGAACCTGTATATATATAATAGTTATAAGAACATCACATCATTCCCATATTTAAACTCCCTAAAATATTCACCTTTTAATTCTCAGGATCTCCAATTCAAAGACTCATTCAAATTATTCCGAAAATCTCTGTTGACAACTCGATTATTTATTGATAATTATATTTGAATAATATTATTCATTCTATAAATTCAAATTTACTGCCAAAAATGACTTTTAGTTCACTTGATATTTTTTATATAAGCATGGTGTCTTTCCATGTATTCCTGTGGTGTAGAACTCAAATCATCACCCCAGAATTATAATCTAGATTTCAATACATTAATTTCCCTAAGAGTCGTGATCATGTGTTTGAAAAAAAATGTTTGACCCATGAAGAACATCACACTATAATCATGAAATTTGTTTCTCCCTTTTTTATTACAATATTAAATTCTAAATATATCTTATTTTTTTATTTTAAAAAAACTATTGATTGTGGTTTTTTATAATTTCACCAAGAAAATAATCAAATTTCATCAGTGTAACTAAATTATCATATATAGTTTAGTAGCTTTAGGTCATAAGATTAAATACCTTATGAGACCAATGAATATCTTATGAGTATAAGATAAGTCCCTTTAATAAAACATATTCACTCAAAATTCATCTTTCATAGATAAATTATCTTATATAGATCACCATAATATATTTTACTATGTTATTTTTCCTTCATGTTTCAATCACATAGACGAATTATCTAAGGGGAATTAAAAATATCTTACACAACAAAAAATATCTTAAATGTATCAGAGTGATTTCTTTTCAAAATTTTCAACTGCAACTCCATGTACACGTAAAATAATTACCTTACGGTGTAAACAAATTTACTTACATGTGTTGTTATAAGATAAATAAAATTTCCATTTTTTAATTGAATAGATAAAATATCATTTGGCACATTAAAATAGCATATATGATCCTCAACCTATGATAAATTCATTTTCCATTTTTTATCTTTGGAGAACTTTAACCATAATTTATTCGAATCAACAATGATATTCTGAAAATAAATTATAGGATTTCCCAAATAACCTCTTATCCTTTCTTGATCTTTTAGAATCTTGATAAAAAGATAGTTTTTTAAGAACAATATTCATTGGATGGATACTTCAATTCTTTAGATCATTTAACATCCATTCAGACTATCTTTCAATAATATATCCAAAAAAACTCATCATTATTCCTCATAGCTACACATAAATACTCATTCAAAAATATTATAGAATGTTATATCAGCACCACAACACTCATCATTGATCAATTAATATCAACACATAAATCATCACACTGAAAGATTCTACCGCTAAGCTATCCAGCTAGGTCTTCAAGGACATTACCAACTCCTTTTCATTCTAGTGATCTTAATCATAACAGTACATTAGAAACACAATTTTCATCACTATTTCTTCTTAAACCAAATATGAACATTAAAGACAATTAATATTTATATTTAGATTCAAAATGAAAACATACAAGTGAATGGATATTAAATAAACTCACATTGGCAACATCTACTACATATTATTACATCAACTACTTCAATAGATTCTCAATATGTATTTTATGTTGTGTCTTTTCACTTTTCCATTTGTATAATTACAAAACATGAAACACTTCTTCTTTTCAATATGGAAACGACCAACTAATACTTCTAATTTTTATTTCAGGGTAAATTCATAAATCATCTCAATAGGGTTGAGTTCTACATTTTCCATATAATACTTCCTTATTTATATCATTTGGACACCATGCATGTTTCATCATTCATTGTAAAAAATATAACTCAAACACAAATTGTATTCATTCCTCTCTTCTTTTTTATTTATTTCCAATACAAATACTACAAAATTACATTCCAATTTGTGATATCATTTTATTCTATCTCTTTTATTGAAAATAATTACAAATCATATGAGAGATGGTGGTATCACTCCTTAAGAAAAGTTCCATCAATCATTCCACTCTAAGTTTACATGATCCAATCTCAGTTTAAATTACAATAAGGTCTGATTTATACATCTAAGTTGTCCATAATCACTAGAATATGATACCATGTTTTATATTTTTCAATTATCTTCCTCGGTTGATGTTCAATTGTAGCAAGAATGATACTACTTATTGATATTTGTAGTTGAAAATATTCTCTAATAATTTCCATCCTAAATTTCCTATAATTACTTAATACATATATTAGAAAAATCAAGTTAAACCAATTGGCTTGGATTTTAAACAACACTGGATCACTTCAGGTATTATCAACTTATTATGATTTATTAAAAAACAATCCCCCAAATGTTAGGACCCTTTAATTGACTAAAAATGTTTAGAGAATTTAAATTCATGCTATTTGAACTAATGTTTTTTATCAAACTTCATAAATCCATTTTTATATTAATTGATTGATCTTGAAATCTTCACAAGAATCTCCCTCTCGAGGGATGTGTTCCATTTTCACATCATTGAGAATGATATCATAAATAGGGAATCTTTATCATTCCAATTTTGAGATAACACCAAGATGAAATTATTTATATTTTCATCATTAGATCTTATTCACTTATTCAAATACTCTTCATGATCTCAGATCTAGAATACTTATTTAAAAATAATTTATTTAATTATTTATCTATTTGATAATAGGAATAAAGATAAATTCATGATTTAGTTTTAAAAAAATACAATATTAATACTAATTTAATTTTTTGGATCCTCCATGTTCATAAATTTAAGTGGTTAGATTGATAATTTCTTATCAACCAACATACCGTTTTCAATTTATCAAAATGTAAATATAGAAACTTCATGTGTGAATGATCATTTTTCAACTATAATTTTACATTAGGAATCATGGATTCATTCTTTCTCTCCTAGTTTGGGACTATTATTTTACCATGAGTTATCACAAAACATTCATATCATGGTAAATATTTCAAGTTATTCATTGTTTCTTTTGGGATGTAATAAATTTTACACAATTTTTTGAATATTTTCCATCTTTGATACACCTTCTACACAAATCCACATGAGGTTTTAGTTTATTCTATTAGGATGAGATTTTAGTAAATTTGATTTCTTCTACTTGTGAAGTCTTTTATTTTTCTTTATATTTCTACTTTTTTTAGTATTCTAATTGTATTTATTTTTTAAAATTGTTTCTATTTATTTTCAGTAATTACATTTGAATATAATCGCCCTTTTTTATTTTCCACATGGATTTTCTTTAGTGTTTTTCACTGAATTAGTCCTTTATTTTCTTCCTTAGACTATTCTTTCATTATAACCATGATTTTCCTTTTTAAATTCTCATATTCATTGAATTATTAAATTTTTTGATAATGTTTCCTCTTTTTCTAAAAAAGAATCAGCTTCTCCCTTTTGGTATAGCCTCAATATTTAAATTCTTGGGATTTTTGTAAACCTAAAAAATTTTGTTCCACTTGTTACCCAAGGACAAATCTTCTTCCCACTTTATAAACTTCTTAGGAATGATTTTTAGGGTCAGTTTCAGGATTCTTCTCTCAGGTGGTATTCTCTTCATTCTTCATCTTCAATGTTATTTTCTCTATATGTTTTATGGATGTATTCTTGAATTTTTTATATGTTCATGATTTTTATTTGTGACAATTTCCATTGAAAATACCATAAAGTTATTCATGTATTCAAAATATGTCTTCCATATATAGATTTGTCTTCATAACATGAAAATGTTATAACTTATGAGGATTTATTCCCCTCAATATAGTCTTTTATTTTTCTCTTAGATGCTTAAAAATTATAATAGCATACCATATCCATATTCATAAATCTGTTACATTTAAAATAATAACAAAAAAATTATATTATTCTATGAATATCATGTTTTATTAATTGTTCAGATTTGGTAGATTGTTGTTTAAATTATTTGGATGTATTTAGTTATGGTTCCTTCAAGTAACCATTTCTCAAAAAAAAACTTATTTTATCTATTATAGACATGATGGTAGGATTCCAATAAATTTTATTCAACTATATTTTTATATACATTGAAATAAATTATAAATAATTTTTAAAAAAATGCTTATCACATATATATTTTTCAAATATAGATGGTAATATTCCTTTTGTGTCTGATTTTGGCTAATCGGTAGATGGTCTTAAAATATTCTTTACACTAAATAGAGGTATTTCATAATAACAATCCTCTATAATTTTTCTTAGAAACAAATATTTTTTTAACTTATTGTGAAGGTCCATATTTTTTTTCTTGAATATTCAATTTCATTGTAATTTCCAATAATTTAATATTAAGGATTTATTTCTCATCCTATAATTATTTCATTTGGTCTTTACATTCACTCCTCATATTTTCATCATACTCATTATCCATATTTGTCTATTCTTTTTTAAGATGGTCAAGATATTTTATCTTGTTGTATTTAAACTCTAGTTTGGAATCTTTGATAGTGGTTACTTATTTTAATGAATGAATATTTTATTCATGCCCATTCAAAGAATCTTCTTTTTCTAGAAATTTGTTGAGTCACTCATCTTCAAATATATAGAATCTTATTCAAGATTCCCATTCATTTCACTTGTAAATACAATTTATTTGGTGTGTTTAACATGGATTTGTATAATTTTTTTCAAATCCTTATCCATACATTCTTTTTAATCTTCAGGGTAGGTGATATATTCCTGTATGATTCTAAAAATTCCATAGATATATAAGAAAATTTATATGGTCTTGTTATACAGTATAAATTTTATACCACTAATTTATTGATCTTTTGAACACTCATTATTTTTATCATCCTTATAAATTCATGTTTATTTAATAGGATAATTTTTAAAACATATTTTTCTTACCCCTTATTTATGTATATATGATAGACTACATGAGACTGAACTATTATCCAACTCTTTGGAGGAGGGTTCATGCACTAAATCATTATCTTCCCTGATTGGTTTGTATTAATGAGGATTACTGCATGGGGAGTGTAATATTTCATCATATTTACATAAGAGGTATGTCTTCTAATCATCATTATGGTGTGTCTCAATAGAATGTTTAATATAATTACTTCATATAAATTTACCTAGAAATGGTGGAGATTCATTCTTCTTTTATGATTTCTTTCTTGAATTCATCGCTTCTATTTTATTCAAATTATTAATTATCATAGATGACGTATCTTATATTATTTCATTAATAGAGATTTCATAGGATAATTAAAACCTAAATTTCATATATCCTCTTAAAAATATAAAATCAAAACATCAAATATGATAATCTAATATAGGTGTTAACTATGATCTAATATTAATTGTTAGTATCACTTTGGGATACTCCCATGCTTGGAGGGGTGAATCAATACTATGTAAATTATAATATAATTTCAAATTTATCCCATAATTACCTCTTCACTTATTTTGTGAATCTATATCCCTCTCTTTACCTCTATTATGGTTGATATATAGATATAGAATAAGAAAGAAACGCAAAAGAACACAAAGATTTGTTAATGGGGTTCGCCTCTTCTCAAATGACTATGTCCATGGTGAATATGGGTTATTATACCATTTTAATGACTTAAATATTATTATAAAAAGAATAAAATAAAATACTATTACCTTGAACTATTAATCAATGATCCAACCAGGTATAATGTAACACCCTACGATTTTAAAATAAAAGTATTATATTTGTTAGCATATAAGACAAGTAAGAACAAGATTATAAGTGTATACAACATCCTAAGACCTTATGATATAATTATTATTATATTATACATTCAATAAAAAATTTACATTCATCTAATTGATTTTACAGACATATGATAATATCAAATCCAGTTTTAAACATATAAAGTTGTATTTTTTGTAAAGGTATTTTTTGTTATCTTATAATTCCACGCCTATTTTAAAACTAAATTTTGAACCTTTAACAAATTTTATTTGTTACAATTAATTTAATTTTTTAACTACTAATTTAAAATTTATCTTATGGTGATTTTTTTGGTATTTAGCTATGAAGAATCTTTTCTGATGAATAGTGAAAAAATGCATTTTAGTTGAAATCTTTGTTTTAGTTAAAATGATTATTAATTTAAAATCATATATAAAATTGTTTTTGAATTAAAAAAGATATATTATACATATATTAATACAACTAATACCATTTTAATCATTTTTAAATTTAATTTATATATTAAAACGTAGTTAACTTTTGAACATTTTCACTTTAAAAACTCGCTTTGTGATCACATCGACGAGATTAGCATTAAATTTAATTTTTCAAATTCTATGAATTGAATTTTAAAAATTTGATATACATATTTTGAATCAGTATAACATTTATAGTCTAATAAGATAAAATTAAATTTTGAAAATAAAAATTAGTGAAAGCAGTTAAAATTAATTGCAGTTATTATGGTCAAAATTAGTTTACTTAGTAGTTAAACATTAGTATTAATGAAAAAATGACCAAGAGGATAAAAAATACATATTGAATGTAAATAGTTCTTTGCATGTAACCATAATAAATAATTTTATGACTTTTTTAGAAAATATTCTCTAAAATTGACCTATATAATATGTTAAGTAAAGAAAAAGACAAAAAATGAACCTTCCTTGCCTTTAATATCTTTGAAGTTATGGGATAGAGAAAAAAACTACCCTGGATTGTTTATAAATATTATTTAAAAATATAAATAAGATTCATAAAAATTTATCTATAATTTTTAAAGATGAATTATTTTCTAAAAAATCTTAAGAAATGTTGGTGCGATAATTTTTTAAGTAATAATTAACTAAAATAAATGTTTGTAAAAATATTAATCGTGAACTAAATTTATTGAATTATTTCCTTAAATTAATTTTTTAGATTATTATATCATATTAAATAGGTAAGAACTTATTATATTCAAATTCTATCATTTTATTAATATTTTTAAATTTATATTATATAAATAATGACATAATTTACATTAATGTTATTTTATAATACATAATATTTTATTAAAGAATTTAAAATTAATAAAAAACATTTCATCTTCAAATTGATTATTAAATGTTAATAAATATAAAATATAGTCTACTTTAAGATCAATTTATCTTTTATAATTAACATATTTACCCTTAAATAGTAAAAACATTATGAGCACAGTTCAGGTTAAAGTAGTGTTTTTGTGCATTACATGCCTTTTTTATTAAAATTAGTTTCCAAAAAAACTTGGAATTTTAATTTTGTAAATAAGATATCATATTTATAATTCAATGGGTATATATGTTCTAATAAATCTCTTTTTAATTTATTATTAATCGTTAAATTGCCTAGGCTAGAAAATTAATTACCCTAGTGAAAACCCAAAAAAGAAAAAATACGAAAATATTGAAGTTAAAGAAAATATTGATAAAAATAATTTTCATTTGGTTTATTGGAGGTTTAAAGAGAAAATATATTAACTTAAATACATTATTTTTTAATTTTTTAGGAAAATTATGTAAGTAATAGCTCTCAATAGTGTTTACCTTTTTATATGTAAAATAATGTTACTTTCCTTCCATTTTAAAAAGGAACTCACCCCTATCACTTATTCACACCTCTAAAGCCATTGTTACTATCCATAACATTCCCCATATAATCTCCCAATATACATCCACTCTTATTATAAGCCTAAATTTGGAATTAAATAAAACCAAAGAATTATTTCTATATAAATCAAAAGGAGTTACCCGAAAAAGAGGAGGTTAAAAAGTGTTCGACCAAAAGAAAGTGTAAGGTAAGAGGATTTCTAGTTTAAATTTTATTTCTATGAGACATTTTCCATATTCACAAATAATTTATTTAAATATTGTATATACTTCCCCAAAAAAATTTGGATTCTTATTCTAATTTTTTTTGGTGTTTACATATCCATTTGATGATCTCTCTTTCTTACGATTTATGGTTTCAATGTTACCAATGCAGTAATGTATTTTTTCAAAATTTTCCTTATTTGAGTTATTTTTTATTTTATAAACATGTATTTTTTGAGGTAGATATAGTTCTCCTTTTACATTATATATCATTAATATCATTAATCTCATGATATTCTATATTTTATTTAATTTTATTCCATCATGGGGATAATAATTCAAATGTTTCAAAGTGGTGGGGGACACATTGTAATTTTAAAATATTATCTTCTTCAAGAATGTTTTTTAGAATTTTTAATGGTATTTAAATTCATAAAATTAAAATACAATTATTTTTAATTATCCTCCACTATGGATATTTTGTATTGATACCATCATTATTCTTTCATGGATAAATTTTGATCTATTTGAATAAGTATAGTATTGGTAATAACATCCTTGTTTAATTTTTTATAGTCATAAACATCCCCTTGAAATATTGACTTTTTTATGATCTTTAAGCATTATATTTCCCCTAAATATCTATATTATTTATCAGGGATATTTTTATTTCCTAAACCATATACTATTGTAACATATGATTCTTACTTTGATGGTTATTCAGTTAATTGGGAAAATATTGATAAATTCATATATTTTACATAGTATGGATATTTTATGATAAGGATAATTGTTTATTAATTAAATATACTATTCTATATATTAAGAATGACTTTTATTTTTATGTGATGGGAGGGTCCCTTTATTTCCCCTCGATGCATCAGTGGGTTTCATGAAACAAACTAGATATTGTTTCGGTTAATACCTTATCCATTATAAGATTATTGGCATGAATTTTTAACCGTATTAGATTCCACTAATGATGAATTGATAGTATTAGATTCTAAAAATTATGCCTTGACAAAATTATATTCCTAATATAAAGTTTTGATAGTATTTGATTATTTTCTTGAATCCTAGATGATAATTTTTAGATATCCATCAGCTTTTATTCCATTATTGTGAATTCAGTTATCGATATCCAATGTGATTATTAGATTGGTTAGAATATAGATGGTTTAGTTTTAACCACATGGTCTTTTTTATAAAAAATAATTCAATCATCTTTTATTCATTCTATATCGATATTCTCATTGATTTATTATTTCTTCTATTATACTTAACCCTTATTGAGAATTTGAGATCACCCTTATTTTGATTCTTTTATCTTGCATTCGAAGATGTGTAAAAAGAGTGTTATGAAAGTATATTCTAATTAGGAATAAATTTATCCTTGAAAAAAAATGTAGTAATTAAGGTATTTAGTTGTAATATAAGACTCATGTATGTATCTAGATTACCGATACTACTAAATGGATTAGTCCTCCAGGATGCATTACCTTGTATATCATCTAAATGTAATGGTAGGAAAAAACTGAATTTTGGATTACAAGTGTTGGGTCTCTTAATATAATGTGAGATAGGTCATGTTTTCCCTTCACAAAAATAATGGTCTTGAACTTTCTTTAAATAAAGATCTCATGTGATAGATTAAGTCCCTCTTAAACTATATGTATGATATTTTCCATCTCATATTATAGGATATTAGGATGACTTGATGTTACATAGACTTATATAGTAGGATGTTTTATGTATTCTCTCACAAAAAATTTGGCTTGGAATGTTATCTAAAATAGAACATTTGAACTCACTCTTCTTTATACTTCTAAAGTGAATAAATTTGTAGCCTAGAACTCCCAATATCTTCCTTATTCTATATTCAATGAGAAAAGATTTCTAAAAAACTATAACACTTTATAATTTTGTTGAAATATAAAATTTATAGCATGTGTAGAGTTGGATAATGTCTCTTATTCTAAAATCTTGTAGTATATTCACAGGCATGAGAAGATGATAAATTATCTACATAAATTTTAACTTATAGAGTATATTCAATTCTTAAACAATCAAGAATATGAAACATTTTTTATTCTTCAACATGCATATATATATTATAGTTACATCAGTATCGTATCATTATCACCTTAAGAACCCCTCAAATCTCATCCTTTTGATTATCATGATATTTGAGTCATGGTCTCATTCAAATTTTTCATGAAATTTTAGATAAAGACTCAGTTCATTCTTGAGTTTAAAATTTGATTCATCATGGTATTTCTCTAAATTCAAATTTACCATAAAAAATTTTCCTTTTAGTTTCCTTTATATTTCCAAGTAGTAATGGAGATGTGGAATATCATTCGGTGGCATTGAACTCAACATAGCACCCCAACATTATTCTCTAGAAAAAATTTATATAATTTAAATAAAAAACAATGTCATGTGTTTTATCATAATGTTTAACCCACAAAGAACACTACAAAAGCATCACAAAATCATTTCTTCCTTTTCTATTAAAATATTCAAGTCTAAATATGTTTCATTTAATTATATTATAAAGATGTATTGAATCTATATTCTCTTAATTTAACAAATATAATCATCATACGATCTCGGTGTAACTGAATTATCTTATATAACTCAGAAGCTTCACAATGTAAGATAAATTATCTTATGGTCCCCTTGAATATTTTTTTAACATATGAAAAATCCCTTAATAGAAATAGGATAACTCACTATTCACCTTTCATAGAAGAATTCACTTTCACAGTTCCGAATAAGATATTTTCCTTTATTATTTTTTTTTCAAGCTTCATATACATAGATGAATTATATTAAAGGAATTCATAATATCTTACACATTCCAAATATATATCATATTTATAACATAAATTCGTTTTCTAAATTTTGTACACCATGTATAGGTACATCTAAAAGGATTATCTTATTGCGTAAATGAATTTACATGTGTAGGTCATCGTAAGATAAATTCCTTTTTCATTTATCACTCTCGTCAATATAATATCATATTTGGCATAAAAACATTATACATGGTCCTTTACCTAAGATAAATCACTTTTCCATTTTTTAGTATCGATACAGTACATCCAAAATTTCATTAAATCAACTTTATGCTTCATGAAATTAATTTTGTTCTTTCTAAAAACATCATTTATCCATTCATGATCTATTTAAATCATCATCCAATGAATATTGATAGTTTTATTCATGTTAAAAAAACGTGGATGGATAATTCAATGCTGTAGCTCAGCTAACTTCTATTTCGGATATTCTTTATTGATATAACCATTATATTTTATGTTTTTAACTATATATATACATAAAACCTAATTCAAAAATTTTATAGATAATTCCATTAGCTCAACAACACTCTTCATAGATCCATTAAGATGAGCAGATCAATTGTCATACGTAGAGGCTACTACTAAGAAGTTTTCCATCAATATATTCGAGGATAATAGAAGGGCCTATTCTATAAAGTTGTTGGAATATAAATAATACAATGGAAAATTTTTTATTATCCTCATTTATGCATGAACCAAACATGGTTGTGGAATACCAAGAAGTGGAATATTTAGATTCCAAATAATCTTTACAATGTGAATAGATATTCAAGAAACTCTCATAAAAAGTCTAATTCAGATTATTATTTTAAATAATTCAATAGATTCCACATATGAACCTTAATCATCATCTTCACCCATTTCCATATGTATAATGGTATGACTTCCAACACTTCTTCTTTTCCTTATGGTAGAAACCAACTAATACTTATGAGCATCATTTCTTTGAAACTTTGAAATTCTTTCCAATATTCATCAATTCTACACCCTACATCCAATTTATCCTTATTCATTATAACACATCTAATTTTAAAATATTTTTCACTTTAATAAATTTTATTTCATCATTATATTTCATTAAACACAATACTCTGTTTAAAAAAACCCTGATTTTCTAATTAATTATTATTTCAAAGTTATCATTATGTCATTAGGTTGGTGGGTATGAATTGTAATTAGAAAATTATAAAACACTTATTTTTACACATGTATAAAATAAATTAATTAATTATTGACTCAAGATAAATGAAAATAAAAATCATTTTGAAAATAAAGGCGTTGTGTTTCTGATTTTTTTTGTGGAATGTATTTTTATCCAAATAAATTAAATTTATCACAATGGATATAATATTTTAATGACATTTTTAGACTATATATTCAATAAATTGTCTAATCATTCATCTATTATTTTTCTTGGAATGATAAGTGAATATAAATCTTTTTTTATGCTTAAGACTATAATTTTCAAAAAAAAAAGGTCTTCATTGCATTGTGTGAACATATATTAAAATTAAACCTTTCCACTAATATTTATTTATTGTTTAAAGAGGGATTACATTTCTTGAATTACAAGGTCCAAATTTTGTAAATATTCACCTTTTATTTTTAGACATTATGAATAGTAACTGTGATAAAATTTACCAACTCGGTAAAAGGAAAATCGGGTTAACCTAGGATAAAACTAAGTGATAAGAAAATTATTTATCATCCTAATTATTATAGGATGAATTAAAGTATTCTATAATCATTTTTATATAAAAAATGATATGTTTAATGGATACATTTCCATGAAAGTAGCTAATATAATATTAAAATCAATGAAAAATTCACTATGTCACTCTCTTAGTATTAAATATCAATTATGTGTCGACATAGTGAAAAATTAAAGTAAGGGATGAATATAAATTTCAATTTTGGGAATAATAAAATATAGTTAATTATGATAATTTATTTATAATTTTTAATGATAATATATTTAAATTAAATTATTTGGAAGCCCTGATATAATATTTATTTAATTCATAAAAAACTAAAATAAATGATATTGACTTATTAAAAGTGATATAATTTGGTAATTTATATTATTACATGAAATTTTATATTAATATTACATACTAATGATGTTTAAATGAATTATATTCTAAATAACACTTTTACTTGATGTATTTTAAATTAAATTAAATGAATAGTGTCAAAATTGACATTATGGATGTTTTATAAAAATAAAATTTTATTAAATTATTTAAAAATCATTAAAATATTGAAAAGGTAAAAATAGAATAATATATTGTCTATAATTTAATCCCTTAAATATTTTTTGAGTCAATAGTTATCTTATATGTAAAATTATAACCCTTTAATAGTGAAAAATATGTTACCGTTGTTAATTTTATAATAGGTTAACTATGGGGATAAACGAATTAATAATGTTTAAAACACCATAAAACCTATAAAAATTACATTGATTGATGATATATAATATGTATCCTAGCATATTTTCAAATACCTATACATTTGGATGCATTTTAATGGAGAATGGTTTTATTATAACACAATCTTTTACGAAATTCCAAAAGTCCCCCTCACCCCAATTATAAAAGGGACCTCCTTCTTCACTTTTTTATATCGATTTGGGTTATCTATCTCAATAAAACCCTTCTATTTTCTCTTATAATAATAATTATTCATATAATATTTTTTCTTTTTATTACTAAATACAAAATCTAATTCACATAATAATATATCCAAATAAAGTCTACTGAAGAAGAGGCAATCATATCCACTGAATCCTTAAAGTTTATTTATTCTTATAATTCCTATTAAAGTGTTTTAAAAATAAAATTACAATATCTCTGATATCATAAATATTTTTATATTTTATCATGATTATTGTAAAACTATATTCCATCTCTGTTCAATCCTATGAAAAGAAAAAATATCACTTTTGTGTATTTACGCCTTATCGTCTCCTCGTAATGGTGTAACACGTTTTTCAACACCATTTCACTAAAATGGTAAAAAATATATAAATAATGAATATATATGATATTTATGAAATAAATATGTTTCTATAAAAGAAATATGATATATGATTTCTTGCCATCCAATCCCTAGGAAAATGATATTGTAAGGTGATCGTATGTTTGGACTACCATCTCCATGAAGCGATGTGATATGTTTTTCATTTATGCTTTTCATTGAAGGTAATAATATTGGGTTTGAATAATATATATGATTTATATGACATAATTATTATTATATAAATAATTATTATTATTTACCTTTCTTTAATTATATCCATCTAAATGTGAAAATAACATTCTTATGTATATACGGCATATCGTCTTTATGAATAATATAATTAATTTTTCTATCTATAACTATTATAGATAAACCTGAATATGTATGTAATGAATATAATTTATAATTAAATAATTATTATAATTTTTAATATTATATAATCATGATCAAAGTACAAGCACTAGAGCTAACAAACCAAAACATTCATGAAAGACTAAGTAAATATCACCTAGAATAGTGATTTTAAAAACAATTATTAATAAATGTGTGATAAAAACATATAATTATATCATATATGGTATGAAATATGTTATTATGTTTATATAATATATTTTTAATAAAGATATATTTATTATATAGTAGGTTGAAACATGTATGAAGAATATCAGACTTCAGATTAAGGGTTTCTCATCTCACTTTTATATTTGTGAGTCATATGTCATATTATCCACTCATTTATTTTCTTTGCTATATATATTGTACCATTGATATATTATATCACGAATATATTTTTCTTCATTGTAGTTAATTTTTTATTTGAATATATTTATTTCTTGTGGATTACAATTAAAAAGATACAAAAGTGGTAAGGATTTATTTCACAATATTATCATTATTCAATTTGTTTATATTTAAGTCCTCAATCGGGGGGATGTTTTATATCCATATCCTTATTTTTAAAAAGTATTCTCAAAAAAATAATATATTTATAAATGATTTATTAAATATTTTTTTACTCACGTTTGAATATTTACAAAAAGTTTCAAAAGGAATGTTCAAGTTGTTTTTCCGAATGAGGTACTTTTAACCAATTTCAATAAAGTGTAAAAGGAATGTTTTTTAACTTATACAACATGAATATATTTTCCGACCTTCATAAATGTTATTTTCATTGAATATTCCTTTATAAATTTACAAGTTTATTTTAAAAGATAATTTTTTCTTCATATTTGCGAAGTCTTTGAATACGTGCATTCAAAGTTGAAATTATATTTCACTGAAGAATTTTCCAATGATATTTGTATACTATTTTCATTTATGTCAATATAATTTACTGAATATTATGGTTTATTGTGGTTTTTATATTATGTTATCATCCACAATATTTTTATTTATGGTTTATTATTTGTTTGACTATGGAATGTTTCGATATTATGCATGATAGTTCTTCCAATAGAAATAGTTTTTTATTTTTATGGAGGTTGATTATGTTGAAATATTTATTCAAATGAGGAATGAAATAGACTTATTAAGAAACTAGTGGGCCAAGGAATTACATATCCCCTACATGAATCATTAGGTATTATGAGACAAAATAGTTTGGGTTTTTGGATGAGTCCATACCCTTTTATATAATATGTCTTGACATAAGGATTTGACCATATATTTACAATTTCTTTACATAAGGCCTTGAAAATAAGTTTTGTATGTTTTTAATTAGGAATTTAATCATTATGAAGTAATTTATTATTGTATATGTGATTATTTGAATATATTTTATATCCATGGATAGGTTTTATCTCATGTTATTGTTTCTAATTAATTATTTTATTATTATTTATTTCCTACCATATTATTCATCTATTATTTAGATTCAGTAGTATTCATACCCTTAATATATTTTTAAGATCATCCATTTCTTATTTCTATTTTCTATAGTTTAAAAGGAATTGATTTATGATTAATATCCAATTAAATTCTTAAGGGTGAAGTTGTGTTTTCAAAGAAAATACTATGTTTTATTTTATTTTTTAAAATTAAATGTGGAATTAAAGTATTTAACTAGTGCACTAAGACTACTAAACTATTTAGTCCTTTGGGATGTGATTTATTTTATCTATTATAAATTTAATAAAGTTACCACCATCTTTATAATTATTGGGATGTGGCCTTCAAATTTGGTATCATATTATGTTTAGAATAAACCTTGTGAAGGGGATTTAGGATAACAAGTATTAGAGGATATAACCTTATGACTGACTTTGAGAGTATTCCCAAAGAAAACATTTTTATTAGTATGATATTAGATATACATAAAATTTTAAATTTACGTTATGTTTCTAATTTTTCTTGTAATTATACATTATGTTTCATAATTTTATGATCTAATCTAGTGTATTACTTTATTTAGAAATGGTTCCTCAAAGAAGGAATGAGAGCCATATCAACGAACATATTCCAAGAGAGGATTTCACTCTTAGGAAATATAATGAAGTTATATACATAGATAAATATTTAAATGAACAAATTATAACTATATTGAGTTTGCTAAATAATGTTATGATCTATAACCTTTCTCGCATAAAGAATCTTGTTGATCTATAATACATTGTAACAATGTTATACCAATTCATGCATCATAATCCTTGGCCATTCAATGGGACTAAAAATCCATTTTTAGCTAATAAATGTACAAGTTTCCTAGATAATACATTTCTCACATTGGAATTTAATGAAATGGAGAAGGTTTTCATAGATTTTTGTCATCTCACAGATAATACGGATCAATATTTTTCATTTATACAAAACAATAAGGATAAAGAAGAAATAGTGTACATGGTATGGAATGATTTTAACTAACTTTTCTTGAAAAATTACTTTCCTCATGAACTAAGAGAAAATATTAAAACAAAATTATTGAGTCTGAGAAAAATGAAATAAGAAAATATTTATATGTATGAAGCTAACTTTATAGGGCTAACAATACATTATTCCAACTATGTATGCAATATAAAGAGTAATATTAACCATTTATTGGATGGGATTAAGACAATCCATTTAAGGGCACTAGTCTCAAAAATATTCTCATCATATGAGGATATAGTATCTTGTGATATAAAGACTATAGTGACATAGGATTCTGATCCATATATGTTACATATTTTTTTATGAATCGTCATTAATATTTATAAGGACATGTTTAGGGATCATAATGGTTTAGTGAATATGGAGACTAGGTTCACAATCTAATTATTTAGTGAAATATCTTAAATTTTTCCCACATTGATCTTTCCAATTATTATTATTTATATAAATTCACTACTTAAATCCTTTCTTCATAACCTGTGTAAAATAAACATAAGAAAAGGTGATCTCAGATGTTCAGTAAGTGTAAACAAGGGAAAATATGTAAACATAATGTTAGAATAAGGGTATGAGAACGTGAGAATAGATATTAAAACCTAGTTAAATATATTAAAGATTAAAATAATGATTCATTTAATGAATATTAGAGGTTTATAAGGTATGAATCTATGGCATCCCACCTTTTTATAACATAAACCTTCATTACATTACACAAAACTGGGGATCTTTAAGGTTTAGTGTCTTGGAAACCAAGAACATAATACATGAAAAAAACAAAAAACATTCTTATTAAACAATTGAAAGGCTTCTCCTTAAGCTTATCCTAGGTTCATTACTGCATCTCATAACCTGGGGACATACATCAAAAGAAAGGGTGAGCAGAAGGCCCAGTAAGGGAAACAAGAGAAACATTTTACATGTGAACTTGAGATACTCCAATAAGGTCATGAAAAGAGCTTTATGGCATGAGAAAAAAAATCATGAGGAATATCATAATAAAAATAACATTTTTTATAAATTAAAGATGTGGCTAAAAAATTTAATATTGACAATCATTTCTGTTTCACCATGGACCATCCCCAAGGTGTCATTAAAAATTACCAAGGTTATTCACTAAGGCGTCGTTAAAAATAGTCATCTCTAGAGATTAAGTCTTTACCCAATGCATTGGAGTGCTATCAGGGCGCACCCTTGACATGTCTTTATTATCATGTGATAAAAATATATCACCATCAATAATTTCATAAAAAACCCATATAGCATAAAAGAAATGGGTTTCATTTCATAATCATAACGTTTTAAAACTGCTTTAAAGACATGATCTTTATGTCACTTTAAAACCACGGAAAGGGAAAGTGGGTATCAAGTATGTAAATCATAGAATTTAAAATAGAAAAACGTGGTATATATTTTAATACCCCTATATAATAGAGAGCTTTGAGTATTCACATAATAAAATAAAAAAACTTTAGAAAAAGAGAGAGACATTTTGAGACGGAAATTCTGCAGCATAACGGCTCTATTTCGGGGTTTTAGAAAACATTGAAAAGAGAGGTGACATGGGTAAAACATTCATAAATGACCCATAAACCAGTATAGGGATCGAATATGAAGGATATATGAACATGGTAATTAAATTTTAAGGACATACCATTTGAAAAAAAACATGTAAGGAAGACAAAAATTAGATATCTCTTATGAAAATTCGGCAGCCTAACGTTGTCACTTAAACTTCAACAAAAATGTATTGAAGAGATCAAATACGGTCTCTCATCATATGAACATAAAATTTCAGTATGATAGATATAGATATCATACCCCAACCTAACAAAAAGGAACTTCAAAGACTTGATATGAAAGTAGAACTTTGAAAATGAGAATGGTGAAAGAATCCCTTAAAAATTCGGCAGCCTAACGGCGCCACTTAAACATTCATAAAAATAATTGATGATAGAAAGAGGGGGTATAAAATGAGTATGAAAAGGTAAGTAAGATGAATATAAAATAACATCCTCCAACATAAGAACATGAGGCATAACATAAATGACATAAAAAAGATTACTTGAAAAGAAAGAGAGAGGTGGGATCCCTTACCTTAAACGTAACTCTTAAAACTAAAATGTTGGGACCTTGAGAGGCATGAGGGAACCTTGGGAGGACTCCTTGAAAGGTAAGGAGACCATAACTTTGTTGAGGATTATTTTGGAGTCGAATGGATGTAAGGATGTCTTGGTATTTTTAGGGAAAGTGAGGGGACAAGGCATTAATGGCCAAGGGACACCTCATTGGTGGTTTTGGAAAAACCATGGGCTTGCCCACGGTATTGGCCACTTGGGACTCCTCATTCAATAATTCATCCCCTTTATTCGACCATCCCTTAAAATATCTCATTACATCATCATGACACAATTATTATGCCATTTAACATACCAAAACCCTAAAACGGCATTTTTACTATTCACTGAAAATTAATCTTTCAAAGAAAAATCCCAAAAAATTACCATAACATGATATCAATTCTCTGAGTTCAAAAATAAATTCCATTTTATAAAAATAATTTTATAAATATTTTTAATTTAATTTTTAATTAAAAAACACTATTCCTTCGAAAAAAACTAATACTTGACTAATAATTTTTGAAATCATTATTTACCCATTTTATTGAATCACATTACTGAATCTAGGTGTCAAAATTATATTAAAACCTTTTTTAAGTGAGATTAATAATCCATTTAGTCACATTACTAATCCTAAGCATAAAATCACTATTCATAATTTACTATTCATAAAAAATTATGTTGATCTTATTAGACTCCAAATTCCTTACTGAAGACTTTTGCAGAATACCATTTTTTGAAAATCATTACACATCATTAATTATTTATGGATTAAATAAATATTTCAAAATGTCCTTTTTTTCAAAATTCATCAAAAATATGCATACTATATTTATCCGGACATTTTAAAATTCATAAACTTTATTAAAGGAAGAAATCTCAATTTATTCATCCCAAAGGATTACACAAAGAAGCTATGGTCTCGTCACATAGCCCTTTATAACACCAGCATATGACCTAAGTGTAAGGTGTGCTATGGTGATAGAATCTGAGGGAGGCTTAGATAACATTGCCCTAGTAGTAATATCTACTAACTTGAACTTCTCCCGCATGTGTTTCTGTTCAATCTTGAAACGCTGGAGTTCGGCTTGGGCTTGGTCCAAAGAAAAGCCCAAAGATGCCACCTTCTTCCCAAGCTCTGATAAGTGGGCTTCATATGGTTCGAGTCTACTAGATGAAGCCATCGACTCCCCTTTCTACATTAACCATTAACATCTATATTAAATCATTAAGAGTAAGTTAATATACTATTCAAAAAGTTTGGGTTGTTACATTCTTCCCCCCTTAAGAAATTTTATCCCTGAAATTTTATACTTGAGGCCTAGTCAAAAAGGTGAGGTTACTTTTGCTTCATTGTTTCCTCAGGCTCCCAAGTCGCTTCTTCATACTTATGATTCCTCCACAACACTTTCACAAGGTGGGTAGTCTTGTTCCATAGAACCTTGTCTCTACAGTCTAAGAAATCCATTGGCTGCTCCTCATAAGAGAGGTCATGTTCCAGTTGTACCACCTCTGGGTTCAGTACATGCGAAGGGTCGGGTATGTATTTCTTCAAGATAGATTCATGGAATACATCGTGAACTTGATCTAGGTTCGGTGGAAGTGTTAGTCGATAGGCCACTGCTCCTAGGCGATCAAGGATTTTCTAGGGGCCAATGTACCTAGGGCTGAGTTTCCCTTTCTTCACAAACTGCATGATTCTCTTCCATGGAGAAATTCGAAGGAAGACTTTGTCTCCAACACCAAACTCCAATTCCCTTCAACGATTGTCAGCATAGCTCTTCTACCGACTCTGAGCAGCCTTTATGTGTTGTTGGGTGAAATGAACCTGTTATGTCATCTCTTGCACAAGATCAGGCCCAAGAAGCTTTCTCTCACCAGTTTCATCCCTACAAGTAGGAGTTCTACATCTCTTTGCATACAGAGCTTTATAGGGTGCCATCTGAATACTCGAATGGAAGCTGTTGTTATAGGAGAACTCAACTAATGGGAGGTGTTGATCTTATCCACCTTTAAATTCCATTGAGCATAATCTCAGCATGTCTTCGAGTGTCTGAATAGTCTTTTCAGATTGGGCATCAGTTTGAGGATGATAGGTCATACAAAAATTCAATTCAGTATTTAGAGCATGTTGAAGACTTCTCCAGAATTTTCAGGTGAATCTTGGATCACGATAAGACATGATAGATAGTGGTACCCCATGCAGCCTTACCACCTCCTTTACGTATATCATGGAAAGTTGATCCAGATATAAATCTTCTCGAATAGAGATAAAATGGGCGGTCTTGGTGAGATGGTTTACAATAACCCATATAACATTGTTTCCTTTGGATGTTTTCAGGAGACCAGTTACAAAGTCCATAGTGATATTATCCCACTTCCATACTGGTATGGGTAGCAGTTGTAATACCCCCTTAGGAATTTGCGTTCTTCCTTTACTTGTTGACATACCAGGCACCTTGTAGTGTAATCAGAAATCTTCATCTTCATGTTATCCCACCAATAATGATCACGAACGTATATATACATTTTAGTGCTTCCTTGATGTATGGAGAAAGTAGAGCTATGAGATTCATCCATCAGTTCTTTCTTTATCTTCGGAACTGATGGAACACATAGTCTTGTACGAAATTTCAATACACCTTCTTGATCAACATTGAAATCAGGGAACTTCCCATCCTTTACATCCTCAAACTTCTCCTACAGCAAAGGATCTTATTTTTGAGCCTTCTTGATCTTCTCTAGTAATGAAGGTTGAGAAATCATTTGGGATAAGGTTGATGATGTCCCTTCCCTTACAATTCCCATGTCCAGTTTTACTAGATCTTTAATCAAGGGATCCCCTAGGATCCTCATTATTGCCAGAACAACAGGATCTTTCCTGATTAACGCATCCGCGACTTTGTTTGCTCTTCCAGGGTGATAATGAATTGAACAATCATAGTCTTTAATAATATCCAACCATCTCCTTTGTCTCGTGGTCAATTATTTCTGTGTGAAAATATAATTTAAACTTTGGTAGTCATTGTATATATCACATTTCTCCCCATAAAGATAGTTCCTCCATATCTTTAGAGCAAAAACAACTGCCGCTAGCTCTAGATCATGAATAGGATAATTCTGCTCATGAATCTTCAACTGTTGAGATGCATAAGAAATTACCTTTTCATTTTTTATGAGGACGCACCCAAGCCTTTTCAGAGATGAATCGCTAAAAATAAAGAATCCTTCTCTGATAGAGGGTAATGTTAACACAGGTGCAGTAACCAATCTCTTCTTCAGCTCTTGGAAACATTCCTCGCATTCCTTTTTCCAGACAAAATTAAACCCTTTTCAAGTCAACTTGGTTAGTAGATTAGAAATCCCTGAAAAGTTTTTCACAAACCTCCGATAATACCCTGAAAAACCAAGGAAACTATGAATCTCAGTTACTGTTGTGTGTTGAGTCCACTTCTCTACAACCATTGTCATTGTAGGGTCAACCAATATTCCTTCATTGGTTACGATGTGACCCAAGAGAGGCACTTGTTGTAACCAAAACCCACACTTGTTGAAATTTCCAAAGAGCATCTCCTTCCGTAGAGTTTTCAAAATAACCCTCAGATGGTCTTCATGCTCCTCATGACTTTTTGAATATATCAAAATATATTCAATAAAAACTACCACAATGTTATCAAGGTAGTCCTTAAAGACTCTATTCATCAAATCCATGAAAATATCTGGAGTATTAGTCAAGATGAAGGGCATAACAGTAAACTCATAAATCCCATATCTTGATCAGAAGGTAGTATTTGGAATATCATCCTTCTTCACCCTAAGTTGATGATAACCAGATCGAAGGTCAATCTTGGAGAAGAATTGAGCCCCATGAAGTTGGTCAAATAAATCATCAATTCTTGGAAGATGGTATCTATTCTTCATTGTGATCCCATTCAGTTCTCTATAATCAATGCATATCCACATTGATCCATCCTTCTTCTTCACAAAGAGAACTGGTGCTCCCCAAGGAGACACACTTGGTCGGATAAACCCCTTCTCCAACAAGTCTTGTAGTTTCTTCTTTAACTCTTCTATCTCAACATTTTCCATTCTATACAGGGTCTTTGATATCGGTTGAGATCCAGGTATGATTTCAATGGAGAACTCTACCTCTCTTTCTGGGGGAGGTCCAGGTAACTCCTCAGGAAATACATCCATGTATTCCTAAATAATCGGAACATATTATATTAGTATACACCCTTTTCCTTCATCATCATCACCGATTAACTCCATAAAGAAAGCTATAGGAGGTGTTTCTAGATAGGGATCACTTCTGGATATCTCTCCTTAGAAGATAATTGTAGGCCGTTCATTCAAGACTACTGAGATTTCCTTACTTATGCATTTGATATTAGCATTATACTTTGAGAGCCAGTCCATCCCTAGTATAATGTCAAATTCCAACATGGGAATGACTACTAGATTTGAGACAAGATTGTACTCACTAAAGTAAACACTAGAGTATTTAAACACTGTTGATGCATGGATAATCCCGCTTGGAGTCTTGACTGAAAACACTACCTCAAGAAGTTTGGGGATTGATTCTATATTCTTTGCAAACCTGGAGTAAATAAAGGAATGTGTAGAACCAGAATCAAACAAAGTACTTTCTAGTTTTGAGAGGACAACAAGAGTACCTGCTACCATGTTATTCAGAGATTCAACTCCAGTTTTTGTGATAGAAAAATCATGACCATGCTCCCCTGGAATTTATTGAGGTTGATGGTGATTCCCCTCTACTGCCCTTGGATTTGGACAGTGATTAAAAAATTGCACAAGTTGTCCACAAATGAAGCAATGGGCTTTGAGTAGGGCCAGAACCATCTTTCCTCTATCGTTAGTGTTGGGTAGTTGAGGCTTCACCTCACTACGACACTTCTGAGAAATATGGCCTCCTCTTCCACACTTGTAGAACTTGCCACTTCCGATCAAGAAATTCCCCGGATGCTTGTTCCCACATTTATTGCATGTGGGAAGTTGCATTTTCTTTCCACCTCTTCCCTGATCAAAAGCCTTCCCTAAATTTTTCTCCAACGATCTATTCTTGTCATTTGATTTATGAGACCACTGTGTCTCACCAAACTCTAGCTCGACTTTCACAGAACTCTGCACAATCTCCTCGTAGCTATCGTAGTCCCAGTTTTCTAAATTCTTCTGCAGATGAGGTCTCAGTCGACCAAAAAATAAATCAACCTTCCCACTTGGATCCATGACAAAGCTAGAGGTATATCGTGAAAGTCGGGTGAAGTTCATCTCATAGCTTCTGACGGATTTGTTCTCCATCTTCTTCAGCTCGAGAAACTCTTTCTCTATTTTCGTTCTCATGGAATGAGGGAAATGCTTATTAAATAATATTCTCCGTAACTCTTCCCACTCCATAGCTTCCATCTCTCCTCTAGGATTCATGTTTTTGACCAGTGACCACCACTGATAAGCTTCTCCCTCTATGCGGTAAACATCCATGGTGACTTTTTCTTGTTCTGAACAAAGTAGTACATAAAAGATCTTTTCAATAGAGCTTATCCATTGTTCCGCAACCAATGGGTCAGTAGATCCACATAATGTTGGTGGCCATTGATGAATGAAGGACTCAACGGAGTGTTTTTCCCTTCATGGTGATATCTCCCTCTCAGCTTGATTCAAGTTATTACTCAAAACTTGAGTCATTTGGTTCATCATTCCCATGAATGTTTCCATTTTGGCTTCCATCAAAGGGCCATCAGCACATGGTGCATTGTGGTCACCATCTGCACGGTTCCTCCTATTTCCCACCATTTTATAAAAGGATAAAACCTTAGTGAGAAACTTATTTCATTTATGAATATTTTAACTAAGACTTCATTCTTAAACAATTACATTTCTCAATAATTCCTTCATAATGATTCATAAAAAGCTTGTGATTAACCAAACATATCCCCCGAGAGTGTCGTAACCAAGAGTGCAGCAAGGCCCGTTATTGTGCACAAGTTCCCATTCGAGTCTAGCTCAAAGCGGTGTTTTCAGGTTTTACCCCTATGTACATCTATTCCAGAGCCGCCTCTACCTGCTCGTATCCATATAGGGATGTATTTGTTTGATAAATAACTTACTCAATACTTACCAAAATACCAGGAAGTTTTCCTATATATAAATTTTTGTATAGGGTTATTCCTAAAGTTATTATATCCTAATTTTCACAAATAACTAAAACATCATTTGATACCAATTGTGGCATCCCGCCCTTTTATAACATAAACTTTCATTACATTACACAAAACTGAGTATCTTTATGGTTTAGTGTCTTGGAAACTAGGAACATAATACATGAAAACAACATAAAAAATTATTCTTAAACACTTAAAAGGACTCTCCCTAAGTTCATCCTAGGTTCATTACTGCATCTCATAACATGGGGACAAAAATCAATAGAAAGCATGAGCAAAAGGCCCAGTAAGGGAAACAAGAGAAACATTTTACATGTGAACGTGAGATACTCCAATAAGGTCATGAAAAGAACTTTAAGGCATGAGAAAGAAATCATGAGGCGTATCATAATAAAAATAACTTTTTTTATAACTTGAAAATGTGGCTACAACATTTAATATTGAAAATCATTTCTATTTCACCAAGGTCCATCCCCAAGGTGTCATTAAAAATTACCAAGGTTATTCAGCAAGGCGTCGTTAAAAATAGTCATCTCTAGAAATTAAGTATTTACCCAATGCATTGGAGCGCTATCAGGGCGTACCCATGAAATGTATTTATTATCATGTGAGCCACATATATGATCATAAATCATTTCATAAATAACCCATATAGCATAAAAGAAATGTATTTCATTTCATAATCATAATGTTTTAAAACTACTTTAAAGACATGATCTTTATGTCACTTTAAACCCATAGAAAGGGAAAGCGGGTCTCATGTATTTAAATCCCAGAATTTAAAACAGAACAACGTGGTATATATGGAAATACCCCTATAGAAGAGAGAGCTTTGAGTATTTACTTAATAAAATAAAAGAAATTTTGAAAAATATAGAGACATTTTGAGACGGAAATTCTACACCATAACGGCTATGTTTTGGGGTTTTAGAAAACATTGAAAAGAGAGGGGACATGGGTCAAACAATCATAAATGACCCATAAAACAGTAGAGGGACAGGATATGAAGGATATATGAACATGGTAATAAAATTTTAAGGAGATACTATTTGAAATAAAAACATGGAAGGAAGACAAAAATCAGATTTCTCTTATGAAAATTCGGCAGTCTAACGTCGTCACTTAAACTTCAACAAAAATGAATTGATGAGATCAAATAGGGTCTCTAATCATATGAAAATAAAATTTCAGTATGATAGATATAGAGATCATACCCAACATAAAAAAAGGAACTTTAAATACTTGATATGAAAGTAGAACTTTGAAAATGAGAAGGGTGAAAGAATCCCTTAAAAATTCGGCAGCCTAACGGCACCACTTAAATATTCTTAAAACGAATTGATGAGAGAAAGAGGGGGTATCTCATCATATCAACATGAAAAGGGCAGTGATATGAATATAAAATAACATCCTATAAAATAATAACATGTGGCATAAAAGAAATGACCTAAAAGATATTACTTGAAAAGAAAGAGAGAGGTCAGATCCCTTACCTTAAACGTAACTGTTAAAACTCAAAGGTTGGGACCTTAGGATGCTTGAGGGAAGCATTGGAGGACTCTTTGGGAGGTAAGGAGACCAGAACTTCGTTGAGGATGTTTTTTGAGTCGAATGGATGAGAGGATGACTTGGTATTTATAGGGAAAGTGAGGCGATAAGGCATTAATGGCCATGGGACACCTCATTGGTAGTTTTGGAAAAACCATGGGCTTGGCCATGGTATTTGCCCATGGTATTGGCCACTTGGGACACCTCATAAAATAATTCATCCCCTTTAGTCGAACAACCCTTAAAATATCTCATGAAATCATCATGACACATTTTTGATGTCATTTAACATACCAAAACCCTAAAACTGCATTTTTACTATTCATTGAAAATTCATCTTTCTCAAAAAAGTCCCAGAAAAATTACCATAACATAATATCGATGCTCTAAGTTCAAAAATAAAATCCATTTTATAAAAATAATTTTCTAAATATTTTAAATTTATTTTTATTTAAAAAATACTATTCACCCAAAATAACTAATACATGACTAATAATTTATGAAACCGTTATTTACCCATTTTATTGAATCACATTACTAAATCTAGATGTCTAAATTATATTAAAACTTTCTTTAAGTGAGTTTACTAATCCATTTGGTCACATTACTAATCCTAAGCATAAAATCACTGTTCATAATTTACGATTCATCAAAAATTATGTTGATCTTATTAGACTCCAAATTCCTTACTGAACACTTTTGCAGAAGAAATTTTTTTGAAAATCATTACACATCATTAATTATTTAAGGTTTATATAAATATTTTAAAATATAATTTTTTTTTCAAAATTCATCAAAAATATGCATACTATATTTATCCGAACATTTGAAAATTCATAAACTTCATTAAAGGAAGAAATCTCAATTTACTTATCCCAAAGGATTACACAATGAAGCTACGGTCTCGTCACATAGCAGCTTATAACAATGGAATATGACATATGTGTAAGGTGTGCTATGGTGACAGAATCTGAGGGAGGCTCAGATAACATTGCCCTAGTAATAATCTCTACTAACTTGAACTTATCCCGCATGTGTTTCCGTTCAAGCTTGACACGCTGGAGTTCAGCTTGGGCTTGGTCTAAAGAGAAGCCCAAATATGCTACCTCATTACCAATCTCTGATAAGTGGGCTTCATAAGGTTCGAGTCTACTGGATGAGGCCATCGACTCCTCTTTCTTCATTAACCATTAACATCTCTATTAAATAGTTAAGAGTAAGTTAATATACTATTCAAAATGTTAGGGTTGTTACAGAATAGAAAGTAAATAAAATAACATGATCCATGAGATCACAACATCGAAATAAGACATGGAATTATAGCATACATAGAAGCACATAAAATAATTTCCATAATAGTCAAGGCTCACTTCCAAGACTATCATAGTAGAATGGGTTAAATATTCAAACCATCAGAGTATTCAATGTTCACCCCCATGACTATAATAATGGAAAAGGTCCTTTGGTAAACCAATTTCACTCTTCGTTCCATTATTTTATATCACATGAGATATAAATATTTACCTAATTCATTGTAGGGAGATATAGGTACCCCAAATCTCATGATGAAAATCATACATATGTGTGACATAAGATCATAACACATTCATTATATCATAACCCATGAAATGTAATGAGTTTCATAAACATTCCATCAAATCATAACCTATGGAAAATTGGAAGGTTTCCTAACTATTTAATCATCCCATCATAGCATAACACTTGTAAAGTAGTGGGTTTCATTAGAATTCCCCAATAGTGTAACCCGTTTAATAGTAATAGGTTTTATAAAAATTATGGAATCATACAAAAACTATCTATAAAAATAACAATAATAATATCATTGGATAATATACCTTGTAATGCATGGGTAACATCAATGGATGTCATCATAGATGTAAAATTATTTTGAAAGATCATTAAAAAAATTGTTGAAAAAATTACTTTTCTTTAAAAATCATTTTTTAAAACTAAAAATTCATAAACAATTTGTAAAATACTTTTCTATGAAAAACATATTTTTTTCTTATAAATTAATATTTAAAAATCATTTAAAATAATTTTTTAGTAAAATAACATTTTCACTTTTAAAAAAAATTAAGACATAAAACATTGTAATAATCAATTTCATAGAAAATAAAATTGGAAGATAATAATGTAAACATAAAAGTAATTATTGTTCATGAAGGTAGATAATTTTTTTTCATGTCATACACATTTGAATAAATATTCCTTTTAAAGTTTTGATAAAATCAAAATGGACCTTGTTTTAAAAATGACAAAATATTCTTTTAAGATCATTTTTAGAATGAAAAACATGGGTAAAATTTTCATTTGTAACTCATTTTCATAATGTTAAGAAAAAATTCAGATAACATATTTAGAAAACATGGTTTTGGATATAATAGTTTTTTCAACCTAAGTGGGAAATAATGATGATTTCTTTAAAATAATTGTTTTGATCTCCTAAGTTCATATAAAGAGGAAAATGAAGGGAAACATATATTAATTACAAATAATAATGCTAGAATATAATTAATGATATTATTGATAGATATATCACAATATTTCATCATTGAAATCAAGATCTCCATTAATCCCAAAAAATGATAAGATTTTATCACCAAACCCTTAACACTTTAGTAACATTGAATCAAAAGAATCATGAAATAATAATGTTAAATGAAACTTATAATATAATGAGAATAAATTAAATTCATGATAATAAAATTTAAAATGGTATTTATATACACAAAATAAAATAATATAGGTTTATACCATTACAAATGTATTGTGTAAAATTAAGACAAAAATCCATTACGGCTCGGGTATCATCTGAATCATAACCCCTATGAATGATAAATCCTCAAATGGATATGTAAATCCAAAAAAAATTTATCATAATCCATATAAAATACATTAATAAAAATTATATACACTATATGTAAAAAACAATTGGTGAATATGGTGTGTATCTCATGGATATAAAGGTGATATGAAAATTCCCATACCGCTTTAGTTATCTTTTGGATCATAAACCCCAATAAATCATAAAATGAAATGAAAATTTAAATATCATGAAAAGTAGGAGATTCAAAAATTAAAATCTAAAATGGGAAGTATATAAACCAAAAAAAATAAACATGTTTTTAATTTTTCATATGTCTCTTATAAATAAAAGACAGACTAGAAATCTATTACTGTATTGGTAACTTTTGAAATATAAACCCCATGAAAGAGAGATCCTGAAATAGATATGTAATCCCAATAATTTTCAGAAGAATAAACATAAAATAAATTCATGGTTATTATATAAACCAAATAAAATATATTTTTAGTGAATATAGAATGTGTCTCATATAAGTAATATGTGTGACAAAAATCCCTTACTTTAAGTCTTGATTTCCATCATGGAGATGGTAAGTTCTACGTACATATGAATTCCTTTTCCATTTTCTTAATGGAATGAAATAAATAATGTTAAATGATATGTTACCATTACAAAAGAAATATTTCATATATATTACATATTTTTATTTAAATATATCTTTATTATCTTTTATGTAACACATACATGAAAAAAAAATCACATTGCTTCATGAGGCGGTCGTTTGTCGTACACACGAATGACATTATCATATCCCCCAATGAATGTATAGTAAGAACGTATATGTGGTATAATAAGTTTATAAGTATTAATATATTAAAAATATAATTTTTTTAATTTAAGTAATCCTTATTACCATCCAATTAAAACAAAAATGAAAATCACATCACGTCGAGTCATGGGGTGATAGTTCATTGCACACACGAGCGACGTTATTGTTTTATAAAAAGATAGGAATTAATAAAAATGATTTAGTATCATAATTAAGTAGGTATAATAATATAATATATATTATTTATAAACTTCATATAAATAATCATATCCATTCATGAGAGGTGGTGATGGAAAATGAATAACATCGGTTTGCAAGGAGGTAGTTCGTCCTACACACAAATATATGATTTCATACCCCAATTGAAGGAATAGGAGATGGATATAGTTAATTTACATAAAATAATGATATATTATGGTATTTAAGAAACCAAGGTTATTATATCAATGTGGTGTAAAAATAATTGAAGGAGGAGGAGGAATAAATTATATAAAATGCTCGGTTAGGGATGATACCTCTTCTTCGGACAACTTCTTATAGTTGTCACAAAAAGGCTTCCTAGGTTTTCTTTATGATATAAATAATGCTTTTTGGATGATAGGAAATAATTAAAACAGTTATTTGGTAATTTCATATCATAACCAATGGGTTTTTAATGTGTGAATAAGAGGCGAGAGGGGGTGTCCTTTTATAAGTGAGGTGAGTGGCACACGAGTAATTTTTGAAGATAAAAAGATGTACCCTCATTTTTAAAATGAAATAAAGGCTCTAAAATGCATCATTATCGATCATAGAATACATAAGGTCAACATATGGCCATAAAATTGGTTTTTTATAAATTTTATGTCATTTTTAACCCTTATCATTTTAGTTTAACCCCAAGTTACTCATTTTTACCATAACCGCGGTAAATAATTTTTAATATTTTTACCATTCATTATGGACAAAATTAATTAGAATTTATTATATAATATAAATTATTCTAATTCTCAATATTTTATCAATTTTTATACAATCTATTAACATAAGTTGAAATTTTTAATTCAATATTAATCCCAAAATCGCGATAAGAAGGAGGTTTTCCAAACAGAAAATGATCAAAAGGTTTGCATGTTTTTATATAAACATTAAATATAAAATTAATTCCAATTAACTAAATTGAATTACTAGATATATAAATGAACTAATTTTACCATTAAAATCACCATAAAACGATTGTTTAGTTTTCAAATGATTGAAAAGAATTGAGACTTCCTAACAAAAAACAATATTTTTCATAATTCATTGAAAAATTAATCTTCTCATGAAATTACCAAAAACTTCACCCTAATATAATTTTTATATGCTGATATAAAAAATTGAATTTATTTTGTCTATTAAATTTTTTATAGTTTGAATATTTTATTTTTAAAATGGGTTATTTTTTTGAAAAATATTGTTTTAAGACTAAAATTGGATTTATTATTCTCTCTTGTCTAAAAACCATAAGATGAATGTTTAATATTTTATTGAATATATAATATATAAATTTATTTAAAATATTTCTCAAAAATTTATTTGTTTAATTTATTGAATTAAAATAATCTTTTGGGTATAAAAATAATTTTTGAGAAAAAAAATTTCATTATCTTGAAACAGTTTTTATTTTCATTAATGATTAATTGATTGCTGAAGAATTCATTTTACATAAATGTGTTAACCATATATTTTTCATAATTTAGTGAATCCTTTTCAAATCTTCCTTTCCATTTTCTGGGTGAAACTATCATATTATATAATAATTTTTTAATAGTATGTTCCTTTTTATTTAAACTCATTGTTTCGTGTAATGCGTAATATATAAAAGATTAAATTTATTTGGAAAAAAATATTTCTCCAAATATAGGGGTGTTACATTATACCCCCCTTGAATAAAATACTTCCTTGAAATTTGAACATGTTCTCATTGAACTATGTTTTAACATCTAAAAACTCATTTGTGGGTAACCCACAGTATAAAAAGGGTCAATAAGACTTTATCTTGAAAATAGATAGACAAATGTGTGAAGGTCATCTGGAATAACACATGCTAGGTTTTAAAATAGGATAACATAGGTGTGAATTGAAAAAATAGACGCATAATATATAACTAACACCCAAATACTTGTAGAGAGTGATATAGAAGATGGCTAGGAGAAAGTTAATAACAACAAATACATAAATATGTGATAGGTTAAAAGACCATTTATTTATCAGAAATTAAGGTAAATGTATAACATTTTTTTAAGATCATTTTATAAATGTTGAAAAAAAATTATAAGATATACTTAATTAAATTCATTCCATTTCATAAGCACAGTATCATCATTTTGTTATAATTCGATTAATTCCCACTTCTTCTCTTACAAAAAGAAATGAATTTTTTTATGCCTAAAGCATATGTGTATCATTAGATCCATAATGGAATGAAAAACCCTGCCTTATTTCTATAATTTTTATCAATAAATTAATTTCTAGCCTATACATTATCAAATATTAATATATATTCATATGGTGAAATAATATATTAGTCACTAAACCTCATCCAAAGTTCCACTTAATCAATTCAATGATTAGATATCCTTAATTCTCCTCCATGTTTTTCCAAAATTGAAATCCAAACATTTAGAAATAAGGTCAGTAAATTTTTAAAAAACATTATCCTTAATCCCCCCAAAAAATGAATCTTCTCTTAATTTCATATAAAAAATATGTGAATACATTGAAATAATATTCTCCTAAAATATGGTAATGACTTTAATTTCCATAAAACATTAATTAAAACGTACCTGATTTCAGAAATTAACTCTTTACTCATTCCTAAAATAAAATCATATATTATTGAATATATTCAATAAATCCAAAAAAATTAGACCCCATAAATGATAACATAAAACACTTTTTCATCAAATAATTAATTAGTTTGAAGGTAATAAATACTATCTAATTTACATTATCCATATTATTCGCCTATTTATCTAAACTAATCCCTATTTCCTTAACATAATGAACATATTAAGGGTTATCTTTCATTAATATAAACATCACCTTTTCATAAAATCCCCTTTATAGGCCATCATTATTTAATATATCCTTGAAAATTATTAATGAAAAAATATTGTGGAATAATCCACTAATGTTTTATGATTCAAAAAACAAAAAATCTACTTATAAAAATATAATTTTTTGAATCCAAATTCACAATTTCATAAATAATTCCAATTTATTCATACACCATTAACTATAATTCATCAAATTATTCCTTAAAACTTATTTCCTTTCATATTTCATTTGTAGTCTCTTCATTTTAAATAATATAACCATTAATCATACGACCTTGATGATTTTCTTCATGATCTTTACATTTTGGAAATTGATTTTCGTAATTCCTATACTTTAGAAATTTGAAACATTCAACCATCAATAATGTCTTAGAGATAACATTATTCTCATCCATTGAGTTACCTAAAAATTTTATTTTTATCCTCTAATTACATGATTTTTTCCTTATTTTCAAAACTAGAAACATCTTCATATTACACTAATAAATTCACATGGGTTCTTATTTCCACATTCTCAACATATAAAAAAATAGAATCTTATTTCCTCTAGGGTATCCACCACCCAAAATCTCAAAGAGCCATATATTTCACTTTTTTGGTGAGTATGAGGGTTGGTTAAGGTGTATGTTTTTAATCACATATCATGATAAATGATTAGGAATAATTACCATATCGTTCACTCTAGTCCTAAACCCATTTACTTTATCATCGATGCATTATCTATCATAGTAAACATTAATATAATTCCTTATGGTTCTCTCCATTTATGAAAATGAAAAATAATAGTGTGAGTTACAATATTCATAGTGGGAAATGACATAATTAGAAAAATCACTTATAGGTTTTCTAAATCATGATACATTATTTTAAATCTAAGACACCTTATACTTAACATAAGTTATTCAAGATCATTATTTAAATCCTTCGTGATAGTTTCTAAAGAGTTTGTGAATTTATAAGAATAACCCTTGGGAGTTTCAAACGAGGTGTAAAAGAAGGCTCGTTATCATGCACTGGGTGACGATCAAGTCCATCTCAATTGGATATTTTTTGTGTTTTTACCCCTAGGTACATCTATTCCAAATCCATATCCACTTGTAATATCTATATAATGATTTAATTTCTTGAAAACAACTTACTCTATCTGTTAACAAAACTCCTATACATTTTCCTATTCTTTTCCTCATACTAATACTTATACATAGACAGTTCATTAATGGATTTCACTAAATTTTTATCATACTATTTTCCTATTATTAACTATGACATTCCTCAAATACAAAATATAGTGACATTGGCTTCTCATACATCGATATTACATCATTTTAGATGAAAATTCATTACATTACAAAAACAAATGCCTAATTATTCTAATGGTTTTGTGCATTTAGATACTATATACACAATATTCATATTTAGTGAATAATATTTAATGTTTCCACACAAATATATTCGCATTTAGTAACCTTCATATAAATACCCTTCTTAAAACATTTCTTCATAACATAGGGAAAACTAACATAAGATAGTGTGATCTTATACGCATAGTAAGGTTAAAAATGGGAAAACTCATAAACATATCATGACCATAAGTGAATGAGAACATGATCATACATTTTAAAACCATACCATGTATATCAACTATCAAAATCACGATTCATGGCACAAATATTGGTAACCCCTAAGGCATGAATCATAAAAAAATAAAAAAATATGAACCATAAGAGCATAACATTGATATAAGACATGGAATTTTTTCATGCACATAAATATATAAAATTATTTAAATAATATTCAAGTATCACATCCAAAGATATCATAGTAAAATTGTTTCACTCCCCAAACCATCATAGTACTCAATGTTCACTCACAAGACTATTATAGTAGAAAAAATCCCTTACTGAACTGGGTTAACACCCCATTCAAATCATTTTTATCTCATGAGATATAAATACTTACCCAATACAATGGAGGTAGATTCAATTTCCTAAATTCACATATTTAAAATCATATGTATGAGTTCCACAAGGCCAAAATTCATTCATCATATCATAAACCATGAAATAATATGGGATTAATAAACATTTAATAATATCATAACCTATGGAAAATATATAGGTTTTATAATCATTTTATACCAGCATAAACAATGAAAATAAAAGGTATTCATAATCATTTCTATGTGGTGTAACCTATGGAAGAGAAATAGGTTTCATAATCATCATGTCATCAAAAAAAACCTTAAATGGAAAAATAATAATAGTATCCTAGAATCATGTCAACATTAAGGAATAGGTTACACAAACAGATGTCATCATAGATGAAAAATAAATTTGAAAAATCATTTTAAACATTTATTGAAGAAAATAACATTTCATTGAAAGTTATTTTTTAAAACAAAAAATTCATAAAAAAATTGGAAATTGTTTTCAATGAAAATAATAATTGAAATTATAAGGGTTTCTTTAAAAGTCAATTAAAATATTTCTTAAGAAAAATATCCTTTCCACTTTTAAAAAAATTAATCATAAAACATATTCAAAATGATTTTATTTGAATATAACCTTGTAATATTATAAATAATTCTTCAATATAATTGTTTTTCATGAATGTGGATAATTATATTCATTTCATAGATGTCAAAATAATGATTCCTTCCACATTTTCAGTAAAATCCAAATGGGACATGTTTGGAAAATGATAAGAAGATTATTTTAAAAAAAATTATAAAAAGTAAAATATGGGTATTAATGTCTTTAATAAATAATTTTGAAAATATTAAAAACATTTTTTGAAAACATTTTGATAAAACATGGTTTGGGAATAAAGAGGATTTTCAATGTAGGGGAAATAAAAATGATATTTTTTAAAACATTATATTGAACTCTTGAGTGAATAGAGATAGCAAAATAAAGTAGAAACATATAATCCCTAAAAATAACTAATGGAGAATAAAATGAAATATATTCTTGAGAGATATAACATAATATCTCATTATTGGAAGCATAATCATGTGGAATCCTAATATACGATGAAATTGTAACATGAAGCCCTGCCACTTAGGTAACATTGAATCATAAACCCCATGAAAGAATATAATTAAATTAAGCTTATAATATCATCATATTAAAAAAATTGTGATATTACAAGTTAAAATGGGATGTATATAAACCTCATAAAATAAGATACTTTCAAAACATAGCATATGTCTCAAGGAAGCCAAGTTGAGAAAAAAATCTCTTACCTCTTGCGTATCTTTTGAACTGAAAACTCCATGAATGTGAGATCCAAAAATGGATATATAATTTAACAGAAAATTTATAAGAGTAAATATAAAATAAATCTATGTATAGTATATATGTTACATATAAGAAACAAGTGGGTTAATATGGCATGTATCTCACCGATATAAAACTGAGACAAAAAATCCATTACCACTTTAGTAACCTTTAGGATCATAATAATAAATAAATAATAAACTCAAATGAATATTTAAATATCATAAAAATAATTATATTTCTGATATAATATTTCAATGGAGAGGTATATACATCACACAAAATAAATGAGTGGTAAATTTTCATATGTCTCCAAAAAATAAAAGTGAGATGAGAAATCCTTTATTGCTTTGGTAAATTTTGAAATGTACACACCATGAAAGAGAGAGAGAAAATTGAAATATAAATACAAATAATTTTAAGGATAATAATCACAAAATAATTTTTTTTATATACATCACATGAAAAATAGGTGGTGAATATGGAATGTGTCTCACATAAGTAAAAAGTGAGATTGAAATCTCTTACCTTAAGTCTCGACTTCCTTCATAAACATTAGAGATACCATTATAATAAATATAAATTTAATATAAAATTATTATAGATAAACAAATTATATATATCCTACCATATATTATTTACTTATGACCTTTTATTACCCATTTATCAATAAATATTTGTTAAAACCATGTTTCGGGTATTAATTGATTTATTTTTTATGTATGTTTGATTCAATAATTTTTTTGGTCCTTTTATATAGATCATGGTTAAATAATATATATAAATTTAGACATTATATAAATATAATATTTATTATGTATATATTAATTTATCAAAATCCATAAAATGTTGAGACATAAAATGAATTACCTCGTTCAAGGAGACGTAATGCGTGTGTACAAATGATTATTGTTTCCATTCTCTTGATGAAAATAAATAAAGAATGATAAATGATATATTAAAATTCAAGAATAATTTCTATTTCATATATATCTTATATTATTATTTAAACATAGCCTTATTACCTTCCATGTAAATCATACATGACAAATGAATCACATCGCTTTGTGAGGAAGTAGTCTCTCATGCACAAAAACAACGTTAGCATATCCCACACATAATATAAATTAAGAATTTATATGTGATATAATAATTATATAACTTTAAATATATTAAAAATATTATATTTATCCAGTTAATATATAATTATTACCATCCAAGTAAAACAAAAATGAAAAACCCATCACATTGGTTCGTGAGGTGGTATTCTGTCGTACACACGAGGGGAATTATTGTTTTTCAAAGGGTTAGGTTTTTGGAAGATAGATTTGTTATTGTAATTAAAGTAGTATAATAATATCATAAATATCATATATAATAATTAAATCCATCATTATATCCATTTGTGATATTTGGTGTTGGAAAATTAAAAACATTTGTTTGTGAGGCGGTAGTCTTTAATACACACAAACAATGACCACATATCTCATTTGATGGAAGAGAAGATGGATATAGGTCATTACCATAAAATAAAAAATATATATAATATACTTATGTTATAATATCATCATGTTTTAATAATAATTTATTTAGTTTGATAAATATATAAAATAAAGTTCTCAGTAACGGGCATAACCAATTCTTCAGAAAACATCTTTTGGTTTTCTCAAAAAATAATTCATGGGGCCAATTTATGAAAAAACTAGGGATTCTACGATTATATGAGGAAATTAATAATGTTATTTGGGAATTTATTTTCCAAACCAATGGGTTTAGTAAGTGTGAATAAGAGAGGATATGGGGTGGCCTTTTATAAGTGAGATGAGAGAAACACTTGTAATTTTTCAGAAGAAAACGGTTCACCCAAATTTTTCACATGATAAAATGATTAAAATGTACCATTTTAGATACTAGTTGATATAAGTTATAAATATGGATATCTAAGGGGTTTTGTAAAAGTTTTAGGACACTATTAACCCTTATCTTTTTAGTTTATCCCCCCCCCCCAGTAAATTAATTTATACCTTAACTGTGGTAATTGGTTTTACTCTATTTACTATAAATTTTGGTCAAAAAATTATTTTAAAACATTAGATAATATAAATTATTATTATTATAGAAACTATGGAAATGATTTTTTAAAAATCTATTAATATAATTGAAAATTTTTAATTTTAAATTAATCATGCAGTCGTGACGAGAAAGTTGTTTTCCAAACAAAAAATGTTCAAAAGTTTAAAACATTTTTATATCATATTCATTATGAAATTTATTAAAATGATATTAATTTAATTAATATGTATATAATTGAACTAATTTTACCTTTAAACCCGTCATAAAATATATTTTATGTTTTTAATTAATTTAATAGAAATGAAAATTCTAAAAAAAACTGACATGAACTAAATTGGTTAACCTGGTAACCTGAAAACTTAGTAAGCCTTAACATAGAATTATGGCTGTTCATGATCCCCATGGGTCGGTGACTAGAATCTAGCATCATGAAAACTGAAATTGGGAATGATTTTTTCTGTAACCCTGTAGAAGAAAAAGAACAAGGCAGTATGCATATAAAAAGGAACTCCACTAGGTGCAAAGTACCAAAAATGACAAGGCATAATCACACCCTATGTACTGAAACCCAAGTACCAAAAAAAAGAAAAAAATCATGGTAACTAAGTAAAAACTCACTATATCCAAATTTCAAGAGATGGATCCACCTCTAAAAGATCATTTTTGATATCTAAAACCGAGAAGGAGAAAGTCTACAAACACCTGAAGGAAAAGGTAGGATTTGACCCAAATACCAGTAGTATTTATCCAAATATTCAATAACTAAATCCCATGATAGATTAAAAATATTAATTCTTTCACTTTTAAATAAAATAGGTTTGTAATTTCAAGTAAAATTTAAACAATTAATGTTATATAGTTTAAATGATAGAAAATACATTAAGAACAGGCTTTATATTACAAGTGATGGAATATTTCTTAAACAATGGATTGAATATGTTATATAAAACAGTTTATATAAATTAAAAAATTGCATGTAATGAAATTTAACAATATTAGAATATAGTTATATCTCAAATATAAAAAGTTGAGAAACATGGACATCTTCCAAATAGGTATGAATGTTCCGAGCTATAGGACTTCACATTCTCTAAGTGATCATGGAAATATGTGTACACATACATCCTCTAGACACTAGCTAGAGAGGACCCATCACCATTAGCAAAGGGATCTAATCGGCTTCATGTATGTTTTATAATGTTTTATAATCATAGAGTGTGTCCAAATAACTTACAATCTTCTTAAATCATGAATTTTCTATTACACAATCAATGAGGGGAAATTTATTTTAAGACTACATAAAATAAAATTAAATATTTTACTTCTATTTAAATGCCAATATTCCATTTCAAACCAAAATAGGTATGAATCAAAAACATTCCCCATTAATAACATAAAACCATAGGGTTTCTATCAAAAAAAATAATCCATTCGCATAAGTTTGAAATCCATTCAAAACCAATTCCATCATTTCAGAAATTATTTCCATAATGAAATTTAACAATTTAATTAAAATTACTTCCATCCAAATGATTGTTTAAATTTAACAGTTTAAATCAATACATATCTATAAAAACATCCCAATTCAATGGAATTGGGGTGCTTTATAATTTTCTTTCCAAAAACCATTTCAAATCTCCCAATCCACAGGAGTCAGGTTTAACAAAATCCATTGAACGAATGATTGAGCAATTGAATTTAAATTAGTAGTTGAAAAAACCATGAAATACAAGGATAATAAATTTATCTAATCAGGATGGAACCACCTACCTCAAGGTTATCAATGTCATCAGAAATGATAAACCACCATGTGTGGTTCGATACACCTCCTTACAGCCTCATTATTGTATGTGTAGACACACCAACGATCGATGTTTGTATTGGGTTCTTAGAACCAATAATAGTTATTTTATTTCAAAAGGAAATAAAATATCACATGCGATGATACATTCTTTCTCCTAGATAATTTCCAATATATCATTTTAAATATTACATGCGATAATCTAACAAAAAAATTTGATAATTTTATATAAGATTTTCATTTGATAATCTGGTTAGATTATCATTGATAATTCTATGATATTATCATTTTAAAATTATGATTATTATCGTTTGAGAAAACATTTAATTATTACATGATAATTTAGATAATATATTTCACGTGATAATTATCTTATAATTATCCATTTATAATTTTTTTGAAAATTATTTTTTATAATTATTTTTGATAAAATTTGTAATTTTCATTTGATAATTCAAATCAATTATTGTATGAAAATTTTATAAATTATGTCATGATAAAACAAAAAGATTATCCTTTAATAATTTATTTTCAAATATCCATTAAAATTTTGAAAAATCAGATTGAGTAATACCTTACCTCTATCAAAATAAAAATAATATTCTTCTTCTGCTCATTAAGAAAAATTCAATGGTACTGAAAATGAATAATTCTAATCAATTATGAAGAGGTTATAGTAGAGAAAAGATTGAAACCAATAATAAAATAATAATAAAAATAAAATAAAATCACCTTGAACTTCTAAGGGTGGCAGACTAGGTAAGAGGAGATAGTCGATCGATCTGAATATGATAAACCAAGGTTTATCTATCACATGAAAGGTATAACTGGGGTCTCCATAACTTGATTGAATCGTCCAAACAAAATATAAAGTGTTTTAGATATTTCAAGAACCCTAAATTTTTTTTGAAAGAAGAATTAATTTAAAACACCAATTTTAATCCCCATTTTACCAAATAATTGATAATAGAGTCATTAGTTTTAGCACATTAATGATTTGCAAATTTATTTGGGTCAAAATTCTTGAAGAAAGAATGGTTTCGAAACCATATGTGTGATTTAAGAAAGGTTTGTTAGTTTTTGGGGAAGAACATAAATAGTACTAGATTTTTATCAATTAGTACATGTTATTATTTAATATAAATATTAAATAAATTAATGTTAACCAGCGATCAGATGAATCCTCCACTGCATAGAGAAGTTATGCTCTTTCTAAGGTAAACCCCTTGTCCCGGACCCAATGGTGGTCTAATATTTATAATATGACACACCATTTGAGTGATATTAATTATTTAATATTCACGAAATAGATAAAATAAATAATTAAAATAAAAAAGGTTTTTTTTGAGTGAGTCATCCAAACGCCTGATGCCTACAAATGTTATACCTCGCCTAGCGTAAACCCCTCATTCCAAACCCATCGGTGGTCTCGAATTTGTCATATGAGGCGCCATTTTAAAGTTATTGAATTATATTGAATAAAAATTGTGGGATTAATATATTCCCCACCCCCCCCCCCCACCCCCCCCCCCCCGAATGACAAGAAGTCCTTTATTTTTATTTTTTTTGATAACCCCCCTTTCAAGAGATGAGGGGGAACAATAACAAGGCTCATAGGTTAAGTGATTACAATGCCTATAGACTTAAGAGACATTACATGACCTGTAGGTCATAGGGAATTCCACCAGACTATAACTATAAGGAACTTCCACTCCCCAGCCTTTTGTGCTTAATATATTATATTTAATATTTTTATTCAGTCTTCACCAAGACCTTGCGGGCCTCGTAATCTCGCACTAACTTAGTGTCAACCTCCAAAAATATTCAATTGAATGTTCCAAGATTTTAAATCATATTTATGGACCTTAAAAAATGTATCAAAATATTTCATTGATAATTCATATTTAAATTTAAGATATTAATAATTTAACATAAGAGGATTTAGGAATACCAGAAAACAGTAACTGGATGTTACAAAAACCAATAGTTTACACTATTTTTCAAAAACATTATCTTCTCATAAAATTATTAAAACCTCAACCTATGATAATTTTAATAGTATTATTTCAAATATTAATTTATTTTTTCTAATAAATTTCCTAAAAGTAGACAATTTTAATTTTAAAATTAGTGTGCAAATTGCGATAAAACAATTTTTTAGATAAATATTGTTTTGAGTATAAAATTTTATTTATTCTTATATATTTTTAAGAAAACACATAATATGAATGTTAAAATTTTTATTGAATATATATATAATACATAAATTTAATTAAATTAAATCACCAAAAGTTATTTTTTTAATTTATTGTGGTAAAACACCTTTGAGTGCATAAGAATAGTTTTTCATAAAAATATTTTCATTATTTTGAAATAGTTTTCATTTTCATTTGTAATTAATTTGTCACAAAATTACTAATTTTATATAGATGTGTAAAAAATATATTTTTAAAATTATTTTAATCATATTCATATTCATAATTCTAATAGCTGGGTGGAAACTATCATATTAAATAATAATATTTTAATAGTATGTCATGTTTTATTTAAACTCGGTGGTTTGTGTAATGAAAAATATAAAAAGCATTAAATTTATTTGAAAAATATATATATATTTAAAAAATATCAATGTATTAAAAATAGAGATAATTCTCTAAGACTTGTGTCTTCTAAGGAAATTAAGAGAATAAGAAGTCAGTTGATAAAAAATATATAAGTGGATGAAGGGAGAAATAAATTTTTTAACATGTGATGATTGTGGAAAGGAACACCTTGATACATTCTTAAAAGGAAAAAGAGTTTTATTCAAGTGTGTATAAAAATTACATCATACTCATGAAGTTAAGGGTAAGGTAGAATCCATTATAGTACAATTGTTTTAATATAAATAGATGGGGAACTATTCCAACCAATGCCCCAAGCAGCTTGGGAAATTACCAGAGAAGAGGACAAGGGGAGAAGGATAAGATTATGTAATTACTACAACCAGCATGGATGTTCTGAAAAATTTAGTGAAAGGTACACTTATCATTCACTGTAGAATTGATATTTTTTATTTGATTATGGTTTTACCCAAAATTTTATATCTGGAGAATTTTTGAAGGGAATCACATATCCACCTCATTGATTAGATATTGAGTTAGAAGTGAAAAATCAAAATGGTATGATGGATTCATCAAAATTATATAGTTCCTCTCTAATTTATTTATATTCTAATTTTCATCTGGAAAATCATATTATTCTTACTACCGTCAAATTTGATATTATCTTAGGAATTTATTTGTATTCCCTATATAAATCCCACATCAATTTCTGAGAAATGGAAGTCACATTTGATATTCTAAACTAATCTATGATCATCTATTAGTGCAATGATAAATATGAACTTCTGATAGAAATCACCTCCATTATATGGGCCTTGATTCATTTTCAAAAGGGGTGTTAATCTCATGCTGTTGGGGAAAACACAATACTAATGATATACCTTTTTTTTAGAAGTTTATAAATGTACTTCTAAAAGAGTTTCTTTGAGTAACACTAAATCGTGAAGTTGAGAGTTCAATATAACTCATACTTGGTGTTATACCTATTTCACATACTCTATATAGAATATTTCATATTGAGTTTTAGAAATTGAATAAGAAAATCCCAGAGAATCTTGATAAGATATTCAATTGGCCATGTGAATCACCTTGTGGTTCAACTATTTTTTTTTTAAGAAGATATATGGACCAATGAATCTCTTAATATATTATTTATATCTTAATAAGATCACTACCAAGAAAAAATATCATCTACCTTATATTGATTAAATGTTTTATCAACTACATAGAGCATAATAATTTTCTAAGATTGACCATCATTATAGATATTACCAATTGAGGGTTAATAAGGAGGATATATCCAAGAAAGCATTTCGTAAAATATATAAACACTATGAATCTATAGTGATTCAATTTGGTATTATTTTTTCCACTACTATATTTATGGATTTAATTAATAAAGTCTTTATAGATTACCTTGTTCAGTTTATCATAATATTTATATATAATATTTTTATATATTCAAAGTGAAATAAAAATCATGAAGATTACTTGAGGATTGTACTGAAGACCCTAAGGAAGAAAATTTTGTATGAAAAATTTACCAAGTGAGAATTTTGGATACAAAAAGTTTCATTTTTGGGTCACATAATTTCAATAAATGGTATAAATGTGGATCCATTAAATATAGGAGTTATTGAAATATATCCCAAACTAACCATGGTTACTAGGATCCGTAGTTTCCTTGGTTTGGATGTTTATTATCAATGATTTGTGAGTAATTTTTCATGGATTTCCAACACAGTCTGAAAGTTAACATGAAAGGTATCCAAGTTACTTTAGATAGATGAATATGATGATAACATCAAGGAATTGAAGAGAAGGTTAGTCATCAAAATTGTGCTTGCACAACCCTAAAATAGATAATATTTTATAATCTATAGTGATTCATGAAAGAAGGGATTCAGATGCTTAATCATGAAAAATTTTATAATGACATCTTATTCCTTACACTAACTAATGGTCCACGAGAAAAATTACTCAACTTGTGATTTGGAGTTAAATGTGGTAATTTTTTATTAAATATATAGAATAATTGTTTTTAAGGATAATGGTGTGATATATATACTGACCATAAAGAGTATATTTTCATATAGATCATTTTGAATATGTTCTATAGAATATTATTGGAGATTATTTAATTTTATGACTGCTCAATACATTGCCACCCTAGGAAAGTGAATAAGGTTGTATATTATATATGTTGAAAGGATCATGCTAGATTATCTATGATTAGAATCACAATATATTCCACATTCTTGGACATGAAACGGATGGATCATAAAATATGGATGGAAGTGAATAAATTGTATCTTGTTCAAATGATTGTACAACCATCTATCCATGTGAGGATTAAAGAAGCTTTGAATAAAGATGTTGAGCTGTAGAAGAAGAAGAGAAATGTTCCTAAGTCCTTCCGTGATTTTGATGGAATGATAAGTTTTGAGAACCATGTATGTGTCCCCTTTATACCATATTTGAATAATTATCTATTGGATGAATCTCATGGTTATTAATTCTCTATTAATTCTAAAATTATGGAAAGTAATATATATTTGAAATAGTGTTTCTGGTGGGAAAATTGGAAGAGAGATATTTCAAAATATATTTCTCGATACATGGTATGTCATCATGTTAAGGCTGGGATATCGAAATTAAGGGGGATGTTACAATAATAACCAATAGCTAAATGAAAATTAGAAAACATCACTATATATTTTACCATTGCACTCCCCAAAACATCTAATGGAAATAATGTTATATGGGTTATAATTAATATCCTTAAAAATTCATCAAACTTTATTTCCATTATATAAGAATTGTCTCTTGATAATATCAATTAAATTATATTAAGAAAGTGGTAAGGTTGCATGGACTGCCACATTCTATTGTAGGTTATTAGGATATGAGGTTTTCGTCAAAGTTTTATCAAAGTATTCAACGAGCATTGGAAATAGTTTTGTGTTTAATCCCATCTTATCATCTTCATATATATTTTTATACTGATAAAACCATTAAAAGTATATCATGAATGTTAATATATTTATTTATTTATTTCAATGGTGTTTGGGATCAACACATTCATTTTGTGAAATTTTATTATAACAATTTCATTCACTCGAGTATTTTGATGGATCCTTACGAAGCCATTTTTGGGAAGTAGTGAAAAACTCAAATGTGATGGAATAAATTAAGAGAAATCATGTTATAAATAGCTAACCTATTTTTTTAAATTTCTAAAAATTTTATATCTAGTTATCTAAACATAATATAATCTCAAATTCAATAAAAAAAGTTTGTGCTAAAATTTGTCAGAAATATCTATTCTTTAATGTTTCTAACAAGATATTCCTAGGAATATCTCCCTAGAATAGTGTGATGATATTTGGAATAAATTTAAATATAATCCCTCTAAATAATGGTTCCTTAAAATTATTGATCATAATAGGATGGTAGCTTATAAAATGGAATTTCCACTGAATCTATCTCAAGTTCATGATGAGTTCCATATATCTCTCCTGAAAAAGTGCAGACCTAATCATTTTTATGAACTAAACTCAAACTTCATATTGATATATAAAAATATTTATTATAATTAAAAACTAGTGGATATTATATATCAAAGTGAGAATACCCTAAAAACAACTCACAAAGTTATTGTCTTTTGTGAAACCATCAATTCAAGGAAGCTACCTATGAACCTAAGGATGTGATTAGGCATAAGAATCATCATTTTTTTATATCAAAGTAAAAAAACATTGATGTTGAAATTACTTTTAAGGGAGTATAATCTAACACTATGATATTTTATAATATATTTCCATTATTAAGTTTTATTTCTTGGATAGCTTATGTTACATGTAACACTGAGTTTAAACAAATCAGGATTCTATATTAATAATTATTTAATAGTCATCACCTAGACATTGGGTTGGTACATATAAATATGGATAACTAAACTATGAAACATATATGTTTTACACATGAAAAAATAAGTTAATTATTTTTCAATTTATAATAAATGAAAATAGAAATCATTTTAAAAATTAAGGATATGTTTTTATGAAAACCTATTTTTGTGCACTCAATGTGTTTTTATCCAAATAAATTAAATTTATCACTATGGGTGAATTATTTTAATAAAATTTATATAATATATATTCAATAAAAAAAATTATTATATATCTAATAATTTTTCTAGAATGAGAATAGAATATAAATCTAGTTCTATGCATAAATATTATAATTTTATAGAAATGGGTTTCATTGTATTTTGTGCATGATATTAAAGTAAATTTATGCCACTTATAGGTATTGAATTGTATAAAATGTATTCATTATTTTGATTTATGAAGAAAAAAATTTAGTAAATATACCCCTTTTATTTTTTTGAATTGTGAATAGCATCCAGGATAAAATCTTTCACCATGATAAAGGTTAAATTAGGTTAACCTTGGTTAAAATTAAGTGATAAGGTCATACTTTTTCATCCTAATTATTATGGTATAAATTTAGTTCTTCCTTTATCATATTATTCCTAAAATATATGTGTTTAATGGACACTTATCCATAAAAAATACCAATATAATATTTAAATCAAAAAAGTTACAAAATGTCACTCTATTATTTTAAGATATCTATTATGTTTCCAAATTCGGACCAAAGAAAGTAATGAATGAATTTAAATATCAATTTTGTGAATAATAAAATTAAATTCAAGGAGATAATTTATTTAAAAATATTAGTGCTAATATAATTACCTTAAATTATTTTGTGTCACTAATATATTATTTATTCAATTAATAGAAAAATAAAATAAATGATATTAAAAATATTAAATGTGATATAATTTGAGTGATTTATAGTATTCAAAAAAAATTATTAATATGAAAAATTAGGGATTTTTAATGGAATTATATTTAAAAAAAAATTATTTTTGTATTTGAAGTCAAATTAAATGAATAGTGTAAAAATTGACATTAATGGTAATTTATCAAAATAATATATTATTTTATTTTTAAAATAGAATTTAATTATTAAAAAATAAAAAAATTAGTAATATAAGGTCTAAAATTTCATTCTTGTAACGCCCCGTCCCCAGTTACCTAGAGTCGGTGCATTATTAAATAACATTGGCAGGATACAAGGAATTCATGTCCCGAATGACTGATCAGTTTTGGAGCCTTGGAAAAACTAAATACATTCATAAGGTCAACATTATAACTTGAAAATAAAAACAACACTAAATTATTCCATTAGAAACATCCAAGATTCCTCGATTATGCATACAATTCACTTATAAATAACTTATTCACAAACTAGGGAAAATAAAACATAGAAAGGGATGAGCTCAGATGCTCAGTAAGGATAACAATATACCAGAAACTTTCATAAATAAGCATAAACATTTAAGGCAATGTATAACTAAAACGAAAGCCTTCTAAACATGAACATCAACATTATATGGCAAACAAATGAAATAATTCCATTTACTTATTAACATGGATATTCTACTAGTCGAATAATCACATGAAATATCAATAACCACTTTCCTAATGATGCAATGCATAATGCCAAACTATCATAACCCAATAGTCAAGGCCTTGTGCCAAGACTACATATAAGATTTTGTCAAGGCCTTATGCCAAGACACTAGGGCTGTCTCATAAGACCTACCGAGGCATCGGGGATCTATAGCGGGCTCCACCCGTTACTTACTAAGTCCAATGCATTCCTCATATGAACAGGTTTAAACATAACATAAACATTCATATTAAAACTAGTATATTATATTTCAATACTTTATCCATAAACCATGAATGGTATAAAAATAGAACATCCACAGTCAAACATAAATCATTCAATACAATATAGAAGATTGTATTGTAATAGATTAACCTCAACCGATAATAATGAATTATATTGACATAGATGAAAATAATCATCAAAACTATTAGAGAGAAATATACCCCTTTTTCTTGACATCATTTAAAAGTCACACTATTTGTAAAGATTCCATTTAAAATATATTTTTGAATCAAAGTGTCTCATACCACTTTGAAACTTTTAAAATGAATTCTAATTTTAAAACATTAATGTCCATATAAATAAATCCTTAAAACAATTTTAAAAACATGGAAATTAATGAGATGTATTTAGAATAACAAATCTTTAAAACATTTAAAATGATATTTTAGTTAGAGTTACTAACCAAAAAAGGGAAACTTGAATACAAATAATTGAGGTAATAAAAACTTTGTAATATTATGAGAATAAAGTTATTCATGATATACTATTTCAAAGTACATTATATACACCATATAAAAGTGATTTGGTGTATAACAAAAAAGAAGTCTCAATGGAATGTAAATTGAGATGAAATATTTTATAAATACCGTATCCTTAGGTTAAGGATAAATTAACGACATAATTATGTGTGAAAAATATAAACTCAGTCAATATTATTGGATATTTAGGGTAAATCAATCAGAGGAAATTCACACATATTCTTGTAAAAACGACACCGATGAATTGGATATTTAACTCAATAAATATAGATTGAGTTAAAATTACTCTTATCATGTTCATATAGATGAATTGAGAATTTATCAATGGAGTTATTATGTGTATAAAAAGTATATAAAAAAGAAGGGGAGTGGAAATTATGGCAGAAGCAAATGAATAGTGATTACACACATAATCATGGAGTAAAATAATTAATGAAATATGCATAAAGTCGAATGAGTGGAAATTGAAATTTCAAATTCCCTTATAGATTTAGTAACATATGAAACATGCACCCATTAAATAAGTATCATACAATTATGATTTAAATATCCATAAATTAAAATATATTACACAATGAATACAATCATGGGTAGTACACACACCGCATGCAATAAATAAGTGGTGAACAATGGAAATCTCATGGAATTAAAAGTGAGATAAGAAACCCCTTTATTTGTACTTTTTCCTTGGTTGAGGGTAGGTTAACCTCCTTTATAATGGTGAAATAATTGTTATTGAATTATAAAATAATCATATGCATTAATATTATATCATATATGATCTTTTAACATTTATTTGTTAATAATATCTTAGTATTATCGTTGTTTCAGGTGTTAATGGATTCGTTTTCCTTTATATTCTTTGTTATGTGAGTCATATTTGATATGGATGGGATGTATCTTATTCATATCCAGAATTATATCAAGTCTCTAAACATTATTTTTAATCATCAAATTAAATTTAGTCTTGAATGGATACGATGGGGAATGAATCTCATCACCTTCATGGAGACGGTATTCCGTACGTACGCACGAGCGACAATATCATTCATTTGATATTAAAATAATATATAATTTGATGATATATCATATATAAATAATCATTATCATGTTATATTTTATTATTTACATGAATTACACATCATTATTATTCCCATCCAAATAATAATGTATTAAATAACAATTACACCACGACGTGGAGACGGTAATCCGTACATACGCACGTATGGTGACATGTCATTCAAAGGATGGATAGAATATTGAATATGGTTGTACCATATTTATAATAACATCACAGTATATATAATATACTAGAGGTATTATTTTTGAATGGAAATAACAAAGAAAGAAGAAGTGGAAGAAGAAAAGAACTTAAAAGAGGGTGGTGAAATTATTACCTCTTCTTCGGGTTCGTCCTTTTGGCTTGACCCAAAAGGCTCCAGAAGTTGGATTTCTGACCAAATTAGGGCCTCTAGGATGAATTGAGGGAATTTTAGAGGATATTTGGGTAGGGTTTGGTCGAGATAAAAGGATTTTATGGTGTGAATTTGAGAGAAGGGGAAGTTCCCTTTTATAAGAGGGGTAAGGGGCACCTTAGGAAAAACTTAAAATATTATTTAATAATAAAATTATTTTCGGTTTCTAATGTCTCCAAAGTGGATTATTTATAGTATAAGGTGGTTATGGGTCGAACAACACTCAACCAATAGGTTTTAGACAGGTTTGGGTCACTAAATTAACCTTAACTTTTAGATTTATCTCTTAATTAAATAGTTTGACATTTACCATGTCTCTTTGTATTTTTATATTATATGGTTAATAAAAATACTATATACTTCCAAGAAAACAAAAAGTGGTTCATTAATTATAAACCTATCATTATATATGTCCTTTGTCTAAACCATATATTTTTCGGAATTAATATCAATTAATAATATAACATTTGATTTAAAAACTCTTTTATGTCAATTTTTACAATATTTGGTATTTTGTTTTTTCTAAAATCATAACAGCATTATTACTTCAAAAAACATTTATCTATTCAACCCTAATATGTCATATTAACCTAGAAAATTATTGTAATTCAAAAAAGTCTCAAATTACATTTATTTGAATATTTATAATATCAATTATTTTAAAATTCCATTAATTAGGGAATTACTGCATCATCATTGTGTCATTAATAAATTAAATTATTTAATGTCTAAAAAATATAAATAAAATACCATTATGTATGAAATAATTTTTAAATTTCTAATGAATATTTATAGTCGAATTTATCTTATGTGTAACTCTATATTAAAAATGTTTTTGTTATTAAACTTTGATTTTAACTCTTTTAACTCTTCTTTGAATTAAATAATAATAAATGTCCTAATTTAATCCAAGTGAACCAAATAGATTCATATTGTTTTCATAAATTTGTTTTTGGTCGAATTATATTTAAGCCAATAGAATTAGGTCATGTGTTAGTGTAATAATAATATCATTTTTACCCTTAATTACCCTATTTACTTTTAACCGTGGTAAATAAAAGTAAAAAGTTACTCTTCACCAAAAATTATTTTTATCTTATCGAACCACATTTTTCTCCTTGATATTAACCGTGTCTCTTGGATTTTTAAAATTTAAATCATAGAAGCGGTAAAATTAGGTTTTATGTGAATTTACAAATTCTCCTAGCAGGTGGGTAAAAAACGATTAAAAGTTCAATAAAATTTTATATATCTAATATTATTACAAAATGAACCCAATGAATTATATTGAACTTATATGGGTATTATGTATATATTTTGACCTAAAATAAATTTAAGTAAAATAAATAATTAGTTGAATAAAAATTTGGTTTCAACCTATAACTTAGTGTTTTTCAATATTCATCAAAAATTAAAAGTTTTCAGAAACATACAAAAAATTCACCCTAAGACAATTTTGATATTCTGAATTCCAAAATGAAGTCTATTTTCCCAAAATTTAAAACATATAAATTTCATTTATTAGTTTAAAATTAATTGTCGTTGTCAAAACCAAAAAACTTATTTTTATGAAATAATAACTACCTAAAGATTGACATTTGTTTATGTCCAATTTCAAAGTGAAATTACTTCCAATGACCAACATTGGATTAAATGGTAAAAATATAATCTAATTATACACCCAAACCATTCATATGTATAGTTGAACAATATAAATTAATTTGATTAAAAAAGTTGTTTTCAATTAAAATATATTATTTTTCACTATTCAACCAAATTTGAAAGTTATCAAAAAACAACAAAATTTTATTGAAGCTAAATTATTATATACTGATACCAAAGAAGAAGTTTATTTTGTAAATTTGAATATATGAAAGTTTCAATTATTTTATTTAAAAAGTTTTCACCATTAAAAGGCGGTAAAATTGCATTTTTTGAAAAATACTTCTTTTATATGAAAAAATTAATTTGTCCTTAAATTATATCTAAGAAAATCATAATATGGATTCTAATATTATAAAGTTTATATAAAGTTCAAAATTCTGTTAATACTCTTCATACCCCCTTTTGAGGGGCTAGTTTTTGGTAAATCGTTGTGCGCTTGAACTCGATGTTGTGTGCAGTGTAAGTTATTGAATTACTTTAAAGAACTAACGTACTATGAAATCTTGGGGTGTTACAACTCCATTTCCATTTATACATAAATAGTTACCATATATATAAAATTATAACCCTTTAATAGTGACAAATATGTTTCCATGGTTAATTTTGAAATAGGTTAACTAATGGGTTAAATCAAATGATAAGGTTTAAAAACCCATAAAAACTGATCCAAATTTTATTATTTGATGATATTTAAATAATATCCTACACTATTTTTAAATACCTATCCATTTTTATGTTGTTGGATTTAGAATGAATTTATTATAACTTAATCTTTAATGAAATTCAAAAAGTACCCCTCACCTCAATTATAAAAGGATACTCCTCCTTCACTTATTTCTACCACGTTGAACAATCTATATTGACATAACCCTAAAAATTACTCTTATACACATCGTTATCCATGTTATATAAGTTATTTTTATTCCAAAATACTTAATCTAAGACCCTTAATAAGAGATCTAAAGGAAGTCAATCAAATAATAGGTAATCATATTTATCGAATCCTCCATTTTTATTTCTTCTTATAATTATTCATAATGTTCTGTACACATAATAAGATAATTGATCTAGTATCATAAACATAATAATATTTTATTATGATTATGGTATAACCATATTTAATTTCTTCTGTCCTATGAAATACAAAAACATCACACGTGAGTACATCCAACTTATCATATTCACATAGCTGTGTAATTAATTTTTCCTCACCATTACACTAGGATGTTTATAAAGATAGAAATAATGAATATATATGATATTTAGGGAATAAATATTCTTTTTGAATTAAAATATCATATATGCATTCTTACCGTCCAATATGTTCGAAAACAATACTGTCGCTCAAGCGTATGTGTCGACAACCACCTCCACGAAATGATGTGATTCACTTTAAATTTAGACTCAACATGGATGGTAATAATGACTTATTTAAATAATATATATGATTTATATGGTATAATAATGATTCTTCAAATTGTTATTTTTATTTACCATTTTTGATTCTGTCCTTTAAAAAGTGAAAACAGTGTTCATGTGTACATCTGGCCTATTATCTCCCTGAATAGTGTAATTCATTTTTTATCTATAAATTTTATGAATGAACTTGAATATTTATTTTGAAATACCATAAAATCAAAATTTATTTTATTTTATTTTATTAATATTTTATTAAATGTATTAATTCATAAATTAAAATAATCTCTTAATATTTTTTCATATAATTTTTCATTGAAAATAATATTTATATTTTTTTAATTAATTTTGATATAAATTAAGAATACTTAAAATTAATTAAACTTATTATTTATAGTTTTAAAATTTATTATAATATTCTAAATACCTATATAATTTTATTACTTTTTTATTTTAATTCGAATGACAATATTTATATTTATCAAGTGGGTGTTTAATAAAATATTTTAAATAAATAAATTTCTAATAGAAATATACTTCATAAAAACTATATTTAATATAAAAATATAATTACATTGTTTTTATAAATTTTGATTTTCAAAAATATTATATATATATATATATAAAGTTATAATTTTTAGTTTTGAATTATAAACTATGACAATATTATTTTTATAAAATTGTTACTATTATAAATGTTACTTTATAAAACCATGAATTATTAATATATATTATAACTAATTTAATATAATGTTGAAACTAGACTTGTATTATTTCAAAATTATACAATACGAGAATTTTATTTTAAATTTAATTTAATTTGACATATAAAAATAAGAAATGGAATGATAAAATTTTACATAGTATATTTTGTCACTGGATTTAGGATACTAGGGTTTGGGGAAATATAGTTATTATCATAGGAATGGTCTAGATAACATTGGAGATTATATGTTACTGTCTAAGGGGTATAGTATAGGAGTTTATTAGTCCTAGTTTTCTTAATTCTGAAGAAGGAAATTCAGAATTTTAATTATTATAACGAAATAATTATGATGGTGTAATTATTTTTAAGGGGGGAAGAATGTGACATCTCATAAATTATAAACTTATTTTTTTATATAAATATATTATTGAATGGATTAATTGATAAATTAAAATTAAATAACAATATTTTTTTAAAGTATTCTTTGAAAATGATAATTAAAATTATGCGTTTTAATTAATTTGGTTATAAATTAATAATTATTATAATTAATTATACTTATGATTTTTTGTTTCAAATTTTATTTTAATATTCAAAAAAATATTATTCTAGTATTATATTTATTTTAATTTGAATGATAATATTTATTTTTATCAAAAGGGTATTTAATAAGATATTTTAAATTAATAAATTTATAAAAAAAATATACTTCATAAAAAATAATTAATATTCTAATATAAATAAATTGTTTTTATAAATTTATGTTTTCGAAAATATGATATATATTTCTATATAAAGTTATAATTATATGTTTTGAAATATAAATTATAACTAGATTATTTTTATAAAATCATTTTTATTATAAATGTTTTTTTATAAAACCATGAACTATGAATATATATTATAACTAATTTAATAAAAAATTTAGATTATATTTAAATTATTTGAAAATTATACCTTATTAGAAATTTTTAATTAAATTTTATATGTGATATAAATACTAGAAATAGAATGATAAATAAAATTACACAACATGTTTTAGAACTAGCTTTGGGAAACTAGGGTAATGAGATTTACATGTATATAATTAATTTAAATGATAATTATATCATTATTAAAATTCTTGATATTATAGAACGATGGTCGAAGTAAAAGGACCAAAACTACTCTTCCAAAACATATATGAAAAATGAAGTAGTTATCACATAGAACAGTGATTTTAATAAATAATTGCTAATGAATAGGTGATAAAAATATATAAGTAAATAATATATGGTATGATATATATTATTATGGTTCTAGAATAAATTTATAATAAATCTATTTTTATAATATAGGTGGTTTGGACATGTACGAAGGAAATCGAACCTGAGGTAATGGTTTCTCATCTCACTTTTACTTTTGTGAGACATATACCATATTCATCACTAATTTAGTTTATGTTGTTTATATAAATCACCTTTTATATATTATTTCATTAATAACTTTTTCATCATGGTATTTAATGTTTCATTTGATGTTTTTTCTTTCATGGAGATTAAAATTCAAAAGATACCCAAGTGGTAAGGGTTTATTTTACAATCTCTTCATTTTTTTGGATCATATATGTTTACCTCCCCACTAGGAGAATATTTTTATTCCATGTCTATGATTTTTGAAAATATTTTAAAAAATTATTTAAACATTATCCAAATGATTTAATAAAGATATTTTCTCCCATTTTCGACATTTTACAAAAAAAATAAAAGGAATCTTTTTGTTGTTTTCTGAATGAGGTACTTTTTGACAATTTAATAAAAGTGTTAAAGGAATTATTTTTTATCTTATACATCATGAATTTTTTTTTCCAGAATTATAAATAATCCTTTCTATAAAGCTTCATTTATAATTTTACAACTTTATTTTCAATGAAAATGGTTTCCTTCATATTTTAGAAGTCTTTAAATAAGTGATTTGGATGTGAAAAGGGGATTTTCCTCCTGAATATTCCAAAGAAATTTTTAATGTATTTTAATCTATGTCAACATAATTTATTGAATATAATGATTTATTGAGTTTATTATATTATGTTACTATACACCAAATTTTTATTGATGGTTAATGATACATTTTATTGGGGAAAGTATTGATATTCCATATTTTAGTTCTTCCAATATCAATAATTACTGATTTTTATGTAATTTTATTATGTTGTGTTATTTAGTAATATGAGTAATTCATTATAAAAATTAAGTGATGTGTGATGCCAAAAAATTAATATCCCTTAGATGTATTTTTTGGTATCATGAGACAAACTAGTTTTTTTCAGCGACATTCCCATTTATAAAAGATGTCTTTCCTCGAAGCATTGATAATATTTTTAATATGACTTGGAATTATGCCTTAATGATATGTTTCATATGTTTGACATTATGAATACCATAATTATAATCATATTTATTAATGTCCATGTTATTATTTTAATAGTTTTTATATACATAGATACAATTTATCTTATCTGGTTATTTATATAGCATTTTTTTATTATCATTTACTTCTTACAAAAATATTTGTGTCTTATTTATCTTATGTCGTAAACATGCCCTTACTAAGCATCTTATCTAGCACCTTTAATATTTTTATTTTCTCCTGGACATCAGGAAGTGTTTTATGATTAATATTAATGGATATTACAAAGCGTACACTGATGTTCTTGATGAAAATACAATGTTGTAATTTTATTTTTCAAATTTAAATGTGAAATTAAAGTATGTATCTAGTTCACCAATACTAATAAACAATTTGATATTTTGGTATGTTATTTCTTGTAACTTTTTATAGTATAATAAATTAAAAACTAGTTCTGAGATAATAGGGTTTGGGACTTTACATTCATCTCAATTTTTCATCATGTATTTTTGTTACATTAATTGACAACATATATAACTCAAACACAAAGGGGGTTCATCAGGATGCACTTACCCGCCAGAATCAAAATTTCATAATGATTTTCTAATGATCGGTCTCATGAATCCATTATTCCTCTCACATGAGGGTTGTATCACCATATATAACATCCTACTCCCCACTATAGGAGTGTCCTAGTAGTGAGTCCATTATGTCAATTTTTCTAATCACGACAACCCATGCTTCACCCATCATCAATAATGGTAGAAAGACAAAGATGAGATTATTCATCCCTATATTCCATACCAAACTAGAATTTATCACCTATTCAGGGCCCCAATTTTCCCACTCCTTGAGCTCAATCTCTATAGAACATATCACTGAAGCACATGTTCTTATCCTTCTGATCCATGATCACTATCCATTATTCCAACCCCCAGTGATTTCTTCATGGTTCAACTCAAAGTGATTGTGATTCCTCACCCAATACAATCATGATTCCACCTCTTACCATATAGAAATTTAAATTATAACCTCAGGTATCCATATTAATTAGGTTGTAATTTCTTCATCAAAAACAATCATTCTACGACCCTCACATAGTACCTCATCAATTTACCAATCAACATGAACTATGAATATAGCATTTGTTACCTCAATATCACAAGGAAATATATAAGTGTGCACTCTAACATCACTAAAATATAGAAACCCATATTACACTCCCTTGATTCTAAAGGCACCATAGCTAGGATACACACCTCAACATTGACCATGCTACTCATTATGTCATCCCTATCTAACCAGAAAATCCTTGGAACTTCTTTCATGATTATGCACATTAGTTACGTTATGTGAAAACATACATCATCCTCAAACTAGTGTCATTCAAAACATGAGCATATACCCCGGATCTTACCATGTATTGAAACACATCTATAATATTTGGGTCAGGAACACAAATGCACCTTCCCTCAAAATATCCTTGATACCAAAGTATCATCACTCAGTGCACCTAATCTCATGAAAAAAATATAACTGAATTTTTTTCCAAAAATAATATAGATAGTACCGATTTTTCATCAATCCTACAAAAATCACTTAATCATGATATTTATTCCTTAAGTAACTTTACAACTAGGGATAAAAATCCTAATGGTTTCCCACACACAAAAAACTAGGAATAAACTCACAAAGACATTGAGTCATGTCTCAAGGGTAATTGAGCCCTCCCACCTAGCCAAAAGGTCCACTCTCATTGCACAAGATGTTATCCCTGCTAAAAACGCAAATAAAACCACACAATCCAATTTTCCCAGCCACCCACTCATCAGTCTCACACCAAAACATCCATCATGCATCTCAAGCCAAATCATTTACCTACTACGGAACTGATTCTCACGAAGCATCTAGATATGGGACTTCTCCCTCAAGAACCCAAAACACAATGGTCATTAATATATAAATAATAGGATCACACAAAAGGATATTTTTCAAATAAAAACAAACATAATTTTTGGTTAGATACAAAGACAATACAATCTATATGAGACACTATATAGGTTATTACAGGACCTTTAAAAAACAGACCAAGGGTACCCACCCTCTCCAAACATCTTCTCATCAAACTTCTCCCTAGTGGATCAGTTCATATCACATGTGCACACATATACAATAATAAATTACATATAATGATTAGTTCCCCATAACCCATAATGATATTTTTTGGTTAAATAAATTTACCCTCTAAGCTGTATGGGAAAAAACCACATAGTTTGTTACTAGAACTTTAAATAAATGAAACTTTAAAATCATCACCCATAATGGGTTCACTGTAAAGGAATCAAATGTATTCATTAACATAATTGGGTTATAAAAAATCCCCATTACTAAGGTAATGGATCATCTCTATCACCATCGATAATATCCTTATTAGATCCACGTGAACATCTATAAAAACAAAGTATACATATCATGACTTAGAATAATAGAATTCTACATAGATATTATATGGGGAGACACTGTATATCCAGTTTCTTAAAATTTAAATAGATGAACCTCTCATCAATAAAATAAATTACACACTAGAAGGCCCATATATGTCACGTTAATTAAAAATATCAGGAATAATTTATGAATGAGATGCCTATTTCTACAACAAAAATGAGACAAATCCACACTAATTCGCAATCATAGATCCAATCATTTTGTTCCTCACATGAGGATAAATATTGAATGGGAATAATAGTATAAACCAAGACATAAATCTTGACCCCTTGGTAACAGAAACCTCCTACTGGAACATGTGTTCAAGACACACTAGCTCGCTATCCATCACAAGCTCTAACATATTACAATATCTCCTGGATACTACATCCTAAATATAAAATTAAAAGAAAAAATAGTGATCTAATGTCATTTTATAAAACCCTGTCTAGGCTCACTATGAATAGTAAATTAACTGGTTCTTAACATGACCTCAAGTGCACTTCCTCATACATAAGTGGCTACCAACTTATAGTGGGTTTCTATTGTGGTACTGTAAAGAAAATATACCCCCAATATTAGAGTATCCAATAATAGTAAAATAAACAAACATTACACAAATCATAGTATACATATATAATAAATTAATTGAACATGTGATAGAAAGATGGAATGTTGATATTAAGGTATACAAGACTAATATTCTACTCGTCCAATCAGATATACAGAAGGAATAAAACAATAATGACATTTATAAAAGTTTTGGATTCTACTCTAAAATACTTGTTCCCTAAATCTTCCCAAAACTCCAAGTATAGTTTGATATTATACAACTCAATCCCATAATTTTTGGCCTCATACCAAAAAGGACCTAGAAAAAGTGTGGGCTTCTTGGGTACCCAAGAACAATGGTAGCCCGGGAATGTTTTGAGTATATAAATTAGTAGGGAATAACCAATGTGGTCAAGTAATAAACAAGAAATATAATGATATTTACATGTGAGGTTATCTGAATAAATAAATAAATTTCTAAAGTAAACCAAACAAATTAATCTATCATTGATCCTCATGTTTGTGACCTCGATTAACTATAATTAGTTTATCCAATGTCAGAGTGTATCTAAACATGATAATTACTACATGGATAACTCTACCCACAACTTAGGTAAACTATGCTCACACCTTTACTATGATGAGTATCAGACCTCGAGGTATCACCAAGAATCCATCATGCTAAATCCCATAGTAGTACCTGGTTGTCCATCAATTTCAAACCAACATATTATTCCTATTAGGGGAAAGTCCCTATGAATTTTTAAATTTCTAGTCATATATGATTCCTATGGTATATTAATCCAATATTTTGTAAGTATTTCTTTTAAAATAAACTTCAACTATTCAATAGATTTCCATACACTCAAGCTTGAGTCTAAATGAATAGTGATAAAGTAATACTTTATAACCTAGTTGTAAAATAGGAAGGTATGAAATGTTAATATCTTATTATGAAAAAACATGTATAAAGGTTTTCAATAATGAAAATTTATTGACTAGTTTATAATAAATTAATACTCTATTTTTAGTAATCTCATTTTATGCTTAAAAAATATATTTTATTCAAAAATGGGTTTTATTGGATTTTTTAGGAAAAAATATTATAATTAATTTTTAAATTTTTTTAAAAAAATGTTATTAAATTAATATCGCTTTCAAAATATTTATGTAAATATTTTTTACAGTTTAATTTTACTAAAAATATTTATTTTTCAATGAATAGTAAAAATATTAATTTTTTTAAAACATCTCAATTATTTTCAATTAAAAGTTCAATTTGGGTTTAAATTTTATCCTAAAAATATGATAATACTTTAATTATAAATAATATAATTAATTATATATTAATCTTCATTATTATTTATATTGGTATAAGTTCATTTTTTGGAAAATGAAACACATTTTTTCAAAAAAAACTACTGTTAATAGTGCAATTTGTTTTTATCTTACTAAATTAAATTAATTAATATTAATTAATGTTTAAAATTATAATTTAAATATAATATATTAAATCCCATATTTTAGCAATAATTTTATGTTTTCTACAAGGGAATTAGTGGAAGTAAAATCATTTCCATAATTAAAATTCATTTTCTAAAAAAAACCATTATTACGGTTTGTGCACTTATTGAAAATTAAATTATACCATTAATATAATTAAAATATGTTAAAATATATTAAATATTAAAAATAATCATAATTAATATAAATAAATTGGTTCAAATTAATTTTTTTATAGGGAACAGTAAGAATGATAATATTTTGTTACCACGATTAAGGTTAAAATGACTTTACTGGTGGTTCAACAATGATAATTGGGTATTATTTCCCCCCAAAACATTATAATTCATATTTTTTTTAATATATATCAACCTTATATTATCATAAATTAATATTATTGTCTATTTGGATCCACATTCCCATGAAAGTGGCCTTATATCATTGAAATCATTTAAGTATTTCCATGTGTGTCCCTCCCCTCATTTATAAAAGAAGACATATTATCCTCCATTATTCACACCATTAGATACTTATAGATAATAAAATTCCTAATAAAAATTCTTCCTATATTTCTCACCATTATCAAAGTTATTTTTTTCTTCTTTCGAGACAAATCCTTCATGGATTAAGGTTTAAACCAAATAGGGTCTCTCAAAGAATATGTATAGATTTCAACCAATATCATTTAATTTAATTTTTTATTCTAATTAATATAAATAATATATCCATATAAACATTATCAATAAAATATCATATGATTATATGTTATTATGATTATGGAATAATCATTTATCACCTCTTCAACATCAAATTGTAGATTAAAGTATAACTTGTTTGTACATGTGGACTACCGCCTCCACAGAGATACATAAATTATTTTCCATCCCCATATTTCATGGTTATTTATTATTATATATTTAATTTATATATATATCCCCATATTTCATGGTTATTTATTTTTATATATTTAATATATATATATATATATTATTTATTATATAATAATGTTTCTTTAAATTTGAATTAATATTTATCTTTTTCATCCATCAAAAAATGGAAACATTACTTGTGAATACATATAGACTACAGTCTCCATGTGGCGATTTTCATCACCACTTTATATGAATGTTTAAATATATATATATATATATATATCATGAAGATATGTGATATTAATATCATCAAAAACATTATAGAGATTAAATTGGCTTCATCAATTTACAAAAACTATAACTATTGAACCAGAGCATAAATGAAAAACAAAGAGGTTAACACCTGAAATGATGAAGATAATTAAATGTTGTTAAACAATCAGTGATATAATGTTATAAGTAAAATGAGTATGGTATTACAGGTATGATTATGGTTATTATATATAATTAAAATAAATTTTAATTTATTATACAGGAGGTTAAGTAACTTATAATGAAATATGGACTTGAGGTAAGGGTTTAATGTTCCAATATCATTTTTACTTGAAATGTTTAAGCTTAAATATTCGATAAATAAATTATATGATATATCTCTCAAAAATAATTTTTATTTTTATACACTATATTTATTTTTATAAATTATATTTTTTTAATTATATTTTCTTCTCTATATATACTCAAGATACCGAAATAATTAATTTATGGAAAACTAAACTTTTTTTCTCTTTAGTAGGTAATCTTTTCTTCAATGTAAATATTTTCTTTTAAATGTTTTCAAGAATATTTTTACTATTCAAACAACTTTATTTAATGTTATTTTTAACTCTATTTGACTCTATTTAACTGGTTTTGAAAGCAAATCTTCTAATTGTTTTCCAAATATAGTACTTTTAACTTTTTACCAAAAATGTGAAAGGGAATTTTGTTTTAACATACACTACATGACTAGATTTACCCACCATCTTGAATAATATTTTATATAAATATTAATTTATAATTATGCATGTTTATTTTCAAAGAAAATTTGTTCCTTAATATTTTCGGAATTATTAGATTTTAAATATGTGATTTCAAAATAAAAAGGTATTTTCTTCAATAAATTTTATAGTGATATTTTAATGGTATTTTTATAATAAAAACATATTTTGATGCTTCTTATGTTTTATTCGAGATATGATACAATGTTACCAAATTTATTCTTTATCTAGATGGTTTATGATTATGATGATGAAATTTGTATGTAACCTATATCCATCCCATGGATTATAATATAATGATAGGATGGATATTATATGATCATGTGGCAGGCAAAGGTATGGATTTCATTTTTTGATAAGTGGGAGCAGAATCATATATCCCTTCAATAAAATGGCTAAATATGGATATCTCAAGTGATTATAATAATAGTAATGGTGAGTCTAAGTAGTTTAATAAATTAATTTTTCTAATATGATAGTCTTAGGAGTGAATGTTGACTAAGGAAATGTGGGAATGGGGTGTGAACCCAATCCACGAAGACAGTCTTAGTTGTGATCCTTGAAAAGGAAAATGATTTTATAAGATTAGTTTTATTCGAAAAAATTATAATTTATAACTATTTTATGTTCTCATATATTATGATTTATTATTTATGATTCTGCACTCTTATATCTTAAATCTGTTTTTAAAAACATTACGCCATATTTCATGAATAAAGATCATTGACTGATTTAGCATGATTATTATAATTCATGATAATTTTATCATACCCATATACTTATCTTATACTCACTTGAGATCATTTATTGATATCTCTTTTGTTTAAGAATAATAATTATCTAATATCACACTTTCTAATATTTATCTTCTATATATTATGAAGAAGGTTTTTAAAAATGATATATATAAGAGGGTTGTTAGTTATGAAATACATAATGAGAAATCACGTAAATATTTTATATTCTAATTTTTAAGTATAAATTTTTCCAAAAGAATTAAAACTTTGGGATCCTTATATGGATCATACTGTTAGGTAATGGATATTTTTATAACAAGATGAAAAATTTATGTATATAATGTTTGGGGAACAATAGTTGGTATCACGGAAATGTTTATTTATTTTTAGAAAATAGAATGAGGAAACATTATTGAGTTCCCATAAGATATTCCTATGTATAGAATAACAACATAATGTTTTGTAAGGTGGATATTATGTGTTTTTAATATAAATACACCTCTTTATGGATAATACAAGTGGATTTGGTTTTGGAATAACTATTTCTTGAGGTAATAACTACAAAAAATAGTTGGTCTAGTATATCCAAGGAATTATTCTAGAGCATGGTGAATGAGACTTTACAACCCACCTATTTTAAAACTCCTAGGGTATATTCTTGGGTTATTCCACATTTTATTTTTGAAAAATTATAAATGATCTAAATAGATGATCACTAAATATAACCTAGGTTAAATATAAGGTATCTTATATTGAAAATAATATTTCAATATTACATGTCTTATAAATGATTTTCATAATTATATAATTTTACACTATGATTATTAAATCTCATAAGATCTTTTTTTAAGTCAATGGTTTAAACTAAAATGAATCATGTTAACATTGAATGTTACGAGAAATTCATTGATTTTCTTCTTGAGAAACCAAATGTTGTGGAACTTGGAGTACAAAATATTTTTACTATGCTTCTGAAACTTATTCAATCCATAAATAATTTTAATCATAAAAATTAATAAAAGGGGTATCAATATACTATTTAGTTCTTCATAAAGAAATATCCACCTTTATTTAATGGGTTTTTTGATCCCCTAATTGTTGTGAAATGGATTAGTACCACTAAAAAAAATATTTTCCATTCTCTAGTGTTTAGAACATGAAAAGGTTACCTTAGATGTTTATCATTTTGAAGGGGAATCATATTAATAGTGGAATCTAATCAAGAATAGGGTAATTAGAGGAAATTGATTACACAAAGAGGGATGATTTTAATATCTTATTTTTTTAATAAGTAATTTTTTTATATTCTCCATAAAAATATATAGAATTAACTCTTTAAGATTAAGAAAAATGTTGATAAAACCCCTAGTACATATGAGGAAAATATTATAATACTTGTGAGGTAAAATTCAAGTATTATCCTTGAATTGTAAAGTAAGATTTTTTAATTCTTCAATGGATAAAACCATGTCTCTAAAGTGTATTATCCATAATTGACATTAGTGTTAAAAGAAAAATAATTTGGTTCGATATAAAGGTGGAAATTGAGATTAGATTCACTTATCTATATCATGGTTTTAATATGAAAATAAATATAGTATTCAAAAGAAATTATAATAAAAAACATGGAGGGAAGAAGATGAGTTTTCCTTTATTTCGGAAGTTTGGAAAGTAGAAAGGAGAAAAAAAATTAACCGGAATGCGAAATTTTTTATTTTTGGAAAAGAATTACATGAGGAAATTAAATGTTAAAGTAATGGGAAGAAGATATCATAGGATGAAATTGAAAATAAACAACCAAAAAATGAAGCACCTACACTCTTATGTGTCAAATTTAATTATAATAGTAATTATTCTAAACAATGATCAAATAGAAAGGTTAATAAAAATGACTGGTACAATCAACCTCTTAATAACAGAGACAAAGGGAAATATAATGTGATCACAATATTCAATGTTGATAATGATAATAAATTTGTGAATTGTATAATTATTTTTCACTCTATAACTCATAATTCCCTATTTTATTATGGTTCTACCCACTCTTTTATATATAATTAATTTTATAATGTTATTGCAATACCACCTTAATGATTTGATGTAGAAATTTCAGCTAAAAAATTGTATGGTGGTTTCAAATTAATTATATGATTATTGTCGAATTAAAGTTTTTGGGAATATGATCCATATAAAACTTTTTATTCTCCATCTACTTGAATTTGATGTGATTTGGGGCATGTATTGGATTTATTTACATAATTTCCATATAAATTACTAAGGAAAGGAAGTCAGATTGGATATTCAGAACAAATCAATGATTTTTTGTTGGTGAAGGATCAAATTTGAACTTCTGGTGGAAGTTATAACAATTTCATGGGTCTTGATCACATGATTTTTGTGTGTAGCCTTTGACATATTCTTGTGTTTCTATCGTATATATTTTTATGACTATGTTTATAGTACTTTTTAAATTGAAATGAAATTGATATTACATTTTAATTATGTCTATTCTATATGCTATATTTCTATATAGTGCAGTTGAGCATGAATTCTTTTTATTTTTTCCACATGTGATATGTGACACATGTTATGGATGACATTGGATGAAATATGATATGTGACACGTATTCAAGGAAATATTAGATTTGACACATGTTTGAGACTTTCCTCTAATAGGGATGTTCCAGACTTGGGTTAGAATGTACTTACACTATTCCAATTGATGATATGTGTCTCATTTTGGGGTTATTCTTATCGGTGGGATGTGTTATACTTGGTTTAGCATGTTATATTTGATTCATATTTGGGATATCCACTTGAGATGGATGTTCCATACATGGGTTGTCATTCACATTGATTATCCCGACTAGTGTAAGGTGATTCATGTTTAGGGATATTCATCAAGGAGGAAGCATCAATATAGTTACCAATTTTCCATTCAATGTTGCATCAAATTAGGTATGTTTCTCGGGGCATGGTGATGAAGCTAGTAGAGCTAGTACCCAAGGACCTATCATGTTTTTAGTACATGTGTGATATATTGTTTTTATAACTATATCCTATTTATGTTTATGGTATGAACTTGTATATTTTATGCATTGAAGTTAATGGTCAATAGTGGTGTCCTACAAAGACAATTACTCATACACTACTCAGAAATTTCAGAGAACATGTAGACTTTATGGTCATAGACATGATGATGGAAAATAACCCGATATTGGATGGCTAAGTAGAGGAGTATAGATCTAGTAGTGTACTATGAAAATCACTCTAGGAATCCACTGTTAATTATTTTTATTATTTACTACTTATACTCTAGATAGGCTTACCACATTGGGAGCTTCTATTATTTTATGACATATATTAAATTTATTAGTTTCTGTATATACTATGATTATATTTTTTATATTTTTTATATTTTTATTGTCTCTATAACATTATTTTGAGGGAATAGTCTCCCCATAGGGGGATCCATGCAGCAGGACATCTAGAACTCCATCTAGAGTTATGTTCGTTAGGATAAATGAATCTAAAGAAGATTTATAGGAACTAAAGAGAAGGTTAGTTAGTGCACCTATGCTACCCTTAACCAGTAGTGGAGTTGGGTTTTTGATATATTGATGCCTCTAAGAAGGGGTAGGTATGTTTTCTTATTTTAATTGATATGGTGGTAAATTATGCGTCATGATAATAGAAGGTTCATGAAAAAATTTCCCGACTAATGATTTTCTGTTAGCAATATTGCATTTTCATTAAAGATCTAGAGGCGTTATATTTACATATAAAGGTGTAACAAATATAATGACCATAAAGACTTAAATTATATATTCACCTAGAAAGTGTTTAATCTATTCTATAGAATATGATATGATTTTATTAATGATTAATATTGTTCAATACATTACAACCCTATGAAAGTGAATAAGGTGGATGATGCAATGAGTTGAATGTTTCATGTTGTCTAATATATGATTAGGATCAAAACAGATCCATCATTTATGGATTTTCAAATTATTTTCCTTGAGATATAAAAATAAGGGGAGGAATATTATCTTTCTAAGATAAGTGTTTAATAACTTATTCATGGGAAGATAAAAGAGGCGTAGAAGCAAGATGTAACACTATAAAAGAAGGTGGGAAATGTTCATGAGTTCAACCATAATTGTGAAGTAATAATAAGGTTTGGGAACTAAGTATGTGTCTCATAAATACCAGACATAAATAAGGAATTATTGGAAGAATCTAATAGGTAACCATTCTCTATTCATCTTGGAAGTACGAAGATGTATAGATATCTAAAAGAGTATTTCTAGTGGGAAAACATGTGGATAGATATTAAAGAGTATGTATATTAGTACTTGGTATGTAAAATATTTATTATTTTGAAATAATATTCTATGTAAATGTTATAATCATTACCCATACCAAAATGGAAATGGAAAAACGTCACCGTGGATTTCATGTCAAGACTCCCTAAAATATCTAAAGGATATAATGTTATTTGTGTTTTAGTCAATCACATTACAAAGGCAGTACACCATATTTTTATCAAATAAGATTCTTATAATGATCATATTTCAATTATATACATTAATAATTTGGTAAGGTTTCATGTATTACTATATTCTGTTGTATCTGATCAACATAATATGTTTACCTCAAAATACTATAGAAGTATTCAGCAAAATCTGGATACATAGTTGTGTTTTTGTTCAACATATCATCCTTGTAAATATGGATATTATGAGAGGACCATTAAAATTGTGGAGGATATGTTGAGAAAATTTTCTATTTATTTAAACTCTTTTTTGGATCAACACCTAGCTCTTATCAAATTCTCTTATAATATTAGCTTTCACTTGAGAATTCAGATGGCACCTTATGAATCCTTTTATGGAAAGAAGTGAAGAAATATGATATTTTTGGGATGAAATTGCAGAAATAAATATATTGCGACCTAATATATCTAATGAAATGTAATATATTATGAGATATATTCAACAACGTATCATGGAAGTTCATATTAAATATAATATTTATGGTGAAAATTGTTAGTAAGATCAATAATTCAATGATGGTGAGAAAGTATTCCTATGAATTTATTCATAGAATAATGTTAAGAGATTCAAAAAAAATAGATATTTTATCCCTATGTATGTTGGTCCCATTTATACTATTGATCAAGCAGGTTTTGTATCTAATCACTTTCCACTCCCACCAAACCTCTCTTATGTTAATGATGTGTTACATATATCTCTCCTGAGTAAGTAAATACCTAATCCTTCACATATAATAAAATTACAAGTTTTACTATTATAGTATGATAATTTATATAAAGATAAACTCGTCGAAATATTGGATAATAGAGATAAGATTATATGGAATAGGACTACACATCTAATTAGAGTTCTTTGGGGGAATCATAAATTTTTGGAAGCTACATGGGAACTTGACGATGTCATGAAGTAGATATATCCACATATTTGTATCAGTGTGATTGAATTTCATGGTTGATGTTTAATTTAAGGGTTTTATAATGTAAAATACCAATATTTTATATGTGTTTCCTTTGAAATAAACGTGAAACATTTGACAACTTCACTTACACTCAACCTTGGGTATAAATAAACCATAATAAAGAAATACTTTGTAAACTATCCATTGAATTGGATTTTATGAGTTGTAACAACCACATTTAAAAAATATATATTTATATTATTTTAAAAAATTAAAATTTAATGATTAATGAACAAACAAATTACTCAATTTTCTGTCATGTCATTTTATGCTTCAAAAATATGATTATTTCCAAAGTGGGGTTTTATTTCACTATACATACATAGATATTATAACTAATTTTTACCATTTTTAGAACCTTTATTTCGGTAAATTAATATCAATTTTTGAAATAAAACATTCACTATTAGTTTCGGGTGAATTTTTGGAATTTTTCTAAAAAATTATATTTCTATGAATAGCATAATCACATATTTATATAAAAGTATCATTTATTTTTAAGAAAAGGTACCATTATGTTTTTAATTTTATACATAATTAACATGATTATAATTTTATTATAAATATTCAAACTAATTAAACAGAAATATTTATTATACTTGATTTTGGTTTAAGTTCATTTTGGGACTTAAACACGCTTTTCTAAAAACTTCTCTTAAGCACACAATGTGTTTTAATCTTAAAAAATTAAAGTAATCACTATTTATTAATGGTTATAATTAAATTTATTGATTATATATTCAATAATATATTTTAATAATAATTTTATATTTTTTAAAAGGTGAGGATTGGATGTAAAACCTATTTAATGCTTAAAATATATTTTTTATAAAACGGATTTTCGTTATAGTTTATGCACTTATTTAAAATTAAATTATTCCACCTATAGAAATTGAATCTGGTAAAATTGATTCCATATTTTGTATTAGAATAATTAAATTGATTTAATATTTTTAACATAATTTTTTTCATAGTGTATTGTAAAAATAATAAAATTTTGTTATCACAGTTAATGTTAAATCGAGCTTACTAAGAGGTTTGACAAAGTTATAAGGGAAGTATTTCCACTAAAACATTATAATTCTAACCAATTAAAGATATTTAAAATTTATATTATCTTAACTTCAAATACATGTATATTTGGTGACACTTTCTAGTGAATGTGAACTTAAATCATTGAAATCTTTTAATAAATTTTATGTATGTCCCTCCCCTAGATTTTAAAAGGGAACCTCTTATCCACCATTATTTACACCATTTGATCCTTATAGATTAGAAAATAAATTACAATAAACCTTCCTAGATTCCTTATTTTATTCCTAAAACTATTTTTCTTCTCCCATGACTAGTTCTTTCAGGATTAATGTTTAATCCAATGGAGGACTCTCGAACAAGAGGTATAAATCTTAACCAAGCTCTTACAATTTTATTTCATTAATTGGTGTATCCATTTGAAATTTAATAATAGAGTATCATAAATATATTTAGATGTTATTATGATGATTTAATAACCATTAAAACCTACTCTCCATCAATCTATATATGAAATTATAATTTACATGTGTGTGTGGACTACTGCCTCCACATAGCAACGTACGAACTACCATCTTCATGTGGTGGTGTAATTCATGTTTTATCACCACTTAATTTGAATGGTTATAAATATGTATATAATTAATATATATTATATTTATATCATTATTAACATTTTTTGGATTAAGGAACAATGATCATGGAGGAGGGACAATGATTGAAAAACTAGAACATAAATGCAATACAAAGGAGTTAACACCTGAAATGACGATGATAATGAAAAGATATTAATGAAAAAATGATAAGATGTTATAAGAAAAAAAATTTGGTATTATAAGTATTATTATAGTTATAGTATAGAATTATTTTAAATCTTATTTTATTTTATAGGTGGTTAGAGGACTCACAATGGAAGATAGACTTGTTGTAAGGGTTTTATGTTACAATCTCATTTTTATCAGGATTATTTATGCTTAAATTTATGATAATGAAATAATAAGATCTATCTATCCCAAACATTTTTACATTTATTATCCCCTTTTTATTTCTATAAATTACATTTTTTCCTTTTATTTTTAATTCTTTATGTACTTGATTGACTGAAATAATGTCATTAAGGAAAATCAACCTTGTTTTTTCCATCAGTCAGAAATATTTTCTTTCACATAAATATTTTCTTTAAAATTTATTCAAGAATGATTTCAATATAATCCAAAGGATATTTAAATTAATTTTTAATTTTATTTTAATTGATATAATTTTTTTTAAATAAATCTTCTTATCATATTCCAAACATGGTACTATTGAAATTTTACCAAAAATGTGATAAGAAAATTTTTTTTAACATAAAGTGAGAAAAATTATTTCCATGACATCATTAGTTCTATTTTAATTGAGTCCTACATTATAATTTTCCTTATTTTTTTGAATAGGATTTTTTTCGTAATAATATGTAAATTCTTATATTTTTAATAAGTGATTCCAAAATGAAAGGGTATTTTCTAATTAATTGTTTTAGTGATATTTTAATGTTATTTTTTTATGATTTACTGGTGATATGATTCAATGTAACCATATTTAATTTATCTCTATATGGTTTATGATTTTTATGATGAAACTTTTATGAAACATTTATTCATTCCATGGGTTATGATATAATGATAAGATTAGTGATATATGATCTTATGGGACACATGTGTATGTTTTTTATTATGAGATGGGTGGGACCATAATTATATAGAAATATAATGAATTGGGTAAACAAGGTTATCTCATGTGATAATAAAGACTGGAACTGGGAGTAAAACCAATTCAATAAGGGTATTTTTCCCATAATATAGTTTTTGGAATGGACCTTGACTAAATAAATGATGGAATAGACAGTGAACCCAATCCAATATGATAGTCTTGGTAGTGATACATGTCTAAGGAAATTATTTTCTATAATTATGTGTATGCAAAAAACTTATGCCTTATACTTATGTTATGTTCTCATGGATTATGATATTTTATTGATTATTCCACACTCTTATGTATTAAATCTTTTATTTGAAAAAAAATATTATTTTGTGTTTCATGATTAAAGATCATTGACTGGTTTATTATGATTATTATAATTCAAGATCATGTTATCATACCCTTATGATTGTATTATTATCACTCGTGATCATTGATTGATATCTCTCAGGTTTACCCATACTAAGCATCTGATCTCACCCTTTCTTAAGTTTCCCTTTCCTGGGTTATGGAGAAAGGTTTTAATTAGGATATGTATAGTAGGGTTTTAGTTGCTAATAACTTGATGGGAAATGAAGCTAATCTTTTAATACCCATTTATTATGTATCCAAGTTTACAAATTCACTAAACCTTTACCATTATAGCATGGATCATATTGTTATATAAGGAATATTCCAATAATAAGATGAGATATTTATCTATGTAAAGTTTTGGTCTCTATCTGGGAAAACTAGGAACTCGAATGGAATACCCTCAAACATTGTCACACACCTTGGTATCTATATCTCATGACTCATAGTTATATCATATCTATTGGATCCACCTAGTCATATGGGGTATCCTAGTCATCAATCAAGGGGATACAATAGTCACCCTCGGTATGTCCATCCTCTTTGCTTAGGGATATAATTCCACCTGGCACCTCGTACTACTATTATAATCTTGAGGTTGTTATAAATTCATAATGGTATAATGGAATATTCATTAGAATATTGGACACCCTGGGAATTCTTATTAGCATCCTTGTATCAAGGAGTCCAAGGTATATTGGGCATTTGTATATGCATGCAATCACCATATCTAATGTAGGATCCTGAGATCCATGTATAGGTGTCTACAGCTGCATCATAGATGTGAAATTTATTCTTGTTAAAATAGGAATCAACCACTAAAATGTTTTGAAACTAAATATCAAACATTCTAGGCATCACATGGTGTCATACATCTCAACCGGTGATTCCTGAGAATCCTAGGAAATCACAGGTCCAATATATAATTCACATTCATCTTGGGAAATCACAGGCCATGTAGATAATAATTAAAAAAACAAAAGGTTTGGTCAAACTCCCACTCACATCATCATCATCGTATCCCCATGGGGCATAACCATTTGTTCGAGTTCTAGGGTAACACTTGTAACCACTTTTATACATTTCCACACACACCTTATCTGGGTAAACTATTAAATGGGCATCCCCAAGGTTCACTATGATCATTACTAGAGTAGTTTCATTCCACTGGTGATCCTATATCATAACTGGAATTTTGGATCACTCTTGAAGCTTAGAGTACATCCCATCCCATGGCATAATCAGAGTCATAATATAGCCACATAGGCCTCAAGGGTATGCCTCACTGCTGTCAATCTCATGAAATGAATCAAGGCCTATCTCTATGTCTAGGGTCACTCTATGCTAGCCAGCTTACCCAATTAATCTCTAATCATCCAACTATATATACAACAAGGATAAAGACACCTCACGGTTCCTCGCTCCAACAACAAGGGTCGTCCATCTCAAATCACATCACACCCCTTCTTGGAGGTTTCCAAGTGTATGGGTATAATATTTGAATCGGTCATATCCATTGGAATTCAAGGAATCAAGATTATATAAAATGTCCTCAATAGCCTTATAACTATACTCATTCTATCTCAAGCATCATTCATAGGTTAATCAATTTAAATTAAATTACCATTAATGTTAAATTAACCATCAATTTTAAGTTAAACCCTTTAATTTAAATTATTAATGGTGTTTAATTAATTATGAAAAGGATAATATACTTAATAGTTTGTTCACTTAGCTCATGCAGCATAAACAATATTAATTGAATTCATGGGAAAAGTACAAAGGACCACCCACCTCAGTTGATGTTTTTCCAATTATCTCCTCAGCCTAACACCTCTCTGTTTGGCCTCACCCAAGCTTGACTCAACTCAAACAGCCACTACTGATCCTCTTGGTCACCTACATCACAACAAGTTATTACAATTAATTAATTATAACTAATTATAATTTTAAAAAAAAATATTTCAATATAGACATAAAGTCTAAATTCTTAACCTATGTTAGAAGCTCACCCAAACAGCAACAAACCATATGTTGATAGTCTATGTTGTTCCACCAACACAACTCTATAAAAATACCTATCAATTAAAATTGAACAATTAAAAAATTAAATTTAAAATAATTGAAAAAACATAATAGATTTAATTGTGTGACATACCACACTAGTAGAAATAGCATCTTTAACGTCAAAGTAACGATGTCAATTTTCTTTAAACTTACACAAATAGTATGTTCAAGAAGTTTTTGGCATCAATCTTTTGTAAAACCAATGCCAAAAAATTTTAAATATTCTTTTTGGCATCGATTTTACTAAAAACAATGCCAGAAACTTCTATTGAATGATTTATGGTGTCAATTTCCATGTAAACAGATGCCACAAATAAAAAAACATATGCAATCGGTTTTTGTAAATAATTTATGCCATATATATAAAATATATATTTTTGGTGTTGTTTTTTATAAAAACTGATGCTGAAAATAATATTTAACCTATTCGGCATCAGTTTTCATAAAATCTGACACTGAAACTCTTTTAAAAATAATCAAGAATGGGAAACCCTTATTTTTTTGAAACTATGATACATAACTTGCTGCTTCTCCCTCTCAACTTGTGATGACTCTGAGGGAAATTTTTTGATTTCAAATGACCATTAGTGTTAATGTTTTTATATTTTCATGATTTTCCATCACCATTCATGTTTCACTACTCTTATTCCATAATCTATGACATATTTGTTCTTCAAATACCAATTTTTGGTGACATTCAACTTTATTTGGTTTTATTTTTTATTTTTCTTTATTTTTCATTTTTATAATCATTTTGGTTTAGATCTTGCAGTTTTTACTCTTAAATGAGTTTAAAAGTAAAAAATTTGGATTGAGGTTCTATTTGCATTGTTCAACTCTGAATTTTGTAAGTTTTTTTTATTCTGAAGATAAATTATTTATTATTTAATTATGTTCTTTGATTTTCCTCAATTATGATTTACTGTAGTGAGTTTTGATTTCTTTATTATTTTCATTCTTTTATACACATATCAATGGGATAATTATCCTTGAAGTGGTACTTTGATATATAGATTTTTGATAAGGATTATTTATATGGAGTACGATGGTGGACGGAAATTTGATTCCTTATATGCATAAATAGATATGTGAATCATTTAGAGGGTGTCTTGGAATTTGAATTTCAATGTGATATATTAGATTTGAGCATTGATCTTTATCCATAAACTGTGGAATATATTAGATATGGTTATAGTTAAGGAGGAAAATATTAGTACCCTTTGGATGAAATTTTGTGAATGAGGGATACCCAATAGGGGTTATCCAAGACTACTAAGTTCATTAATAGATTAGACTCTTGAATATATTATTTAAGTTACGATATTAGATAATTGGAGGTACTATAGAGTATGCGTTATAGAAAATAAGATGCATTTTGATTCTGTGATGTAGAGAAATTGAAGTAATTTGGTAATGACATTGGTTTTAGAGGGAATTATTAGTAAGATATTGTATCCTTTTTATTTTGGATATGGTTTCAGTGGAATGATGATAATGTATAGAAAATTATAATTTTTGTAAAATTCTCATGTAGTAAGTGATCATGTAGTGGGCCTTTGAACTAGTGAGATGTTGGTATTGATGAAAATTTAAAATAAAGGTTCTTTTAGTTATATGTGAATAACATGTAGTGGGGAATGGTTAGTGGATTCTATGTATGATCCATGACATAATGAAATGAAACTCATGGGATTGTGAGTAAGGTTGTGAGATCATGTGTTATGAGAGTTTACACTTATTGGGTTTGGATGGAATTATGGAGCACATGATGGTTATACATGGGTGTGTGTTTTGAAAAAGAAAATGTTTCTTATTATAAGAGTGTTTTGAATAATGAAGATATTTTTTAATATTGATTCAGATCCATTTTTACAAAATTATGTTAATTTTTTTAAACCAATTGTAAGGTTTTAAAATTACCTTGGGAAGTTAATAATTTAAAAAAATGTGAAATGATTTAAAATGGATTGGTTCTTTCAATGTAACATTCATTTCTAGAAAATGAGTTTTGATTCATATGAAATGTTGTAATTTTAAAACAAAAGAATGAAATTTTTGGAATTTTTCTTTCCTTGATCCATGAAAATATAAAAAAATTATATTTTTTAATATATTTAAATTTTTATATGTTTTAATATAATCATCAATTATATTGTGATATCAGGTATTGAATGGATCGTAATTGGAAACATTTACGAAGAACCACTAGTGAATGTGAAAAAATTGTTGATGAATTCTTGTAATTTCCTAAAATAAATCTTTAAATCATTGATTTTATTTTTTGTCCATGTTTTAAGTGTTTGAATATGAGAAAGTTAAACTCCATAGAAATCAAGGATCGTCTCAATTGTTATGGTTTTAGCCTTAATTGTACAAGTTGGATCTGGCACAGTGAAAGAACTGGAAATTCAATATCCAATTTTGATGAAAATATTCAAAACAAGGTAGATAATCATATTAAATAAATGATTCATTATTTCAGTGTTGAAACCATCAGAAAAATAGCAACCATTGAATGATTTTATGAATATTCTGAGAAACCACTATTCCTAGGTTGCATTAAATATACACTTTTATCGGTACTTTTGAGATTAGTTGACTTAAAAATGGGTGGTGTGATAAAAGATTCTCCAGCTTACTTGATATTTTAAAAGAGCTACTTCTAGAAGACAATGGGCTTCTAGATTCCAATTTTGAGGAAAGAAACTATTATTACCAGTGTGATTGGGGTATAAAAATATACATGTTTTCCCCAATGATTATGTACTGTATAAGAAAGAATATAAATATTTATCAAGTTTTCCTACATGTGGGATGTTACGCTATAAAATATATGGGAAGTTCAACTTAGATTCATTCTCAGGTACTGTCATCTAACATCATGAAAAAACAATTTTTTAGTTTTTAATGATATCTTCCAATATTGTTTGCCTATAATCATGATAATTCAACTGTGACTCATTCTTAGGTACCAGAATCAAAACTCCTACTAATGAAATTTGGTACCTTCCAATAATTTCTCATTTCAAGCATTTATTTTCAAATTCAATTGATGCAAAAAGGTTATGATGTAATTCATATGAGCGCATATCTAATGGTAACTTATGTTACCCTTTCAATTTACTATAGTGGAAGAGTTTTGATAAAAAAAATTGATTATGGAAGTGGAGTTATAAATTTTATAATGGTATTGTGTATTGATGGAATGAATCCATATCAGAGCTTCAGTATCCAACATAGTTCATGGCCTGTTTAGCTAGTAGTTTACAACTTCTACCCACATCAATATATAAATAAAAAAATTTATGATGAGATTGATGATTTCTGGTCCAAAACAACCATAAAATGATATTAATGTGTATCTTTCACCATTGATTGATTATTTGAAACTATTATAGGAGGTAGATGTTAATGTGTTCGATGCATATAAGAAACTGTATTTTCTTTTTCCTGTTATGATAATGATCACTATGAAAGACTTTCCAACATATGGAAACTTATCTAGATATAGTGTTAAGGGACATAAATCATGTCTAATTTATGATGAACATACATCATATTATAATTTTTAGAATGGAATAACGACATTGTACATGGGATATTGAAGGTTTTTTTGAATTGATCATACATATTGTAGATTGAAAAAATAATTTAATGGTTTACAAGAACACAACCTTCCCTACGACCACTTTCTACTGAAGAATATTATGAAATGGTGAAAAATAATTATTCAGCATTTGGAAAGAAAAGAATTTACGGTCTTCAAAGAAATATTTGGATGAAGTAGTCTATTTTTTTGAACTACCTTATTGGATATTTTTAGAGATAAAACATAACATTGATGTTATGCATGTTGAGAAAAACATACATGATAGTTTGATTGAAACATTTTTATACATAAAAGGAAATACAAAATATGGATTTAATGTTAAATTAGACATCACATTAATGAGAATACTTTTTGAGTTAGTTCCCATTGTGAAAGGAAACAAAAAAATATTTACCTTCGGGTTGTAATCCACCCACAATCCATATTTTTATAGTCTTAAATGACACTTTTAAGGATTAGTGTGAACCCCAACAAAATTCCAAGAATAAAACAATCAATGGAATACAAAATCACAATCCACCCACCGAAAAATTCAAATATTTAAAAAACCACCAATATACTAAGTTACCAAAATTCAAATTTCAAAAAGAAAAAAATGTATCATAACCAAAATAATATATGAATAATTTTGTATCATTGAAGCATTGTAAATTAATAGGTATGAAATTTTATTATTTCCATGTATTGATTCAACAACTTCTATTAGTAGTAGTGAATTGTATATTTTTGATAGCTGTCAGAAATACTATCATTAGGTTATGTAATTTTTTCAAATCCATTTGTAGCAAAGTCATTGATCTAGATTTTGTAGATGTGTTGGAGAATGAAGCAACTCTTATTCTTTTTCAACTAGAAATGTATTTTCCACATATAATTTTTGATATAATGGTTCATCTTATGATTCATTTGGTGTGTGAGATAAGAATATGTGGGCCTATTTATTTACAATTGATGTATCCTTTTGAAAGATATATTAAATATTTTGAAGGGATATGTTAAAAATGATTATCTACAAGAGGCCTATATTGTTCCAAAATATGTATCAGAAGTGGTGATGGAGTTATGTACTGATTATTTGTTTGAAGTGAAGTGTATTGGTCTCCCTATATCTTGATATATGATAGGTGATATTGAAGTTAGTGTGATTTAATCCTTAAAGTTAACGTTCATTCCACATGATGAAGTGATGCATTCACATGTATACATTTTGAATAAAATAAATGAGGTTAAATCATATATATCATCACATATTTCTGAATTAATGTTTTGGTATCAGAAAATTAATGAAAAGTGGTTGATGATTGAGAATATGAAGACATTTGTTTCAGGTATTAAAAATAAAATAACAATAGATATATATGAATCAGAATCATTGAAGTGGTTAGCAGGGGGACCATCTCTTAATCTGATCACATGGTCTAGTTTTGATATTAGTGGCTACACATTTTACACAAAAGATCTGGATGACAAGTGTACCATTTAGAATAGTGGTTTGATTGTCTTTGTTGAAGTAGTTCATTTTTCGAGTGCCAATGATAAAAACCCAATTTCTACATCAATGCCAAATTTTGGAGTTCATGAAGACATATGGGAAATTGATTATATTAAATATTGTGTCATTGTGTTTAAGTTTAATTGGGATCATAGTAATAGTGGTGTGAAACATGATGAATATAGGTTTAAACTAGTTTATCTGAAAATATTTAAATTCAACGAGAAACCATTTATCATAGAGACACTTTAAAAGAAGGTATTTTATGTCATTGATCCATCAAATGATTAGTTGTTCTTCATTTTTTATTGAAAAAAGATACCATTTTAGTGATGAGGATGATGATGATTATGTTATTGATTTAAATGAGCCTTATTCATCTATTATGAAACTTTTGGATGATTACAATGAGTATAATATGGACATAGTGCTTGAAGTATGTAATGATCATGATGAAGCAATGTGGGAAAACACTAAATTAGTCTCCTAATTTTTTTGGTAAATATTTATATTTTTTATCTTTTTTTGAAACATAAAAATAAATTTATCTTTTTTACTTACTTATTTTTTTTCTTCCGTATTTCTAAATATTCAGTTTTATAATGATATGTAGGAACCCAAAATTTCATTACACATTATTATAGCATTTTAAGATACAGATAGAGAGGATCATTTTCATAGGAATATTAATTTTTTCATATTATTAAATATTAAATAATATATGTATTTAATGAAAGAAAATTGTTAATTTAAAAAAAATTGTAGGAAGACTTATGCATCCTTGGCGGAGGAGACTTCTCTTGTTACTATAGATAAATCAAGTTCTGAATTCATAAATGTGGTATTACATGTTTACTAAAACTTTCACTTGCTCATGATAACGAGAGATAACATAATTATTTTGATGATAATAATAATAATGAAACTGGCCCAAATGCAGTTAAGATTATCATTTATATATCAATGCAGAGTTGTTGCAGGATTTTTATTTTATATCTTGATTGGATTTTTGTGGAAGTGATGAAAAAATAGTAGATTTTGGAGGCCATGTCGGTAAAATATCTTAATTGGGTTTTTTATCTCATTTTTTGAATATTAAATATTTTAAATGGAATATTTAATTAATTCAATTATATATTATATTCAATTTTGAGGAAACAAAAGAAATTAAGAAAATACATCTCTCTTTAGTAGTTATTCGATGGAGATATTGTAAAATAAAACTAACAAAAATTATGCTTTTGGAAAGAGTAGGTTTGAAAACTCATGCATTAGGAATTAGTTTATAGATTAAGATAGATGGAAGTGATTTGATGAAAATCATCATGGAGAAAAATATCATGTATGATAATTATTTTATATTGTAAAATTTATTATATATTTATCTAATTACCTAGAAGTTTATTTTTATAAAACAAGCCTCCATGAGATCTCATCAAGTGATCCAGATGAGAAATGTATACCCCCATAAATTATCACATGGAGGGTATCCATATTTGGAGTCGAAAATGATTGAAGAAAATTTTGAAGAATTAAGAGCTTGATCTAGTAGTGGTTCAAAAGAGGTTTAGTTTAGTCCTCCATATCCACCCACTCACCATGAAAAATAGAAATGAACAAGAATAATAAACAATGAATATTATCTTACAGAGGAATCTAAGAAAGTATATGATAAAGTTGTAAGTAAATATTTTTTATTTTTTATCAATTTTAATATTTTATAAATTATTAATTATAATATAGACTTTTCATTTTTCATTTTAGGATGAAATTTTGGAGAAATAGACATAGGGATCCTTCATCCCCGAAGGTAGGATGGACATCCTAGCCACTACTCTGGGAATGACAGAACACCCTGGTAGTGTTAGAGGACATCATGCGAGTGTTCGTATTCAAAAAGTTTTTTGACAAAGTAAGAAATCAAGTGACCCGAAAATAAAATCCATAAAAGTTGAGATGAAAGATATAAAATTTTCTATTGGTGATAAAATTCAAGCAGTAGTGCAAAAGGATTTTTTAGAACACATGGAATGACAGTCACAGTCTGTGCAGACTTTGTGGATATATTATTTATTTTTCCTCAATTTTTCTATTTTATAAATTATAAAGACAAATATAACTTTTTCATTTCTCATCCTTCCAAGCCTTCCCAGCTAGAAAACCCACCCTATCTACCTACTTTGATCCTCTACCTCCTCACTCAAAACAAATTGTATATTATTTATTTGTCATCAATTTTTCTATTTTATAAATTTTAAACACTAACATAAATTTTTCATTTTTCATCCTTCCCCAACTGCTCAATCGGACTACCCTACCCCATCTGCCTACTTTGATCCTCCACCTCCTCACTCGTACCAAATAGTATTTTATTTAATTTTCAAAATTTTCCAATTTTATAAATTATAAAACCTAATATAATTGATTCATTTTTCATCCATCCAAACCTGCTCACCCTGACTACCCTACCCCATCTGCCTACTTTGATCCTCCACCTCCTCGCTCGGACCAAACCGTATACTATGAGTTGTTTGCTGGAGATACTCATATACATATTGTTGCATTAGGATTTGTGATTTTTTTTTGGGGGGGGGGGGTTATGGGCATCACTATACTATGTATATGGGTCAGGTTAGAGTTTCAATACTTGATATTATTGATCCTAATGCTCTAAATCCATTTACTACTAAGAAAATCACCAGAGTTAGTGATTTTTTGGGTCATTTTTTACTTTCTATAGCTAGTCTTCTTCATTAGTTTTCATATGAGGTATGTGTTTTATTAAATATTAATTAAAAATTATTCAAAATTACTAATAATTTTTTATAACATTTAACTTATATAGGATTATCAAAAAGTAAAACAAACTGCACAAATGAAACAAAATGATCATGAACAATCGACTATAGATACTTATGATATTTATTATGGGATATGATGATAATCTCAGTATTCTTATTAATTTAATTATATCTATAATTTTTAGATGACGTTCAATATATGAAAATAAGAATATCCCTTGAGATTACTCAAATAAGATATTATCCATCTAGTTGATATTAAGATCTCATCCTAAATGTGGTGTAGTTATTTTTCTTGTATGTAAATTGACATTTGAATTTTTATTTCATTAATAATAGATGGTTTAAAATTTACTAACTATATTATATTTTTAAATTAGTTATATATACACTCTTATTATATAAAATGAGTTAATTGGAATTTAAGGCTTTATAGGTCTAGAATTCCTTTCCATGGAAGTGAAACATGTGAAGAATCCTGATAGAGTTTCAAATATATGGGAGAGATTGTCACATATGGAGAATGACTGTTGGTTTTTTCCATTTATTTATAAGTTAGAATAGAAATATAATTTTGAACTAATTATTGTTATAATGTCATTAATTGTGAAAAAAGTTTATTGTAGGTGGAATTTGAGGTTAGGAATATTTTTTCCAAGTGAATGCAGCTTATATTCATTTTTCTCTTTAGTAGGGAATGTTCGTAAAAGATTTTCAACCTTATTAGACAAGTAAGTTTATATTTTTTTTAAAGCTCATTATGTTTAATTATCATCATTTAGACATGTATTATTAGTTAATATATATGAAAATGAAGTTTATGGAAAATATTTATCAAAGAAAACATGTCGATAAAGAAACCAAATGCAATCCATTATATAGAAGTGAAGGTAATTAGTTTTTGTATTAGATTTTATTCTGATTTCTTGATATATATTGGTTTTTATTATCAATTTAATATATTATAACTGTAGTTCCATCATCAAAAAGGACACATTGAATACGGTTATTATATTATATGATTCATGTATGAGATAATCACAATTAGGAGAACTACTGAATTTGATATGGTTAGTTATATTAATTTTTTTAAATTTTGTACCAAATTAATCTATTTTTTAATCTTATATCATTCAATGTTATTATAGGCATTCAATGATAACTATTATTATTCCCAAAATGAACTTACACATATTTAATATATTTTTTTAACTATTTTTTATTTCTAATTAGGATTTGATGTATGTATATTCTAATGTTTATGAATAATATTACATATGGGTTCAAAAAACTAACACTTTTGATATAATAGTTGTTTGAACATACTGATAATAAAATTATTCCTTCAACAATAACAAAAAATGATCATATTGTGAATTCTAGGGATGTGTATTTTAATTCTACTTTATAACACAAATGCGTAGATAATTTTTTGATTAACATGATAAAAGAATGTATGTTATACATTTTTAGTCCATGATAAATAATGTTTGAATATTGTATATTTTTTTTTTATTAAAGGGGTTTTGATTAATTTGGAATGGTTATATTCTGAAATTTTTAAAAAAATAACTTTCAACGTCTGTTTTTAAAAAAAACTAGCACAAAAAATTTTATGAAAAAATCTGGTTTTGTCATCAGTTCTTTAAAAAAATGATGGAGAAACAGATCTGGAGAGGGTTTTTGGTGTCAATTTTATACAATGTGATGTTGAAAACCCTCTTGTGCTCAATATTATTAATTGGTTGTTATAAAATCTGACGCCAAAAACCTTAACCAATATCATTTTTAGCATCATTTTTTCCAAAACTGATGTCAAAAAAGAAAACTTTTTACTTCACCTTTATAAATATCGGTTAAAAACCGGCATCGAAAATAAAAAAAATGATGTTAAATCCTATTTTTTCTCTAGTTCCATAAATGAATCACCATGACACTACTTGAAAACATCATCTTAGAACACCATCATCATTAGAAAAATTAAAACCCATTTATTCTTGATTTATTCCACCACACTCTGGTCGAATCAGCATCAAATACCTAGTCCAAGGAATGAAAAAATAGGATAAAAGAAATAGAGGTAGTGTTGAAAACACATTAATCTGGTAATTTCATCATAACACTAGAACGAATCCACTAAAAACACACCTAGGTCAAGGGGTTGAGGGGAAGGTGTGGGGCTTGACCCCTAGTTTGTGTATGAAAGTATGGGGAAAGAAGAGTGCTTTCCCCTTCATAAAATTCAGGGGGTAATTTCATGATACCATCTTTAAATCCGACTATATTTATACTACAAGTCCCTTATCTAGACAATGGCCACCTATAAATTAAAGGTTCCACTACCCAAGACTCTAGATATCCATTTGTTGTAGACTACAATATTGGCTAGCCTAGCCTCCTCAAATGCTTTCCCTCTACTCTCATGAGCCCTAAAACCACCGTTTGATCTCCATTCCATGTCCAAAAAGACACTCTTGAGATTTTAAAACTATAGAAATTTAATTCTGATGTTCATTTAAAAATACATACACCACACTAATTCAAAGATAAAATTCACTTTAACATTCCAAACTCATACATACACATAGGGTATTGCACAAAAACTCATGTGGGGTCGATGTAGAAGACAACACAAGCTCATGATTAAACAAAATAGATTGATTGAATCAGATGTTGTTGATATATGCATAGTTTTTAAGGCAAGGGGAACAGTTTTTATGTAGCATGATCCCACATCAGAGATAACTACAGCCTTCCTCCGCATAATAATTAACTTCACTCCATTCACCTCTAGATGTGAGTAATTAGGTCTTCTTTGGAACACACAGACACATGCTACTTGTTTTATTGTCACCCTGAAACATGGACCTCAGTTGGTTCTCTTATGTTTGTCATGTCTATTTCATGCCTACCCCATGTGCAAGCTATGCCTGGGATATCTAGGTTCTCAAGTTTGCTATGAATACCCAAATTTTTATTAATTACTCATCAAATAATTAGAAAAATCTATGTCGAATATTCCATATGATGATTCTAAATATATAATTTAAAAAAAACTCTCAATATCTTTCACAATTAATTATCCTCTAAATCTCAATCAATTATCATGATAAATATTTATTTTTAGTCTCCCCATTATAACTTATCATATATGAACTTAAATAAATTCCATTTTAATCAATGAATTTAATCAGATTAGTCAAATTTTATTCCAATTCACTAAAATACCTTTCACATTCTCCATATTAAATAAAAATGAACTATCTTCATATTTTCATCACTATCTGTCTTAGACATTAAGACAATCTCTATAGTCATTATAATTATACACACAATGGATTTTATTCTAAATAATTATTAACAAAAAAATATAAATTCATCTTTAAAAAATGACTTGGTGTTTTAAAATAAATCACATGTCATTCACCCAGTATATGATTACACCACATGCCCCTCAACAAAGTAGAAAAGTACATCACATGTAACATCAATTTATGGCCATAAATTTGTTTATTCTATATAAATCAAGGTTATAGATGTCATATGATAGGAAAATCTAATCCTATATGATCTCCATCTGACGAAAATATCAAAAACACACCTAACGGACTTCTAATCAGCTAATCCTTAGGTATTGTATGAGAAAGGTATCAAAGTATAAAGGATATCTTGATAGGTATATCATAAACATTAGGTAGTGGGACCCTAAATATGAACAATTGAAATCTATTATACAAAAGAAATTATGTATGACACTCTATGTTGTATACTTCATGGGTCGTCTATTTCAAAACAAAAACTCATTTTTTCCATCATTAGCGTATTTCATATCTTTATAAAATAATCATAGTCATAATAACCTAAACATATTTTCATAACATATTATATTCCATGATAAACATTGGTTTGGTTTAACTCAGATTATTACTTTGAGAGTAAAATTATCATTATGAAATATATATTTGTGTGTGTATATATATATGCAGCCAATGTGATGGAATTATAAAGTGTAGATTTCATTTTGTATAATAAATTTTATATTCTTAAATTGTTTTATTAATACATAATAAATCTATACATATGTTCCTGTATATAATATCCTATATGATAGACTTCTAGGTTAGCCTTATGTTTATAGTATTTTCTATTTTTTTTAATTAATTACATCTATATGTAATTCCCGCTACAATCCTAAGTGATAGTTTGATAAATCCCTCCCACAAAAATCATAGTGAGTGAAATCTATAAAGTAATAAAGTTTGAATAATGAGGATATTTGGGAATAATATTCCTGATTTTAAACTCCATAAACATAATCAAACTCCTTCACTTCATAACATCTAATTTTATGAAGTTAATAACATTTTTCTACTTAGAACTCCTTCCATTTGAATCATCATCATTCATGAAATTATTTTTATCAAAAGTCTACCTTGAAATATATTTTAAACTAATGTCACATTTACATTTTATTTTAACAAACATTTCTAAGCTCGTGTAAGATAATAAGTAAAATTCACTATGTTGTAGTAACTAGGTGTAAATTCTATATTGTTTATTTAATAGAATATCCTAAAACTCTTCTAGGATAATTTTTTAAAAAACACTTTCACCTTTGAATGGTGTGATATTTTACATGTTAAATTTGAACTTCTCAAGTCCAAACAAACTCCCACTAGACTCATAGAAACTATATTCTTTTTATAATGTCATGATAAGATATAAAAACTCCTTTATGTTTATAAAATAACACTAGTTTTCTTTAGTTTTAATTTTTAACAAATAGACTATTATTTCTATATCATAAGTTATCCAATGTGGTTGGAATATTAATTAAAACTAGTTTTTTATCAAATATTACACTACTAGTATAGGATTCTTATTCCTTCGTATTCTTAGAAAAAATCTTTAACATGGAAAAAATTTCCTCTATCTTAGTCTACGTTTCAAAATGTTATTGAGATGGATGAATCATAAACCATGTATAACAAAAATATCCATCTCATTCATTCAAACATGGATTATTTAAAAGCTCAAAAAAGAGGTCAAACAAGAGAAAAAAGACACATATTTTATTCAACATTTTTTCAAAAATGAAGCAATTATATCACCCAAGACCTAAATGTGGTAACTCTTTACTCCCTTACTTAAAATAAAACTCTAATCTCTCATCTTCAACTCTTTCTTCATTTATAAACTCTTTTATATTTACAACACTTGTAAAACATACCATTAGTATCATATACAATTTGAAATAAAAAAAATTGAATTATATAACATTGTTACTTGAGGTGGACTATCCATATAGCTTCGTATAATCCTTTAGGTATTCCAAAACTCCTCATCCAATGTACACTTTTTCCAAGATGAGAACATTTTCCTTCCTTTTCATTAGTTTAGTTTATGTTTTCTTCTCTTCGTGACTTATTTTTTCCTCACTTTGGAAATTTTTTATCCTTATACTTCTACACCATCATGATGGAATAGGTTCCCAAACAACCCATGTCCTACTCGTCTATCATATTAAGAAGATCATGTGAACATCTATTGAAGTCATTCCTATTATAATTTACAATAAATTATCAGAAACATTTAGAAAATAATTGTAGAATTAATTTTGTGGAAATATTGATCCTAAGAGGTAAACCCAACCTCTCCAAGTCATTTATTTAACCAATCATATTGAGAAAAAGATTTAATATTGATGTTCCTTCCACTATTTTACACTAAACAGAAACATTGATACATCATACATTTTATGCTTGTCTTGTTCATGATATATCCTTTTCATGTATTCTATAATGTTATAAGAATCCATGGTATCATATTGATTTTAAAACATTTCATCAATGATCACAAGAAATAGAAAATATAATTCTAGTGAAATATTTATATAATCATAGGTATTTAAAACTTTCAATTGAATGGATTCACCAATTTTTTTCTTAAGAGGGGGTCCCTCTGACACTTAAAATTTTTACTCTTACTTGAAAACTGTACTCAAATTTCAATACCAGTCAAAAAAATTACTACTATTTAGTTTTCACTTATCCAATATTGATCTTGGGATTAACCATGAAGATAAAGGTGCCATTATCTGTAGAAATGTTTTTGTAATATGAGTGTCATGTTTTTTTATTCATTTAATAAGGAATTTTATTAAAATTACTCCCACTTAAAATGATAAACTCATACATAAAATACATTAAGTGATAGAATATCCATATTTCACTAAGAAATGATTTTGTTACAGAGTTCCTCTCACTAGTTATTTATTTAGGTTGGGAATTATTTCAATCATATCATATCTAAATCTAGGATGGTTGAGTAGAGAACTCTTTAACAGATCCATAATATAAACAATACCCAATATCATTATTCTAGTATCCATCTTAAGGGTTTACCAGTTAAGTGTTACCCAAAGATCATAGTAGGATTTGGTTACCAAACTCTTAGGTTTATCTATTTTTATCATTCCCTATATAGGATAATCCTTGTGCACCCTTATATAGAAAAACCTATATAACTAAATGATCAAGGTCCAGAAATTTTCTTTCCTTGTAAAGAACCTAATACTTAGTATATAAGGGGTTTTATTTTAATGTTTGATCATTTAAATATATTTCATATTCATATTAAATTAATAACCATTGAATCACATGTTATATTCATTGTGTCATGTTTTATTTATTTATACATTCTTCTAAAGATTTAGTTTTGGAATCATTATTTCATCCACCAAATTAATATATTGACATCATATTATATAACTCTTTACACAACCCACAACCTATGTTACTCACCCAAAAAAAGAATACAAACATATGAATTCAAATCCAAATGCATCATATGCATAAGGTGTGGTAAATTTTCATATATATGTTTCTAATTGAATAAAATTGAGAATATCAACATGAATAAAACTAGAGCCACAGTTAGTCAAACCCCACTATTCTAGAAAAGGGAATGAGATTCCATGCCAGTGGGAATTTAGTCGTATATTCCCTCTACCTAAGGATACTTTACACAAGATAAAATCTAATTCATCCTATCACTAACACCTATTATGTACAAATTATATTTGACAACTAAATTCAAGATGATAACTTTAATTAAAAATTGAGGTCAATGTTGATTAAAACTAAATCTTATGTTGTCAGACTATAGAATGATAGTTTTATAAGATGTAACTCATCACATAAATTCAATCATAAATAATATTAATATTTCATAAAAATTTATAAGCATGAATTTTTAAAATAAGTTAAACAAATAAATAAACAATTTATTTATTTTTCAAACAAGTAAAAAATATTTATGAATATTTCAAAAATAAAAAATTATAAACACTTTATAATTTACTATGGACATTTTATAATTAGAAAAATATAAAGTATTTATATTTATTCTTAATAATAACTCCTTTATATTACTCATTATGTGGAATATTACATTAATATATGATATTTCATGAAATATAAACAATTTATATTTTAATTTATATTATGTAAACATTTTACAAACTCTAAATATCATATATTAATTTTATTTAAAGGCTCATATATGGCATCAAAATAACCATGATCGAATCTGGGAGGGGATGAATTTCTAGGGTACTATAGAAATACTATAGCAAGTTACTGTAGTAGTACTGTAGCAGCTGTGAAACTGTAGTAGCTGTGGAATTGTAGTATAAGAGGAACTATAGAATGAACTGTAGCGGTGGTGATACTGTATCATGTACTATAGTAGCCTGGGTACTATAGTAGTACTATTCACTAAAGGGCCCTTTAGTCCAAAAATTGGGCTTTCAAGCCTTGTATTCATACTACTTGGTCTTGGGCCTTTAGGGTGTGTAATGGGTCTCCCTCTACCTAGTTAGAAAGTGTCCTTTTATTTAAATAATAAATGAGGCTTCGGCCCCATCATTTTAGAAAATATTTTTTAAACCTTCGATCATATCATCTATCAAAAATACATTGATGATGTACTAATAATTTACAAAAAAGTGCCTCTAAATTTGAACAATTCAAATTAGACATTAAGAAAAATTCATAATTTAAATATATACACTTTATATTTTTCCATATTTAGTGATTTATAAAATCATTAAACATTACACTAATAATTTCCTTATTGAAAATCTAAATCTAAATTATAATTCATTCCATATATGTTTAAAAATGTATATTTAATATTAATACTTAATATTATGTAATATTTATAAATAAATGTTTCACATAAATTTAATTAATTAATTATAAAAACTTTATAATTAATTGAATTATAAACTTATTATAAACTAATAAATATTCTATGATGCCTTTTATTATAATTTTTAAAAATATTTAAATTATATAAATCAATTCACAATTGAAAATAAAGAATAAATTCTCAATGAATTATATTTAATTATTTTTATTAAATCATAAGATATGACTTATAAGTCATGGCCCATAGATTTTTTATAAACTATCAATTGTACTAACTGACAGATAGTCTAATAATAAAATACAATAAGTAGTTTTATTTTACGATACATATAGATATCTTAAAATCAATATAAATCTCAATTTTGGAAACCCATGGAACCACTATAATAGGATATGATATATTGATTTTGTATGCTACAACCAAAAAAACCAAGGGTTTTATACTGAATCGTAGATTATGATATCTCATATTGTAATCTTTGATTCAATATGATAGAAAAAATTTTGAATTTTATTTTCTGATAGGAAAAACAATAGTCATTACAACTTTGAAAAACTTAATTTCTCAATTAATTTCATGAACAAAAATGAATGGAAGGGATTAAATACCACTAAAAAGTTTTTAACCATAGAATAAAAAATAATCAAAGAAAAAAAGTGATAAAGAAACCTTTAAACCAACATTACCATGCTATTAAAATGGAAACCAAACATAACATGTCTAAGGAAATGGTGGGAGGAGTTGAGATTCTGAAGATAAGAGTTTCAACTAGGGTATTTCAGGATAATTTTACACACACTACACAAGGTTTGTCCTCTAATATTTATAAAATAGGGAACCCCCCCCCCCACCCCAATTTACGTATTTAATCATACATTTCATAAAAGTAAGAGTAAATCTATCAATTACATTCCATTTATCCTATGACCATTAACTTTCTGATGACTTTAATGATATATAATTTATAGTAGAGTTTCGAATAGCTGAATATGTCATAGAAGATCCAAATGAAATGAATTGAACCATTAAACATATTATGATTCAACTATGTTCGACATATCCATACAGCCTTCATATGATATCTTCATATAATAAGATACAATATGCCCCAAAGTTTAGATTTATGACTTTTTTCATACAGTGTCATATACTCAATGACACACCAAATCAAAAAAATTATATCAATGGTTTAGGGTGTATTCATTTCAAGTAATTCATTCGTTGGAGTAAAATTTATTATTTTTTAGGTACAAAAATAACCTTGTCTTTGGCAATCCCATCCTCACACCCCCATAGTAATCGCCTCAGTGTAAAATCCTACATGCACTATTTTAATCATGGAAACCCACCCCCATTAAGACCACCATCATCATTTCACTATCACTGTGCTCTACTATTATAAGGGCATAGATCCAACTGTCCCTTCTTTTGTGATTTTTGGGTGTTAAAGGTGTTCATAAAGGGTTCCCAATAAATTTGGATGGTAAATGGGGAAAATGGTAGTGTCGATGTTATTTTTTTTCAAGATTGAAAGATGGATTTCTAGGTTTCACCATAGGGTAGGTTACTATAGTTAGGAGCTGATAGATACACCCTAGTTTCTCAAGGATCCACTACCAAATCTGATATGGCTTTGAAGTACTATACTAATTGTGTCATAGTGTCTTGAGAGGATGGTTCCAGAAGTAAGTTACTTTAGGGGGTAACTGCGTCGTGGTAGTTGCATGCATTATAGGCCTTTCCCAACTGGTCAAGAAGTACATCGTGGATTGGCGAGGCAATGTCATAACATTTTTGGTCTATTCATCCAATTGATGGAAGAGATTGTGTTATGGGGATTTGGATACAATGCAGCATCCCTATTATAGAATGGGGTTATGTAGTGTAGTGGTAGTTTTCACAGTATCCCCCCCCCCAACTTGGGTATATAAGATCTACATCGCAGAGAGTGTAATTGATCCTATATGAATATTTGACCAGGGGGATGTGGTGTGGTCTCTTTCCATTGCATAGTTTTCCCCCTATTTTTCAACGGTATTGCACCATGGTTTGGATGGTTGTCTTATGGTATCTAAAAAATTAATTGACCTATAAATATCCCTATGTATCTCAACCCTACATCTCCCTCCCAAACCCTAGGTGACCAATAGTGGATTTTAATGTTATTTAAGTACTATTTTGATAGGTATTAATACCCAACTTCCTAGGATAGATTTTTCATGATATAAGGTGAGTTATTCTCATTTTCTTGTGTTATATCCTTTGTTTGAACTCAATTTCCTTCCATTATTCTTTCTATGTTATGAATTTTGACCTTTATTATTCTAATGGAGTTTCCCTTTTCATTTTCCAATGTGTTCATTACATGACGTCCTTGTGAGATCATAGTTTTCTTACGGGATATGTGATCAATGATTTGTGTTGGAATTCTATCTATATTTTAAGAATGTACTATGTTTGAGGTTGGGGATTCATTAATTCTATTTTATTTATATGAAATAATAAATTGATCAATATTAATTTTCTTTGGGTGGTGGTGGAATTAACCAAATAATGGATAAAGTTAATTAATTAAGAATTTATTTATGGTTAGTAATCACATGTGTTTTCAACTAAGATAGTAATTTTCATCATGATTTACTAGATAGATTCTTATCTGTGTTTTGTTGTTTATTGTGATTTTTATGATTATATTATAATTATTTTATTAATGAAATTGGTAAAGAAAACAAATATGGTAATTGGTTGTTTTTCTAAATAATTGAAGTGGCATGTTTAATGAAAAAAAAATCATGTTATTTGATAGTAATCAAATTTATGCTTAAGGCATGTTTAATTGAATTTCTTCTTCTATGAGATAATATAATTGATTAAATAACCTAAGAAATAAATCTTCTTGTGGATAATGGTAAAATTCATGTTAAATGGGAATTTTTATTTTCAGTAGTTGTTGAAACTGGAATTGATTATAGGGATCTTGTTTAAATAAATGATAGCTTCTTATAGATGATGCCTTAGGTTTCTTGTAGTATTTACTTGTGATAAATGAATCATTTAATTAAATATGGAATAATAACTGGTTGTTTGATAAAGATAAATTTTTTAGGAATGTTTTCTTATTTATTTATAAAGTCTGTAAGCCTTATGATGGGGGTTGTGTGAGTCCATTTTCATGTAAAGGATGAATGCCTTATTTTTCAGTCCATGTATCTATGTTTACTATGTCTATTTCTTGTTACCTTCTATGTTTATTTTGATGTGAGACTTGTTATGGGGTGTTCTGTGAGCCTATCATGGATGATGAGATATGGGTAGTGAGGCCTAGTTTTTTGGTAGTAGTTTATATCTGTGGCGAAGATATTCATGGTGATATCCATGAGGATGTTATGGATGGTACCGAAGTAGATGGAATGGTTTGAAGATGGACTTACCCATTTTTGTGCTAAAAGTTGGTGTGATTTCTTAGTGATATTATTATGGTCTATATGGTAAGGTTTCTTATTTGTTTGTATTCATTTCCCTACTTCTTGAGATAGCTCTATTTTCTTGTTTATGTGATGTGGATCTATTTCTACATAGTTTTTTCATATATTTTTACTTAATTTTTTATGATTTAGATATTTATTTAAGCACTTTTTACTAAATAATTGTACTTTTTTATTTATATAATTAAATTTGTTATTTAATCAATTTTTATATTTGATTAGGTATTTTTAGTCTTTAAAATAATTTATTTTATTTTATTTTTATTTTCTAGATTAATTAATTACCAATTAGTTTTATTAATTATAATCTACTCACCTTTTAATAATTTGACATTAATAATAAATAATCATTTAATATCCTTATTGGTGTTAATTAGCATAGTATTTATTTTAATATTTTATCCTTTAATTTAGATTTATTAGAATATATTAACTTTTCTAATTAAAGTGTTTAACCAACTTACTTATAAATTAAGAAAAGAATTTGAGTTTTCATTAAATAAAGTAGTTTTATTTTAACTTTAAGTGTCCAATTAGATGTTTAATTAATTATTTTAGAGTTTTAAAACATTAATTATTCAATCATATGTTTGCAGTTAGACTATTTATTCATTAACATTTGTATTTTGTCTACTGGTGAGGTAGACAACAGCCATCAGTGACCTATTTAGTCATTGATGATTTCCTTTTTCACTCACAGATTACCCTATAATTAATTTATATAGTAATTTTAATTTAAGTCTTTTACCGTTTTAGTTTATCAAATATCCATTTCTTAATTTAAGTGTTATCAATTAAGAAATTTAATTGTGACTTTAATGTTTTAAGTCTAATAATAATAATGTTTTAATATTATGGTTTTTATCTTTCATTTAATTTATTATTTTCAATATTATTATTTAGTTAACTTAAGTTTTAATTTTATGATCAATTTTTGTTAAGATCACCATAAGTTCTTTATTTTTGTTCCACCTGTAACCATTTAATTTATCTACATCGGTGACCATTTTTCATCGGTGACCCTTTTTAATTTCATGTATTTTTACACTTTATTTTTTTATACATATAGGTATCCTTTCATTTTATCGGTAACTTATTACTACATCAGTGCCCTTTTTATTTTCTCTCTACAGGTGACCTTTTTTATTTTATTTCCCATCGGTGAATTCTTTTTATACTAACAGTGACCCTATAATTTAAATCTATCGGTGACCTTTATATTTGAACTATCAGTGACCCTTTTAACTTCGGTGACCCTGCGCTCTCCCATGCACCTCACCATTAAGCATCTTCAACCGATCTGTTCCCCTGTTTTATCTCTTCTACCTTACTGTTAGCCACCATTTCTCATCCTCCTCTACAACTAGTAACCAAACTAAAAATGATGAAGGCTGATTGAATATTCACCACACCCGAGCTTGATCTTGAATCCAATCAATGTTTTGAAAAAGGAAATACAAGAAAAAAATTGAAGCCAACACCAAATTTTGAAGAAGCTCATTCCCGACCTCATGCACAGATCAAACAAAAACAAAATAACTAGAAAATATAGATAAGTAAATTTTTTGTTCACCAAAATAGGTTCTACTAGAGGATTCAGGTTTGTTTTGTGTAGACATGGGGTGCATGACATGAAATGTTTATTGAAGCCATTAGAGGATTTAGTGAACCCTTGGAGTAGATCTATCACCGAGTAGGGTCAATTGAGTCACCGGAAGGGGGAAGCCACACCAATTTCCACAAGGATGAATCGAACCTGATGTCGTCGTTACTGGGCGATGCCACTTTTGAGGGTCCGTTGTGAAGAGTAATAATTATTCCGCTCTGCAGGAGTCAAATCACCCGCCATGGAGTTCAAGATGCGTTGTTGGAGGGATTAAATCATGGTGAAGGAAGAGACCGCCAGACTGGATCTGCACAAGGGAGGCACTGAAAGCTCTGAGAAACCTTCTCCCTACTGCACAATGCTAAAGAGAGGAGGAAGACCTGAAGTCTCCATCACCACGTTGTAAGAGGAAGATCCAGTGTCTCGCGAGGACTCTAGGCTAAGGAACCACTATGCTTGGATGAGTTTGTCATGCCGACCAACCGCTACTCCGAAGCAAGAAGTGGTTGCACCGTGAATCACCTGAACTTGATCTTCACTGCCGGTCTTCTAAAGGAGTTCACTGGATCTAAGTCACGCCACACCACCTATTGGAGTCGGCGTTGGAGTCGTGGTCAACACCACACTGGATTTGAGGTCACCATATGAGGAAGGCGAGCTGAGGGGGTCCTCCAGATCCTGTAGCTATGGCGCTGCTTCCCGGAGAAGGAACTGAGAAACCCTTCCCCCCAGTGTGCCAATAATTGTGGGGAAAAGGAAGAGGATAAAATAATTAAATATTTCTAAATGAAAACTTTAATAAAAAAAGTTTCTAATAAAATAAATTAAATTATGTTTATAAAATTAAAATAATTAACCAATAATTATTATTTTAAATTAGTAACAACATTTAAAATTAAATTAAATACATGACTATAAATTAATATTTTATCTAAATAGTTTTAAAATTGTTTATTTATGAATTTTTATAAATAATAACATTAAAGTTGTTTAAGTAATTTTATAAAATAAATATAATTAAATAAATTAATAAAAGTAACTGATTAAATAATTTATTTATAGTTCTAAATAGAATAAAATAATTAATTTATATTAGATAACTATTAATATAAATTAAATAACATTTAATCTTAAATTAACTAGGTAAGATAATTGTTTATTTATAATAGTTAACACTTTTTATTAACATTGAATTATTTTATTCTCTGTATTTACTATGCAGGTTCGAACCACTTCTGTAAACATGTCTAGGTTCCCAAAACTAACTCTTTGGGAGTTAGTTATGAGGGTTTTACTAGTGAAACATGTCATTCATGAAAAAATCGACGTGTGTGGTGCACATATGGAGGACTCTTGATGTCAATGGAAAGTAAGGGTAATGTGCAAAAGATGACAATGTGATTAAAAGCAGAGTAGCAGCAGAATTTTGGGGGACTCTCATTCTGATTCCACACAACACAATTCGAGAGTGAAACTTCTGGGAGACACCAAGAGCGGTATCGGTAACATGGAGTTGCAGGAGCAGGGCAGAAAATCATGAACATCATTTATAATGGGAGGATTATTCTTCATCTTATCCGTTTTATATACATTTTATTTGATGATTTAGAATTGAAAATGATTCTCTCTTAATTTCTTATTTGGGAAATAGTAATTTCTATTGGTTCATATATTCTTCTTCTTCATTAAATTTCTTCCAATGAGATTCAGATTCTTTCAGTGATATTAAATATGATTCTCAAATCTAAAATTGAGTAGGAACCTTCTTGCAATTAAAATTTCTATCCTTGATCTTTGGGTGAGATTTATCTTATATTATTTTTATCAAATCGTTAATGTTACAACTACAGAAACTTTCAGCGAGATATCTTTCTGTTAACATAGTTAAAACAACTTGTTGTAAGTTTTTTTTGATGTGGCGAACATCGAGAATTGTAATATATAGTGTTATTTCTTCTAGAAAGGAGGAATTAACCACTAATTTTTAAGGTGAAAATTCAATTAAATGAAGAATAATTTTTATTACCATTAGATTTCAATTCAATCGAGCTTACCATTTGATCAACTCTCAACACTAATGTTTACTCTTTCTCTTATCTCTAGTTTGTAATATTGCTTCTAGCTATTTCATTTTCCAAATAAGTAAATAGAAGATTTATAAAATTAGTGTCATTTTTTTCACTTCATCATAAATAAAATATTAAAAAAATAAAAGAAGTTGAAAAGTAAGTAAATGTTTCCCCACTGCTGAAAACGGTGGGGGTTGTAAAAAACCTTATAACACTCACATGCCTTCTCTATGGATTGAACCTTCACCATTATGCTAGTGTAAGTTATTAAATAAAATTTTGAGGTTTATGATGAACTCTGGTCACATCAAAATTTTGGAATTGTTCCCAGGGAAGGCACACACTGGGCGTTCTATGTTTTAGAAAATTAAAAAAAATAATGAAAAAACATTGAAAAATCATTTAAAAAAATATGCTAAAAGGCTGTGAACATTTGCTGCTTGTGTTGCCAGTTTAAATTTTTCTTGACTTTGAGTGAGTTGTTTAATCTGAAAATTTAAAAAATAGATGAATTTGGACCACATTGTGTGTGTTGGGGTAGTTATAGGTACACTTTCTGGTAGTGTGTATAACCAACCAAAACAGATTTATTACATTGAAGAAATTGAAAAATATGAGTCTAGTCCTAACACCCTAGCTAAAATTTACCTAATTGATTCTAAATTGGATACTAGGGTGCATCTATTTAACACTTAGTTAACTTAAATCCATGAAATTCAACTTATAAATTCTCAACAAAAAGATAAAAAATGAAAATATTATAAAACATTCATTGGGAATTACAACAAAGGGTTAAAGAATAATAATAATTTGTAGAAAATGAAAAACAAATGTGTATAAAAGATTAGAAAATCAAGTGGAAGAGGAAATTGATAGTTAAACCGGGAAATAAACCATTATATTTGAAAAATATGATTTTATTGAACTAAATATGGAAATAAACAACTCACTTAATGAAGAACACATTAATGAAGACCCCAAAAAGAACTTTAATAGTGCTAAGTTGGACAATTCTGAAGATTAATTGAAACAGATTAAAAAGGAATTCTCAGTTATTTATATAATTACAACATTTGAGAAAAATCATTGTTTTCGAAGTTTTGAGAACAAAGTCACTCAGGTATGAGAGATATTTGAGAAAAAAATTGAATTTTAAAAACACTTCACTCAATTTTTCTGACATTGTGAATATTAAACCTGAACTGGAAATGGGGAACACTCTGGAAGAGAACTTTAAACTGGATAACATGGAACATAAAGTCTTTGAACATAAAATGATAACCACTTTTCCATGTTTTGAATTTGTAAACCCAGTAATTTTTGAAATGTTGTTCGATGATGAGGATGAGGAAATGATATTTAAAAAAAGACTGACTGATGAGTTCTCATTTTAGTATTTTCATAGAAATTACTTTTCAAAAACTTTGTGCAATGAAATGGAAATCAGTGTATTCCAACATGAGGAGAATTTTCTTATTTTGAACATTGTATAAGCTGAACTAATTGAAATTTAATTGTACAATTCTTCTCCTAATATTTAATTGCAACACTAAAATGACATGGTGTTGGAAAGTGATCCTTTTAAACTGGAACTTGAATGAGAGGATGAGTGGACACTACTTGATGGTTACAGAATTGATTTGTTAGAAGCAGTATATATTCATTGTGAGTTAATATATAAGGATATTTTGGAAGAGATTTATAACATTGTTATACTTGAACCTATTTGTAATAAAATAAATTATTTTCCTTGTTTGTCACTTCCATCATCGATTGTGAAACGGGGTTGAGTCTTCCCATGATATTGATAGTTGTCTAGAGGGGGAATCACTCTTTAGTTCCATTGTAAATTATTTTTTTCATCACTTTAATGAATCCCCATTTTAACCTACTAATTAGTATTTACCCATTTTCAACCTTGAATGTGAATCTGTTAGTGTTGAAGTTGAAGAATATAGCTGTGAGGACATTTTCATACCCTTTGAAGCACCTTATACAATGCTTACACTTCCTAAAAATGTTAATATTGTCAAATCTGATACAATTATGTTAGTTGAGAGAACCATGTCCATAAATGCTAACGGGAGATGTTTAGGGATTTATGCAGCTATTGAGAAAATTATTTTAGCATGTTTATGCTTAGGTGCCCATAGATTTAATTTATCCATTAAAAAAATTTGCTCCAAACACATGCGGTGGTTCTTATTAAGGAAACCACATCCACCTAGTGACTACAGTTAGTTCCTAGGTGAGTCCGGATGGGGACTGTAAATCTAGTGTTGCAAGATAGGTAACCCCTGGTTTTTGTTGTGTTAATAAATAAAAAATTATGATTAAATAAAGTATAAATGAAGAATTTAAATTCATTTCTTCAAGGGATTCAACCCAGGCTTTTTTTTTTACTCTTATATTGGTTTGTGTTGAATAATGTGTTACTTTGCTTCCTTATGTAGGATATGTCTCTACTATAAATTTTGGTCTCTTTCTGCTTTCCTTGTGATTTTTCAAATATTGTTGCTGCTGTCTTTTAAGGAGTGGAATTCACATCGTGAAGGATTAATGAAACCTATTCAAGGAAATATTCTATTCACTAGTTTTTTTTTCATTTTTATTCTTCTTGTTCACTTTAATTAAATTCACTGCTATGTCACAGTTATTACTATCAGTGAGTTAGTTATTGTTACTTTATAAACTTTTTCTACTACTGTGGAAGTCTTGCTACATGCATATTAAATATAATGCAGCATGTATTCATACTAAAATTAAAACATTATGTTTTATATCACTGTGTAAACAAAAAAATGCATGTATTTCACTATTGAAAACTGAATTTCATTTCTATTAAAATCATCCATAGCCTAACTTAAGTGGAGGGGGGTACAAGTAGGCTGAAAATATTGTTTTGAATCTGGTTGTATCTTTGAGGTGATTAGAATGAACTTTGTCTACTGTATTTAACATTCCATTGAATCATAGTTATATTAAAATTCTTACACCCTATTCACTGTGCACTTCCATGTTTCATGCCATGTTTGTACTTTAATGAAAATATCTACTGGTGTCTTAAATGATAAATGCATAAACATTCTTGTGAACCTTCAGTAAATTAAACTTTCTAGAAATCAATATTTTTGAACTTCAAGGAGACCCTTTATACATGTCATCAATCTACTAAATTAAAAATCAATTTTGAACTTAAACTTTCAAATGGTTCTTCTCCATAATTGGAAGTCAAATTTGGGGGAAAAATTGGGTTTAAATTGTGGGGTAGGGGGTCAATTTTGACTATGCTAAACTATTCTTAATTTAGATCTCGTCAATTCCCACTCCACATCAATATTTTTGTAAAAAATGGTTAAAATTTTTCAAAATTCGTTCATAATTTTATGTTGTACATTAGTTCTAATTTGGGTCTTACCATTGAATGATGTCTGTTTGGTAGATAAGAGCTACTATGACTCTAAAATTAATGTTGTTGGATGATTTCTAAGTGGTCGTGTTTAGTGGTTTTATGAGATCTTTGTTTAGAAACTACTTCTATGAGTGATATGGGTGACCTATTAGTGGAGTTATGATAATAATCCTTGGAACTGGATGATTGATCTTGAATCTAGGGACCTCATTCATCTATTAATTATTAATGTAATTTCCTTAATGAGACAATGGAAATGACTTTATATAAAAATCATTTGTAACTGGAATAATTTGGGCATCTGGGATCCCACGGTGAATCTCTGAGACCCTAGATGGTGGGTGCATTTCTGTTTACTATAAGTTATTTGTACAAGTTGAATAAGTGCATTATACAGTGCTTAACACATGGTACATGGCTTAGGAAAAATAACGAAAGTGTCTAGGGTTAAAAATGAATTCATTAAGGTGAGGGTAATGATGAATTCCAAAAGAAGAAGGGGACAATTGGTTTATATGGAAATCCTTTAGGATGTATCAATAAGGTGAATCAAAAAAAATATTTATTTTTGGAACCTATATGAAAAATCATAGTACAAAGTTCCATGGTTAAGATCTTAATTCCATTGATATTATACCTATTGTAATTCTTGGATTTAGAACTTGAGTTTGGATTGAAATGATCACTAAGTAGAGTTGAGTATGAGGCATGACGCTTACTTTTATTGATTAATATTTTCTATCTTGGTTACTTTTTGATTACTTGTTCGTGGCAAGATTTGTGTTGAATGTATTTTCTAAAATCCTATTGATACTTCGGTCCTCTATTTTTAAGTGCTGGACATGTTACATTTTGAGAAAAATCATAAATACTAGAATATGTTTTTCAATGATAATAAAACATGAAATTGTTTGAGACCAAACAATGATTAAGTATAGGGGAATTTGATGTGGCTATATTTCTACATAGTTTTGCCACATCTTTTTTACTTAATTTTTAATGTTTTAATTAATTATTTAAGTACTTTTTACTAAATAATTGTACTTTTGTATTTATATAATTAAATTTTTTAATAAATCAATTTTTAAATTTGATTAATTATTTTTAGTCTTTAAAACAATTAATTTCATTTTACTTTTTTTTCTAGTTTAATTAATTGCTAATTAGTTTTATTGATTCTAATCTTCTCACTTTTTAATAATTTGTCTTTAATAATAAATAATCATTTAATATACTTATTTGTGTTAATTATCATAGTCTTTATTTTAATATTTAATCCTTTAATTTAGATTTATTAAAATAAATTAACTTTTCTAATTACTGTGTTTAATCATCCTGCTTATAAATTAAGATAAGAATTTTAGTTTTAATTAAATATAATAGTTCTCTTTTAACTTTAAGTGTTCAATCAATTGTTTTATTAATTTTTTTAGAGTTATAAAACATTAATTATTCAATCATATGTATGCAGTTTGACTATTTATTCATTAAATTTTGTTTTTAGTCTACTAGTGAGGTAGAAACGAGACATCGGTGACCTATTTAGTCACGGATGATTTCCTTTTTCACTCACTGCTTACCCTATAATTAATTTATATAGTAATTTTAATTTATGTCTTTTATCATTTTAGTTTATCAAATATCCAATTATTAATTTAAGTGTTATCAATTAATAATTTTAATTGTGACTTTAATGTTTTAAGTCTAATAAAAATCTTATTTTAAACTTATGGTGTTTAGCTTTCATTTAATTTATTATTTTCAATCTTCTTATTTAGTTAACTTAAGTTTTAATTTTAAGTTCAATTTTTGTTAAGATCACCATCAGGTCCTTATTTTTGTTCCACTAGTCACCTTTTAATTTATCTGCATTAATGACCTTTTGACATCTATGACCCTTTTTAATTTCAAGAATCGGTAACCTTTCTTTTTTTATACATATCGGTAGCCTTTCATTCTATCGGTAACTTATAACTGCATCAGTGCCCTTTTTATTTTCTCTCTACTGGTGAACTTTATTGTTTTATTTCCCATAAGTGACCTCTTTTTATACTAATAGTGACCCTCTAATTTAATGTTTTTGGTGACCTTTATATTTTAACTATCGGTGACCCTTTTAACAATCGGTGACCCTGCGCTCTCCCCTGCACCTCACAGTTAGGCATCTTTAACTGATCTGTTCCCCTGTTTTATCTCTGGCAACTTTTCATTAGCAACCATTTCTCATCCTCCTTTACAACCAGTGACCAAGCTGGCAATGATGTCTACTGATTGAAGCTTCACCACAGTCGATCCTGATCTTGAATCCGATCAAAGTTTTGAATAATCAAATATTAGAAAAAATTGAAGCCAACACCAAATTTTTGAAGAAGCTCATTCATGAACCTGTGCACAAATCAAACAAAAACACAATAAATAGAAAATCTAGATAAGATAATCTGTTGTTTTCTAAAACAAGTTATACTAGAGGATTCTCATTCCTGTTGTTTCAACATGGGGTGCATGATCGGAAATGTTTGTTGAAGCCATTGGAGGATTTAGTGAACCCGTGGAGTATATCTATCACTAAGTAGGGTCAATTGAGTCACTGGAAGGAGGAAGCTTCACCAGTCACCTCGAGGAGGAATCGGACCTGATGTCACAGCTGTTGGGCGATGCCATCGTTGAGGGTCCATTGTGAAGAGGATGAATCTTTCCACTCTGCAAGAGTCGAATCACCCGCCATGGAGTCCGAGAAGCGTTTCTAGAGGGACTGAATCTTGGTGAAGGAAGAGATCGCGGACTAGATCTGCATAAGGGAGGAATTAGAAGCTATGAGAAACCTTCTCCTTATTGTGCAGCACTAAAGAGAGGAGGAAGACCAGAAGCCACTGTCACCGTGTCGCAGGAGGAAGAGTTGGTGTCCCCCGAGGAGTCCAGGCCAAGGAACCACTGCACTTGGAGGAGTTTGTCGTGATGACCAACTACTTTTCTGAAGTAAGAAGGTGTTGCGCCGTGAATCACATGAACTCTAGCTTCATCGCCGGTCTGGTGAAGGATATCGCTGTATCTGTGCCACATTGCACCACCTGCTAAATTTTCCACTGGAACAGATGTCGACGTTGCACTGGAGTTGAGGTCACCTAAGAAGGAAGGAGATCTGAGGGGATCCACCGGATCCTATATCCGCAACCCTGCTTATTAGAGAAGGAATGAATAATCCCTTTACCCATGTGTGCCAATAATCATTGGGGGAAGAAAGAAAAAATAATAATTAATTATAAAAAGAAAACTTAAAAAAATAATAAAGTTACAAATAGAAATTAATTAAATTAAGATTATAAAATCAAAATTAATTTAACATTAATTATTAATTTTAATTAATAACAACATTAATAATTAAATTAAATACATAACTATAAATTAATATTTTATCTAAATCATTTTAAAATTGTTTATTTATTAATTATTTTAAATAATATCTTTAATTTGGTTCAATTAATGTTACAAAATAATCATAATTAAATAAATAAAGTAAATAACTGATTAAATATTTTAATTATAGTTCTAAATAGAATATAATAATTAATTTATAATAGATAAATATTAATACAAATTAGATAACATTTAATCTTAAATTAACTATGTAAGATAATTGTTTATTTATAATAGTTATCACTTTTTATTAACAGTGAATTATTTTATTCTCTATATTTACTATGTAGGTTTGAACCACTTCTGTAAACATGTCTAGGTTCACAAAACTAACCCTTGGGGAGTTAGTTACGGGGGTTTTACTAGCGCGACGTGTTAGTCACGAAAAAACGAATGTGTGTGGTGCACATATGAAGGACTCTTGAAGTTGTTGGAAAGCAGGGGTAATGTGAAATAGATGATAGTGGGATTAAAAGAAGAGTAGCAGCAGAATATTGGGGGATTCATATTCTGATTCCACACCACACAATTCCTAATCGAAACTCCTAGAATACACCATGAGCGGTACTAGTGACATAGAGTTACAGGATCAGGAAAGAAAATCTTGAAGATCATTCATAAATGGAGGATTATTCTTCCTGAGTTATGTTTTATTTATGTTGTTTTTGTTTATTTTGAATTGAAAATGATTTCCTCTTAATTTTATGTTCAATAAATTGGAATTTCTATTGGTTCGTATTTTCTTCTTATTTATAAAATTTTACCCAATGGGATTAGGATTCTTTTTGAAACATTATATCTGATTCTCAAATATAAAATTGAGTCTGCACCTTCTTACACATAAAAATTCAATCCTTGATCTTTCAGTGAGATTGATATTGGATTTTTTTATCAATTCTTTAAAGTTCAAACTATAGAAACTTTCTGCGAGATAGCTTTCTGTTAACATAGTTAAAACAACTTGTTGTATGTGATTTTTTATGTGGTGAACTTCAAGAATTGTAATACATAGTGTTATTTATTCTGTCAAGGAGGAATTAACCATTATTTTTCAAGGTGCTAATTTAGTCTAATAGAGAATCATTTTTATAACTAGTATATTTCAATTCAATCGTGCTTACCATTTGATCAACTCTCATCACTTCTATTTACTTTTTCTCGTATCTCTAGTTAGTACTATTGATTTTAGCTATTTTCATTTTCTAGTTATGCAAATAGGATATTTATAGAATTAGTGTCCTTTGTTTTCACTTCATCATAAAAAAAATATTAAAAAAATATAAAAAGTTGAAAAGTAAGTAAATGTTTCCCCATTATTGACAACAGTTGGGGTTGTAAAAAACTTTAGAGAAATCACATTCCTTCTCTGTGGATCGAACCTCCCCGACTATGCTAGTTTAGGTTATTAAATTTAATTTTGAGGGAGGTGACGACCTCCGGTCACATCATTATGAATCTCCGGATGGTATCTTCAAATGTTTTCCTAGAGTATATAGAACTATGGAATGGAAATAATTTTTTATAAATGTTTTAAACTATAATGGTGATCCCCTCTATAATAAAACATTTAAGGATGATCTTGAGAAACTGTGGATTCAGTTTTTTATGCCTTGAGGGTTTGAGTTTTCACTATAATGGTTAATGGAATGGAATAATGTTTATTAATGTATAATGGATTAATTATCATAAATTGAAATTTTAAATGGAAAAGTAGTAATTTAACAAAATTATTTTTTGCTTATAGGATATCTATTGCTTAGTAGTGGTGGTCAGGTATCAGAGAGATGACAGTTGCAGTTGATTGTAAAACTAGTTTAATGACCGTAGTGTAGTTGTGAGATATATTATATATTGTATGTTTTTTTATTTCACACACAGCCCCACCCATGTCAGTGATGGTGATTGAAACCTAGTAGAAACTGAGAGGTTGGTTCCCTTTCATCTAGGTTGGTGAGGGATGGGAGGCTGAATCATATCCCACAAGCCCTACTCTCTTCTCATTGTAGTATTATGTGATTGTACGTATGATGGTTAGTTTCCCCATATGTGTGTGTAGACTGATGAAATGAATGGTGGTTATTTCACCCATATGTATCTTCAGATATAGTATCCTAAGGATTATTATAGGTATGACAATTATGTGTTATGATGGATCAAGGTGCATTATATCCTGTGATGTCTTGAGGAATACAACTCATTGTATGATACATGATATATGGGCATTAGTGGATCATGAAAACTACTTAGTTTCTATATGAATATGTGGATAGGATAACGAGAAGATATGATGAATAAGATTCAGGTTGTGATACTTGATCCTTGGTGCCTTCGATTTGGATTATTTTAGAAAGAGATTGATCAAGTGATACAATGTTGCAGAAAAGTTGAAAACCAGTGGGGAAGTGGTAGCAGGGTACCGTTTGTTTTACTAATATAATAAATGATATCTTGTATATGATACATGGTGATAGATAGCCATGGTTATTTTGGGAACTAAGAATGTCTATTTAGGTGATGAGTTAGTTCACTTTTTTTCACTATACATTATTATGATTTCATTATTTTTCCATGAGAGGATATAGGGAGGATCCGACTATGCATAATTTTATACTCACACCAGTTATATATAAACAATTATTTAGGTATGTAAGAATAAGTTGGATATCAGACTTGATTTTTCTGGCTCGTGGTTTTGGAGGATCTGTTTTGGAATTACGATCCCTGTCGAGTTGACCTTCTTTTGGTTCTCATAGACTTACTTTTCATTTGATTTAGTCTTTTATGAAAATACATGTATGTATATAGGATTTCTTGTATCTATATGAGTAGGAGTTGATTGGTGTTTTATTTTCTATCTCATCAAAATGTTTCTCTTAGAGTTTAATCACTCCCTTTTGTATGTATGATATACCCAATGATCTTGTCACCAACCTATTGCATATTAGAGTAAGGCTTCAGGTGTTCAATGTCCTCCTTCTCTCATTACAACACATGGAGTGGTACCTCTCAGTGGTGGGGTCATGATATAATGGTATCAAATGAAGGTTTAGGTTGAGTTATATGATGGATTTTGGAGTTTGACACATGTGAATTCTCATGGGTTGGTAGGGAAACCATGCAATCTAAGTTTAGTAAATGGTTTAAATAAGGGAGACTAGATAATACATGAGTATTTAGGCCCCATGTGATTTAATGAACGAATCAATTAAATTTTCAGATCTAACAAAATTAAGCGATATTGGTTTCATGGTAGAGACCTTGGAAAGGATCATGCATCATTCTTCTTAGCTTCTTCGTTCTAAGTGGTATACCTTCGGATGATGTTAACCATAATCAAATAAAAAAAGAATTAATTTATTAATGTTAAATATTCCACAATATAGACTTATGATCCATTAACCTTTTTAATTTTGTATTTATGGCTCCAAATTTATGTCCTTGTTAGGTTCTTGATTAATATGTTTAGTAGGATGCACCAATAGATCACTGGAAATTAGATGTCGATGATGATGGCTCGTGGAGGAGGATACTCTAATAGTTTCTATTCTAGAGTCATAAAATGTAATTAGAGATCCATTTCAGACTAAATCCAAGAGGAATAGTTTTAGGAGGTTAATATAGCTCTATTTTTTATCATTACTTTTAAGTATCACTTATTACATCTCTCCTTTTTATTACATAACTTTCATTTACATGGTACAAATAGAGGATCTTTTATTGTTTAGTTTCTTCGAAAAAAGTTGCATAATACATGAAAACATGAAACATTATTCTATTTAACTTGAAAGGATTATTCAAGTTTCATCATAAGTACATTTATTACATATCATAATCTAGGGACATATATCAAAGGAAAGGGTCATTATAATATCCATTAAAGGAAAACAAGGGAAATAATTTACTTATGATCTTGATGAATAACAGTAAGAACATGAGGAAATACATAAATACATGAGAAATGGGGAATATAATAATGATGAGAAAATGAATAATAACTTCTAAATGTATCTAAAATATTTAATAGATTCATTCATAATAATATTACTAAGGTTTATTATGGAGGTGTTATAAAAATTACCAAGGTTATTCACCAAGATATCATAAAACATGTGATCTCTAGATATTAAATTCTTTACCCAATACATTGAACCACTATCAGCAGACACAATTAATATGTATTAATAATTTTGATCCATATATATAATAATAAATCATTTCATAAATAACTCATAGAGAATAAAAGAAATGGGTTTCACATCAAAATCATCGTGTTTCAAAAAAAAAGTGTTTAAAGACAAGATCTTTATGTCATTATTAACCCATGAAAAAGGAAGGTGGGTTTAATGAATGTTAAACCCAGAATAAAATAGATAATGTTGACATATATTTAAATACACATAGAATATAAATAGTTTTGGTTATTCTCAAAATAAAATAAGATAATTCCTTGAGAAAAATAGATAAATTTTGAGAAGAAAATTCGGCAGCATAACGGTTGAAAAACATGGTTTTAGAAGACATTAAAAAGTTATGGGAAAAGGGTATACCATTAAAAAAGAATATAAATACATTAAATGGATAGAATAAATTGTCCAGAAGAACATAAATTGAACATTTGAAAGATATACCACATAAAAAACTTGAAAGGAAAAAAGAGGAGTTTAGATTTCTCTTACCTTGAAGAGTAACTCATAAAACTCAGCGATTGGGGTCTTGGGGGCATGGAGACACCTTGGGATGACTCCATGGGATGAAACATTATCATATATTCATTTAGGATTAATTGAGAATAAAATATAATGGTGAAATGTGCGGTTATTTAAAGAAAAAGTGGCCGATTTGTTTAATAATTTCCTTGGACACCTAGGTAGTTGTAAATTCAAAACCACAACTTTCCCATGGTATTCGCCACTTGGGACATGTATTATTTAATTTTAATCCACATGATTCGACCATCATTTTATATTACATATTACATCATTATTATTTTATTAAACAAACCGAAAAACTCAAATTGTATTTTTACTATTCATCGAAAAAACAAAATATTTTTGAAAATTCTCATAAATTCACTCTAACATAATTTAGACATGATGATTTAAAAAATTATATTTATTTTATGATAATAATTATCTAAATATGATAATTTTAACTTTTAAATTTGAAAATCCTTCTTTATTAATAATAATAGTGGATAGAAAATGCAAAGTGAAATACATTGTAACATTTCTGAAAATAAAATTATTTTAACATTTAAATTAAAATAAGAGTGTTTTAATAATACTATTTCATTAAAATAATTATTATTCATAATATAATAGTTTATTGTAAATATTTTTTTTTTAAATTAAAATTTCGATCCGAAAAATCAATTTATGAAATTCATCATATTTTTATGAAAAACTATTCTCAAAACAGAATTGATGGAGTAAAAATTTTATTTATTAAAGGAGATTACTCATTAAGTAAATAATTAATCATCACATAACCCCTTATAATAACCTCATACGACCTAAGGGTGATGTGTGTGATGGTGATAGATTCATGGGGTTGCTCGACTAACATCACCCGAGTGGTGATTACCACTGTTTTGAACTTCTCCTAAAGGTGATTTCATTCAAGATTCATGTTTTGAAGTTCATCTTAGGATTTCTCAAGATCTAAGTCCAATGATGCAACCTCCCACCCATGTTTTGAAATATGGGTTTCATATAGCACGACTCTACTTGATGAGGCCATCGACTCTTCTTTTTGTATTAATTTTTCTTTTTCATTTCTATTAATAAATAGTAATTATAACATTAAACTTATTATTAAGATTATATTTTTAAATGGTCATATTGACCAATGGATATATAACAGTTGACTCATGATGGTCACATTTCAATTTATACACACTTCATTATTAAAGAGATATAGCTTTTTTGAGTAAAAAATAATATAACACGTATTTTCATGGAACAATTATCATTCAAAAATTTTGGTTCATTACATCACTAGGGTTTGTGGATATATTGATTCTTCATAGAGTAGTGAGGTAGAAGTTGATCTTTTCATAACGGATCATGAGGAGTTTGAGGTCGCATGGGAGAAATTCCGAGACTGTTTCTAAGTGGTGATTCATTCTTTGACTGCAAAGGTGACCAGTCACTAGGATTTTCCTACCCTTCAATAGGATAATTACAATGAGTGATGTATTAGGATCCATTTTCTGACCCTTATTTATTATTCTTCAAGCCTATTTCACGATTATGAGGCTAGGGGAAGGTATTACGAGGAGGATTTACATCTCAAGATCTAGCACCATGTCACCCCATTTATGTTGAAAATATATCTTGGGGGTGTTGGAGGGAGCACAAGCCATTGAGAGGATGCTATCCAAAACTAGATCATTATTAAAGGAGATTCATTAGGATTCCTCAAAAGGTAGATCTGTGGTCTAAGGTTCCTAGTTTCCTAAACATAAGATCTTTCAGACAATCTTGGGTAGGTCCCATCCCTTATCATCTAGTTTCTCCAAGGGTGGTGGAACTCAAACCTTTTCTAAAAGATTATATGCTTGTTTTTTATAAGGAGTTTTAGTTCATCAGTGGTGAGAGTTCTTGTAATTTCGAAGTATTCAACATGAAGCAATTGTTTTACTTCATCTTCCTCTATTGAGGTGCTTTCAATAGAAATAGAAGCTGAAGGATGTTCTTTCTTGGCATAAATAGAGAGGGAATGGGGCAGGTAGAGGACATCATAGAGATGTCCATAATCCTCAAATATAATATTATGGTCAGGAAATTGGTCTTTATTTAGTTCAGATAATCCATAGAGTAGGTTGTGGTAAGCTTCATGCTCTAGTGTTGCTAGCACCAGGAAATATAGTCTTCATTCCAAGTACCCTATGCATGTTTTTTACTTTCGTTCATTCCTTTTTTTTATTATAATTATACACACTCCTTATCATCTACCCTTTTTCATTCATTAGGACATGAGATGGAGATACTTCGAGTTCCCTTGGCATCGACTATGTAATTTGGAGGTTGAGATTATTTATATGAAGTATATAGATACATTGATCTAGTGTTGGGGAATCACCACTCTTTGGGAGTCTTTCTATGTTTATGGATACCTCCCAAAGGCATCATCCTTGATATGGAATGGTTGTATTCAGTGATTGATTTTATGGATTGTTTCACGATAAAAGTTGTGTTATATGATGTAAATAGAGACCCAAAATTGTTTTTTGATAATATATTCCCATGGATGGTTCATAGTAATTTTTCATAGTTATCTTTCTTAATGTACATGTGAATTTTGTCTTCATTGGAGGCTTAGTAGTTGGTGTTTACTAGGCTTGTGGAAGAGTACCTGAATAACTTTCTTGAGGAGGTTATAACATTGAACCCTCAAAGAGTGATCGAGTTTTGGATAAAGATGAAAATTGACATTTCTTTTATCTCTATGAATCCTTATAGGATAGAGATTTATGAGTTTCGTGATCTATGGGTATACCTCCATGATCAATTTTAAAAAGGTTTTGTTTAGCTAAGTGTGTTACCTTGGGGTGAACCAGTTTCTTTATAAATAATTTTGATGGAAGTTTTTGTCTTTTTATCCATAATCATCATTTGAATATTGTGATGATGAAGAACTGTTATCCCCTTCCACAGATTGATGATTTATCTGATCATTTGTAAGGATCTAGTTAGATCCCAAATATTTATATGTGGTCAGGATATCATCAGATGTGGTTGAAGGATGAGGATATTTTGAAGACTTCTTTCTGATGTCCTCAAAGGCATTATGAGTTCTTTGCGATCTCATTCGGTCTAAAAAATGTTCCATAAATTTTTGTGGGTTTAATGAATGTAGTTTCCAAATAGCTCTTAGGTCATTTCATGGAGTTTTTCATCAACAACATCATTTTTATACACAGCATTTGATGAAGAGAATACAGATCATTTGTGTTCTATTTTGGTAGTTCTTCATCATCAGTATATTTTTGAGAAGTTATTGAAGTATGATTTATGGGATCATGAAGATTTTTTCTTGGGGTATGTAATGTCCTATAAAGGAGTAGTTTTAGATCCTTCAAAGATATAAGTAGAAATTTTGTGGGTAGCCCCCAAGACTGTTGTAGAGGTATAGTGTTTCCTTGGTCATCTTGTCTATTACAGGAAGTTCATAATTGATTTATCTTGAGTTTATAATACTCTAACATCTTTTTCTATAAAGGATCGTGCATTTTTGTCAGATTAATAGTGTTAGATAGATTTCGAGTACTTGAATGAGAAAATTTTTATTGCTCCAGTACTTTGTTTTCCAGTAGATGGGGTTTAGTTTGAGGTTTTTGGTAATGTTTTGAATCTTGGGTAGGGGTCTGTTGTGATGTAGTAAGGATAATTTTTTTCTAATGGTTCTAGGTAGTTATGACCCCATTAGCATAACTATGTAATACATTATCATGATTTAGCAGTGGGTATGTTCTCCTTGAATTGTGGTGACACTACCCCCTCTATGAGTGTTTTTTGGTTTTTAACAATCATAATATCCTAAAGAATGTCTTCTTCTAGCATGACATGAAATTGTGATAGTAAAAATGGATAGAATTTTTGTAGTATTATGACTTCAATATTTGATACACATTATCAAATGGAAATTTTGTAGCTAATGCGCTAAGCAAGAAGTAAGTTAGTGATATTTTACATGAATATAGATATTTATAGAGAGTGATGGAAGATCTATCAACTATCAATATTGAAATGTGAGAGGGTGGAGGTATAGTTTGTCTTTTCTAGATGATAATGTGGTTATATTTGGTGTAGTGCATGGAGGATTCCCAGTTAGGGGATTCTAAGGTGGAGTTATAAAGAGACTGAGTTGGTTTTTGTGATATCCTTGATGGTTAGTATAAGGATTATAAGAAGTGGTAGTTGTTATAGGGGAATATTTTAATCCCTTGGGAAATTAAATATATATTTCTATGTGGGTGTGGCATCCTGGATTTTTATTAACATAAACTTTCATTACATTACACAAAACTGAGGATCTTTAAGGTTTAGTGTCTTGGAAACCAAGAACATAAAACATGAAAACAACATAAAACATTGTTCTTAAACACTTGAAAGGATTATCCTTATGTTAATCCTAGGTTTATTACTTCATCTCATAACCTGGGGACATACATCAAAAGAAAGGGTGATCAGAAGGCCCCGTAAGAGAAACAAGAGAAACATTTTACATGTGAACCTGATATACTTCAATAAGGTCATGAAAAGAACTTTAAGGCATGAGAAAGAAAAATGAGGCATATCATAATAAAAATAACTTTTTCCATAACTTTAGTATGTGGATAAAACATTTAATATTGACAATCATTTCTGTTTCACCAAGGTCCATCCCCAAGGTGTCATTAAAAATTACCAAGGTTATTCACCAAGGCGACGTTAAAAATAGTCATCTCTAGAGTATAATTTTTTACCCAATGCATTGGAGCGCTATCAGGGCGTACCCTTGACATGTCTTTATTATCATGTGAGACAAATATATCATCAGCAATCATTTCATAAAAAACCCATAAAGCATAAAAGAAATGGGCTTCATTTCATAATCATAACATTTTAAAACTTCTTTAAAGACATGATCTTTATGTCACTTTAAATTCACGGAAAGGGAAATCGGGTCTCATGTATGTAATTACCAGAATTTAAATTAGAAAAACATGGTATATATGTTAATACCCATATAGAAGAGATATATTTGAGTATTCACTTAACAAAATATAATAACTTTAGAAAATGAGAGAGACATTTTGAGACGGAAATTCTACAGCATAACGGCTATGAACATGAAAAGGGCATTAAGATTAAAAATTCGGCATCCTAAAGGCGCCACATAAACATTATTAAAAAGAATTGATGAGATAAATAGGGGGTATCTCATAATATGAACATGAAAAGGGCATTAAGATTAAAAAGAACATCCTCCAACATAAGAACATGGAGCATAAAAGAAATGACCTAAAAGAGATTACTTGAAAAGAAAGAGAGTGGTCGAATCTCATTCCTTTAACGTAACTCTTAAAACTCAATGTTTGGGACCTTGAGAGGCTTCAGGGCACCTTTGAAGGAATCCTCGGGAGGTAAGAAGACCATAACTTCATTGAGGATGATTTTGGCATTGAAAGGATGAGAGGATGGCTTGGTATTTATAGGGAAAGTGAAGGGACAAGGCATTAATGTCCAAGGGAAACCTCATTGGTGGTTTTGGAAAAACCATGGGTTTTCCCATTATATTTTCCCATGGTATTGGCCACTTGGGACACCTCGTAACTTATATTACTATTCATAAGTCGACCATATTTATTACATACTTAATAAATCATTTAATGATGTCATTAAACACCCGTAACTTAAAAACTGTATTTTCACTATTCATCGAAAATTCATCTTTCTTAGAAAAATCCCAAAAAATTACCATAACAGAATATCAATGCTCTGAGATCAAAAATAAATTCCATTTTACAAAAATATTTTTATAAATATTTTTAATATGATTTTTAATTAAAAAACACTATTCACACGTAAAAACTAATACTTGACTAATAATTTATGAAATCGTTATTTACCCATTTTATTGAATCACATTACTAAATCTAGGTGTCCAAATTATATTAAAACTTTCTTTAAGTGAGATAACTAATCCATTTGCTCACATTACAAATCCTAAGCGTAAAATCACTATTAATCGTTTACTATTCATCAAAAATTAAGTTGATCTTATTAGACTCCAAATTCCTTACTGAACACTTTTGCAGAAGACTATTTTTTAAAAATCATTACACATCATTAATTATTTAAGGTTTACATAAATATTTTAAAATATCCTTTTTTTAAAATTCATCAATAAAATACATCCTAAAATTATCGGGACATTCGAAATTTCACAAACATCACTAAAGGAGGAAATCTCAATTTAATCATCCCAAAGGATTACACAAAGAAGCTGTGGTCTCGTCACATTGTCCCTTATAACACCAGCATATGACCTAAGTGTAAGGTGTTCTATGGTGAGAGAATCTGAGGAAGGTTCAGATAACATTTCCCTAGTATTAATCTCTATTGACTTGAACTTCTCACGCAGGCGTTTCCGTTCTAGCTTGACACGCTGGAGTTTGTCTTGGGCTTGGTCCAAAGCGAATCCCAAAGATGCCACCTCCTTCCCAATCTCTGATAAGTGGGCTTCATAAGGTTTGAGTCTGCTGGATGAAGCCATCGACTCCTCTTTCTTCTTTAACCATTAACATCCCTATTAAATCATCAAGAGTAAGTTAATATACTATTCAAAAAGTTTGAGTCGTTACATTCTTCCCACCTAAAGAAATTTCATCCCTGAAATTTTATACTTGAGGCCTAGTCGAAAAGGTGAGCGTACTTTTGCTTCATTGTCTCCTCAGGCTCCCAAGTCGCTTCTTCATACTTATGATTCCTCCACAATAGTTTCACAAGGTGGGTAGTCTTGTTCCGTAGAACCTTGTCTCTACGGTCTAAGATCTCCACTGGATACTCCTCATAAGAGAGGTCATGTTCCAGTTGTACCACATGTGGGTTCAGTACATGCGAAGGGTCAGGTATATACTACCTCAAGAGAGATACATGGAAGACATCGTGAACTTGAGCTAGGTTCGGTGGAAGTTCTAGTCGATAGGCCACTGCTCCTATGCGATCAAGGATTTCACAGGGTCCAATGTACCTATGGTTGAGCTTCCCTTTCTTCCCAAACCGCATGACTCTCCTCCATGGAGAAATTCAAAGGAAGACTTTGTCGCCAACACCAAACTCCAAGTCCCTTTAACGGTTGTCATCATAGCTCTTCTGCCGACTCTGAGCAGCCTTTATGTGTTGTTGGATGGCATGAACCTGTTCTGTCATATCTTGCACATGATCAGGCCCAAGAAGCTTTCTCTCACCAGTTTCATCCCAACAAGTAGGAGTTATACATCGCTTTCCATACAGAGCTTCATAGGGTGTAATCTAAATACTCTAATGGAAGCTGTTGTTATAGGAGAACCCAACTAATGGGAGTTGTTGATCCCATCCACCATTAAATTCCATTGAGCATAATCTCATCATGTCTTCAAGTATCTGAATAGCCCCTTTAGATTGGTTATCATATTGAGGATGATAAGACGTACTAAAATTCAATTCAGTATTCAGAGTATGCTGAATACTTCTCTATAATTTTGATGTGAATCTTGAATCATGATCAGACACGATGGATAGTGGTACCCCATGCATCATTACCACTTATTTTATGTATATCTTGGCAAATTAATCCAGAGAGAAATCTTCCCGAATAGAGATAAAATGGGAGGTCTTGGTGAGATAGTCCACAATAACCCATATCGCATTGTTTCCTTTGGATGTTTTTGGGAGACCAGTTACAAAGTCCATAGTGATATTGTCCCACTTCCATACTGGTATGGGTAGCGGTTGTAATACCCCCTTAGGAAGTTTTCATTCTGCCTTTACTTGTTGACACACCAGGCACCTTGTAGTGTAATCAGCAATCTCCCTCTTCATGTTATCCCACCAATAATGATCACGAAGGTCTCTATACATTTTAGTGCTTCCCGTATGTATAGAGAATGTAGAGCTACGAGCTTCATCCATCGGTTCATTATTTATCTCCAGAATAGATGAAACAAATAGTCTTGTATGAAATTTCAATACACCTTCTTGATCAATGTTGAAATCAAGAAACCTTCCGTCCTTTACAGCCTCAAACTTCTCCTGTAGCAAAGGATCTTCTTTTTTAGCCTTCTTGATCTTCTCTAGTAATGAAGGTTGAGAAATCATTTGGGATAAGGTTGATGATGTCCATTCCCTTACAATTCCCATGTCTAGTTTTACTAGATCATTAATCAAGGGATCTCCTAGGATCCTCATTGTTTCCAGAACAACAGGGTATTTCTTGCATAACGCATCTGTGACTTTGCTTGCTCTTCCATGGTGATAATGAATTGAACATTCATAGTCTTTAATAATCTCCAAGCATCTCCTTTGTCTCATGTTCAATTCTTTCTGCATGAAAATATACTTTAAACTTTGGTGGTGAGTGTATATATCACATTTCTCCCCATAAAGATAGTGCCTCTATATATTTAGATCAAAAACAACTGCTGCTATCTCTAGATCATGCGTAGGATAATTCTCCTCATGAATCTTCAACTGTCGAGATGAATAAGAAATTTCCTTGTAATTTTGCATGAGGATGCACTAAATACCTTTTAGAGATGCATCGCTAAAAATAACGAATCCTTATCCGATAGAGGGTAGTGTTTAGATAGGTGCAGTAACCAATATCTTCTTTAGCTCTTGGAAACGTTCCTCGCATTCCTTTGTCCAGAAAAACTTAACCCCTTTTCGAGTCAACTTCGTTAGTAGATTAGAAATCCATGAAAAATTTTTTACAAACCTTCTATAATATCCCATGAAACCAAGGAAACTATGAATCTCAGTTACTGTTGTGGGTTGAGGCCACTCCTCCACAACCATTGTCTTTGTAGGGACAATTGAGATTCCTTCATTAGTTACGATGTGCCCCAAGAAAGCCACTTTTTTAACCAAAACTCACACTTGCTGAACCTTCCAAAGAGACTCTCCTTCCGCATAGTTTTCAAAATAACCCTCAGATGATCTTCATGCTCCTCAGGACTTTTTGAATATATCAAAATATCATCAATAAAAACTACCACAAAGTTATCAATGTAGTCCTTAAAGACTATATTCATCAAATCCATGAAAATAGCAGGGGAATTAGTCATGTTGAAGGGCATAACAGTAAACTCATAACGCCCATATCTTGATCGGAAGGCAGTCTTTGGAATATCTTCCTTCTTCACCCTCAATTGATGATAACCAGATCGAAGGTCAATCTTGGAGAATAATTGAGCCCCATGAAGTTGGTCAAATAAATCATCAATTCTTGGAAGAGGGTATCTGTTCTTCAATGTGATCCCATTCAGTTCTCTATAATCAATGCATAGCTACATTGATCCATCCTTCTTCTTCACAAAGAGAACTGGTGATCCCTAAGGAGACACACTCGGTTGGATAAACCTTTTCTCCAACAAGCCTTGGAGTTTCTTCTTTAACTCTTATAGTTCCATATGTTCCATTCTATATGAGTTCTTTGATATCGGTTGAGATCTAGGTATGAGTTCAATGGAGAACTCTACCTCTCCTTCTGGGGGAGGTCCAGGTAACTCCTCAGGAAATACATCCATTTACTCTTGAACAATCGGAACATCTTCTATTTGTATACTCCCTTTTTATTATTCATCATCACCAATTAACTACATAAATAATGCTATCAGATGTGTTTCTAGATAGGGATCAGTTCAGGATATCTCTCCTTGGAAGATAATTGTAGGTCATTCATTCAGGACTACTGAGATTTCCTTACTTCTTCATTTGATCATAGAATTATACTTTGATAGCCATTCCATCCCTAGTATAACGTCGAATTCCAACATGGGAATGACTACTAGATTTTCGATAAGATTGTGCTCACTAAAGTAAACACTGGAGTCTCTAAACACTGTTTATGCATGGATAATCCCACTTGGAGTCTTGACTGACAACTCTACCACAAGCAATTTGGGGATTGATTCTATATTATTTGCAAGAATGGAGGAAATAAAGGAATGTATAGAATTAGAATCAAACAAAGTAGTTTCTACTTTTTAGAGGACAACAAGAGTACCTACTACCACGTCATTCAGAGCTTCAACTTTAGTTGTTGTGATAGAAAAAGCACGACCTTGCTCCCCTGGCCTTTGCTGAGGTTGATGGTGATTCCCCTCCACTACCCTTGGATTTGGACAGTGATTAGCAAAGTGCACAAGTTGTCCACACATGAAGAAATGGACTTAGGGTAGGGCTAGAACCATCTTTACTCTGTCGTTAGTGTTGGGGAGTTGAGTCTTCACCTCACTACGACAATTCCGAGTAATATGGCCTCCTCTTCCACACATGTAGAACTTTCCACTTCCGATCAAGCATTTCCCTGAATTCTTCTTCCCACACTTATTGCATGTGGTAAGTTGAATTTGCTTTCCAACTCTTCCCTGATCAAAAGTCTTCCCTAAACTGGGCTCTAATGATCTCTTCTTGTCATTTGAGTTATGAGACCATTGTGTCTCACCAAACTCTAGCTCGACTTTCATTGCACTCCACACGATCTCCTCGTAGCAATCGTAGTCCCGGTTTGATATATTCTTCTTCATATGAGGTCTCAGTCCACCAAAAAATCTATTAACCTTCCCACATGGATCCATGAAAAAGCTAGAGGTATATCGTGAAATTCAGGTGAAGTTCATCTCATAGCTTCTGACAGATTCTTTCTCCTTCTGCTTCAGCTCGAGAAACTCTTTCTCTATTCTCGTTCTCATGGAACGAGGGAAATATTTATTAATGAATATTCCCCGGATCTCCTCCCACTCAATAGCTTCCATATCTCCTCTAGGATTCATTTTTTTAACTAGTTACCACCACTGATCAGCTTCTCCCTCTAGGCGGTAAACATCCAGGTTGACTTTTTCTTGTTCCGAACAAAGGAGTACAGAAAAGATCTTTTCAATGGAGCTTATCCATTGTTCCGCAATCAATGGGTCAGTAGATGCACTTAATGTTGGTGTCCATTGACGCGTGAAGGACTCAACAGAGTGTTTTTCCCTTCGTGGTGAGATTGGCCTCTCATCTTGATTAAAGTTATTACTCATAACTTGAGTCAGTTGGTTCATCATTCGCTTGAATGTTTCCATTCCGGCTTCCATCGGGGGGCCGTCAGCACATGGTGCATTACGGTCACCATCTGCACGGTTCCTCCTATTTCCCACCATTTTCTAAAAGGATAAAACCATAGTGAGAAACTTATTTCATTTATGAATCTTTTAACTAAGACTTCATGCTTAGACAATTACATTTCTCTATGATTCCTTCAAAATGATTCATAAAAAGCTTGTGATTTACAAAACATATCCCCCGGGAGTGTCGTAACATAGAGTGCAGCAAGGCCCATTATCGTGCACCATTTCCCATTAAAGTCTAGCTCAAACAGGTGTTTTCGGGTTTTACCACTATGTACATATGTGCCAGAGATGCCTCTACCTTCTCGTATCTAGACAAGGATGTATTTGTTTAATAAACCACTTACTCAATACTTACCAAAATACCAGGATTTTTTCCTACATTTAAACTTTTCTATAGGGTTCTTCCTAATGATTTTATATCCAAATTTCCAAAAAAAACTAAAACTCCCTTTGATACCAACTATTACATCCCTCCTATTTATTAACATAAACTTTCATTACATTACACAAAACTGGGGATCATTAAGGTTTAGTGTCTTGGAAACCAGGAACATAAAACATGAAAACAACATAAAACATTATTCTTAAACACTAGAAAGGCTTTTCTTTAAGTTCATCCAAGGTTCATTACTACATCTCATAACCTGGGGACATACATCAAAAGAAAGGGTGAGCAGAAGGCCCAGTAAGAGAAACAAGAGAAACACTTTACATGTGAACTTGAGATACTTCAATAAGGTCATGAAAAGAACTTTAAGGCATGAGAAAGAAATAATGAGGCATATCATAATAAAAATAATTTTTTTCATAACTTGAGGATGTGGCTAAAACATTTAATATTGAAAATATTTTCTGTTTCACCAAGGTCTATCCCCAATGTGTCATTAAAAATTACCAAGGTTATTCACCAAGGCGTCGTTAAAAATAGTAATCTCTAGAGATTAAGTCTTTACCCAATGCATTGGAGTTATATCAGGGCGCACCCTTGACATGTCTTTATTATCATGTGAGCCACATATGTCATCATCAATTATTTCATAAACAACCCATAAAGCATAAAATAAATGGGTTTCATTTCATAATCATAACATTTTAAAACTGCTTTAAATACATGATCTTTATGTCACTTTAAACCCATGAAAAGGGAAAGCGAGTCTCGTGTATGTAAATACCAGAATTTAAAATAGAAAAAATTGGTATATATGTGAATACCCCTATATAAGAGAGAGATTTGAGTATTAACTTAAAAAAATAAAAGAACATTAGAAAAAGAGAGAGACATTTTGAGACAGAAATTCTGCAGCATAATGGCTATGTTTCAGGGTTTTAGAAAACATTGAAAAGAGAGGGGAAATGGGTAAAAAATTCATAAATGACCCATAAAATAGTAGAGGGACCTAATATGAAGGATATATGTACATGGTAATGAAATTTGAAGGACATACCATTTGAAATGAAAAACATGGAAGGAAGAAAAAAAATTAGATTTCTCTTATGAAAATTCGACAGCCTAACGGCATCACATAAACTTCAACAAAAATGAATTGACGAGATAAAATATGGTATCTAATAATATGAACATAAAATTTCAGTATGATAGATAAAGATATCATACCCCAAAATAATAAAAAGGAACTTGAAAGACTTGACATGAAAGTAGAAATTTGAAAAATGAGATGGGTGAAAGAATCCCTTAAAAATTCAGCAGCCTAACGGATCCACTTAAACATTATTAAAATGAATTGATGAGAGAAAGAGGGGGTATCTAATCATATGAACATGAAAAGGGCAGTAATATGAAAAACCATCCTCGAACACAAGAACATTTAGCATAATAGAAATGACATAAAAGAGATTACTTGAAAAGAAAGAGAGAGGTCGGATCCCTTACCTTAAACGTAACTCTTAAAACTCAAAGTTTGGGACCTTGAGAGGCTTGAGGGCACCTTGGGAGGACTCTCTTGGAGGTAAGGAGACCAGAAATTCGTTGAGGATGATTTTGGAGTGGAATGGATGAGAGGTTGTCTTGGTATTTATAGGGAAAGTGAGGGGACAAGGTATTAATGGCCAAGGGACACCTCGTTGGTGGTTTTGGGAAAACCATGTGCTTGCCCATGGTATTTGCCCATGGTATTGGCCACATGGGACACCTCATACCTTATCTTACTATTCATAAGTCTACCATATTGATTACAAAGTTAATACATCATTTAATGATATCATAAAACACCCGTAACATAGAAACTGTATTTTCACTATTCATTGAAAATTCATCTTTCTCAGAAAAATCCGAAAAAATTACCATAACATAATATTGATGCTCTGAGTTCAAAAATAAATTCAATTTTATAAAAATAATTTTTTAAATATTTTTAATTTAATTTTTAATTATGAAACACTATTCACCTGAAAAAACTAATACTTGACTAATAATTTATGAAACTGTTATTTACCCATTTTATTGAATCACATTACTAAATCTAGGTTTTCAAATTATATTAAAACTTTCTTTAAGTGAGATTACTAATCCATTTGATCACATTACTAATCCTAAGCATAAAATCACTATTCATAATTTACTATTCCTCAAAAATTAAGTTGATCTTATTAGACTCCAACTTCATTACTGAACACTTTTGCAGAAGACCATTTTTTTTAAAATCATTACACATCATTAATTATTTATGGTTTACATAAATATTTTAAAATATCATTTTTTTTAAATTCCTCAATTAAATACATCCTAAAATTATCCGGACATTTGAAATTTCACAAACTTCACTAGAGGAAATATCAATTTAATCATCCCAAAGGATTACACAAAGAAACTACGGTCTCGTCACATGGCACCTTATAACACCAGAATATGACCTAAGTGTAAGGTGTGCTATGGGGAGAGAATCTGAGGGAGGATCAGATAACATTCCCCTAGTAGTAATCTCTACTGACTTGAACTTCTCCTACAGGCATTTCAGTTCAATCTTGACACGCTGGAGTTCGGCTTGGGCTTGGTCCAAAGTGAAGCCCAAAGATGCCACCTCCTTCCCAATCTCTGATAAGTGGGCTTCATAAGGATCGAGTCTACTAGATGAAGCCATCGACTCCTCCTTCTGCATTATCCATTACCATCCCTATTAAATCATTAAGAGTAAGTTAATATACTATTCAAAAAAAATTGGTCGTTATAGTGGGTTACATGGATCACCCTTGGCGGTACATCCTAGCGAGACAAAAATGTTCCAAGATCTGAGATTGTAGTTTTGGTGGCCAAGTATGAAGTATGAAATTTCATAGTTTGTGTCCTAATTTTTGTCATCCAAAAGGTGAAGACCAACCACCATGTTCCCATTGGTTTTCTCTAATTTTTAGACGTTATATAGTGGAAGTGGGAAGATATCTTGATGGACTTCATTATTAGCTTACCTTGATCTTAGTGATTCTTTGATTCTATATTTTTGATAGTTTATCATTTGATGAAATCATCCCCAAATATAGTAGTTAAAAAGTCAATTGCGGTAGAGGTTTTCTCAAGGTAGTATTTGGAGGGGGTGGTGAGACTCCATAGAATCCAAGTGATGATAATATCTAATCGTGAACCTCATTTTACCTCAAGGGTGTGGAGGGGTCTCTGATGTGCCTGATTTGTGTATACATTTTCATAACTTTTATCGAGTTTTTTACACTTGTCTTCATTGGATAAAAGTACTTTTGGAAATAAAATGTTTTAATTATGTGATCAGAATGCTTTTCACGTATTTCCATGAGAAGGACACAAATCAGGGGAAAGTTAATCAAAAATTCCAAACTACACATCATGTATTCTCATATACACGTCATGTACCAGAACCCTGGAATAGATTGTCCTAGCCAAGTACATTCCCAAATTACCAAAATCTTGTAAATTCCTTGTACATAATATACATTTTTTGTATCATCTTCTATAATAGGTTGATGGCTGAGAAGAAGTCTACACACTCATGTTGTTGGATGACCTTTACATGTTGTGTACATTAATATACAGGTCGTGTATTCCCTTATAGAAGTATTTGGTGGCCGATGAATAAGAGTACACAACATGTATGGTTGTGATACATTCCATGTACCTCCACCTACCAGGCGGTGTTGTGTTCCATGTCAAAGATTACATGTTCAACCACACAATGACGGAGAAAAAGTTGGAAAAAGTATGTAGAAAAGAGTACACGCAGTGTACTTTCTAATACACATTGTGCTCTCCTAAGACCTATAAATAGGTTTTAGGCCCTCTAAGTTTGGGAGTTATACATTCACTCATTTATATTTTGTTCATTTTTAAGGAAGAACACTCCAGGTACGACCTTGAAGAGAATAAGAGAGAGAAAGAAGAGGAGAGAAGATAGAAAGGAAGGTGTTCCCACACTACCTTCCTAATGAACTTCACCTCAAAGCATTAAATAACATGTGTTCATGATCTTCATGTTCTTTAATTAATAGAAACTCCATGAGTAGCTAAAATTACCTATGTTTGGGGCTAGGGAAAAATGAATGTTATAATTCATCAATTGTGATGTTGTAATCGTATTGTTCATCTTTTTCTCATTCATAATGACTTATTAAACCATTTTAGATATCACTAGAAATCTCATATCAGACCATGAATGATATAACTATGGATCCTTTAAGGAATTATGGTTAAAAACATCCATGATAATTTGGTGTTTTAATCATCTAAAAAGGGCTGCAATTAATATAAATTAATAGAAATCAATTTCCAGACCAACAAAATTTTATTCCATTGATTTAAACATTAATTACTAGACCAAGGGGGTTCTGTTACATAATTAATCCTAGAGATATGAATTATCATTAAGAACACAACCTCATTAGAAAATTTATTTAATATCAACTTCTTAAAATCCATAGCCCCGATGCATTTCCCTTCAAATTTACATCAAAACTGAATTTTTATGTTTTTCTTTATCCTTTATGTAAATTTGATAAGAAACTAAAATCCTATCACTTTTTCATAAAAACATAAAAAATCAACTTTAAATGTAGTACACATTATTAAATCAAGTAAAAAATAGATAAGTAATAAAAAATATCTCCTTTTCCCTGTGGTTCAACCCCTTACTATTACTATACTCATTAGGGTAATACAATTTGGATAGCTGAAAATAAAACTTTAGGAGAAAAAATTACCAAATTTTGGTGTTGTTTTCAGGGAATTGAGAGTTAAATTTGTTTTTGTTTAAATCATGTTTGTATCAAATTTAGTGAATGGAAAAAAATTATAAATTCCAAAAAAACTATTTTATTACCCCATTTCTGTTTATTTTTATTCTTTTCATTTATGCTTAGTGAGTTCAGTGTTGTGTAGGTTCATAAGTATATGAGCGGCCACCTTACTCGTTTGAAAAATCATTGAGTCATCGATGCTTTTCCTAATTGACACAATGATCGAATGGATTGTTTTAAGGCGACAACATACTCTCATGGACGATCATAACCAAAAAAATCTCATCACATAAAATGAAGAGGGAGATAGAGCTTCTCTCCAAGGAGTTGGAAAACCATTTGGCCCAGATGACAGTTGAAACCAGAAATCTCCATTGGTTCCTGGATATGGCCTAGAACAGCTCCAAGAGTTCCAATTGGAGTGGATTCCATACCTCTAGCTCGGTCAGGGGTCGTACTTTACCACTTAGGAGAAGCAATATTTACCGCCTCCACTCCCTCAACAGCCACCCCCACTCTGTACTCTTATGGAGTATGACCTACCTTCTATTCATGGATTTGACACAGGCATTGTCCATCCACTGGTTTAGGCCTAACACATAGAGATCAAGCCTCCCATTGTCCAGCTACTCCAAAACCATGTTCAGTTCAGTGACCTACCCAATGAGGACTCCAATGCCCATATTTCCAATATCTGGGAGGTTTGTGACATGTACCTTTACCATGGAGTGTCCATGGACACCATTTTTCTTTGCCTCTTCCCCTTCTCTCTTAGGGATAAGGTGAAAGATCTGATCAAAGGTTTTTTACAGTGATCTATCCTCACCTGGGAGGAGCTAACCTAGGAATTCTTCTCCAAATATTTCCCCCCATCAAAGATGGTAACCGTACAGAATGAAATACAAAACATCTAGCAGCACAACTCGGTGTCATTGTACAAATCCTGGGATCATTCCAAGGAGATATTTTGAAAATTATCACACCACAGACTCCCTCTATAGATATAGGTCTAGACCTTCTACAGAGGACTATCTACAAACACAAAGTCTATGGTGGATGCTGTTGTTGGGGGTAAAATTATGATAAATTCCCCCGAAGATGTTTTCAAAATACTAGAAAACATGTCTTCCAATATCTTATAGCGGAATTATGAGTGGGTCACAGTAAATTAAGGTAGGCACAGTATCGATGCCACTTCTATACTTTCTTCCCAATTAGACATTGTATCCAAAAATATTGATTCATTGAATCTAACGTCCCATGTTCATGTTGTGAACCATTCAGTGTGCAGTGAATGTGGTGATAACCACATCATGGTAGAATTCCCAGGACCTATATTTGTCCCTTCAACAAGTGAGGTATGCTATGTTGCTCAAAACCGACGGCCGAAATAGTACCATTAGTACTAGAACCCAGCATGGAATGATCACCAAAACATAGGTTGAGTCCAACAACAGCAGAATCCTCCGCCCAAGTGACCATCTAGCTATGGTCAACCCTAGTATCAGAGCTAGTACCCAAGAAAAAAGTATCCCCGACAAGGCTCTTACCAGTAGAAAGAGTATCAAAACCCTCACCTATAGCAGTAGTGGTAGCCACTACCTCCACCAGCTACACAGCCACCTCTAATGGAGAACACCTCAACGTTAAAGGATATCATGAACTGGTTTTAATATACTACTGAGACTAGATTCCAGAATCAGGAGGCTTCCATTTGTGTCCTAGAGAACCAAATTGGCCAGCTAGAAAACCAACTCTCATGGAGGAAGCTCGATACACTACCAGGTGACATTGAGAATAACCCGAGGGAGGAGGCCCATGTTGTCACACTACAGAGTGAAAAGAAGCTACAATAGAAGGAACCAGCATATCCAGGTGCACCTACACCCCCTGCTGATGAAGAAGGTATAGTTATAGGCCCCTCCTTATCAAGGGCCCACCAAAAGGGGATTTACTGGGTAATGGAATAGAGGTTATCAGACCCTTAGAGCCTACCTTACCCTTCCTATAGAGGATAAAGCATGTAATGTTGGATCACCAGTTCAGAAAATTCATGGAAGTATTCTAGAAGTTTCACATCAACATTCCATTTGTAAAGGCACTAACGTAGATGTCCACATATGTGAAATTCATGAATGAGATCCTCTCCAAAAAAATGGAGATGGAGAATCTAGGCACCATTACACTGACTAAGGATTTCTCATCAGTCGTACAACATTTGATTCCCCCCATGCTCCATCATCCAGGTAGCATCAATATCACACGCACTATTGGAACATCTAAGTTTGGAAAGGACCTATGTGACTTAGGTGCCTGCGTAAACCTCATTCCCTTCAGAGTTTTTAAGAATCTATGGCTCAATGATCTAAAGCTTACCTGAGTAGCCCTTTATTTTTTTTACCAACCCATCATATATCTGAATTGGATACTGGAGGACGTGCTGGTAAAGGTGGAAAGGCTAATCATCCTCGCAGGTTTCATCATCCTCACCATGGAGGAAGTACAAGAGATGCCTCTCATCTTGGTATGTCCTTTCATGGCCACTGGGAAGGTATTGATCAAAGAACATCATGGGGGTTGATTTTCAGAGTAGGAGATAAAAGAGTCTCCTTCAATGTCCTCAAATCCGTCAAGAAAGCATCATTATCAGAGCATGAGGGTTGCTTGGTAGTGACTATCATGGATGATCACTTGAGAGGAAAAAAGATGATCTGGTATATTCTTTCACATCAGATGACTTGGTTTTTCTAGGCATTCTAGTTGATGAATCACCAGAGGACCTGCAATTCCTAGAAGGCCAGGGTGACCACTACGGGAAGCATGCTATTATTCCCTACATTCAGGAGCTATCAAAGGTACAACCACTTGTACCTTTGATTCTAAAGGTGTGTGTACTAGAACTGAAGCCTCTTCTGTCTTCTCTAAAGTATGAGTATTTGGGATACCATCCGATATTTCTCATAATACATAGTGCAGCACTATCACAAGAGTAAGAGGATTCAATTCTTCAGGTTTTAAAGGGGAAAAAATAGTTTATTGGGTGGATAGTTGTATACATGAAGGGAATCATCCCTACCATTTTCACCCACAATGTGCTTCTCATAGAAAAAGCAAATCCATATCGGTAACCACAGAAATGCCTGACCCCCCACCCCATGAAGGAAGTTGTGAAGAAATAGGTAATCATGTTGCTGGATGCAGGCATTATATACCCCATCTTAGATAGTCCATGGGTGAGTCCCCTGCAAGTGGTACCCAAAAAGGGTGGTATCACTATGATTTCAAATGACAAGAATGAACTCATCCTTATATGCACTCTCATGGGATAGAGAGTCTATGTGGACTACAGGAAGTAGAATGACGCCATGAGGAAGGATCATTTTCCACTTCCCTTCATTGATCAAATGCTAGAGAGACTAGTGGGGAATGAATTTTACTGCTTTCTTGATGGCTATTCCGGCTACAATTAGATTTCCATTTCTCCATAAGATCAAGATAAGATCAAATTTTCTTTCCCTTATGGTACGTTTTCTTACAAAAGGATTTCCTTTGGAAGGTGAAACACTCCTTCCACCTTCCAGTGATGCATGATGTCTATCTTTCATGACATTGAGGAACAGATCCTGGAGAGTTTCATTATCTTTGGCCATATAACCTCAATAAAGGGGATATAGCTGGACCCAACAATGTTAGAAGTCATTTCATGACTTCCTATTCAAACTTCCATCAGATCCATCTACAGCATCCTGGGGCATGTACGTTTCTACAGGCAGTTTTTCTGCAGATTCTTGAAGATAGCTCAGCCCCTCACCAACCTTCTATCCAAGGATACCATTTTTGAGTTCGATGAGGCATGCAACATGTCTTTTGAGAACCCAAATTAGCTCCTGGTGCAAGAACTAGTGATGATTGCTCCCAACTGGGAGGGGAAAATTGAATTGATGTGTGATACTAGAGACTATGCAGTGGGAGAAGTCCTGGGACCGTAGCTTGAATGAATTTTCCGACCCTTCTATTATGCCAACAGGATGCTCAATGGTGAACAGATGAAATTCACTACCATAGAAAAAGAGATTTCGGAAGTGGTGTTCACGTTTGATAGGTTATGTTCCTACTTAGTGCTATATAAAGTTATTGATTATACTAACCATGCAGCACTCAATTACATGCTGAACAAGATGGATGTGAAGTCACGACTGATCCGCTGGGTAAACCTCTTACCAGAATTTGATCTGGAGATATGAGATAAGAAGGGGAGTGAGAACATTGTTTCTAATCATCTCTCCTACATGGTGTTTCTGTATTTAGAGAATTAGGATGATCAAGAGATATTAGAGGATTTCCCTGATGAGCCCCTCTTTTCTGTAACAGAATCATCTAGACCCCGGTACACTGATATATCTAATTTTTAGGTTATAGGTTTTATCCACCCTGACCTCTCCATCCAGTAGAAGAAGAGGTTTCTCTATGATTTCAAGATATACTTTTGGGAATACCCTCTTCTATTCTGATCTTATTGAGATGGGATGATCCAATGTTGCATCCCAGAAACTGAAGTTTATAGAGTCCTGTAATTCTTTCATGCCTCGCTAGTTGGGTGACATCATGGGCTAGATCGTACTATAGAAAATATCCTGCAATCTAGGTTTTTTCTGGCCCACCATGCATAGAGATTATTGAGCATTTGTTTCCCATTATTATCGATTCCAAATAACAGGTAATGTGGGGTGCAAAGCTGAGATGACCCAGCACCCAATCTTGGAGGTCTAAATCTTCGATGTCAGGGGCATTGACTTCATGGGGCCATTATTCCCATATTTCAGGAACACTTACATCCTAAAATACGTCGACTATATATCCATTTGGGTATAAGCTATTGTTACAACACACGACCCGACCAAGGTGGTCAAAGCCTTTTTAAAGAAACACATTTTAGCAGGTTCGACGTACCTCGTGTACTGATCAGCGATAGAGGGACCTACTTCCAAAAGACATTGATGAGAGGAGTATTATCGATGTATGGAGTGAAACATCATATGAGGACACCATATCATCCTCAGTCTAGTGGACAAGTGGAGCTCTCCAACTGTGAGATCAAGAATATTCTAGAGAAAATGGTGAACACTTCAAAGAAAGATTGGTCCAATAATCTTGACAAATTTTTCTAGGCATATCATACCACTTTTAAGATGCCACTTGGGATGTCCTCGTTCCACCTCATCTTTGGGAATCCATGCCATCTACCAGTAGAGTTTGATCACAAAGCCTACTGGACAGTCAAGGCCCTGAATTTTGGTCTGAAGGAAGCTAAAGAGAAGTGTTAGTTCCAACCATCTAAACTTGATGAAATCCAATTAGAGGTGTATGAGAATTCCAATCTGTACAAGGATAAGACCAGAGAAATCCACAACTGGAATATTTCACAAAAAACATTCCAATATGGTGATCTGGTACATCTTTTTAACTCTTGTCTTCAATTATTACTAGGAAAGCTAGAGTCATGATGGTTGGGAATATTCTGAGTCATACAAATATCCCACCATGGAGTGGTAGAAATTTTTGGGTAGTATGGTCAACCATTGAAGGTGAATGGATAGCGGCTGAAGAATTACAATCACGTGGAAGACCCTGTTGCAATTCTCTCCACCATGCATCTTATGTAAGAAAGGGTAAGTTGTTCGAACCAACAACCTAAAACAAAGGCACTTCCTGGGAGGCAACCCAGAGGTTACACTCCATGTACCCCCTATAAACACGGCATGTAATAATTCTTTTTCATATTTAGTTATAATATTATAAATATATATATTAACTATGTAATATAAAGGGATGATTTTGGTGTCGATGGTACAGTCACTAGAATTTATCTAAGTCATCACCAATTTGAATCCATCCATACCTACCTTCGGCATGGGGTTCCTCCTTTTTATTCATGCGTTTTCTTACATGATGTGTGTGTTATTTTTTATAATAAATTTTAATTTTATTAAATATAAGAAACCCCAGGATGGGTACGGACCGGTTTTCTAGGTTCATAACCTCGTTCCAAAAACCTAGGTTTGAATCCTGAAAATCATCCCATTTCAATCATTTGTCCTTTTAATAAAACCACACAGTGTGTATTTGGATATACATCATGTGTCTCGTGTTTTCATTAATAACTAAAAAATTTTCAATAAAGGAATACAAGTTGGTGAAGTTGGAAGATTAGCAGAGTCTCAGCCCTGGATCTAAAAGACCTGAGTTCGAACACATCTAATCTCCCTACTTTATATCTTTTATTCTAATTAAAAACCACACATTGTGCCTTTCCTTCCTCCCATGTATTATTGTCCATGTACATAAAATATACATAATTAATAAACATGAGCAGTAGTACAACCTTTTCTCTAGTGGTTGAGGGTATTTGTTTTGAATGGTTGATCATTGGTTCGAACCTCACCCCAAGCACCAGACCAAAGGTTGTACTTCTCTATTTCCAATATTAGAAAACATGACATGTAGTTTCCGGATACATTACATGTATAGCATTATTTTTAGTGAATTATATATAAGAATATATATTTATTTTATATTAATATATCAATATTAATTAATATATAGTTTACTATAATAATTATGTTATATACCTATTTCTTTCCGCATAAAAAACTACACGGCATATATGCTAGAGTACACGCTATGTACTCTGGCTATAAAATCCAGAAACCCCATACAACCACACCCCGGGTTTCCCAGAGCCCCCACCCCCACCCCACCCCATCCCCTCACTGTTTTCTTCTCTAGGAAGCCAAACGGCCTCTTATACCCCAATCCTCCATTTTCATCAGTTTTCCTTTCCGATTTCTTCTCCATTGTGATCCTCACTTTAGGTATGTCATTCGACACTCCTTATTTCCCAGTTTTCGTAGCATTTAGGGTGTTTTTGGATCAAAAGTCATTTTGTCTCCCACAGTACACAGGCACAACATGAAGAACACACGCCGTGAATTATTGTACACTACCACACACTGGAAAATTTGAAATTTGAAATTGCACGGTGTGTATGTTTGGTACACACCATGTACCATCCAAAATTGTGCTCGGGTACTTGATTCAAATGGCCACACACACCATGTTTAGATGCACGGTGTGTATGTTCGGTACACGTCGTGTATCCCGTTTTCTCTGGGCCAGCCCGTTTCCATCACTACACTTGGCCATGTGGACTATGTTTTTACACATGCCATGTCATATATTCACACATTCTGTACTTAATTTTTTTCTATACTCAGATAGTGGACGTGTCTTTGAAACACATGACCATGAACAAAATTGCAAGTAAATGGTGTGTATATTTAGTATGCACTGTATATCCTTTCTTACCCAGTGACATTCCCACTCGGTGTATCTATCCAGTGAACACTGGATGTTATCCCGCTTACACTGCAAGACATGTTTTCTGTATATACACATTGTGTTATTTTACTTTTCTTGTTTTTACCACTTTTTCTTCTTTTTCTTTTTCTTTTTCTTTTCTTTCTTTTGATTTTTTTTCCTTTATTTTTCAGGATATGGCAGACAGAGACCCTGCATGTGGGAAGTAGGTTGCCTCCGCTACTAAGGGAGAGAGGCCCACTTTTCACCAGATATGACATTGGCTCATGGCGACACCACCCTTAGAATTCCTGATGTACTAGCCTCCTTCACTAGCCATCTTACCACCACGCACCGCCCCGAAATATATTTTTCGAAGTACCGTACATCCACCACCCTGCACAGAGCCTCCGAGCACCACCCTTTATTCACCACTAGATTCCACACCTCCTGATCCCTCCTTAGTTGTCGCTAATCCCTCATCTCCCACCACGTCCATGGGGCCTTCATCTACTGCAGCCGCTACACCACCATAGTGATCCCTATATACTGCACCACCTTGGCTGGCCCCTATGGGTATCCCCTTTCCTTTCATGGTGTAATCAGTTACAAACCTGGTGCATGACACATTCAGGAACTTCTCTCACTGCCTGATCCTATTGAGTAGCTGTTATCTTGATAGCAGCATGCCTCAACAACTGGGTATTTGGGAAGATTTGGAGGATCTCCTCAGGAATACACCTTTTATCATGATCTTTAAGGTCAGCACTCCTATTTTCTGAGATTTATTTTTGACGTTTTCTGCTTCCTTCTAGTTTGACGGGCCTGAGGACCGGGAGACACCTAGAAAGATTGTCTTGGTGATCTGATTTCGGCTATACAGACAGTCGTTTTCCCTTACCATGGCCTATTTTGGTCAAGGGTGTGATTTCTATCCCCATCCCGTCACTCCACCCCTTGTATCCACCCTGACCCGACTCGGGGGTTCTAATCTCATCTCCATGTTGTATGACATTGTTAGACATGACCACCACTACACCCCCACTTCCTAGAAGATTACCCTCATTATAAGCCCAATCCTCTGTTTCACCCACCGTTGATTTAGTGCCATATTGTTTCCTAGCCATGAGGATATGGGAGTTGTGACTAGCTATGACATGGAGCTCCTCGCCTGTGTCATCCAGCTAGACTACCCAGACCTCTCCTACCTTGCCGCCTCCTACTTCCATGACATGTTCACCGGATGTTTGGGAAACCTGAATGGTGGGTTTTACGCCACCTTCCTTGCCCACCACCTTGGCATTTTTGAGCCTCCCCTTCCTCACAACTGATTAGGTTCCCCCCCAGCGGAGGGACATTTTCATGCTTATTCACATGGGACTGGTCTAGAAGCAAGGGAACTTACGTCCTATCCCAGTCCCAACCACCACCCCCTGCCGACCCTCCTGCCCCCAAGGCAACCCCTGCACCTCCTTCCCCACCCCACCACCCTTCTTATGGCCTTCCCTCTTCTTCTGCCATTTATTATTCTTCTGTTCCTTCTCCTGCCTCACCTCCCTTCACACCCTCGGTCGATCTCGCCTTTACCCTCCGCCTAGCCGAGCTGGACCACCGCTAGGATACTACGGATTAGACTCTTTGACGACTCAAGAAGATGATGGGGCTTCTTCTTCATCATCGTGGTATTACACTACCCCCAACTCCTAATCCTCCTTCGTCTCCTAGTCCTTCTTCTACAGCTCCACCACCGTTTACAGCACTGGCCACGGATTTAGTTCTCTTCTACACTATTGGCCCAGCTGCTACCACTATTGTTTCTAGTTTAGAGATAGTTGTTGAGGCTACTATTCTGCATCTAGATCTTTCAGTTCCATCTACTATGGATTCTTTTATGAGGGTAGCTTCAAATCCTCCAGCTTCTATTGCTACTAATCCTTCTATGTTGGCTGCTTTTGTGCGGGATGATTCCTCTTCTGAGGTGACACCCTGAATAGTTTTTAGGCACATTTCTTCCATTATATATATATATATAATATTTTTATATCTTGTTCCAATGATTTTTTTTATGGTTGTAGTTTTGTCTCTCCATGACCGTTACAGGTACTCTGGCACACATTGGGCTATTCTTCTCCACCACTTACCATCTTTCTTCACCTAGAAATGAGGGGAGTATTGTTTTTTAGGTTTCTATTGTTTACTTTTTTATCTTTCTATTTTTCCTTCTTCCATTACATCCCCTCGTCCTAGTCCACTATTGTGTCCCAAAATTACCTTCTCTACCTTTATGTGGAACTTGGTGGGAAAATGTTCCCTATTCAGTGTGGGGGAGCCTCTCTTCCTACACTGCACTTTTTCCCTTTAAATAATCTAAGAGACATCATTAATATATGAAATATTTTAAAACTGTGGAAACTTTTTGGTTAATTATAATCGTAAATAATAAAGGCATAGTTGATAATTTTAGAAGATACATGCTTATTTTAAAATTTTAAATAAATTAATTTAAAATGATTATTGATATTGTTGATTTTTCAACTTAAATTCATGTCTATCTACATTTATTAGACTCTGTATTTTTATTCATGCCATGACCTGATTGACCATTTATCATTTCCTCATTCTTGAGAGGTATTCTAAACCTTTTTTTACATATTATTTCTTATACCCACTTTCTTGAGAAATTCTTTGGATATGAATAACTACAATAATTTGAATGTTTTTCTATTCAAAACATGAATATTTTTTAATCTCATTAATATGATTGAGGCATTTGATTTTTTTTCAACCCCTTTGACCTTGAGACCTACCCTACATCTGATCTTCGTAAACCCTTAGAAAAAATGAACTTAATTTATAGGAAGCAACATTACAAGCCTATATTCCCTTCCTACCATAATTAATTTATAATTTTGAAAGATTATTCACTTGAGCTTTAGATAGTGATTTTAAGTTTTCCATGGTACATTTTGGTGATAAACCACGAACTTAAGTGTGGGGGAGTTTTTCACTTGTTCTTTTGGGAAAAAGGGTTTCATAACCTACTATCCATTGTATACTTAGTGGACCCTTTAGTTAATATATATATGAAAAAGAGGGACCAAGTTCATTTATTACACTTTATGGATGGTTTATGGATCTATTTAGAAGAAAGACTGTCATAGTGATGATATCCTTTTTAAGAGATCTTGATTAGGGATGGATCTTCATTGGTCACTAATTTTTGAATATCATTCATTGTTGTTTAAGAATTTAACCTCCTTTTTCAATCCTCTAAGATTATTTTTCACATTATTACGTACCAACGCTTAGCCTCAAAAATATTCGAACCTTGATGAAAGCCCTCGTGATTTTTGTGATTTAAATTTCTAAAGTATAGAGTGAGAACACATGAAACCCTAGGAATATAGTGCATATACATGAGATTGAGAACAACTATAATAAAATTCTATTGAGTGATGAGAGTATTATTTTCTCGTAAGGTAAATCATCAAACGACATGTGTAATTGTGAAATATGGAATGATGTACCTAAACGAGAATGGAAGTTTTATAATTTAACTATAAGGGATGAATGATTAGAATATCATTTAAAATTTAAATATGTTTTTATGTATTTTTAATTTTATTTTAAATTCCTATAGTATCTATAGTATATATTATTTGGAATGATTCCCTTTTTAGATTATGGATATTATCGATTAGATGTTGAGATTTTTCTTGAGGACAAGAAAATGACTAAGTGTTGGGGGTTTGACGTGCCTGATTTGTGTATACATTTTAATAAATTTTATAAAGTTTATAAAACATGTTTTCACGAGATATAATCTATATTGGAAATAAAATGTAGTAATTTGGTGATCGTAATAATTTTCAGGTATTTTCATGACAAAGACACAAATTGGGTGATAGTTAATAAAAAATTCCAAACTACACATCGTGTATTCTCAAATACACTCTGTGTACCAGAACCCCAACACGGATTGGGCCGGAAAAGTACATTCCCATGTTATTAGAAGCCTATACACGTTGTGTATATAATATAAATTTCATGTATCCTCTTCTAGAAGTGGTTGGTGGCTGAGAAGAATTCTACATGCCCATGTTGTGGGATGACCTTTACACACCGTGTACATTAATATACACACCATGTATTCCCTTCTATAATCGGTTAGTGGCAATTGAATAAGAGTAAATTCCATGTATGGTGGCACTACATGTTGTGTACCTCCACATACCAGGAGGCATTGTGTTCCAAGTCAAAGATGGCATGTTTTTCCACCCACTGGAAGAGAAAAAGATATAAAAAGCAAGTTGAAAATTGTACACACTGTGTACATTCTGATACATGTTGTGTGCTCCTAAAACCTATCAATAGGTGTAAGGATTTCCATTTTCGGTTTTTAGACATTCACTAATTATGATTTCTTTCAAATCGATGGAATAGCACTCCGAGTATGGCCTAGAAGAGAAGAAGAGGGAAAAGAAGAGGAGAGAAAAGAGAAATGAAGGTATTTCTATGCTACCTCCCTGATGACCTTTACCTCAAAGCTTTCATGAAGATGTTTTCAGGTATATCAAGTTATTTAATTAATATCTACTCCATGAGTATCTAAATTTCCTTATATGTTGGGGTTATAGACAAATGAATGTTGAAATTAATCAATTATGATGTTGTAATCATATTATTCATCTTTTTATTCCTTATAATTCCTTATTAAAACTTTGAAAATAATGTTAGAAATCTCTTATCAGACTAAGAAAGAGATTCATATATATCCTTTAAGGAGTAATGGATAAAAACATCAATGATCATTGGGTGTTTTAATCATCTCAAAAAGGATGCAATTAATATAAATTTAGATAAATCAATTTCTGAACCAATGAAATTGACTTCCATTGATTTAAAAAAAACATACCTGACCAAGGGGGTTATGTTACATAAGTAATCCTAGAGATATGAATTCTCATGAAAAAAAAAACTTCATAAGAAAATTTATTTAATAAATACCTCTTAAAATCCAAATCCACAACACATTTCCCTCTAAATTTTCACCAAAACCAAATTCCAATGTTTTTCATTATCCTTTAAGTAAATTTTATAAGAAACTAAAATCCAATCACCTTTTTATAAAAATATAAAAAATAGACTTTTAATTAACTACAGTTCATTAAATCAAGTAAAAAATAGATATTAAAGACAACAATTACTGATTCACGCTCAAATTTACCCAAGATAAGAAGGTGGAATGGTCCTTGTAGTCTGGCTTGGGTTGTCGAATCCTTAGAGACCTAAGAAGTAACCTACAGACACGTACATTCTATGGATTGTTTTTATATATGAAGTGGCCAAATTGGGTTGATTTAATATGTTTTAAATGAACTCTAATAGACTTAATTAAAATCAATTTAAAATAATGAGTTGATCCTAGGAATCACTTGGGCTGGATTGGAAGTATTCCTTTTCAATTATATTAATTTATTATATTTGAGATGGGTTCATTAAAGGAGATCAAAAAACTTCATCACTTACTAATTTTATACCAAAACACTATAATACTAATCACCTATACACTTGGAGGATAAAATTTATGAGCACTCCAATGTAAATTTTTGTATTAGCACTTGAAGTATGTGGCCTTAAAATTCAACAAGGACAAAGAAGTTTTAAAATAAGCAAATAAAAATCTCAATTAAAAAAAATTATTATACATTTATGGGGTGATAAATAACATCCAATACAGCCCCTTTATACTCCCTTGTATCATCCCATAAGTTTTTTAGCCCTCCACTGATGCTATGGTTTCAATGGAAGCGGGAAGTAGACTCATAAGGGGGGAATTGAAGAAGTAAAGAAAGCAATAAAAATAAAATGATCACTCCACCATTGTGTGAATAATTTCACAAGGCTTGGTGTTAATAAATTAACATATTTAGGAAAAGGTATCAAATTAAGATGTATAAGAGCATAATAATAGTATAATAAGAACTTTTATTAAGAAACTAGGAAGAATTAAAACAACTTAAATGTGAAAGACAAACATGAGACAACAAAATCGCAGCATAACATTACAATGAAAGAAAGATCAAAAGATGCTCAAATCCTCTACCACTACTACCTTAAATATGAAATTTTTTATCCTTGGGTGGATCCAAAAATAGTTGAAGTCACCTCAATTAATGGTGGTGGGCCTAGGTTGGTGGAATGTAAGGGATAGGAGACTTTTCCACCCTTGACCAGAATTTGCAGCCATCTTACTTCCACCGAACAGAGGCGCCTGTAAGACCTTCTATATGGCTGAATTGGAGTGGCCCATATATAAAAAAACTTAAGCACCATATTTCCCCTATCTCTCTGTAAAGTTTCATCCCAAATTAATATGTGGTTTTTGAGATATGATTAAATTAGTGGGATAAATTTATTGGCCTCAGAATATGGCCCATAATTTTATCTCCAAATTGGGCCGCCTTAATAACCACCAGGGAGGTCGAATTAGCACTGGATCCTAAATAATTATTTGTTACTACATATTTATTATATATTCTCAAATAATGTAGCATTTATTGAGGCTGTATGTTGGGACCCACATTCTCATCAGTGGGCGGGTGTCCAATCTGGCTTCTCCAGAATTATTTGCATAAAATCCCATTTATTGGTCTTCCAATGTGAATATTCTAACACTCCACTAGTATGAATTGTTCCAAATATAATTATAAACCTAGAAATTAAATATGAAAATAAAATCATGATAATTGGGTACTTTAAATGATGTTAAAAATGTACCACATAATAGTGCATTTTAAGAAGGAATTACAATCATAATGTGAAATGATGTTCAAAGTGTAAAATGCACTAAAATGGTGTTTATGAATAATAAATCACATGAATATTATCCTCATTTAGTTTCTAATCACACCCCCTATCTTGAGTTTTTCTAGTCCTGAGCAAAATATATGTCAACAATATGAAACTCGAATTCCCTTTTCTAAAAACATTTTAATACACAATGATCACCAAAAATCCGTATACCAATCAATCATGAAACACATAAAAATATTTTAATACATCATAGTTTCATAAGAAGATATCAATCCCAAGCCCATTCATTTATTCAAATTCATTGCCATATTTCATCAAAGATTAGTTAAAAGTGATGATGTGTTGTGCATCGCATTAGACATGGGGGTTCATCTTTATTCAAGAGTGAAATGATGGAAGTGCTAGGTGGAATCAAATTTCAATATTAAGATGAGTATTAAAAAAAATTATTGTATTTATTTTTTGTCTTTTTCTTATTTTATCAATTTTTCAATGGTAATTGAAATTGCACTCAAAAGATTCAACCCCTGTAACGAGGCTTTGCTAATGACTCCCAGGCTCAATGACCTTAGGGAACCAAGTGAAGCCCACATACTCAGGCATCATCTCAAGTTAACTCAGTCAAAAACAAATTAAAATTACAAAAAATAGAGATAAAATTACTAACTCTAGGCCAGACAACTATGGAGTCGTGATCCCCAAGGGTCAAAAGCCACTCATTAGGTCATTTCATTACTCTACGTGCCAATTTATTGTTTTTTTAAAAAAAATATTGAATTCTCATATTAAAACTAAAATGATCACCAAACCTATGATATTTATTTGGGGTACCCCATGAACTCAAACTAATACCCAACTATCCAAGGGATGTTTTTTGTGATTCTTTTTTTATTTGGATGAAAATATAAACAATGAAATATCACATTATGCAGCCACACTTTCCAAAATCTATGCTCATGAAATATAAATGGATTAAAATTAGAATCAGGGAATTCTAAATTATTTAATATTCAGTTTGAAAGTGTATAATGTTTATTATAATGTTCAAGGTTAAAGAAATTTTTCCATCCATTAAGGCACACTTTTTTTTAAAATACTTCATTTTTTTACACAAAAACATTTTTTTATTTTATCTCCCCCCCAAATTAAAATAACATTGTCCCCAGTGTTTAAAGAAAAGAAAATTTATAAGGGGTAGTAGATGAGAATGAGAGTTAAAAAACGAAATTGAAAACGAGGATCATGGAATGAAGTCACCTGGTGGTTGATGTTGAAATTCTTTCTACTCCCTTTTAATCCCTTGATCACGATGTCACTCTGAAAATTCCCTAGTGGAAAAAAAGAGAAAAACAAAAAAAACTATATATATATAATAAGGAAAGTAAAATATAATTTTATATATATATATATATTAAAGAATAAGGAAGCAAAATAAGTCATAGGTCAGTTGTAAGCATGCTCCCTTGTCTACCTTCAGTCCTGGGATCGAGTCCCCGTGGCTTCGCCAGTTGTGACTGAGTTTTTCCCATGACCTACGATGTGGCCTTTTAATTTTATTATTATTATTATATTTTTTTTATTTTAACCTAAAAACACATAAAAATAAAATTAATTGTTGATACATTGTCTTCTTTTAAAATCTTTGGGTAAGGTATTACTCAAAGATCACACTATGTGACATGAATGGATATGGTTCTCATCTTTCATACCCATCCATAATCATAATAAAAGAATAGGTCAACAGTCTATTTTTTTATTTTTAAATATCAAAATGATTCATTAATACCATTTAAAATATAAAGTTTATTAAAACAACTTAATTATTATAAACTTGAAAACCATGGGTTTCCTCCCTTGCGGCACTTTTTTTAACGTTGTTAGCCCGACATGGATCCTAAATCTATCAATTTTTTCCGGGTTCATAGGTTTTCTCAATTAACTAAACCTCCGTTTCTTGTTTATTTAATGATTCAATGAATGGTTTTAACCTTTGACCATTGACCTTTAAAAATTAACCACTTGTGGGAACTTGAACCTCTAATGCCACATGGGGGTACACATGATGCACTATGAAAGGACATGACCATCTAGACCATAACTTTCTTGAGTGTAAATGATGTTTTGAACTATACAAGAGCACAAATTTTCATGTTTCAAAATGTTTGACTTTGATATTCCTAGATTGGTAGGCTTGAACTCTAGCTTTATTGATCCTTGAATTTTCATAAGCCTCCATTATTAGTTCCTCAAGTTCACTGAGATCTAATTTTCTTTTTTTCCCAGCCAATGAGAGGTCATAATATATTTTCATAATTTCCCAAAAAGCCTTATGCTCAATTTCAGCAGGTAAATGGCATGCTTTTCCATATACCAATCTATATGGTGACATTCCTAGGATGGTTTTGTATGTTGTACGATATGCCCAAAGTGCATCCAAGAGTTTCTCAGACCAATATTTACTAGAAGGATTGGCAGTTTTTTGAAGTATATTCTTAATCTCCCTATTCTCTAACTCAACTTGAACATTGGTTTGAGGATGGTATGTAGTGGAGACTTTATGAGAAACCCCATACTTAGTCATGAGTGAAGATAATTGATGGTTATAGAAATGGGTACTTTGATCACTGATTATAGCCCTAGGAATTCCAAATAGAGAAAATATGTGCTCTTTTAGAAATCAGATCACAACATGATGGTCATTACACTTGGTGGGAATGGCTTCAACCCATTCTGATACATAATCAAAAGCTAAGAGTATGTAAAGGTATCCCCTAGATTTTGGGAAGGGATGCATGAAATCGATTCCCCAGAAGTCAAAGATTTCAATCCCTAAGATGCGAGAGAGTGGAATTTGATTCCTTTTTGTGATTAACCGTACTTGTTGACACTTAGGAAAACTTTAAAAAAATATGTAGGAGTCCCTTGAGAGGGTGGGTTTGAAGATACCACTCTGAGGAATGTTATCAGATGTTTTCTTTGAGGAAAAGTGACCTCCACATGCCTCGCTATGACAGAATTTAATGATGGACTCTTGTTCAGATTATGGAACACACCTCCTAATGACTTTGTTAGGGAATAACTTATAGAGGTATGGATCATCAAACACATAGTGTCTAAAATCGTAAAGGAATTTCCTTCGAGCTTGAGTCCCTAATAATTTTTGAATGACTCCTGTAACTAAGAAATTGGCTATGTCATCATACCAAGGGCAGTCACTCACAGAGTATAGGTGTTTATCAGAAAATGAATCAGATAAATAATGGTTATTTGAGTTATCTTTGAATTCCATCCTAGAGAGGTGATTATATACAACATTTTAAACACCCTTTTTATACTTGATTGTGAGGTCAAATTCTTGAAAGATAAGTACCCACCTAATGAGTCTAGCGTTGGCATCTTGTTTTTGGAAAAGGTATTTTAGGGCTGAATGGTCAGTGAATCCAATGATGGTTGATCCTAAGATATAGGACCTAAATTTCACTAAGGAAAAGACAATAGCCAGAAACTCTTTTTTAGTGGTGGTGTACTTGATTTGGGAATTATTTAAAGATTTTCTTGCATATACAATGACATAAGGAGTTTTATTGCAACGTTTTCCTAACATAGCTCTGACAGCAAAGTCACTAGAAACAAACATAAGTTCAAAAGGGAGTTTCCAATTTGGATATTTCATAATGGGAGGAGAGGTGAGAGAGGATTTGAGGGTTGAGAATGAACCCTCACAGATTTCTGTCCAAACAAATGGATCATCCTTTACTAGGAGAGCACAAAGGTGATAGGATATTGAACTAAAGTCCTTGATGAATATTTAATAGAAACCCACATGTCCTAAGAAAGACCTCACTTACTTAATAGTTCTGGGTGATGGAAAGTGAAAAATGATGTCAACCATTGCTTTATCAACTTCAATCCCCCAACCCGAGACCAGATGGCCTAGAACTAGTCCCTATTTAATCATGAAATGGAATTTTTCCCAGTTTAGGACCAGATTCATTTCTTCACATCTTTACAAGAATCTCTCTGCATTCCTCATACATGCCGAAATTGTATCCTCAAACATAGAGAATTCATCCATGAAGACTTCAAGAAAATCCCATCCATGTCTGAGAAGATTGCCATCATACACCGTTGGAAGGTTCCAGGGGAATTTCATAAACCGATGGGAATGCGTTTGAAGGTAATGGTGCCAAATGGATAGGTGAATGTAGTCTTCCCTTGATCCTCTAGGGATACCTCAATCTGATTGTACCCCAAGTACCCATATAAGAAATAGTGGAAGGCATGACCTACCACTATCTCAAGGAATTGGACAATGATTGGTAAGGGGAAATGTTTCTTCTTGTTAAATGAGTTTAGCATCCTATAGTTGATGCAGACTCTCCAGCAACTACTCACCCTACATGGAAGAATCTCTCCATCCTTATTGGTTGTCACTGTGATTCCTTCCTTCTTGGGAACCACTTGGATTGGGCTGACCCACTAACTCTCAGCTATGGGATATATGCTACTAGCTTTTAACAATTTCAGAAGTTCCTTCCTTGCTACCTCCAGGAGATTAGGATTGAGTCGCCATTGAGGTTGACGACAGGGCTTTGAATCAAATTCCAGAACAATCCTATGAGTCCCGATAAGGGGTATAATCCCAGGAATATCAGAAAAGGTCCAACCAATGGATTTCTTATATTTCCTAAGGACATATATAAGAATCCTATCATTCACGGATTCATGATAAGAATAATTGACAATTGGATGTGTTTGATTGATCCCTAGGAAGGCATACTTTGGTGCAGCGGGAAGTTCCATTAATTCAAGATCAGGTTGGTTCAAAATTTCAACATAAGGTTGGGACATTAGATCAAGATCAATTTTTCATCCTAGAGTTTTAGATATGATTGATTCACCATATATAGAAGTCTCAGCTACAAGATTTGCTTGATCAGATTTAGGGAAGGAAGTTGGAGTGGTCTACATGAAAGTCATTTCCTGAAAGGCTTCATTGATTGATGGACCAAAGACTTCATCATAAGAGCTATTTGAAAATGATTCAAGCCAAGGAGATAAACCTATTTCACGTGAACAAAGGAAATCCATCTCATCCAGACTTAAACATCCATCATATATTCCTTGATGTTCAATGGATTCATTATCAATGCTTCCAATCATAAATAATTCATGAATTTCCTTGTCATCCCCTATTTGTAAGCTTTAATTATAGATGTTCAAGTATAAACTCATGTTTCTAAAGGTGATGGTCATGTTCCTATTTCAAACTTGGGTAACAAAGTTGATTTTTTCAAGGAAAGGATGACCAAGGATAATTAGGGTTTGTTCCTTATTTCCTATGTTTGGATTGTTTCCAATGACAATGAAGTCAACAGGGTAGATGAAGTTTTCAACCTTTACTAGAATGTCCTTTAAATCCCCTATGGAACCCTAATGCTACGATTAGCAATTTGAAGTGTGACAAATGTGGGTTGGAGCCCTTTTAGGCCTAACGGTCAGTACACAGCTTAGGGAATGAGATTTCCACTAGCACCTAGGTCACACAAGGACTTGACAACTTTTCTCTCTCCTAGTTCAACATTGATGTAAGGGAACCCTGGGTCTTTCAACTTAGGAGCAATGGTCCCTTGAATGGTGTTACTCACATTAGCAGCCAAAAGGACTTGGTTTTTATGTGAAAATTTTCTTTTAAAAGTGAACAGCTCCTTTTGGTACTTAGAGTAGGTAGGTATGGTTTGGATTGCATCGAGAAGAGGAATTTTCAACTTGACTTGTGAGAAGATTTCCATCAATGTTTCACTCAATTCAGGCTTACTTTTCCCCCTCATGCATTGAGGAAATGTTGTAGATTGTGGGGTTATTTGTTGAAGAGTTGTTTCTTGGAAAATGTTATCATTTTTTAAGTTTGATCATTTGGTTCATTTGAATTTTCATCCAAGTTTAAATATTCAGATGGGTTCTGAATTAGTTGTTTTGGTTTCTCAATTGATTTCCCACTTATTAAAACAGTCACATAATTTAGTTGTTCATGAGTGGTTTGAGTATAGATTGACTCTCCCCTTAAATTTGAGGATGTTACCACTTGAGTAGGAATGGGTTCCTTTACAATTTTGATAGTTTGAAGTTCTTTTTTTAAGGGAATATACTTCTGAGTTCATCCTTTCCATTTTTTTCATAGTTGTTCTAGTAGGCTTTGTGGAAAAATTTGGTTTGGTGCTTGAGAAGATAGGTTTATCCCAGGGGGTATTTTGGAGGTGGGATGGTTTCCTAAAATTAGACTACTGGCTCTTAGTATTGGATAGGTTGGGTTTGGAACTGGTTATGGGTTTTATAGTTCTGATGGGGGTATGGATTTTGTCTCTGTGGTTGGCTAGGTTTTTGGTTATCTTTCCAGTGGATGCCTGGGTGGTCATTATACCTTAGGTTGAAGTTGTTTTGGCATTTAGGCTATTGAAAGATCAAAGAATTTACTTCCACTGGGGGTCCTCCTAAAAGTACATCCTTGATGGATGGAATGGTTGGGCAGTTGTCTATCTTATGGTCATATTTGTCACAAATTGTGTAAACAGGTTCTATAGTTTGGATTTCATGGACTTTCCTAAGGTCTATCTCTTTAAACTTCCTAGAGAGTGTTGTGAGTTTAGGCATAAGGATTTCCTCTTCACTAAGAGTATTAATTCCAATAGTTCTTTGTTTATTTTTAGAATAAGGTGAAGTTCCCCATGTTTGGTTTTGTTCAGCAAGGCTTCCCCGATACTCGTAAGCATCATTTGGGGATTTGTTTTTAAAGGTTCCCTTATACATCATGTCAATGAATTGTTTGTTCCCCAGACCCAACCCTTAAAAAAATTCTAACTTGTCCAGGTTTAGAAAACCCATGGTGTAAAACCATGTTTAGAGTGCCATTGAACCTCTCCCATGTTTCATAGAATGACTCTCCCTCTTTTTCAAAAAAAAATTGGATACTCTTTTTAAGTGGAATTGTTTTGCAGTGGAGAAAGTATTTTTTGGTGAATTCTCTTTGTAGTTGGTCCCAAGAGTTGATGGATGATGGTCTCAAATTTTTTAGCCAATTTTTATCTCAATAATTTAAAGAAAAATGAAATATCCTCAACTTATCGGATTCTATTTGATGTGGGGGACACATGGTTTCTACAATGTCGTTGAAATCCTTAACGTGAAGGTAGGGCATCTCGGAATCCATTCCATGGAATGTGGGAAGGTGGTTTAGGACATGGGGTTTAAAAATGTATTTGTAATATCATAGGGAATTAGGTCTAATGAATGATGGAGCATTGGTCTAGGCAGGTGTGAGGTAGTCATTCATGGTTTGGTCGACTGCATTCCCCATGTTTTGGGCTACCTCATTTGGATTTCCATTTTGGTTCCCACCCGGGTTTATGTGTTGGTTTCTATGAAGACATTATATTGAAATGGGCTCAATTTTGGACTCTAGAGTATAAATACGATTAGTATCGAATGGAAACAATCCCCTAGGTTCACATGACTCCCAAAACCTAGGACTTTTCACCCTAACTAGATGGTTTGATTGATCGCGGGTGTAGGCGGACATGCACCAAAAGAAAAAAACAAGAAAGGGAAAAGATAAGAGATCTTGGGTGATAATAGAAAAAATGGGGGATAATAGAATTGGTATTGAGATGACTTACTTGGCTCTCTATAAACGGCCCCAAAATTTGATTCACGCTCAAATTTACCCAGGAGAAGAAGATATAATAGTCCATATAGTCTACCTTCGGTTGTCAAATCCTCAGAGACCTAAGAAGTAACCTATAGACACGTACATTCTATGGATTGTTTTTGGATATGAAGTGGCCAATATGGGAATATTTAATATGATTTTAAATAAACTCTAATATACTTAAATTAATTCAATTTAAAAGAATGAGTTGATCCTGGGATATCACTTGAGGTGGATTGGACGTATTCCCTTTTCAATTATTTTAATTTCTTATATTTGAGATGAGTTCATTTAAGGAGATCAAAAAACAACATAAATTACTTATTTTATACCAAAACACCATAATACTAATCACCTATACACTTGTAGGATCAAATTTATGAGGACTCCAAGGTATAGTTTTGTATTAACACTTGAAGTATGTGGCATTAAAATTCAACAAGGACAAAGAAGTTTTAAAATCATCAAATAAAAATCTCAATTTAAAGAAGTTATTATACATTAATGGGGTGATAAATAACATCCAATACATCACCTTGATACTCCATTGGATCAAAACATTAGTCGTTTATCCCTCTATTGATGCTATGGTTTCAATGGAAGTGGGGAGTCGACTCATGAGGGAGGAATTGAATAAGTAAAGAAAACAATAAAAACAAAATGATCACTCCACCATTGTGTGAATAATTTCACAAGGTTTGGTGTGAATAAATTCACACCTTGAGGAAAAGGTATCAAAGAAAGATGGATAAGAACATAATAATAGTAGAAGAATAACATTCATTAAGAAACTATGATGAATTAAAACAACTTACATGTGAAAGACAAACTTGAGACAATAAAATCATAGCATAACATTGCAATGAAAGAAAGCTCCAAATATTCTCAAATACTCTACCACTACTGACTTAAATATGAACTTTTCATGCCTTGGGTAAAGCCTATAGCTGTGGAATTCACCTCAATTAATGGTGGTGGTCCTAGTTGGGTGGAAAGTAAGGGAGATGAGACTTTCCCACCCTTGACATGAAGTTGTAGCCATCTTGCTTCCACCGAATAGAGGCACCTAGAAGACCTTCTCGATGGCCGAATTGGAGTGAGCCATAGAAGAAAAAAATAAAGCTACAGATATTCTCTAGATCATTATAATATTTAATGCCAAATTAATATGTGGTTGTTGATATATGATTACATTGGTTTGATGATTTTATGGGCCTCAGAATCTGGCCCATAATTTTATCTCCAAGTTTCCACCATGGATGCCGAATTAGAACTGGATCTTGAATACTTATTTTTTCTTCTATATGTCTTCTAGAATCCCACAAAATTTGGGCTTCATTGGGCCTGTATGTTGGGACCCACATTCTCATCAGTGGGATGGTTTCCAATCTTCCTTCTCTAGAATTGTTTGCATGAAATTCCATTTTGGTGGTCTTCCAATGTGAATCTTCCAAGGCTCCACAATTATGAATTGTTCCCAATATAATTAGAAACCTGAAAATTAAATATGAAAATAAAATCAAGTTGATTGTGTACTGTTTACTTTAAATTATGTTAATAAATGTACCACATAACAATGCATTTTAAGAAGAAATTAAAATCATAATATGAAATGATGTTCAATGTGTAAAATGCACTAAAATTGTGTTTATGAATAATAAAGCACATAAATATTATATATATATTAACAATGAATATTAGCCTCATTTAGTTTCTAATCTATAGCTCATTTTCCATGTGGTTCGACCCCTTACTGGAATAATAGTCATTACCGTAATACGATTTGGATAGCCGAAGATGACACTTTGGTAGAAACGATTACCAGTCTTCACCATACATTTGGCTCTCAATTATTCCTTATAAGTTATTTTCGTCCATAGATAGATGGTCATACGTATCTTACTATTCGAACTCTTTAGGGAATGCTGTGTTCTTATGTCCTATGTTTTTGAGGTATGTGGATGAGGAACCTACCTCCAGTTGAGTTTTCTTACTAAAATATTTTTCTATCCATAATTTGTATAAAACCATTTGAATATTTGTTTGGTAAATATTTTGGTTCTCCATTGTGTTGGAATGAGGTCATAGAGTCATCAATTCTCGATCCAAAACTAGTACCAAATAAAAAAAAGATATTTCATGTAATTCATAAGAGGATATAGGTAGTTCCAGGTCATCATAAGTCCTCTGTCGATCATAGAAGGATATTTATGGAGTTTAATATTAGAGATCATGTGTTCTTAAAGGTGAATTCTCATTGTGGGCAGTGAAGGTTTGGTTATGGTAGTAATATTTCTCCCTGGTTTTTTAGTCCTTTCAAGGTGTTATCTCACCTTGGAGTCTTGGAATATTGGATATCACTTCACTATATATGATCTAATCACATGAGTTTTTCTATTTTTCACAAATCTATTGTTTCCTTCATAATGAATCACATAATTTATTGGGGTGATATCAACATTTATGATGATTTTAACTTCTAGGTAAGACTTTTGGACATCTAGGAAATCCAAGAGAAGGTGTTTCCTGTGTATTCTATTTCTTTGGTTTGTGTCTTGTGGTGGAATAGTGGCATGAATGAGAGTACATGAGAACTTGATATGTAGATACGCACTCAGTTCCCAAAGATATTTTTTTGTTTACCTCTTATCTATTAGTTTTTTTCATTATAGTTGTAGACCCATTTTTGTTTATGAAATGGTTTTCTTATGAAGCCTTATTTATTAGTGATATTTCTATTGTTTGAGAGGTATATCCCTTGGGAGATCATTTAGGAGATGGTTGTTTATGTTGTGTTTTTTATTTCATTCTTCATTTCAATGTGGTGTTTTAGCTCTTATGATGGAGAGATTCTTGATAGGTATCTCGCGGGGTGGTTGTTTAGAAACCCATTTTTCTTCTTTCTCTCTATGTTTGATTTTAAATTAATAAGTATGAGCATAATTTTGGAGGAGGTTTTTGTAAGGGATCAGATCCTAGTATCCCTTCCTTTGTGAGTTTTGGGTGTATGAGGTGTCCAGAGAGGGTTCCTAGGGAGTTTGGAGGGTATGTGGGGAAAAGGGGAGTGCCACAGGGCATTTTTTGGGAATGATAGAAGCATGGATCCCTAGTATAAGTGTTTTTGTAGGTTATTATGGAATGTATATTATGGATATACCGTATTTCCTTCAGGATCCACTACCACATCTAAAAATGGTTGTGGAATAGTTTTCTAGCTACGATGTAGGGTCCCAAGAGGAGGGTTTCTGAAGATAACAACTTTTTGAGGTAATAATGTCATGGTGGATTAATGTGGTGTAGGCCCTTTCCTGGGGGTTTAGTGTGGTGTCATAGATTAAGGAGGCTTTTACATAGGATTTTTAGAAGGTTCATCAATTTTAGGGGGTATATGTGTATTGGGGATTAGGTTGTAGCGTAGCCTCTTTGATAGAAAAGGTCATTATGTGGCATGGTATTAGGTTGTTCTGTTATTCCTCTCTTTGGTATATAGGATCTAAAATGCAGAGGATGGTGTGGCTCTCATATGTGGATCTGACCAAGGTTTGAAGTGTGGTCTCCTTCCATTCCATCATAGTATTTTTTTCAATAGAGTTGTGGCATGTTTTGGGTGGCTACATCGTGGTCTCCTAAAAAAAGTTTTTCTATAAATAACCCTAAATCCCATGACCCCAATTTTCTATCACTTCTCTCCCTCAAACCCTAGATTACCAAGAGTGGTTTTTATAGCCTTTAAATCCCCTTTTGAATGTAATTAATACCCAACTTCCTAGGATCAATCTGTGATATTCTATTGTGAGTTATTCTCCTTTTCTTGCAGTTTTTTCTCTATTTTATCTTGGTTTTCTCCATTATTCTCCCAATTTTTTTAATTTTATCTCTATAATTTTAATGGAGTTTCCTTTTTTTTGGTGTGTTCATGGCATGATTTCCTTAGGATATCACAGTTTTCTTATGGGAAAGGTGATAGAATATATGTGTTGGCATTCCCTCTATGTTTCATGAACGACAGAAGTTTATGGTAGGTGATTCATTGCTTATTTTTTATTTACATGAAATCATAAATTCGTCATGCTTTAATTTAATTTTTAGTAGTGTAATTAACCTAATAAAGGATAAATTGTATTAAATAATAATTGGTTTATGTTTAGAGATCACATGTGTTTTCCACCGTGAAAACGGTTTGCCTCATGATTTACTGGATAGTGTATTATCTATGTTATATTATTTGAAAACAATGTTTATTGGATTTGAATGTTATTCTTGATGAAATTGGTAAATAACATAAATTCAGTAATTGGTTTTTTGGAAAAAGAATCAAATAGGAATATTTAATAAAATGATTGTTCTTGTAATATGATGTTAATCCAATTGATGCTTAATATATGAATAATTGATTTTTTTCTTCCATGTTATAAAGGAATTGGATAAGGACCTAATTTTTAATGCTTCTTCGGATAATGATAAAACGCATATTAAATAATATTTTTTTTCATGGGCGGTTGAAACTAGAATTGATGTTAGGGGCATATTTAAATAAATAATTGCTTGTTATAGTTGATTTTTTGGGTTGCCCATAGTAGTAACCTGTTATAAATGAATTGGTTAATTCAATATAGAATTAGAATCGATTTTTTGATTAAGATAAATGTTAGAACCAAGGTTTAAATTTTTTTATAAAGGTTGGAGGTCTTGTGTTGGGGGTCGTGGAAGCCTTTTTCATGGGAAGGCCAAATGCATTGTTTTTAGAGCCAAGTAACACTATTTACTATGTTTGTTGCTTAATTCGTTGTTTTTTTCAATAGATGTGATATTTTTTATGTGATACGATGTAAACCTGGGTGGATGGTGGGATATGGGAAGCGATACTTGGGTTGGTGGAAGTAGTTGTTATCGATGACGGTGAGATGCATGGTGATATGCATTAGCGTGATGGGGATGACACTAGAGTTTATGGAATGGTTTGAACCGGGGCTTACCCATTGTTATAATAAAAGTTGGTATGATTTCTTAATGATTTGTTTAAATGATAGATGAACAGATTACATGTTTATCTATATTCCTTTCCCCCTGTTTAATGATGTTGGATGTGATTTATTATGCTATCATGATGTTAGCTTATGATGTTTTCCTATATTACATGTAATTATAGAATGATAATAATGATTACTAAATGTTTTACCCTACAGGTTTGGTTATTGTAGGAATGTAAATGTTAATAATGATTTTTAGAAACTTTGGGTTCAGTTGGTTATGCCTAGATGGCGTGGGATTTCCTCTTATTGGTTAATAGAAGAGATTAATGTTAATTAATGGATAATAGATTAATTATCATAAAGTGAAATGTTAAAAGAGAATGAAATAATTTAATTGAAATATACTTAAAATGATTTTGTGCTTATAGGATATTAAGTACTTAGTATTGGTTTAGAGACGATAGTTATAGTTGATTCTAATACTGGTTTAATACCCATAGTGTGGTTGTGATCTATAATATATCATTTAGTTTTTGTGATTTATATGATACCCCACTCATGTCGGTTAGGGAAACTAACACCCAGTGGACTTTTAGATGTTGTTTTTTCCAACATCTAGGTTGGAATGGAATGGAAGGATGACCAACCCCTATAAACCTACTCTCTTCTATTATTAGTATTATATATGTGTATGCACAATGGTTAGTTTCCCCATATGTGTGTTTATTTGGATGTAAAATGGGCTGTTGTCATTTAACACACATGTATTTCTAGATATAGTATACTAAGGATTATTATAGGTATGATGTGTATGGGTTGGGATGGCTCGAGATATATTACTCAGTTTATGGGTTGGGATGGATTGAGGTAGAATACCCAATATATGGAAAACTACATTTTATCTATGATGGATCTCTCAAACTACTTGGTTGATATATGGATATGTGGATGGGATGATGAGATTATGTGATGCATGAGATTCACGTTATGATACTTGAGCCCATGTGTCTTTGTGTTGACTTCTTTTGGAGAGAGATGTCTGAAGACATAAAATGTTGGGGAAGAGCGACAAACCAATGGGAAACCGGTAGTGATATACACTTTTTTTATTATTATAATAACAGATCTCTTGTATGAGATAATTTCTAAGAGATAATCATGGTGAAACTGGAAACATAGTATACCTTTTTAGGTGATTAGTTAGCTTCCATGTTGTTCAATGAGATTTGATATGTTTTCCTTATCTTTTTTAAGAGAGGATACAGGGAGGATCCCATTGGTTATATTTTTATTCTCACCCCATGAATATATAAACTATTTTATGGTCAATATAAAAATGTTGAAGATCGGGACGGATTTTACTATCTCATGATTTTTTAGGAGCTGTTTGGGTTTCATCACCAGTGTCAATTGTAACTTATTTTAATACTTATTATCTTTCCATTCCAGTTTTTTTAGTCTTATATGAAATTAAATGTATGTACTTGGTATTTATTTTATCTATATGAGAAGAAGTAAATTGTCGTATTTTTCTTATCTCTCACTTTTGTATGTTTCTCTTATAGGGTAATGTCTCCCATTTGTATGTATGACATACCCATGGGGCATGTCGCCAACCCATGGCCTATTGGAGGTGGACATGGGGAGATTATTACCTTCTTCCTCTCATTGTCAGCCTGAGAGGGATACCTCTAATGGGGAGGGGTTGTGATAAGAATAGTTGAGGCTCTATTGTCACCGCCCAACACCACTACTTTCCTGTTGCAACATTGTCACATGTTGTCTGTTATAATGAAATGGTGAAATATAACACCTCATTACTTTTATGTCATGTATGTTTTAACCTTTTTTTGTTTTCTATTTTAATTGGTTTTTTAATGCTGAGAAGGAATTGGGAGGATACATATAACGGGAAGTCAGTGATTTATTTGAATTTTCATCATAAAACCAACATTTTTTTCTGTCTCTTGGGGATTTTCATTCCTTGTAATAGGATTACGCAATGTGTAATCATCACCTAGAAGATTTCATGTAATGGTTTTATAGCGTGAATGGTTATAAACCATGTAGAACTCACACCATGTGTAAATATCAGATAACCATTTAATAAAAAAATGGATTTTTCAGTGTATCTAAGTCCCAAGGATTACACAATGTGTCAAAGTACTATACATCATCTTAATGTCACATATAGTATTTTTTTGGAAGTTTTACGGGTGTAGAGGCCTCATATGTTTTTTGTATCCTTCTCCTCCCACCCAAATCTTACCCCAAGGTAGGTTTGGGTGATTCACACCCATCCTGATTGCATTGTTCAATGATTCATCACCATTGTGATTGGATTGCTTCTCTATAAGAATTTAATCCTTTTTGTTCTTATTTGGTTTTGGATGCGGTTGTCTTTTGGATGAATATTTGTGATTGGATAGTGTTTTCTATCGATCCTTTTTAGTTTCATGGTGTGTCATTTCTTTCAAAGTCTTTTGTCGTATTTTTTTCTCACCATTGTCCAAAGAAGCTGGGTTTCTACCGTGTTGAGGTAGGTGTTTCTATACAATGGGTTAATTTTATGAATTTCATGTCATTTTTGATAAATTCATTTGTTTGTTCATTTATTGGAAGTGATAAATTAATTCAAAAGTTTTCATGGAAATGAAAATGTTTCTAAAAAGGGGGTTTTACTTGAAAATGGATTTTCTTGATTTAGAAATGTGTTTTAAAACTTCAAAGTGGATTATCTTGGATTTGAAAATGTTTTAGGAAGTTATGAGAATAGTTTTGAAAATGTATTAGACAACTGTAAATTGGTAAACTTAGGTGCATTAGGATAAAGATATAGGTAGCCTTAGTGTGTGTTTCACCACTAGGTGGTAACTTTTTATGATATTTATTGGTAGGAATTAATATATTTTGGATCCAATGTATGCCTATTTAGGCTTATGGGTTTCTAGTATTCATGTTCCCATAGGCTAGATTCCAATATGAGGTGCTTTGTCAATTTTCATTTATGGTTATTTATCACATGACTTTTTTATCAAGGATTCTTGCCCATGGGTTTTTATATGAGGTTGTATCACAAAGCATCCCATGATATATGGCCTTGTGGATATGTGTTTACCTATTTACTTTTATGAAAATTCATTGAAAAACAATTTTGTTTTAAAAGATATAATTTTTGTATTCTTGATATTAGACCTTTTATAGAATCTATGGTAGTATCCTACTGGAATTTGGCTCACAGCCTAATTGTGAATTTGGGTGTTTTAAGATGTTGTGTTGTAGGATTACGGTAATGGAAAGAGTATATTGCAATCTGTTGACTTCTCTTTTTTCTGTTTCTTTTTATTAGTGTTGATCTATAAGTGACTCTTGGTCATAATGGGACATTAATTACATTCTGGTTTAGCCTATTATGGGTTTTATCATAATTCCACTATGGTGTCTCATTTTTTTAGCTTTATACTCTGGTTGTATGTATTATTTCTCTTATATACAAGGTTGGATTTTTCTTTCTTATTTTTCCCATATCATGTGATGGGATGGTTCAGATGGCTTTTCTAGTTGACTTAGGATGGTTCATTAAAGTTTGGTATCATAGAGATGCTCAACCTAAAGTGTGTTAGCACTGACTGAGTTTAGTTCTTTTCTTGGGCGGACTATAGTTTGGACCATAAAAATTCAGATAGTAGGTGTATAAATTGGAACTGGCCATATCAATTTCGTGATTGAACCCAAGGTATCATGGGTGGTCAGGGATTTTTACCATGTTTGAATCATAGAGTTTGCGGTCATTTAAATGAACTGTATGGGAAGCTTATTTAAATTCCAATGTTAATATTTATGTAATTTTTTTAATGGTTGATTTAAATTCTTTGTGTTTTAATGTTTTTCTATCAATTCTTTATGTTGGTCCCATGATTTTGGAATTTTCTCATGACTGATTGGTTTATGTATTTTGTTAGATAATACCTCTAAGAATAGATCTTTCAAATCTTAGAGAGAGAGAGAGAGATCTATGGGATAGGTTTCATAGGAAATTACTCTAGTGAACCCTACATTGGTAGAAGTTATTATCAAATATCTTTATACTCTAGGTCAAGTGGTTGTTGGGAACCCAGGATGTGTAGTGGATCAGAACTTGAAATTTACTAAACAATATCCACTTTTTCATGGGGATAAAGGACCCCAATAATCTGAGGACTGACATGAGGGGATAGAAAGTAAATCTACTTCTTGAATACTCCTAAACACCCTAAAGTGGGTTTTGTAACATATATGATCAAGGGAGTGTGGAGGATATGGTGGCACTCTATTGTTCTATTTAAGTTTCCCAATATCATACTAGGGATTTCTTCATGAAAATCACTAACATGTTGTTTTAACCTAATATATTATTTGTTGTGAAGACTCAGGAGTTTCTGACCATAGAATAGAGGGATAACACCATTATGAATTTTATTACCCATTTTACAGTGTTAGTGCATATGGAATCAGAGCTTGTCACAACGGATTTCCTTAAATCTCAGAGGAATGAGATATGACTGAGTCATGATATTTGGCCGATGTTGATTGTCATGTGCCTTATTACCTTTTTGAGGTATTTGATAAGGAAATTTTAGATAAGGTATACATATATGGGAATATAGGTTCAGGTAGATCTTCAGTTTTTTTAGTGGTTAGTCAGGGTATATTTTCTAGCCATAAAAGGAAGTGAAAGAGTGGTAAATTCTCCTTAGGACTAGTCTCAGTGGTAAAAATAGGGTACTAGCAGGTCTTCTACTACCAGTGTGGAAGGTGAGGTCATTACAAGCCTAAATATATAGATAATCCTAATACTTGTCATCTTTGTGGATGATCTGGCCATAAGTAGTGATTTTGGGAAAAGATATCTCAAGGTAGTAGGGAAGAATCCACTCTCACCAAAGGCTTGAGGGTTCATGCAGATTTGTCCAAGGGTGGAGGTTCAAATCCTTATTCCAAGGTAATTTTCATTTGTTTAAGATCATACAACTTTATGCATCAAAGTATGCACTAGAGGAATCTGAAGTCAGGCTAGCTACTGGTAGAGGGATTATGTTTATCTCATCTTCTATGAAGTTAATTTGTCGGATATGGGTGCTACTCGTTATTTTATATCATAAAATTTGGTTGACATTTTGGTATTTTGTTCAGAACTTACTTCATTCTTGTTGTATCATTCCATGCATTTGTTAAAGATTGTAGAACAAGGTTTCACATAACATGCATGTTAGGTGATGATAGCCTTATTTAAGGTGGAGTTGGACTTTTTAGTTCTTGATCTTGACATCTCCATCTTGATTATTATCATGGATTTAATGATCGGTGTTAAGGAAAAAATAGACTGTTATCATCATCAAGTTCAGTTCTTATCTGCCGATGGAGGCACTCATGTTTTTTCCGGGTGAGTGGAACTTTAGATCTGAAAGAGAGGGGCCTATTTTTCCTTATGTTAGGGAAATATCATGCCAGTTTTTAGAGATGTTTCTTGATGCAGTTTATCCTTTCATTGGAGGTCAACTTCCTATAGTTTTGTGTGAGTACCTTAAAGTCTCTTCAACTAATTTTTCTAGTTTTCAGCCATAGAAAGGATTGGGTTTACTATTGACCTTCACCCTGGTATGATTCTCATTTATATGTCAACTTACCATATAGAACCTACTGAGTTTGTGGAACTAAAGGTCCCGCATAATGACAAAAAGGTTAAAGGATTTATTCTTCCTAGCATTTCATCATGGTCTTCGCTTTTCGACTTTTCTAAGAGGAATAAATAAGTCTTATAATTTTTGTTTATTATAAAAAGATGAATCAGGGGATTGTAAAGAGAAAATATCATTTACCTGGGATTGATTATCTCTTTAGTTAGCTAAACGGTGATCATTTGTTTCCCAAAATTGACATCCCATCATGGTATTACCAGTTTAAATTATAAGAAGAGGATATACCTAATATATCATTTATGTGTTAATATGGGCATTTCAATTTTATGGTTATTCCATTTAGTCTCACTAATTCTCTTATAGTGTTTATGGCATTGTTGAACCGGATCTTTTATCGATTCTTAGAGTCATTTATTTTTGTGTTCAGGGATGATATTTTGGTCTACTTCAAGTCAGAGGAGGAGAATATGGACCATTTGGATATCATTCTTCAAATATTGAATGAACATCATTTGTATGGTAAGCTTTCCAAGTATGATTTTTCGACCCAAAAAGTGAAGTTTTTTGGGAATGTGATATTTGATAGGGGTGTCTCAGTAGATCTTGAAAAGGTACAGGTTGTTATTTCTTATGAGAATACCAGAAATGTGTTTAAGATCCATAGATTCTTGGGTTTGGATTGTTACTATAGACAGTTTGTTAATGATTTATCTAAACACACTTCTTTGATGACACCATTAACCCATAAGGGTGTAAAAACTACTAGAAATTAGTGCATTTGGGACGAGGGCTTCTCAGAAATACCCCTTATTATAGAAAAGGGTATTGCAAATATAGTTTTTTATGATGGCTTAGTGAAAAATAAAACTATTTTCAGTAGGATACAGATTTGTCATAATAGATTCCTGGTTTTTTTTAAATACCTTATTGCATCGGCCCGTCATAAATAATATTTTTGATGAGGTGGTAGACCCATCGTAAAAAACCTTACCGAGTTTTTGAAACCCTTTTTATGATAGCTTGTTGCAAATACTATTTTAAACGGGACCCATCAAAAAAAGTGTGAACAAATAAAAAAATTGAATAAAATAATAATAAAAATATTAAATATTATAATAAAATAATATTAATATTAATTAAATAATAATTTTAATATTAGTAAAATAAAATAAATTATGAAATAATAAAATAATATATATATAATAATAATAAATTAATATTGACAAATTAATATTAATATTATTAATATTAATGAAATAATAATATTAATATTACTAATATAATAAAAAATTATATAATAATAAAAATCTTAGTATTCGTGAAAAATAAAAAAAATAATTAAAATAAAAAAATAATAATAATAATTAATAAAAAAACTAATAAAGTAATAAATTATAATAATAAATGTAATATTCAAAATAATATAAAAATGAACTATATATAAACATAGATAGTTACTATTACAAACAAAATTTACATTCAAATGATTTATTAAAATAAATAAATAGATCACTGAGGGGTAGGGTTGTCTGGAGCAGTTGGAGGATCTGGAGGAAATGGTGGTGGGAACTTCATCCCTAAATCATGAGTCAGATGTCACATATACTCCACCTGCTCTTATTCCTGCTGTTTTCACCATTGAAGCATATCCTTCTACATCTCCTACTATTGCTGTTGTCATATGAGCTCTTCCTGGTGTCATTGCTGCTATTGATGCATCTGCTTTTTCTCTCTATACATACTCTCTATAAGCTCACTCTGAGCTCGTAGATGCTCCTGATTCTATACATCAGATGATGATGACTCTCCATGAGCTACTCTTGATCTGGATTTCGACATCACAGCGGTGTTATAATAACTCACAGGCATCAATCGAGAGATGATACCAACATCTTGACCTTTCTCAAAGGCAAACTGGGTCTTCTATATCCATGTTGTCTCATCAAATCGGTGGGCACTGGTCTACTCATTGGTCTCAACCTAACTCTCAGCTTATGTTTGACATGTCGTGGCCTCATATGACTCCTTCAATTTCAATTTAATATTAAAATAGTAAAAAATATTATTTGCAGTTAAATTTTAAAAACAAAAATAAAATATACTAACCACAGTCAGAAGCTTGTGAGCACCTCAAATATCTATAGTGGTCAGATCACTATACATCCTCCTATAAACATAGAACTCTATAGTATCGGGTTGTTTGACTGCCTATATTAATATAAAATAAACTATTTACGTTTAAATTTTTATAAAATATTTAAAAAAAAGTACTTTCCATAGGATCTCTATGTGTACTGAATGTACGACTACCAACATGATATGTCACCTCATGTCTTCCCCGATTTTTTCGATCTATCGATGATCTAATCTGAAAACGGCCACCCAACTAGTATGAACATGATCCATCTCAAACCTAAGATGAAATGTAATCTGGTAGGTGGGCATGAAAAGACTCCTCAAACTCTATCATTTATGATTTCTCCATTACTTTCCTTCTCAAATTGTTCAAAAAATGACCGCAATGCTGACGCATAGTCCCCTTCCATGACTTCCAGAGAGTGTCATGCATGCTCTCATTTATGGGATTCAATAAACAATACAAATAATTTATAACACAATCTTATTGATTAACTTAATTTCAAAATAAATATTATTTATTTACTTAACATCCAGTGATTGAACATGTGGAGATTTACATCAATGGGAATATGATCCCATGAGACTCATGATTGAGAAAAATAATTGTGCAATTTAGAGATCCCCTATCTAGTAGTTATATGCGTAAATATGTGAAAAAAATAATAACTAATAAAACAGTTAGTATAAAAATAAACTATTGAGAACTAATAAAAATACACATGTAAACACACCACTCCATGCGTGGATCGAATCCAAGACGTGGATGTCACTCGGGGATAGAATTAAGAATCATCAATCATGTAATACCACACTCCCTCTGATTCCCCCTGAACTTCTTGTAGTTTAAGGGTCAGATAATCCAACATCCTACTCGTCTAAAGGCAAATCTGCTTCCTACAACAGACAATATAGATCCTCAACCATCTCAAACACGAAATGATTTTTGTTAGAAAATAGTTGAAAAAAACTATTATATGTAGATATATATTATATATGATTATAACCATCATTTTATTGTGTCAATGTTCATCTTCATCCCCATCATCATATCTGACGATGTAAATGTCTTCATATTCCTGCTCAACATCATCAATTTCCATATGATTTTCATTTCATTGTCTCTTGTTATTTCAAATTCATTTTTAACATCCTCATCACCATTGAAACTTAACTATGGGGCGTCATCAACAATATTCATGACTTTCCATGAAAAGGATCGATTTGGAGCATTCTTTGGGAAAATTTCAATTTATTCCACTTTAGCAGAACCACATTCACTTTGAGTAAACTGATTTCCCTGAGATTTAATTTTTATTATGCTCCACCAGTCACTCAACTCACTTGATGTAGCACAATATTTGGAGTGATAAATATTATGGTCCTGATGAGCTAATAAAAATGGTTCATGTACTAAAATAAGACTTTTATATTTAATATCAATGATTCCATGGGTCAGATGAACATGAAAACCTCTCTTAGTATCCAACCACTGACATTTAAACATCATTATGTAATGTTGTCCTATAAATTATAGTTCAATAATTTCTTCTAGCCTTCCAGAAAAGTAAACTTTTATTTCTATATAATGATATCATATCAAGAAAACACCATTATCCATTGTTTTTTATTCTCTATATTCACATGTATGAAATCAAAAAACATTCACCACATATGCATTTTAATATTTAACCATTTTTTATGGTGGGTAACTCAATACACCCAATAGATTATCAATTTTATCAGTATGTTGAGATACCTAAAATTTTTTCAAACAGTTATCAATATAATAGATAATAAATTGATTTTAAATGTTAAACCAAAAAAAATTATGTTACCAATTTTTGAAACAAGTAGGAAATTTTTTTTTCCAACGTTATTCAATAGAAACTGCTATAAATTGTGGATATTTTTTCTTGATATGATTATCATATAACCTAAAAATAAAATAAGATTCATTTACTATAATAAAAATTATAGAATAATTGATAGGAGAACTCACTATAAAAATGGTGTCATTTCTTCATAATTGAGTAGAACATATGTATGATCTTTGTGATGATCATCATATGAGAGCCATCATTCATGAATTTCACTGAAGCCAACTTTGGGCTGATTGAAAACTGATAATTGATTTCCTAACTAAAAATTGATTACCCATTTCACCATCAACATGTCCATCATTATTTACCTTATGATTGTGTTTTCATGGACATTCATATTGAATGAAATGAGAGTATAAAAAATAAATTTCCTTTTTCAAATAAGATTCTACAATTGATCCTTAAACTGATTCTTTGTTATGTAATTTTTCCTTAATTTCTTCTTGCATCTCTTGAATGGATACGTGCATCCAAATTGTACTGGACCTTTACATTTTGCTTCATGTGGAAAATGAAATATCAAATGTTCCATTGAGTAAAATAATTTCAGCAGGAAGATTTTGTACTTTTTACATAAAATTAAAACAACATATTCTTACAGTCTTCTTAATTCATCATATTCATATGTCACTGCACAAATATCTCAGAAAAAATAAGATATTTCTGTTAGTGCATCCCAAATCATAGAATTCAAGAACCCTCTTAATCTAATTAGTAGAAGTCTTTCCATTATAACATGACAGTCATGACTTTTTAATCTAGTAATATGTCCATTTCTGAAAAATTATCCAAAATTGGAAGCATAAAAATATGACAGTATTAAATATGAAATACACTAACTAAATAATAATTTATTATCTTTTGATAGTATATAAGTTTATTTTTGATTCATTAATTTTTGTGATATTTCATTTTCAAACAGTTCATGTTCTGGTTGCCTGTACATTTGGGAAAGATCTAATTGTGCCTTTAAATTATCTTTGGTCTTACCTGGTGTATCCAAAACTGTATAAAATAAATTATCTAAATAGTTTATCTCAATATTCATGACATCCAATATGTGATGGACCAAAAAATCATACCAATATGTCAGATCCCAAAAATGATCAATTTTAACCAATTGTGTTATATCCGAAGCCGTCAATTTTCTGTTCGTTTATTATTGGTAAAAATGTGATGAGAGGTAATGAATAGAAAATTGATTTTAACTTTATACCTGAGATAATTTTTGTAGGTTTATCGCTTTCATTTGTGCCCTTTATAAAATGATATTTTTTCTACCAAAAAGGATGATCAGTTGAAATTAATCTGTGATGACAGTCAAAAAAACAAAGTTTTTTTCATTGACAAGAATAAATGCTTTGTTGTCTATCATAAAGTACAGACCTGATTTTGGACCATGTGTACTCTAGAAAAATAACATGTCATATGTTGGAAAGTCCCTAATTGTCCACATTAATGCATCTTTCAGAAAACATTTTGTTTCGTAGCAACATCAAATGCACTGACAGTATTACTCCATAATGAATTTAACTCATTGATAAATTGTTTCAAATAAAAATCAATATTATTTTTCAGATTTACTAGATTTAATAAGTCCAAAAATATATATGGTCATTTCATCAAAATTTAATTAGGAAAATTTTATGGATTTATAAAAATAGGCTAACATGAATAATGACTACCATAAGAACCAAATGGATAGGAACTGTCAGTATAAATACTCGATCACATTTTTCTGGATTCTAAAGAAAATGACATATGAACTTGGTCAAAATGTTTCCAGGAATCACCATCATAGGGATGATTTAAGGTTTTACTGATTAAAATATTGTTTTTGTGTCATGACAGCAATGTCATTGTGTTCTGAGACATAAATAAACACTGAAATTTGGGTGTAAGCGAGAAATATCTAAATTGTTTTACAAGAATAAATCCAAACTTCACTTGTTGAGTCTATTTATATCTCGATTGTACCATGTGGGACAACTATATAATTACTCATTTTCACCATAATGTAAGATACACTCATTTTAACATGCATGAATATTCTAATAACAGAGACCTAGAATACAAACCAGCCTCTTACTATCATAGAAAATTGTAGGCAACACATTTCCTTCTAATATTAGTGTTTTTACCAAAGTTAATATCTGATCAGAATAGCTATTTTACATTCCATTGTCTGATATAATATCCTTAAATTTAGTAATTGCTTAAAATTATATTATCTTTCAACCAGGATATAATGTATCCTCAGTAGACCTCAACAACTTATAAAAATGATATGGTTCCAACTCAGGACTTAAATTAATATCATCCTGAGATTTATCTTGTTGAAGAGATGAACTTTCCACATCATGTAATAAATTTTGAAACTATGTTGGATCTAGAATAAAATTATTAGTATCTTCTTTTGAACTTCATTCACCATGTTGATACCAAAAAAATAATCTAGTTGAAAACAAAAATGCAATAAATGACCCCCAATGTTGTCAAATGTGTCAAACATCCTCAAAACACATTTTTTATAAGGAAACGTTACTGTCCCTTCTAATAAAATTCTAGTTTTGATGATGAAAATGATAAGAAAGCTTCAATACCCTCAATATATACAGGATTTAAACCAGAACCATTTTGATTTTTGTGTTGATTTATCTAAGCATGATCATCTAATAATGATTATTTTCAACTTATTTGTTCAATAATTCTCTAAATATATAAAATAATTAGTTTTTTATATAATTGGATATCATAAAAACACTAATAAAAGAGAGAAGATAATTAAATTCCATTTTCTATCAAATTATAATATTTTCTATTATTTTATACTAATCTACACTAATATATAATAATTTATACTAATTACCACTAATTATTATTAGTAATAGCTAATTTTTACTAATAATTGCTAATTATTTATAACACAATTTCTAGAGAATTGGCAGCAACTCTTTTTCATGATGACTCATCTACACTTTCTTCGACTGAAATCACTATGAATAATATACTCTAACATATAGATATTCACTTATGTATGCACAAGGATCAGTACTAGGGAGGCCTCACCACAGTGCTCTCCATTCTCGTGCATATGAAATTGGATATTCGTATGTCGGAGGAGATTTTTCATAGTGATTTTACTAGAATAAAGTTGAAAGGAGATGAGTCATTGGGAAAAAGAGCCTCTTTTTCCTGACGTCTCATCTCATTTCAACTTTCTCTGACTGAAATCAGTATGAAAAATCTTCTCTAACGTAGGCATATCCATTTTTGTATGCATGAGAATGGAGAGCAAGAAGGCCTCAACGCGCTACTTTATATTCTCCTGCATAAGAAAATGGATATTCATAAGTGAGGATATATTTTTAATAGTTATTTTATTAGAAGAAAATTTCAAGGAGATAAGACATTAAGCAAAAGGTAGCCGCTAATCGGCTGGAAACTGTGCCAGTTTTTTACAATTTGTTACAATTTTTTAAAATTTCTTGCTAATTATTTCAAATTATTGCTAATTATTTTCAATTATTTCTAATTATTAGTAATTATTTATAATTATAATTAATTAATTCTAATTATTGATAATTTTAACAAATTATTGGAAATTATTAGTAATTATTAGTAATTATTATAAATTAATTACTAATTATAAGAATTTATTACTAATTATTGCAAATTGTTGTAATTTATTACTAGTTCTTATAGTTTACTATTATTTTTTGCAATGTATTTATAATTGTTTCAATTTATTAATAATTATTAGAATTTATTACTAATTATTGCAATTTATTACCAATTATTACAAATTATTACTAATAATTATAATTTATTACTAATTATTACTAATTGTTGCAATTTATTACTAATTGTTTCAATTTATTACTAAGTGTTGCAATTTATTACTAGTTTTTACAATTTATTACTAACTATAAGAATTTGTTACTGATTATTAGAATTTATTACCAATTATAATAATTTATTAATAATTATTATAATTATTAGTAATTATAATAATTTATTAGTAATTATTAGAATTTATTGTATCGCCCCAACCACAGTTACCCAGAGTCGGTGCATTATTACATAACATTGGCATGATATAAGTGATGATGTCTCGAAAGACCGATCAGTTTAGTCACCTTGGAAGTACTAGATACATTCATAAGTTTTACATTACATCATGAAATAAAAACATCAACAACATTTTTCCCCTTTTGAACACACGTATATCTTTAGCCTATCCCTGCAGGTCAACCATAAAATACTTCTTCACATCCTAGGAAAAATAAAACATAGAAAGGGGTGAGCTCAGATGCTCAGTAAGGATAACAATATAGCAGAAATTTTAATAAATAAGTATAAACATTTAAGGCAATGTATTAGACTAAAACAAAAGCCTTTAAAACTTAAACTTTAGCATAATATGGAAAAGATAAAATTAAATAATTTCATTTACTTATTTGAATGTATATTCTACTAGAAGAATAATCACATGCAATATGAATAGCCAATTTCATAATGATGAAATGCATAATGCCACACATTATAACCACATAGTCAAGGCCTTGTGCCAAGACTAAAAATAATATTTTTTCAAGGCCTTGTGCCAAGACAGTAGTCTGTCTCATGGGACCTACTTATGCATCGAGGAGCTATATCGGGATCCACCCATCACTTACTAAGTCCAATGCATTCCTCATATGAAATGGTTTAAACATAACATAAACATTCGTATTAAAACCAGCATACGAAATGTCAATACTTTATCCATAAACCATGAATGGTATAAAAATAACATATCCACCGTCAAACATATCACAAAACCATCAATACAATATGGAAGATTTGTATCATAATAAATCAACTTCAAACAAGTTTAAAATCCATCCAAGGATGTTGACATAGATGAAATGAAAACTATTTGAAATAAATACATCTTTCTATTTTGTAATAATTTAAAAGTAATATAATTATAGAATAAAACATTTATTTTGAAAATATTCTTATAAGATTGTATGGTAATCTTTGACGATGATATAACGATATAAAATATCCACACCCGCTGTATAAGTTAAAAAAATACATTCTTACCTTAATTTTTTCGAAAAGGTCATAAAGTACCTTGTTTGGAAAACGACGGAAATATTCCTTTCAAACCATTTTACAGAAATTCAAACAGTGGTATAATGACTTTAACCCGTAGTCTAATAAATAGTAAAAATGTTTTGAAATACATTTTTAAGAAACATGGATGTGGATGATAAAGAGGTCCCAGTATATAGTTACGAAAAAACAACCCCGGATAATAAAGAGATTGTAAAATTTACCCTTACCTTGTACTTTTCCATGGTCGATAGTATGTTAACCTCCTGTATAATAGTTAAAATGTTTTTATTAAATTATACGATAACAGTATGCATAAATATGATATCATATATGATCTTATAATATTGCTATGTTTATAATATTTTAGTAGTATCATCGTTTCAGGTGTTAACTTATTCATTTTCCTTTATATGCTCGGTTACATAAGCCATGTTTATTATGTAAATGATGTATTTGATTAATATACATAATGATATTATGTTCATAAACATTATTTTTAATTATAAAATTAAAATTATTCTTGAATTATTACGATGGGGAATGAATCTCATCACATTCCTGGAGATGGTAATCCGTACGTACGCACGAGCGACAATATCATTATATTGATGGTGAAATAATATGTAATTGGATGGTATATAATATATAAATAATCATTATCATGTTATATTTATTATTTACATCAGTTATACTCATTATTATTCCCGTCCAAATAATGAAGTGTTTGAATGACAAACTACACCACGACGTGGGGACTATAATCTGTACGTACGCATGTGTGGTGACTTTGTCATTTATAGGATGGGTAGAACAATGAATATGGTTGTAACATTTTTATAATACCATCACAGTATATATAAGATACTCTAGTTATTATTTTAGAATTTAAACAACAACGAAAGAGGAAGTTGAAGAATAAAATAACTTGAATGAGGTGATGAAATATTTATCTCATCTTCGGGTTCTTCCTTTTGATTCGATCAAAGGGCCCCTTAGGTTAGCTTTATGACCAATGGAAGGCCTCTAAGATTAAGGGAGGAATGTTGGGAGATTATTTGGGTCAGTTTTTGCAGAGCCAAAAGGATTTGGATGTGTGAAAATAAGAGAAGGGGAAATTCCCTTTTATAAGAGAGGTGAGGATCATTTTAGGAAAAGATTGAAATATTATTTTATAATAAAATAATTTTTGGTTTCTAATTGCTCCAAAATAAATTATTTAAATGAAACAGTGTGTATTGTTCTAAAACCTCTCAACAAATAGGTTTTAGACAGCTTTAGGTCATCATATTAACCTTATCTTTTAGATTTAACTCTTAGTTAAATAGTTTGGCATTTACCATGTCTCCTTGTATTTTTATATTCTATGGTTAATAAACGTAAAATAACAATCCAAGAGAACCCCATGTGGTTTATTATTAATATATATAACCTTATCTATGTCCTTTTTCCGAATGTTATATTTTTATGAATATTATATCAAGTAATAATATAATATTTGTTTTAAAAACTCAATTATGTCAATTTTGACACTATTTAGTATTTGATTTTTTTAAAGCCATAAAAACTATATCACGTCGAATAAAAATTATTTAACCAATACTAACATGTCATATTAACCTATAAAATTTGTGTAATTCATCAGAAGTCTCAATTTATATTTATTTGGATATTTATAATATAAATTATTTTAATATTTCATTAATAAGGTAAGTATTGCATCATCATTGTGTCATAAATAAATTAAATTATATAATGTTTAAGATTTATAAATGAAATACCATTATGTAGGTAATATTTTTATTTTTCTAATGGATATTTATAGTCAAATTTATATTGTGTGTAACCTTATATTAAAAATGGTTTAGCTATTAAACTTTGAATTTAACTCTTTTAAATCTTCTTTAAATAAAATAATAATAAATGTCCTAATCTAATCTAAGTTGGTCAAAGAGGATCATATGTTATTCCTAACGTTGTTTTTGGTCAAATTATATTTATCCAATAGAATTAGGACATGTGTTAAGGTAATTATGATATCCTTTTTACCCTTAATTACCTTATTTACTTTTAACTATGGTAAATAAAAGTCAAAAGTTACTATTCACCAAAAATTATTTTCATCTTATTGACCCACATTTTACATACTAATATTAACCGTGTCTCTTGGATTTTTGAAATTAAACTCATAGAAGTGGTAAAATTAAGTTTTATACAAATTTGTAAATTCTCCTAGGAGGTGGGTAAAAGACGGTAAAAAGTTCGATAAAATTATATATATCTAAAATTATTATAAAATGAATCCAATGAATTAAGATGAACATATATAGGTATTATGTATCTATTTTGACCTAAAATAAATTAAAATAAAAAAACTAATTGTTTAAATAAAAATTTGGTTTTTACAAATAACACAATGTTTTTTCACTATCCATCAAAAATTGAATGTTTTCAGAAAAATACCAAAAATTCACCCTAAGCTAATTTTGATATTATGAATCCAAAAATGAAGTCCATTTTAAAAGATAAAATTTTATAAATTGGGTATTACTTTTCATAATGGATAGTTTGATTGGTCTCAGTGTGTTAGAATCTCGAAGTTGCGTACAATGAAAGGTATTGCATTATTCAAAGGGAAACATATCGTGGAATCTTGGGGTGTTACATTCTCGACTCCTTATAATAATTCCATCCTCTAAATTTATAGAATATTACTACATAAAAATATTCAGGTGGTTCTTCATCATAAGTTCCTCTAGTTCCCATGTTTCCTCTTCCATGTTATGGTTTCTCCATAGTACTTTTACCAGATGAGTCGTCCGGTTTCTCAGCACTTGTTCTCTTGTATTGTGAATTTTGATAGGATCTTCATAATAAGACAGATCGGGTTCCAGTTCAATTTCCTCATAGGTGAGTACATGCGTTGGGTCAGGCATGTATTTTCTCAATAGTGATATGTAGAACACATCATGAACTTTGGAGACTCTTGGAGGAATTCCCAAAACAATAAGCTAAAACTCCAATTCGTTCTAGAATTTTGAAAGGTCTGATGTACCTGAGACTCAATTTACCCTTCTAACTGAAATTTATAACACCCTTCCAGGGATATACCTTCAAGAAAACATTATCTCCTACCTGAAATTCCAAATCCTTCCTTCAGTTATTTGCATATAAATTTTTCCTACTTTGAGATGATTTGATGTGGGTTTGGATAACCGTCACCTTTTCCATTGTTTCCTCAACATGTTCTGGGCCTATGAGTTTTCATTCACCAACATCATCGCAACAAGTTGGTGTGCGGCATCTCTTTCCATATAACGCTTCATATGGTGCCATTTAAATACTTTAATGGAAGGTATTGTTATAAGAAAATTTTATCAGAGGTAAATATTGATCCCACATACCTTGAAAGTCACGTGAGAAGATCTCAGCATGTCTTCTAAGGTTTGACTAGTCTTTTCTGATTGTCCATCATTTTGGGGGAGGTAGGCAGTGCTCAAAAAAAGTTCAGTATCTAGGGCCTTCTGAAGACTAACTAAAAAATAATTTTTTTATTATCATAAACCCTATTAATGGATGAGGGGAACCCAACATGGCGTCAACCAAGCCTCCCCAGTCCGAAAACCGCAGGGCCACAAGGTAAACATTACCACAAACATCAACTTGAAAAGCAAGAAAATCAACAACATCACATCAGAACCCTTCAAGACAAACTATCCCACTCCAACCCCAGTGATGTGATTACATCCTCCTCAACCTATTTGAAATTTCCTCCTGTTAACCTATTTCAATGGTTTTGGAATCCTCACAAAATTACCTCATCGCTTGAAAGGAATAAAATAGAAACTCTTATACCTTTATCAGAACAGAACCTCCATAGCCAATTTTCAGGAAAATTCTTAAACAGTAAGCAAAAACTGGGAATTCACCTAAGATTCAACTAATAGAAAAATTTGAGAGATACAGATTTGTAATCCATATCCATCGCATGCTCCTTCACCAAAGGCAAACCAAGAAACCAAAGCATAACACACCGCAAAACAAGAACATAAAGACCGCAAAAACACCACAAAAACACTGAAAGCAGAATCACGCATAAAACTTCACCAATGAAAGATGATCCTGTTGCATGTTGCCCATTCCATCACCACAATGTAGAGGGAACGTAAACCTATAATCCCAAACATTCAGACGCGAAACATAGGCCAGAGCCAAATCCCGCCGTCGCCCTCTTGTTCTCCGCCAAAGACCACCTCGAACCGCCGCACACGCTTCCAGCTGACACAGAACCGATGTGCCAACCCTCCGCTTGGAGAGGCAAGAGGAATGACCACTGGCTTCACCATGATTCCAAATGAAGCCCTTCCTACTGATAAGGGAAGAGCGAAGACAAGCCAACAAATGGTGAGAAATGCCAAGACAGTCGCACCATTGTAACCGCCGACGCCTCCCCTGGAAGAGGAACCACCGTCACCAGAGCGCCGAGTAGGAGGCCGAAGGGATTCCAAAGCAAACCAGAGATGGATAGAATATAGGTGGTGATAGGGGTACTTCATCAAGTCTTACAAATTCATTAATATATAGTCTTTCTAAACATTAAAGCGGTAAATATTCTCTTATAGCAAGAAAATGTACTGACATGGTAAGACGATGAACAATGACCCATATCTCATCATTACTTATAGGAGTCTTTGGTAGTCCCATGAAAAAGTCCATCATAATATCATACCATTTCCACTTTGGTATGGGAAGAGGTCGCATGACTCCTCCAGGCTGTTTCCTTCCAACTTTTACTTGTTGACAAACCATATATCTTGACCAAAAATCAGCAATCTCCCTCTTCATGTTATCCCACCAAAAATGTTCATTCAAATCTTTATACATCTTAGTGCTACCATGGTGTATATAAAAAATGTAGCTATGAGCAACATCCAACAATTCCCTTTTTAGATCAGGTATATCAGGAACACAAAGTCTCTTCCCAAATTTCAAAATTCCATCTTTATATACGATGTCGATCAATCTCCCATCATTCACCACTTTAATTTTCTTTTGAAATTCCTCATCATCAGTCTAAGAAATTTTTATCCTTTATTGTAAAGAAGGTTTGGTAATAATTTGAAAAATAATTGATATTTCACCATCCATGGTTATTCCCATATCCATTTTTACCTAGATCCATGAAAATATGATCCCTTTCAACTCTCATCTTGTTCAAAAATCCATGATCCTTTCTACTCAAAGCATCTTCCACCTTATTTACCTTCCCTGGGCAGTAGTGTACTGTGAAATCATAATCCTTGAATAGGTCAAGCCATCTCCTTTTCCTCATGCTGAGTTCTTTTTGTGAGAAAATATACTTTAAACTCTTGTGATCAGTATAAATCTCACAATTTTCACCATAGATATAGTGCCTCTATATCTTGAAAGCAAAGTTTACAACTGATAACTCAAGATCAGGAGTGGGATAGTTTTGCTCGTGAATTTTTAGCTGTCATGATGCATAGACAATAACTCTATCATTCTACATAAGGACACAACCAGGTAATTTATTTGAAGTATCACTATAAATAAAAAACCCATCGTTCCCCAGTGGTAGAGTCAAGATTGGATCATTAACTAATATTTTATTCAGTTCATCAAAAAATTCTTCACACTCTTTTGTCCAAAAAAAATTATCCCCTTTGCGTGTGATCTTGGTTAATGGGATAGTCAATCAGGAAAAATTCTGTACAAAACACCGATAATAACTTTCTAAACCAATAAAACTGCATACCTCGGTTATACTCGTTGGTTCTGGACATTCTTTGATCGCCTTCTTCTTAGAAGGATCAAAAGAGATTCCATCCTTAGAGAAAATATGGATAAGAAAAGAAATCTATTTATTCTAGAATTCACACTTTCTAAACATCCCATATAATTTATTTCTTCTAAGAGTCTTTAGGATAATGCACAAGTTATTTTCTAGATCTTTGATGATTTTTTAGTATACCAAGATATCATCAATAAATACAATGACAAAATTCATCAAGATATTCCTTGAAAACTCTGTTCATTAGATCCATGAAAACAAAGGGTGCATTAGTCATCCCAAAGTCATTACTGTAAACTTGTAATGCCCATACCTAGTTCAAAATGCAGTTTTCGGAATTTCTTCCTTCTTCACACACAACTGATGATATCCAGATCGAAGTTCAATATTTGAAAAATATTTAGATCAATGAATTTGGTTGAATAAATCATAAATGCATGGTAGGGGATACTTGTTCTTTATTGTTATATCATTGATCTCCCTGTAGTCAATTCACAACCTAATAGATTTGACTTTCTTCATAACAAAAATGATAGGGGCTCCCCGTGGAGAAACACTAGGGAGAATAAATCCCTTATTACTCAATTCCTATATTTGTTTCTTTTGTTCCACTAATTCCATAGTGTCCATTCTATAAGGGGTCTTTGATATGGGCCTTGAACCATGAATTAAATCAATAGAAAACTCAATTTATCATTCTAGAGAATTTCCAGGTAAATCCTATGGAAACACATCAACATATTCTTGTACAATAGGTACGTCCTTTATTCGAACATTCTTTTCCTCACCCATAATTATTTCATTCTCATCCCCCCCAATAATTGAATTTTGTAGAGCTACTGGGGGTGGATCTAGATAAGAATCATGTGGTGACATTTCTGCTCTAAAGATAAAGTACTCCTTATTTTCATAGAAAATTGTAACCTCCTTCTTCTTAAAATAAATTTTCGCATCATGGTACGAAAGCCAATCCATTATGAGGATTATAACAAATTCAATAATTGGTATGACAATGATATCAGCAGATAAAAAGCATTTATATTCCCTAATGGGAATTTATTGACAAAACTTTGTTGTGTTGATACTTCCCTTAGGTGGTTTGACTGACAACTCCCTTGTTAAGTCAAATTAAAAATATCTAATTTTCTTTGCAAATTGGGATGATATGAAACAATGAGATGATCCAGAGTCAAATAAATCATTTTCTAAACTTGGGGAAACCAATAAATTACCTACCACCACGTCTTTTGGAGATTCAACATCAGCAATAGTTATCTCATAATCTTGGCCTTTCTCCCTTGGCCTTTTCTGATGTATGTTCTCTTGGCGCTTAGTACATTCATTTGCATAATTCCCCTTTTATCTACAATTGTAGCATTCAACAGCCTCTTTCTTCCCCTTGCAATCACGAGCTTGGTGGCCTTTTTCACCACACTTGTAACAGACTCATAATCCCTTCAGGCAAGTACCAGGGTGTTTCTTCCCACATTTACCACAGGATGGATATTAAACATTTCCCTTCTTCCCCTTATTTCCATTTTCAGTGTGTTCAGAAGATCTCTTCTTCTCCTGCTTTTCTTTAAATTTATAAGACTTAGAGAATTCTTTTTCTGTCTTGATAGCAAATGAGACAATATATTCATATGATAAGAAGGATTCTGAGACTAATGCATGCCGGAGAAATGGTTTTAACCCATCAAAGAATTGATCAATCTTACTCCTTGGGTTACGTATATAATCTGCAGTATGCCTTGATAACCTTTTAAAGTTAGCTTCATATTTTACGACATTTTCATCCTCCGTTTGTCTCAGACTCAAAAATTGAAATTCTATATCTGCTTGATGATCATGAAGAATTTATTTTTCTAAGAAAAGTTCTTTAAATTCTCTCCATTCCATATTTGATACTTCATCATCTTCCTTTTTGTTTTGAATCAATGACCACCATTTATATGCATCTCTCGTGAGGCGATAAACTGCCATGAAAACTTTTTCCCTTTCACTACTCCCGAAACTGTGAAATATTTTCTCTAAGGAATTTATCCATTGATCATCTATGAATAGAATTGTACTACCATTGAATTTTAGTGGTTGTTTCCTCATGAAGCGGCCTAACATTGATCCTCCGCATTGTGGATCATGGTGCTCCATACGAGTAAGGTTATTATTCATAACCTGGGTGAGTTGTCCTAGTATGGTGATAAGCTCATCTGCACCAGTTTCATCACCAGCTCCACTATAATTATCTTGAGTCAGAGGGAAATCCCTACATGGATTATTTTCATTGATGCGGTTTCCATTCCGTCCACTAGGTTCCATTTCTAAACAATTTCATACACTAGATTAGTTTATGAATCACAATACATAATTCCAAACTTATAAAACACTTAACATGAATTGAACAGATTGTGGATATAATCCATAATCATAAAAATGTTTTCTTTGAGGAAGCATATACTCATAAACCTTTTATAATGGTTTGTAAAGAAAATGAGAATTATCCTAAGCGTATCCCTCGGGAGTGTCGTAACCAAGAGTGTAGTAAGGTCCGTTGCCGTGCACCAGTTACCATTCAAGTATAGCTCAAAGTAGTGTTTTTGGGTTTTACCCCTAGGTACATCTATGCCAGAGTCACCTCTATCTGCTCGTATCCAGACAGGAATTTATTTCTTGAAAAACTCACAAAATCTCTACAGTACCAAAATTCTAGGAAGTTCTTCTATATAAATCCTCAAAGTCTATCTTAGGGTAGTGTTCTCTAATCAGAGTTTTTATAAATCTAGATTCCAAGGGTTGTACTAAATCTCCCTCTGATACCAACTGTAACACCCCAACCCCAGTCACCCAGAGTTGGTGCATTATTACATAACATTGGCTTGTTATAAAGAATCATGTCTGGAAATACCGATCAGTTTAGTATCCCTAAAAGTACTTGATACATTCATAATTTTTTCATTACATCATGAAATAAAAACATCAACAACATTTTGGCCCATTTTGAACACACTTATATCCTTACCCTATCTCTATAGGTCAACTATAAAATACTTCTTCACATCCTAGGAAAAATAAAACACAGAAAGGGGTGAGCTCAGATGCTCAGTAAGGATAACAATATAGAGGAAACTTTTATAAATAAGCATACACATTTAAGGCAACGTGTTAGACTAAAACAAAAGCCTTTTAAACTTAAACTTCAGAATAATATGGCAAAGATAAAATCAAAAAGTTACATTTAATTATTTGCATGTGTCATGAACCAACCTGGGTCGACCCTGAACCGGTCACCTGAGCCGGTCCATGACATGGCCTGAGAGGTGTTCCCAATCCTCGCGGACGGGCCACAAGCACCCGAGCATCAACAAAGGTTATGGGAATGATTTCACCCAATACAAAAAAATAAATCAACAGAAATAATACAAAGCATCACAGAATAAATAAACCAAATAAAATGACTAAACAGTAACAAAAGAAAAAGAAACTAACCAAACTCGACGTCCAAACTAACTCTGTGTGACCCCACGGGTCAATCTCCGGATCAATGATAAAGAATCCCCCAAGGTGAGCACACTCAAGATGTAGCATGAAAAAACACTAAAACAGAAAGAACTATAGCCGTGATTATTAAAAATTAGTAGGCTATCCTGATATCTATTCTAAATGCACTACCTTTAAAAATAAGAAACATCAATTCTATGTTTGAACTACAATATATTAAAATATGCATTTCTATAATTTTTACCTGTAAACTAGTATAAACCATTGCCCATAGTCATTCAAAAATCTAGAAAAAAAGATTTTGAAACAGATTTTCTTTTGAAAATATTTTCATAGGAGTTAGGAAAACCAACATGTAATTTTTCATGAAAAACGTCACACAAGGGTATCGAGGCAGATGTAGCATGGGAAATGTAAATAGGTATGCATGTATCTCAACAACCGTTCAAACAACTAAAAGCCACTAGACATAGACGAACCTGAGAGATCAAGAATAATACAGATGACATTTATACCTGTGACCCCATCTACAGTAGCTTGCCACATACGATAAAATCTAACACTCCAAAACACTCGGTTATCCTTTCTCAGGCAGGCCTAGGGAAACTCCCATAGCAATAAACCCAAAAAATATCTGCCTACTATGGGCCACTAGTCAGTACCATAACCTACCAATGTCGTACTCATCTCAGAAAATTATCTCAATATGTCAAGTTCGTATGTCGCAAGTATAAAAATAGGTGAGACAACAGATGTTGATGAGCATAAAATCACTACCTATATTTACAATAATATTCCACAGTATGTATCACCGCAAGTCTCCCCAAGGATTTCCCTCGTACATTAAATTAATGAAATATAAAGGGTTCCCAACTGAGGAAACCATATAATGGAACTCGGGGATTCCATACTGAGGACATCCCATCCATCCCATGTCAATAAGGCATAAGTAACATCCACGGGGTTTTACAACAAACACTATATGTTATTTTTTTTAAAAGTGTCCAAACGGGCCCTTTAACATTTTTTACGAAACCCACTTTTAACAAAGGTACAATTTCAACACTACTAAAGATATGTAAACACTTCATTTAACACATACAAATATTGATAAAACTCTTTTCAATATAGTTATGCTAAACACTCAAGACCCGACCATTTTTAATGAAATGTCAAAACATTCTAAAACACAGACACTTTTGTAAAAGCCAAGCCACTTGGGAAACCATAGAAAGAACCAAAAACATTGTTGCGCACACAGAAGATACATTCGTAAACCCCAACAATCAATTTTACATCACACTTTACCCTGAAAAATCCAAACGGGCACTTTTATTTTTATAAAAAAACACAAGGCATGAAATGTTTACCAAAAGAATTTCAATTCAATACCACAATAAATATTGACACACATTACATGCCTTAGTTTTGTTTAAACTTTTAAACATGGTTTTTAACATTATAGACTATTTTCATAAAACACCCGGTGTTCACTACTCGACAAAACATACTGCCCATTAAAATCAATTTTTAAAATAATACGCACCCCAGAAACACCCTTTTCTGCAATTTAAACTATCAGAATAATTTAATCAATGTTGAGCGATTTATAAAACACCAACTAGGGGAAAAATAATGTTCCACATAAACACACCCAATTTTGAACTAAATACTAAATTAAAATTAATTGCATGATAAATTCATAACAAATAGGACTCCAAATGTATACCACATACTAAGCAACTAACCAGCAGGTTGCACAAACAATATTTAACATGTATACTGTGTGCAAAAGAAGAAAACATAGAATTAAAGATTCTTAAATTAAAAATGGAAATTGAAATGAGATTCCTACCTTGAGACTGAGGTGAAACGGATGATGCATGTCCTAAGCCACAGAGTAAGGTCCAACACTCTAAAAAAACAATACCAAGGACTCAAACACATACAAAAACATCCACTAGAGTATGAGAAACCAAGAGGCAGGGAGAAACCCTCACCTCGAATCCAAAGCACAATGCCAACACCCACTTGGAATCACCTCGCATGGTTATAAAATGTTATCTATACTAAAACCAACACATAATCAACAAAACACTTAATAAACCAAGGATAAAATGAGAACAAAATAAGCCGGGAGGAGTAGTGCACTGACAAGGGATTGCGCCGGTAGAGGCGATGCACCGGAGGAGGTTTGTATGGCTAGAAACGTCTAGCTGGAATGGTGTAGGTAGGGAGGAGGTGTTGCTGGCCGATCGGGGAGAAAAAGAAAGAAAAAAAAGTTGCTGGGAAGAAGCAGGGGGTTTGAGGGCTGGTCAAGTAGGAGGGGGGTCATGACAGGTGGTCGGGCGCGCTGGGAAGGAGAAGGCAGGGCCAAGGGTAGAAACAGGATGGTGATTCCATGCCCAAGGTCTCTTCCAGGGTGATAGGTAGGGAAAAGTAGGGGGTCCGAGCAGCTGCATAAGGTAAAACTGGCATGGCTCCGCGATGAGGTAGCCGAACGGGAGTTGAGTGCTACGGGGGGTGTTCCACTCATGCGCAGCCAAGAGGAGAGGGTCGGGGTAGGAGTAAGGAGCTGGGGTAGATCCATTGCGTGGATAGCCGACTGGGCGTGGAGGGCGTGCTGGTGGAGGAGTGTGGATGGGTCACGCTGCAAAGGGAGAGTCAAGGTGAGGCAGGGTGAGGTGCGGGCGACGAGGCACTACAACGGAGGAGGGGACCTGGGAAGGGAGCGAGGTGGCACGACGAGTATCTAGGCTGGCTGGGGAGGGTTTCTCAGCAAGGGAGGAGGTGGAGGGTAAAGCGCCACACACATGAAAGGAAAAAAATGAGGGTGATTAATTGGAGAGAGAAACAAGTTTTCGAGAAACCCTAAATAAAAAGAACTAAAAAGAAAATAAAAATAAAAACAATAACTTCATAATAATAATAATAATAAAAGACATAACAATAATAATTCTAATGAATAATGATAAAAATAAAAATAATAAAAGGAATAATAATAATTATTATATGGACAAAAAAAATAGTGATAAAACAGTAATAATAATAATAGTAATACAGAATTATTCTAATAATAAAATCATGGAGATAAAAATTATGTTAATAAAATTATCAATTTCATTTTAATAATCATAAAAGTCATAGCAATAAAAAATTTAAACAATGCAATTAAAGTTTGTTCTAATTGAAAAATCATTTATTTTCATTTTTTTAGAATGGGCGATCACGTCGTTACCCGGGCAGAGCCGCTCAGGGTTTCCGAAATGCACTCTGCTCGTGTGCGCAATAACGTCGAACATTAAACACACATTTTTCTTAACATGAACTCAAAACATCATCCGAGACTCAACCCGGACCGCAGCAAAAATATATAAAGGCTATAAAATAATTAAAATAAAATTGAAAAATGTGTCGGGTTGTGACAATTTTCCCCACCATAACGCTTTCCACCCCCGGAAAGCCACGACACTAACCAGCTGATTGATCAACAACTAAGGATTACACACAACACAATCCAACCTATTAACACATGGATATTCCACTTTCCACCAACGAGACTCAACCTCATTGTCTGAAACATATCACCAGTAGAGGGGAGGCCTGAACAGGCTCCCCACCATAAGAACTCAACTAGAAATCAATAATGACTTAAGATAATACCCAAATAAACGGTGGGTCTCCCCACCAAAAAGAACCAACCTACTAGCGACCAACCAGAAATCCAACTTAGACCTTCCCCAGGCCTTGCTCAAGATAAAAGAAACACAGTAAGAACATTCACACCACTCACTCTCATCCAAAAGTGATGAGGGCTGGACTAAAAACTCTGTGAAAACCAAGATCCCTACCCCCATGGGTGGGGAGGGAGGGCCCAAGGATTGGATAGATGAAACTACGATGGACAACTACTCACGACTCCTCACTTCAGGATCGACACAATACAAAGATGCAACTAATCCACATTGATGGTCCATGCAAGGCCACTAATCAGAGACTAACATCCAAAAAGACACAATTACTAACATTGTGGGAGGGATAATTCAATTGCGCACTTTACGATAAGAGAAAAATTACAACGACGGAGAAACCATAGCAGCAACACCGAAACTGTCTCACCACACGATAGAGGTACAACCTTAACCAAACTCTTTAAAATTCCCTAGGGTTTCTAACTATGTGTTGGCTTCACTATGAGGCCTTTTGGATGGAGCTCCAATAGATGAAGTGACTCTTGCCTCACAGTTAGGTTCTGATAATCCCAATATAATACATACAACTTTTTATTTGACAAAAGAAAAGACATGATTTTAATATAAAAAACATACTTGCATTGAAGACCAGAGTTCATGAAAAGGCTCACAACATCCCATACATGTCAAAACCCAAAACACCATTAGTACACTACAATGCTAAGAGATCCCTTACACTAAAATGAAACTTACACAAGAAAATTTAAACAAAAACTCAACAGCACATCACTTCTAAGAACTTCCTCCGTGACACATTCTAGAAACGCCCCGATAGAATCATCGCAAGTGACCCAGGTATCCATAGGCCTGGCAGGGCTTCAGAGCACTTGGGAATGACGGCTTCTTGTGACCCATCTTTCCGCACTGATAACACATAAGGATCTCTCGCTCTGAAGAGGTTGATGAAAGATCCCAATGCCTTTTGATTCCACGGCCTAATCCATCCACTATCAATTGCTTACTCATATTCTTTCTAGAATCTTCACCACTGCTCATAGGGATCGAAGGAGGGAGGACTACATCGAGCACTCCTGTCATCGCGGCTTCGACATGAAAAGCATGTCTCACCACATCGACAAAATAATTTAGGTTGGACTCTGACACCTTCGACTGTAGATCTAGGTGGAGACCTGCCTTGAAGCATCAAGCCTTCATGGGGTAATCTTTGGAATACCCTGAATTATAAGGGGATAGCTCTACAAAGATCTGAAAATATTCCAACACAGATCTGTCGCCCTACTACAGACAACACATCTCCATCCCCTTCCTCACTCTTTCTTCTTTAGAGAAATACTGACAAATGAATAAAGCCTTGAAGAAATTCCATGTAAGCTCTTGAACAGGCTTGTTCTGAGACACTGACTTCCACCATATCCATGGTGAACCTTCAATCATGAAATTTGCAAACATGACCTTCAATGACTCGAGAAACTCAACAAGGTCAAAGTCTATTTCAATCTTCCACATCCACTCCTCTACTATGGAAGGGTCTTCTTGACCATAGAAGAGAGGTGGATCTAGCTTCTGAAACTCAAGAATAAAATCTTCAGGTTGATCAATCTTACTATGATCACCCATCGAAGCTTCAAGGGAAAAGATGCTGGATAAAAAGAGTCAACAACCCAATCAAGGCCAACTCAATCAATGAATAAAAACCTCAAAATCAAACACTTCACAGGTGATAAGTTCAAAACACAAGAAAAAAAGTTATCATAACATCAAAACATTTCTCTTTGAAAAAAACTTTAATTTAAAACAATCTTGGTGGGTTAAACCCTCCTCATTGGTATTCCTTCGAGTCTCACTCACATGCGTGTATTTGTCCCACCCCGAGCATCCATCTGTCATACCAGACATCCAATAATAATCCAACAAACCACTGTGCATGTGAGAACCCCAAGGAACACCAAGGCCAAAACAAAGCAACTTCATTTTACAAAAACAAATCATTCATACCACTTCTTTTAAAAAAATCCACAAATTAAACATGTCATTTCAAACAACAATTTTTCAAAACCAAATTTCTTAATTTAAACCACTTTCAGAAATCAAAGGAAACTCAAAACAAATCAAACGGGGATCTAGGGTTAGTGGGTGACTTGACCATATGGTTGGCGGCCATATGCCAAACATGTCACTGACACGGATATCCTTTTTGGACCATGCCCCAAGATCCACATGGCTTGCCAGACTGTGTGGCTTAGGAGGACTATTAGCCTAACTCCCTTTTTCATATCCCAATCGCAAAACATTTATACAAAAACCCAAATAAAAAATTTGACAAGGCTTTCCATGGAAACCCGAGCGTCAGAATGAGCAAGACTTCGTGACACTATTCCCGCACCTACGCCCCAAGTCCTGACAATCCTACTCCATCTACCTTGATGCCCCAAATAAAAAAGGGAGCTCTAAAAAGTGAGGTCCGCTAAAAGATAACATGTCTATGATACCATTTTTCAAGAACCAACCCTATTCGACCCTGAACCGGTCACCCGAGCTGGTCTGCGACATGGCCCGAGAGGCGTTCCGGATCCTCATAGGCTGGTGACAAGTGCCAGGGCATCAAAGAGGTTATGGGAATGATTTCAGCCAATACATATAAATAAAACAATAGAAATTATACAAAGAAATTTAAAATAAATAAACCAAATAAAATAACTAAATAGGAACAAGTGAAAAAGAAAATAACCAAACTCGACGTCCGAACTAACTCCGTGTGACCCCGAGGGTCACTCTCCTGCTCAATGATCAGGCATTGCCCAAGGCGAGCACACTCAGATGTAGCCTGCACAAACACTAAAAATACAAAGAACTATAGGAGTGAGTATTAAAACTTAGTAGGCTAGATCAATATCTATTCCAAAGGCACTACCTTTAAAATTAAGAAACATCAATTCTAAGTGTGAACTACAATATATTAAAATATGCATTTCTACAATTTTTACTTGAAGACAAGTACAAACTATTACCCTTAGTCATTCAAAAATCCAGAACAAAAGAGTTTGAAACACATTTTCATTTGAAAACATTATCATAGGAGTTAGGAAAACCAACATGTCATTTTTCATGAAAAATGTCATACATGGGTACAAAGGAAGATATAGCAAGGGCAATGTAAATTGGTAAGAAAGTATCGCAACAACTGTTCAAACAGTTAAAAGCTGCTAAACAAAGACGAACTCAAGAGATCGAGAGTAATCCAGATGAAACTAATACCTATGACCCCATCTATAGTTGCATGCCACATACGATGAATTCTAATGCTCCAAAACGCTCGACCATCCTTTCTCAGGCAGGCCGAGGAAAAATCCCATAACCATAAACCCAAACATATCAACCTACTATGGGCCACTGGTCAATACCATAACCTACCAGTGTATTACTCATCTCAGACAATTCTCTCAACATGTCAGGTTCGTATGTCGCAAGTATAAAAGGAGGTGAGCCAACAGATGCCACCGAGCATCAAATCACAACCTATATTTACAATAATATTCCACATCAGGTCTCACCCTGAGTCTCCCCAAGTATTCCCCTCATGCATTAAATTCAAGAAATAACAAGGGTTCCCAACCGAGGAAACCATATAATTAAACTCAGGGATTCCATACCGAGCACATACTATCCATCCCATGTTAACGATGCATAATGAACATCCATGGGGGTTTTACAACAAACACTGTAAATTATTTTTTTTAAAGTGGCCAAATGGGCCCTTAAACACTATTTACAAAACCCACTTTTAAAAAATATACAATTTCAACACTACCAAAGATATGTAAACACTTCATTTGACACATCCAAATATTGATAAAACTCTTTTCAATATAGTTATACTAAAGACACAAGACCCGAACTTTTTTAATGAAATGCCAAAACAGGATAAAACATAGACCACACGTTTATAAAAGCCAGGCTACTTGGGAAACCACAGAAAGAACCAAAAACATTGTTGTGCACACTAACAATACATTTGTACCCCAATAATTCATCTTAGATCGCACTTTACTCCGAAAAATCCAAAAGATCACTTATATATATATATATAAACACAAGGAATGAAATGTTTACCAAAAACATTTCAATTCAATACCACACAAAATATTGACACCAATTACATGACTTTGTTTTGTTTAAACTGGTAAACATTGTTTTTACCATTATAGACCATTTTCATAAAACACCCAGTGTTCACAACTTGACAAAACATGCCGCACATTAAAATCAATTTTTAAAATAATACGCACCCCAGAAACACCCTCTTTTGCAATTCTCACTACCAGAATAATTTAATCAATGTTGAGAAATTTATAAAACACCAATCAGAGGTACAACAAGGTTCCACATGAACACACCCAATTTTTCATGAAATAATACATTAAAATTAATTGATTAATAAATTCATAACAAACAAGACTCCAAACGTAGACCACATACTAAGAGACTGACCAGCAGGTTGCACAAACAATATTTAACATGCATATTGAGTGCGAAAGAAAAAATCATAGTATTAAAAATGGTAAGTGCAATGAGATTCCAACCTTGGGACCGAGGTGAAATGGAGGACGCACGTCAAAAGCCACGCAGTAAGGTCCAACTCTCTAAAAAACAATACCAAGGACTCAAAAACAGACAAAAGCCTCCACTATAGTATGTGAAACCCAGTGGTAGGGAAAAACCCTCACCTTTAATCCAAAGCGGAATGCCAATGCCCACTTGGAATCGACTCGCACGGTTTTAAAAATTTAATTATACTAAAACAAACAATTAATCAATAAAACACTTAATCTACCAATAATAAAATGATAACAAAATAAATCAAGCATTAGATATAGATGGGAGTGGTATTTATGCCAGGAGGAGTAATGCACTGACAAGGGATCACGCCGGCAGAGGCGATACACCGGAGGAAGTTTGTGTAGTTGGAAGAAGCTAGCCCAAATGGCATCAGTAGGGAGGAGGTTCTGCTGGTCGATCAGGGATAAAAGAGAAAGGAAAAAAGACACTGGGAAGCAGGGGTCTGATGGCTGTTTAGGGAGGAGGGGGGGTCACGACTAGAGGTCGGGCATGCCAGGAAGGAGAAGGAATGGCCAAGGGTAGTGACAGGAAGGCGGGGCTAATCCAATGGTCATCTCTAGGGTGCTATGTAGCGAGAAGCATGGGGTATGAGCTGATGTGTAGGGTAAAACAGGCGGGGGTCCATGACGGGGTGGTTGAATGGGAGTTGGGTGCTTCAGGGGGTGGTCCACATGCGCGCAGCCAGAGAATAGGGTCGGGGTAGGAGTAGGGAGACAATGGAGAGCCGCTGCGTGGACAGTCGGCTGGGCAAGGATGGTGCGCCACTGGAGCAGTGTAGCCAGATCGAGCTGCAAGGGGAGAGTTCAGGAGAGGCGGGGTGAGGTGCGGGCGACAAGGCACTACAAGGGAGGAGAGGACCTGGGCAGCAAGCAAGGTGACACTACAGGTAACGCCCCGACCCCAGTTACCTAGAGTCGGTGAATTATTAAAAAACATTCGCATGATCACATAAGATCAATTCTTGAAAGAACGATTAGTTTAGTAGTCTTGGAAACACTAGATACATTCATAAAGTTTACATTAAATCATAAAGTGAAAACTACAACAATATATTGTCTCCACACTCATATCCCCTTATACTATCCCTGCAGGTCATTCATAAAATACTTCTTCACATCCTAGGAAAAATAATGCATAGAAAGGGGTGAGCTCAAATGCCCACTAAGGATAACAATATAGCAGAAACTTTTAATAAATAAGAATAAACATTTAAGGCAATGTATAACTAAAACAAAAGCCTTTTAAACTTAAAATTCAGCTTAATATGACAAAAATAAAATTAAATAATGAAAATTACTTATTAACATAGATATTCTACTGGTCCAATAATCACATGTAATATCAATAACCACTTTCATAATGATGGAATTCATAATTCTAGACTATCATAACCACATAGCCAAGGCCTCGTGTCGAGACTAAAAATAAGATTTTGTCAAGGCCTTTTTCCAAGATACTAGTTTGTCTCATGAGACCTACCGATGAATTGAGGAGCTATAGCGGGCTCTACCCATCACTTATTAATCCCAATGAAATCCTCATATGAACAGATTTAAACATAACATAAACATTCGTATTAAAACTATCATACAAAATGTCAATACTTTCTCCACAAACTATGAATGGTATAAAAATAACACATCCACAGTCAAACATATCAAAAAACCTTCAATACAATATGAAAGTTTTGTATCATAATAAATCAACTTCAATTAAGCTTAAAATCCATCAAAGGATGTTGACATAGATGAAATCAAAACTCTTTTTAGGGAAATATCTCTTTCTATTTTGAAATAATTTAAGAGTCATATATTTATACAATAAAACATTTTCTTTGAAAATATTCTTATAATATTGTAAGGGAAGCTTAGACGATTTTATAATGGTGGAAAATAGTTTCACCCACCGTATAAGTTAAAAAAACATTCTTACCTTAATTCTGTCGAAAAGGTTAAAAAGGACATTGTTTGGAAAATGACAGAAAGATTCCTTTATAAACTTCTTATAAAAATTAAAAAAGGGTATAAATGAATTTATCCCATAGTCTTTAATATATTAATAATGATTTTAAATAAATTTTTAAGAAACATGGTTGTGGATGATAAAGAGGTCATAGTAGATAATTGCGTCTAAACAACCTCATATAATGAAGAGATTTTGAAATAACCCTTATATTGTACTTTTCCTTGGTTGGGGTAGGTTAACCTCCTTTATAATGGTGAAATAATTTCTATTAAATTATACAATAATCATATACATTAATATGATATCTTATATGATCTTTTGACATTACTTTGTTCAAAATGTCTTAGTATTATCGTCGTTTCGGATGTTAACTTACTCATTTTCTTTTATATGTTTTGTTACATAAGTCGTGTTTGTTATGGATAGGTTGTATATTATTAATATCCATAATTATATAAAGTCCTTAAATACTATTATTAATCATCAAATGATAATTAGACTTGAATGGATACAATGGAGAATGAATCTCATCGTGTTCGTGGAGACGGTAGTCCATACGTACGCACGAGTGACAATATCATTCTTTTTGATATTATAATAATATATAATTGGATGGTATATCATATATACAGAATAATTATCATGTTATATTTATTATTTACATGAATTAAAAATCATTATTATACCCATCCAAATAATAATGTTTTGAATAAAAATTACAGCACAACGTGGAGACGGTAAGCCGTACGTACACACGTATGGTGACATGTCATTCAAAGGATGGATAGAATACTGAATATGCTTGTACCATATTTATAATAACATCTCAATATATAGAATATACTGGTGTTATTATTTTATAATGGGAATAACAAGGAAAGATGAAGTTGAAGAAGAAAGGAACTTGAAAAAGGGTGGTGAAATCATTACCTCTCCTTCAGGTTCTTCCTTTTGATTTGTCAAAATGACTCCATAGGTTGGATTTATGTCTAAAGTAAGGCCTCTAAGATGAAGGTAGGAAATTTTAAGGAGTATTTGGTTAGGTTTTGGCCGAGCCAAAAGGCTTTTAATGTGTGAAATTGAGAGAAGGGGGAGTGCCCTTTTATAAGAGGGGTTAGGGGCACCTTTGGAAAAGCTAGAAATATTATTTTATAATAAATTCATATTAGGTTTATAATGGCTCAAAAGTATATTATTTAAATATTATGGTGGGTATAGTTCTAAAACCAATCAACCAATAAGTTTTAGACAGGTTTGGGTCACTATATTAACCTTATCTTTTAGTTTTAACTCTTAGTTAATTTGTTTGACATTTACCATGTCACTTTGTATTTTTATATTATATAGTTAATAAACTTACTATATACATCTAATCGACCCCCAAGTGGTCCATTAATGATACAACTATCATGATATAAGTATTTTTTTTCCGAAACTTAGATTTTTATGAATTGATTATCAATTAATAATATAATATTTGTTTTAAAAACTCATTTATGTCAATTTTGACACTATTCAATAATTTTTTTTAAAGTCTTAACAACTTTATTAATTCAAACAAAATTCATTTAAGCAATAATATAATGTCATATTAACCAATAAAATTCATGTATGTCATAAAAACTTTCAAATTATATATATTTTATCATTTATAATACCAATTATTTGATTCTTTCATTAATAAGGAAAATACTGCATCATTATTGTGTCATAAATAATATTAATTATTAAGTGAATAAAAATTATAAATAAAATAAAATTATTTAGGAAATATATTTAAATTTATAATGAATATTTATAATTGAAAATCCAACATATATAAGACTATGTAAAAATTGTTTTTCTAAAAGATATATGCTTATGTCATTTTTGTATTTATTTTAACTTAATTAATATAAAGTGTCCTTATCACTTACAAGTGGATACATGGGGTCCCAAAATCTACCCAAATATTCCCATGGTTGGACATGTATCAACTAATAAGGTTAGTACATGTTTTAGGGTAATTTATTGTTATTATAATATAATTTTTACCCTTATTTACTGGATTTACCCTTTAACGATGGTAAATAAAATATTTACCTAAGTAATTATTCAAAATGTCTAAAAATAAAAGTTACCTATTTACACAATTTGAAAATCCTGATTCCAAATATGGAATCAATTTTTCAAAATTCAAAACACAGAAGTGGCAGAAATTAATTTATAATTAATTCCCATTGTTAAAATAAAAAACGTGTTTTTAAGAGATAATAACTATCAAAAGATTGACACTTGTTTATGTACGGTTTAATTGTGAAATTATGTACAATGACCAACATTGTATTAAATGGTAAAAATATGTGCTAAATATACTTTAAACCACTCAAATTCATAATTAATCTCTGTTAATTATTTCGATTAAAAAAGTTTTTTTTAATTAAAATTTAGTAATTTTAATTATTCATCCAAATATAAAAGTTATCCGAAAAGTACCAAAATTTCACCCTAGGATAATTTCGATATTCCTAATACAAAAATGAAGTCAATTTTTAGATATAAAATTTAAAAAACTTAAAAAAATGGTTATTACTATTCATAACGGCTACTTTGATTGGTTCTAGTGTGTGTTAGAACTCGAAGTTGCGTACAACACACGCTTCTGTATTCTTCAAAGAGAAGCGTACTGTGGAAGCTTGAGGTGTTATATTCTCCCCTCCTTAAAATAATTTCATCCTGGACATTTATAGAAATCTACCTCATGAAAAGACTAGGGTGATTCTTCATCATAAGTTCCTCGGGTTCCCACGTTGCTTCTTCCATTTTATGGTTTCTCCATAGAACTTTTACCAGATGAGTCGTCCGGTTTATCAACACTTTTTCTCTTGTATCAAGAATCTTAACGGGCTCTTCGAAATAAGATAGATCGGGTTCCAGTTCTAATTCCTCATAATTGAGTACATGCGTTGGGTCAGGCATGTATTTCCTCAACAGTGATACGTGGAACACATCGTGAACTTTGGATAGACTTGGCGGCATTGCCAAACAGTAAGCTACAACACCAATTCGTCCTATAATTTTGAAAGGTACTATGTACCTGGGACTCAATTTACCTTTCATACCAAAACGTATAACTCTCTTCCATAGATATACCTTCAAGAAAACATGATCTCCTACCTGAAATTCCAAATCCTTCCTTCAATTATCAGCATAGATCTTCTGCCTACTTTGAGCTACTTTGATGTGGTTTTGAATTACCTTCACCTTTTCCATCGTTTCCTCCACCAGTTCTAGGCCTACATGTTTTATTTCACCAATGTCATCCCAACAAGTTGGTGTGCGACATCTCTTTCCATATAACTCTTCATATGGTGCCATATGAATACTCGAATGGAAGCTATTGTTATAGGAAAATTCTACCAGAGGTAAATATTGATTCCAAATACCCTGAAAGTAAATTGAGAAAGATCTCAACATGTATTCTAAGGTTTGAATAGTCCATTCTGATTGTCCATCTGTTTGAGGGTGGTAGGCAGTGCTCAAACAATGTTCAGTATCCAAGGCCTTCTAAAGACTCTTCCAGAATCATGAAGTAAAATGAGGATCATGATCAGAAACAATCGATAGGGGTACTCCATGAAGTCTCACAACATCATTAATATATAGTCTTGCTAGAATTTAGAGTTGTAAATCTTCTCTTATAGCAAGAAAATGTGCTGACTTGGTAAGACGATCAACAATGACCCATGTCGCATTCTTCCTTCTAGGAGTCTTTGGTAGCCCCATGACGAAGTCCATTGTAATATTATCCCATTTCCACTCAAGTATGGGAAGAGGTTTCAATACTCCACCAGGATTTTTCCTTCCAACTTTCACTTATTGACAAACCATACATCTTGACACAAAATCAGAAATCTCCCTCTTCATGTTGTCCCAACAAAAATATTCCTTCAAATCTCTATACATTTTGGTGCTCCTAGGGTGTATAGAGAAATTGGAACTATGAGCATCGTCCAGTAATTCCCTTTTTAGATCAGGTATATCGGGAACACAAAGCCTCTTCCCAAATTTCAAAATTCCATCTTCATACACAACGTCTCTCAATCTACCATCATTCACAGCTTTAATCTTCCTTTTAAATTCTTCATCATCGGTCTGAGAACTCTTAATCCTTTCTATTAAAGATGGTTTGGCAACCATTTGAAAAATCACTGATGTTTCACCTTCCATAGTTATTCCCATGTGCATTTTCACTAGATCCATGAAAATCAGATCCCTTTCAATTCTGATTTTATTCAAAACTCCATGATCTTTTATGCTCAAAACATATTCCACCTTGTTTTCCTTACCGGGATGGTATTGTATCGTGAAATCATAATCCTTGAGTAATTCAAGCCATTTCTTTTGACTCATGCTGAGTTCTTTTTGTGAGAAAATAAACTTCAAACTCTTGTGATCAGTATAAATCTCACATTTTTCACCATAGAGGTAGTGTCTCCATATCTTCAAAGAAAAGATCACAGCTGCTAACTAAAGATCATGTGTATGATAGTTTTACTCATGAATTTTCAACTGTCGTGATGCATAGGACATAACCCTGTCATTCTGCATAAGGACACAACCAAGTCCTTTCTTCGATGCATCACTATAAATAATGAACTCATCATTCCCCGATGGTAGAGTCAATATAGGGGAATTGAATAATATTCTCTTCAGATCTTCAAAAAATTCTTCACACTCTTTTTTCCAAACAAATTTAACCCTTTTATGTGTGAGCTTTGTTAATGGGTTAGCCAATCAGGAAAAATTCTGGATGAAACGTCGATAATAACCTGCTAAACCAATAAAACTGCGTACCTCAGTTATACTCATTGGTGCAGGCCATTCTTGGATTGCCTTGGTCTTAGAAGGATCAATAGAGATTCTATATTTAGAGACAATATGTCCAAGAAATGAAATTTCTTGAAGCCATAATTCACACTTACAAAACTTCCCATATAATTCATGTCTTCTCAGAGTCTTCAGGATAATGCGTAAGTGATTTTCATGATCTTAGTAGCTTGTGCAGTATACCAAGATATCATCAATAAATACCACTACAAAATCATCGAGATATTCATTGAAAACTATGTTCATTAAATCCATGAACACAGAGGGAGAATTAGTCAATCCCAAAGGAATTACTGTAAACTCATAAGGCATGTACCTGGTTCGAAATGTTGTCTTCAGAATGTCATCCTTCTTTACACACAACTGATGATATCCAGATCGAAGGTCAACCTTTGAAAAATATTGAGCTCCATGCAATTGGTCAAATAAATCATCAATGCGAGGTAGGGGATACTTGTTCTTTGTTGTTATAGCATTGATCTCCCTGTAGTCGATACATAACCTCATAGATCCATCTTTCTTTTTAACAAAAAGAACGGGGATCCCCATGGAGAAACACTTGGGCGAATAGATCCCTTATTACTCAATTCCTATATGCCTTGATCCAGGAATAAAATCATTGGAAAACTCAACTTCTTGTTCTGGAGGATGTCCAGGTAAATCTTCTCGAAACACATCTACATATTATTTCACAATAAGTACATCTTCTAAATGAACATTCCTTTCCTCACCCACTATCATTTCATTCTCTTACTCCCAAATAATTTAATTTAGTTGAGTTACTGTGGGTGGATCTACATAAGAATTAGGTGGTGACGATTCTTCTTTAAAGATAACGTGTTCCTTATCATCATCATCAAAAATCATAACCTCCTTCTTATTACAATAAATTTTTGCATCATGGTCTGAAAGCCAATCTATACTAAGGATTATATCAAACTCAATCATAGGTATAATGATGAGATCAACGGATAAAGAACATTTATGTGCTCTAATGGGTACTGATTCACAAAACCTTGTTGCAATGATACTTCCCTTAGGAGTTTTAACTGAAAACTCCCTTGTTAAATAAAATTGGAAATATCTAATTTTCTTAGAAGACTGGGAAGATATGAAACAATTCAATGATCCGGAATAAAATAATGCATTTGCTAAACTTGAGGAAACCATTAAATTACCTGCCACCATCTCTTTTGGAGCTTCTATCTCAGAAGTAGTGATAGCATAAGCTTGGCCTTGATCCCTTGTCATTTTCTGAGTTAAGTTCCCCTGAAGCTTAGGAAATTCATTTGCATAATTTCTCATCTCCCTATAGTTGTAGCATTGATCATCGGTAGCTTCTTTCTTCCCCTTGCAGTCACGAGCTTGGTGGCCTTTTTCACCACTCTTGTAACAAACTCCCATTCCTTTGAAGAAAGTACTAGGGTGTTTCATTTCACATTTACTGCAGGATGGATATTCAAATTTTCCCTTCTTCCCCTTATTTCCATTCCCATATTGATCAGCATATCTCTTCTTCTCTTACATTACTTTAAATTCATAAGACTTAGAGAATTCATTTTATGTCTTGATAGCACATGAGACAATGTCTTCGTACGACGAGAAGGATTGTGAGACTAATGATCGATGGAGAAATGGTTTTAACCCATCAAAGAAACGATAAATCTTACTTCTTGGGTTAAATATATTATCTCCAGCATACCTTTCTAACCTCGTAAAGTTAGCCTCATACATTGCGGCATTCTCATCCTACTTTTGTCTCAGACTCAGAAATTTCCTTTCCATATCTTCTTGATGGTCACGAGGAAATTATTTTTCTAAAAATAGATCTTTGAACTCCCTCCATTCAATATTTGATACTTCATCATCTTTCTTCGTGTTTTGAATCAATGACCACAATTGATCAGCATCTCTAGTGAGGCGATAAACTGCCATGACAACTTTTTCCCTTTCACTAGTCCCCAAAGCTTGAAATATTTTCTCTAGGGAACTTATCCATTGCTCAGCTACTAATGGATTTGTACTCCCATTGAAGGTTGGTGCTTTCTGCCTCATGAAGTGATCTAACATTGATCCTCCACGCTGTGGATTAGGGTGCTCCATACGGGTAAGGTTATTATTCATAACCTGAGTGAGTTTTCCCAGTATAGTGATTAGTTGATCATCACCAGTTACATCACTAGCTCCACTATAATTATCTTGAGCAGGAGGGAAATCCCTACATCGAGTGTGTGCATTGATATGGTTTCCATTTCTTCCACTAGGCACCATTTCTAAACAATGGCATAAACTAGATCAATTTATGAATCAAAATACATAATTCCATACTTATAAAACACTTAACAAAAATTGAACTATTTATGGATATAATCCATAATCATAAAAAAAATTTCTTTGAAGAATTATATACTTATAAACCCTTTATAACGATTTGTAAAGAAAATGAGAATTTTCATAAGCATATCCCCCAGGAGTGTCGGAACCAATAGTGTAGGAAGGCCAGTTTTCATGCACCAGTTCCCGTTCGAGTCTAGATCAAAGTGGTGTTTTTTGGGTTTTACCCCTAGGTACATCTGTGCCAGAGCCATCTCTACCGGCTCGTATCCAAACGGGGATGTATTTCTTTGAAAACTCACAAAATCTCTACAATACCATAATTCTAGGATGTTCTTCTATATTAATCCTCAAATTATATCTTAGGGATATGTGATCTAATCAAAGTTTATCTAAATATAGCTTCCATGATTTGTAATAAACTTCCTCTGATACCAACTGTAACACCCTGAACCCAGTTTCCCAGAGTCGGTTCATTATTACATAACATTGGCATGATCACAAGAAAGATCAAGTCTCGAATGACTGATTAGTTTAGTAGTCTTGGAAACACTAGATACATTCATAAAGTTTACATTACATCATAAAGTGAAAACTACAAAAACATATTGTCTCCACACTCATATCCCCTTATATTATCCCTGCAGGTCATTCATAAAATACTTCTTCACATCCTGGGAAAAATAAAACATAGAAATGGGTGAGCTCAAATGCCCAGTAAGGATAATAATATAGTGGAAACTTTCATAAATAAGTATAAACATTTAAAGGAATGTATAACTAAAACAAAAGCCTTTAAAACATAAAATTCAGCATAATATGGCTAAAATAAAATGAAGTAATGCCAATTACTTATTCACATTGATATTCTACAAGTAGAATAATCACATGTAATATCAATAACCACTTTCATAATGATAGAATGCATAATGCCAGACTATCATAACCACATAGCCAAGGCCTCGTGCCAAGACTAAAAATAAGATTTTGTCAAGGCCTTGTGCCAAGACACTAGTTTGTCTCATGAGACCTACCAATGCATCGAGGAGCTATAGCAGGCTCCACCCATCACTTATTACGTCCAATTCATTCCTCATATGAACAGGTTTAAACATAACATAAACATTCGTATTAAAACTAGCATGAAAAATGTAAATACTTTCTCCATAAACCATTAATGGTATAAAAATAACACATCTATAGTCAAACATATCAAAAAACCTTCAATACAATATGGAAGTTTTGTATCATAATAAATCAACTTCAAATAAGCTTAAAATCCATCAAAATTTTTTGACATAGATGAAATCAAAACTCTTTTTAGAGAAATATCTCTATCTATTTTGAAATCATTTAAGAGTCATATATTTATAAAATAAAACTTTTTCTTTGAAAATATTCTTACAAGCTTGTATGGGAAGCTTCGACAATTTTATAACGGCGGAAAATAGCCGCACCCTCCGTATAAGTTAAAAACCATTCTTATATTAATTCTGTCGAAAAGGTTAAAAAGGACCTTGTTTGGAAAACGACAGAAAGATTCCTTTATAAAATTCTTATAAAAATTCAACAAGGGTATAAATGACATTATCCCACAGTATTTAATATATAATGAATGATTTGAAATACATTTTTAAGAAACATGGATGTGGATGATAAAGAGGTCCCAATAGATAATTACGTATAAACAACCTCAGATAATGAAGAGATTGTGAAATAACCCTTACCTTTTACTTTTCCTCAGTTGGGGTAGGTTAACCTACTATATAATAGTGAAATAATTGTTGTTAAATTATACAGTAATCATATACATTATTATGATATCTTATATGATCTTTTAACATTGCTTTGTTAATAATATCTTAGTATTATCGTTGTTTCGGGTGTTAACTTACTCAGTTTCTTTTATATGTTTTGTTACATAAGATGTGTTTGTTATGGATAGGTTGTATCTTATTCATATCCAGAATTATATCAAGTCCTTAAATATTATTATTAATCATCAAATGAGAATTATACTTGAATGGATACGATGGATAATGAATCTCATCGCGTTCGTGGAGACGGTAGTCCGTACGTACACCCGAGCGACAATATCATTATTTTGATATTATAATAATAAATAATTGGATGGTATATCATATATACAGAATCATTATCATGTTATATTTATTATTTACATGAATTACAAATCATTATTATACCCATACAAATAATAATGTTTTGAATAACAATTACACCACAACGCGGAGACGATAAAGCGTACGTACGCATGTATGGTGACATGTCATTCAAGGGATGGATACATTAATGAATATTCTTGTAACATATGTATAATATCATCTAATTATATAGAATATACTGGATTTATTATTTTATAATAGGAATAACAAGGAAAGAATAAGTTTGAGAAAAAAGGAACTTGAAAAAGGGTGGTGAAATCATTACCTCTCCTTCGGGTTCTCCCTTTTGATTTGATCAAAATGACTCCTTAGGATGGATTTTGGACTAAAGGAAGTCCTCTATGATGAAGGGAGGAAATTTTAGAGAGTATTTGGGCAGGTTTCGGCCGAGCCAAAAGGCTTTGAATGTGTGAAACTGAGAGAAGGGGAGTGCCCTTTTATAAGAGGGGTGAGGGGCACCATTGGAAAAGAAAGAAATATAATTTTATAATAAATTCATATTCGGTTTATAATGGCTCAAAAGTTAATTATTTAAATTCTAAGGTGGGGATAGGTCTATAACCACTCAACCAATAGGTTTTAGACCGGTTTTGGTCACTATATTAACCATATCTTTTAGTTTTAACTCTTAGATAATTAATTTGACATTTACCATGTCACTTTGTATTTTTAAATTATATATTTAATAAAATTACTATATACATCTTGGAGACCTCCAAGTGGTCCATTAATGATACACCTATCATAATATAAGTCTCTTAGCCTAACCTTATATTTTTAGGAATTGAATATCAATTAATAATATAATATTTGTTTTAAAAACTCATTTATGTCAATTTTGACACTATTCAATAATTGATTTTTGTTGAAGTCTTATCAAATTTATTAATTACAAAAAAAACTCATTTAACCAATACTATAATGTCATATTAACTGATAAAATTCATGGATGTCATCAAAACTTTCAAATTATATTTAATTTAACATTTATAATACCAATTATTTGATTCCTTCATTAATAAGGAAAATACTGCATCATTTTTGTGTCATAAATAATATTAATTATTAAATGTCTAAAAATTATAAATAAAAAACCATTATGTAGGAAATATTTTTAGATTTCTAATTAATATTTATAATCTAAAATCCAACATATATTACCTTATTTAAAAATTGTTTTTCTAAAAGATATATGCTTATGTCATTTTTGTATTTATTTTAACTTAATTAATATAAAGTGTCCTTATCACTTACATGTGGATCCATGAGGTTCCAAAATCGACCCAAAGATGTCCATGGTCGGACATGTATCAACCAATAAGGTTAGGACACGTTTAAGGTAATTTATTATTATTATAATATTATTTTTCTACCCTTATTTACCAGATTTACCCTTTAATCATGGTAAATAAAATATTTACCGAAGTAATTATTCAAAGTGTCTAAAAATAAAAGTTACCTATTTACACAATTTTGACATCTTGATTCCAAATATGGAATCCATTTTTTCAAATTCAAAACACAGAAGTGGTAGAAATTAATTAATAATTAATTCCCATTGTTAAAACAAAAAGCGTGTTTTTAAGAGATAATAACTATCAAATGATTGACCCTTGTTTATGTCCTATTTAATTGTGAAATTATGTAAAATTACCAAAATTGTATTAAATGGTAAAAATATATTCTAAATATACTTTAAAACCAGTCAAATTCATAATTTATCACTGTTAATTATTTCGATTAAAAAATGTGTTTTTAATTAAAAGTTAGTAATTTTAACTATTCATCAAAATATAAAAGTTAGCTTAAAAGTACCAAAATTTCACCATAGGCTAATTTCGATATTCTGAATCCAAAAAGGAAGTCCATTTTGAAAGGTAAAATTTATAAAATTTCAAAAATTGGTTATTACTATTCATAACAGCTACTTTGATTGGTTGTGGTGTGTGTTAGAACTCGAAGTTGCGTACAACACACGCTACTGTATTATTCAAAGAGAAATGTACCGTGGAAGCTTGGGGTGTTATACTACATGTATCCAGGCCGGCTGGGGAGGGTTTCTCAGCAAGGGAGGAGGAAAAGGGAAAAGCGCCACACATAGGAAAGGAAAAAAACGAGGGGGATTAATTGGAGAGAGAAGGGGGTCTTCCAGAAACCATAAACAAAAAAACAACTAAAAATATAATAAAAATAAAACCAACAACATAATAATAATAATAATAATAATAATAAATAAATAACAATAATAATACTAATTAATAATTGTAAAAATAAAAAAAATAAAAGGAATTATAATTATTCTTATATGGACAAAATAATAGTGAAAAAATAGTAATAATAATAATAATAATACAGAAATATTCTAATAATAAAATAATGATGATAAAAATTAAGATAATAAAATTATTAATTTCAATTTAATAATCATAAAAATCGTAGCAATAAAAAATTTAAATGATGCAATTAATGTTTGTTCTAATTACAAAATTATTTATTTTCATTTTTTGAGAATGGGTGGTCGCACTGCTACCCATGAAGAATCGCGCAGGGTTTCCAAAATGCACTCCGCTCATGTTCCCAACAACACCGAACATAAAACGCGCATTTTTCTAAACACAAACTCAAAAATTCGTTCGAGACTCACCCCGGACCGCAAAAAAAATATATAAAGGCCGTAAAATAAATAAAATAAAATAACAATATGTGTCAGGGTGTGATAGCATGGATATTCTACTAGTCGAATAATCACAAGCAATATCAATAGCCACTTTCATAAAGATGGAATGCATAATTCCAGACATCATAACCACATAGTCAAGGCCTTGTTCTAAGACTACAAAAAATATTTTTTCAAAGCCTTGTACCAAGACACTAGTTTGACTCATGAGACCTACCGATGCATCGAGAAGCTATAGCATGCTCCACCCATCACTTACTAAGTCAAATTCATTCTTCATATGAAAAGGTTTAAACATAACATAAACATTCATATTAAAACTAGAATACAAAATATCAATACATTATCAATGAAACATGAATAGTGTAAAAATAACACATCCACAGTAAAACATATCACAAAACCTTCAATAAAATATGAAATATTTGTATCATAATAAATCAACTTCAAACAAGTTTAAAATCCATCCAAGGATGTTGATCAAGATGAAATCAAAACTATTTAAAATAAATACCTCTTTCTATTTTGAATTCATATAAAAGTCACATAATTATAAATGAAAACATTTATTTTGAAGATATTCTTATAATATTGTATGGGAAGCTTCAACAATGATATAACGGTATAAAATAGCCACACCTGCCAAATAATTTAAAAATAAGACATTCTTGCCTTAATTTTGTCAAAAAGGTCATAAAGTTCCTTGTTTGGAAAACGATAGAAAGATTCCATTCAAACCATTTAATAAAAAGTTAAACAAGGGTATAAATGAATATAACACTTAGTCTAGTAAATTGTAAAAATATTTGGAAATACATATTTAAGAAACATGGATGTGGATGATAAAGAGGCCCCAGTTGATACCTACGTAAAAACAATCTCAGATAATAAAGAGATTGTTAAATTTACCCTTACCATGTACTTTTCCTTATTTGATGGTATATTAACCTTCTGTATAATAGTTAAAACATTGTTATTAAATTATACATGAACTATATACATAAATATGATATCATATAGGGTATTATAATATTGTTTTGTTAATAATATTTTAGTAGTATCATCGTTTTGGGTATAAACTTATTCATTTTCCTTTATATGCTTGGTTACATAAGCCATGTTGGTTATGGATAGGATGTATTTGATTCATATACAAAATTATATTATTTTCATAAAAATTATTTTTAATTATAAAATGAAAATTATTCTTGAATGATTATGATGTGGAATGAATCTCATCACGTTCCTGGAGACGGTAATCCGTACGTACGCATGAGCAACAATTTCATTATATTGATGGTGAAATCATATGTAATTGGATGGTATATTATATATACAGAATCATTAATATGTTATATTTATTATTTACATCAGTTATACACATTATTATGCCCATCCATATAATGAAGTGTTTGAATGAAAAACTACAACATGGCGTGGAGAATATAATATGTACGTACGCACATATGGTGACTTTGTCATTTATAGGATGGGTAGAACAATGAATATGGTTGTAACATTTTTATAATACCATCTCAGTATATATATTATACTATATTTAATATTTTATAATTTAAATAACAAAGAAATAGTAAGTGAAAGAAGAAAATAACTTGAATGGTGTGATGAAACATTTACCTCTTCCTCGGGTTCTTCCTTTTGATTTGATCAAAAGGGCTCCTTAAGTTGGATTTTTGACCAAAGGAAGGCCTCTAGGATGAAGGGAGGAATGTTGGTAGGATATTTGGCCAGGTTTTGGCTATATAGTCCCAAAGTTTGACGTACATGGACATTACATTACTTTTGCGGAATACTTAATACATAACAAAAACAAACACCAAAGGACCGTAATAGTTTAGTGTCTTTGGAAACTCGAAATTTAATCTTCTAATCATTCTGAAAGATCTTAAACATCTCCTATAAATATCTTCCCCTTTTGGTTTTCTTACCTAAAACCTTTATTTAAATCCTGGGGAAAAGAAAACATATAAATGGTGTGATCAAATGCTCAGTAAGGGTAAGCATGGATAAAATAAAACAAATCATATACATTTGAACTTAAAAACATGAACATAATGTTTAAACATTAAAATCTTGGGCAATGACATAAAACAAGGCAGTACATAAGGCATAGATCATAAAGAAACATTAATCATGATAAAATAGCATGGGAATAAAACATGTTATTATGGAAACCATTAAGCACATGATATGATTTCCATAGTAGCCAAGACATTGTTGCCAAGACCATCTTAGTAGAAAAAGTCTCTTTCTGAATCGAGTTCACTCCTCGTTCCAGTCCTGTATTACTGAACCAGATTAACTTACTGTTCCAGCCATGTCTATCTCATGAGATATAAATCTTTACCCAATGCATTTAAGGGATATATAGGTCCCACCCATCTCATAATGAAATCATTCTTACTTGTGCCACAACATAAACATAAATCATTCATCATAACCCAAAAAATAAAATGGGTTTCATAAACATCATCCCATCATAACATAATCCATATAAAATAAATAGATATCATTTCATCATAAGAAAAGTGAAATCACGTAAATCATAGAGACATTATACTTGAAATATACACATATGAAATAATTTCATCTTAGATGGAAAATGATTTTGATAAAATATTTGAAATGAATTCTTGAGGAAAATATCCTTTCTTCTTCAAAATCATTTTCTTTTCACAAAATGCCATGAAATTTTAAAATAAAGGGATTTTGTTGAAAGTAGTCATGAAATATTGTAGATTAAACTTCGTGAAAATAAGGCGTTATAAAACTCATAAAAATCTGTTCATGCCGTATAAGTTAAAAAAACATTTTTCTCATACTTTGGCCGAAAAAGTCAAAAAGTTTCTCGTATGGTAAAAAAAAGAAAGATTCCTTATATACCATGTAGTAAAATTCAAAAATGGTTAAAAAGGACTTTAAACATACATGAAACCATTTTTAGGAAACATGGACATGGATGATAACAATAACCCCATTAAATACTTACGAATAAACAATCTCAGATAAGAACGAGATTGGAATAGTTACCCCTTACCTTATGTCCCATATGATTCGTATGTATCTGAACCTCCTGTATAATGATTTAAATAATTTCTTTGAATTATTACAGAATCATATTCATTGTTATGATATCATATATAGTTTACTTATGACTTTATATTACCCATTCTTTTGTAAATTCGATGTAAAAGCAGCGATTTGGGTAAAATCATTTCATTTATTGTACATGTTTCGACTTTTTGTTCTTGATATTATAACTTATATCCTGATTTACTTAATTCCAGAATGTAAAACATGATTTATATATAATATATATTCAGAATATACATATATATATATATATGATAGATCGATAAATGGAATGAAATACACCGTTCATGGAGATGGTAGGTCGTACGTACGCATGAACGTTGTTTTCATTTCCTTATTGAATTGAATGGAATTAAGTATATGAAATATATATATACCTAAATACAGTATTATTATTATGTCATATATCTCATTATTAATCATTATATATACCTTATAATCATTCATGAATGGTTAACATGGATAATGAATCTCATCGCGTCGTGGAGACGGTAGTCCGTACGTACGCACGAGTGATGATATCATTCCCATGATCGTGGAATGGTATTGAAGTGTATGTATAATATTTCATAATCAATATAACTTTAAAATAGTCATATATAGTTATTTATCTACACCATTATACCCATCCAAGTAAGGTGGTGGTCGAAAACAGATTACACCACGACGTGGAGACGGTATTCCGTACGTACGAATGCGCGGTGATTTCGTTTTCCGTATAATGGATAGAAGGTGAAATAGGGTTGTTTCATATTTATAATAACATACCAGTATATGAGTGATACTGATGTTATTACTTCATATTGAAACAACAAATGAAGAGGAAGTAGAAGAAGAAATAAATTTGAAAGAATCGGTAACAGATATTACCTCTTCTTCAACACGCCTCTTCGAAACCTCCTCTTAGGGCACTAAAATTGGTCTTTGAATAAGACCATGACCTATAGAATATTACTAGGAAAGTGTATAAGATAAATTTTCAGGGGTTGTCCGAGATTTAAGGCTCAAAGTGGTGTGAGGAGAGGAGGTAGGAGGTGCCCTTTTATAAGGGAGGAGAGGGGCACCTTAAAAAAAACTTAAAATATTATTTTATAATAAAGTCATATTCGGTTTTTAATAGATCCAAATTGATTTCTTTCTAAGGTAAAGTGGGGATGGGTCAAAATCCTCGAAACCAATAGATTTTAGACAGGTTTGGGTAACTATATTAACCTTATCTTTTAGTATTAACTCTTAGTTAATTAGTTTCACATTTATCATGTCTCTTTGTATTTTTATATTATATGGTTAACAAACTTACTATATACATCCAAGATAACCCCAAGAGGTTAATTAATGATACACCTATCATTATATAAGCCTCTTGGATGAAACTTAGATTTTTTAGGAATTTAATATCAATTAATAATATAATAATTTCTTTAAAAACTATTTTATGTCAATTTTGACACTATTTGGTAATTGGTTTTTGTGAAAATCATAACAACATTATTAGATCAAAAAAAGTTAATTAAATAAATAATAACATGTAATATTAACCTATAAAATTAGTTAAATTCATAAAAAGTAACAAATTACATTTATTTAGGTATTTATAACATCAATTATGTTAATATTTCATTAATAAGATAATTACTTCATCATCATTGTGTCATAAATAAATTAAATTATTTAATTTCTAAAAATTATAAATAAAATACCATTATGTAGGAAATATTTTTAGCTTTCTAATGAATATTTATAGTTTAATTTATCTTATGTATAATTCTATATTAAATATTATTTAGTTATTAAACACTGATTTTAACTATTTTAACCCTTCTTTAAATAAATTAATAATAAATGTCCTAATATAATCCAAGTGGACCTAAATGGTCATATTTTATTTATAAGGTAATTTTGGCCGAATTACACTTATCCAATATAATTAATACATGTGTTAGGGTAATAATAATATCATTTTTACCCTTCATTACCCTATTTACTTTTAACCGTGGTAAATAAAAGTAAAAAGTTACTATTCACCAAAAATTATTTTCCTCACATTGAACCACATTTTAGTCCTTGATATTAACTTTTTTTATTGGATTTTCGAAATTCCACTCACAGAATTGGTAAAATTATGTTTTATTTTAGTTTGCAAAAAAGCTCCGAGGAGGTAGGTAAAAGACGGTGAAAAGTTCAGTAAAATTTTTATATATCGAAAATTATTATAAAATGAGTCCAATGAATTACATTGAACTTATATAAGTATTATGTATCAATTTTGACCGAAAATAAATTTAAATAAAATAAATAATTATTTAAATAAAAAGTCAGTTTTTAAATAGTAACCCAGTGTTTTCACTATTCATCAAAAATTGAAAGTTTTCACAAAAATACCAAAAATTAACCCCAGGATAATTTCGATATTACGAATCCGAAAATGAAGTCCATTTTGAAAAATAAAATTTCTAAAATTTCAAAATTTGGATATTTCTATTCATAACGGCTAGTTCATAATAATATTATAATAATATCTCGTTTAATGAAACTTGGTATTGCGTACTACGCACACTATCAATGAAGGTCTTGATTGCGTGTAATGAAAGCCAAGTCAGGGCTGCATGTAGTGAAATCACCGTTTTGTGTTTCATATAACATAATCAAAACTTATTTCATTTATACATTAAAAAATATATATACTTAATGTTACGTAGAATAATTTCCACAAAACGAACTTGAAATTCTGTGTAAAACGAGCCAAGAATAGTGTTGCGTATACTGCAAGCTAATACGGTGTTGCATATTATACAAACTAAACTTGGTGTAGTTTATAATAGAATACATCAATTAAATTAAAATAATATTTTTCATAAAATCTCAGGGTGTTACATTTGGTGAGCCAAAAGGCTTTGTGTGAGTGAAGTTAAGATAATGGGAAGTCCCATTTTATAAGAGAGGGGAGGGTCACTTTAGGAAAATCTTGAAATATTATTTTATAATAAAATCATTTTTGATTTCTAATGCCTCCAAAATAAATTATTTAAATGATAAGGTAGGGATAAGTCAAAAACCTCTCAACCAATAGGTTTTATATAGGTGTAGGTCATCATATTAACTTTATCTTTTATATTTAACTCTTAATTAAATAGTTTAACATTTACCATATCTCTTTGTATTTTTATATTATATGGTTAATAAACTTACTATAACAATACAAGAGAACCGCATGTGGTTAATTATTAATATATATAACATTATCTAAGTACATTGTCCTAACCTTAGATTTTTATGAATATTATATCAATTAATAATATAATATTTGTTTTAAAAACTCAATTATGTCAATTTTGACACTATTTAGTATTTGATTTTTTAGAAAGGCATAGAAACTTTATCACTTCAAAAAAATTGATTTAACCAACCATAACATTTCATAATAACCTATTAAATTAGTTTAATTCATCATAAGTTTCAATTTACATTTATTTGGATATTTATAATATCAACTATTTTAATATTTCATTAATAAGGTAATTACTCCATCATCATTGTGTCATAAATAACTTAAATTATATAATGTATAAAATTTATAAATAAAATACGATTACGTAGGAAATATTTTTGGCTTTATAACGAATATTTATAGTCACATTTATATTGTGTGTAACCCTATATTAAAAATGGTTTAGTTATTAAACTTTGAATTTAACTCTTTTAACTCTTCTTTAAATAAAATAATAATAAATGTCCTAATCTAATCCAAGTGGACCAAAGAGGATCATATTTTATTCCTAAGGTTGTTTTTGGTCGAATTATACTTATCAAATCTAATTATGACATGTGTTAGGGTAATTATTATATCATTTTTACCCTTAATTGCCCTATTTACTTTTAATCGATGTAAATAAAAGTCAAAAGTTACTATTCACCAATAATTATTTTCATCTTATTGAACCAAATTTTACTTACCGGTATTAACCGTGCCTCTCAGATTTTTGAAATTCAACAAACAGAAGTGGTAAAATAATGTTTTATACAAATTTGCAAATGCTCCTATGAGGTGGGTAAAAGACGGTAAAAAGTTAAATAAAATTTTATATATCTAAAATTATTATAAAATGACTCTAATGAATTAAGTTGAACATATATAGGTATTATGTATCTATTTTGTCCTAAAATAAATTGATAATAAAATAACTAATTATTTAAATAAAAATTCGGTTTAACCAATATCGCGGTGTTTTTTCACTATTCTTCAAAAATTTAAAGTTTTCAGAAAAATACCAGAAATTCACCCTAAGCTAATTTCAATATTCCGAATCCAAAAAATGAAGTCCATATTGAAAGATAAAATTTATAAAATTTCTAAAAGTTGGTATTACTTTTTATAACGACTAATTTGATTGGTCACGGTGTGTTAGAATCTCAAAGTTGTGTACAATTAAAGATATTGCATTATTCAAAGGGAAATGTACCGTGGAAGCTTGGGGTGTTATAGTTATTGTTAATTATTATAGACTATTAGAATTTATTACTACTTATTACATATTAATTCATTTTTTACTATTTATTACAATTTATTACTAATTATTATAATTTATTACTAATTATTATAATTTATTTCTAATTATTAAAATTTATTACCAATTATTACAGTTTATTAATAACTATTACTACTTATTAAAATTTATTACTTATTATTACAATTTATTACTATTTATTACCAATTGGTGAAATTTATTACTAATTATTACTAATTTGAGAAATTTATTACAAATTATTATAATTTATTACGAATTATTACAATTTATTACTAATTATTAGAATTTAATACAAATTATTACTAATTATTACTAATTATTTCAATTTATTAGTAATTATTAGAATTTATTACTAGTTATTACAACATATTACTAATTATTAGATTCTATTACAAATTATTACTCATTGTTGCAATTTATTACTTATTGTTGAAATTTGTTACCAATTATTACAATTTATTACTAATTATTAGAATGCATTACTAATTATAACAATTTATTTCTAATTATAACTATTTATTACTAATTATTCTTATTTATTACTAATTACTAGAATTTATTGCTAATTATTACAAATTTTTGCAATTATTACAAATTATTAGAATATATTACTAATTATTAGAATTTATAACTAATTATAAAAAATTGTTTCAATTTATTACTAATTATTTCAATTTAATACTAATTACTAGAATTTATTACTAATTTTTACAAATTATTACTAATTATTAGAATTTATTACTAATTGTTGCTATTTATTACTAATTATTACAATATATTACTAATTATTAAAATTTATTAAAATTTGTTAATAATTATTCGAATTTATTACTAATTATTACAATTTATTACTAATTGTTGCAATTTATTACTATTTATTGTAATTTATCACAAATTATCACAAATTATTGTAATTTATCACTAATTGTTGCAATTTATCACTAATTGTTGTAATTTATCACAAATTCTTGAAATTTATCACCAATTGTTGCAATTTATCACCAATTGGTGCAATTTATCAGCAATTATTGCAATCTATCACCAATTGTTCCAATTTATCACAAATTATTCCAATTTATCACCAATTATTACTATTTATCTCCAATTATTACAATTTATCACTAATTATTATAATTTATTACTGATTTTTACAAATTTCTACCAATTATTACTAATTGTTGCAATTTATTACTAATTCTCACAATTAATTTCTAATTATTCAAATTTATTACTAATTATTACAATTTATTACTAATTATTACAATTTATTACTAATTATTGCTAATTTTTTAAATTTATTAGAACTTATGATAGTTGAATACTAATTGTTACAATTTAATACTAATTATTACTAATTAATAATAATTAATATATTAATTACTAATTATTCATAATTTATACAAGTCACACGTATTTATTTGTAAAAATAGACATAAACAATGATAAATAAAACTGTTTAATTCTAATTTAATTTAACTGCCACTAATGAAAAACAATTATAACGAAAATAAAATAAAATAAATTAACTAAAAAATAAAAGAAATAGATAAATACCCTAAAAATGAAGCTTTTGAAGGATATAAGTTGCGAATAATGCTCCGAATTAAAATTTTAAACTATGAAACATTTTGAGAGAAAATTTTCCACTATAGAGAGAGAGAGTAGTAGAGAAATGAGTCAAATAATAAGAAAAATGGGTGGGAATATATAGGTTAGAATAGTTTCAATGAGATTATTTGTGACGGAACTCCCATCATGAATAGTACCATTTGTGATGGGTCCCATCACAGATGTCCACTCCCACTATTAATTAGGGGTGGTGGTTAAAAATTCTTTTGATATGGGGCTCATTGCAAAAAACAACCTACCGATATAGTATTTCTAACGCTATATAGACCTCTTCATTAATACTAAAAATGCAACGGATTATTAGCGATAAGTTATTATAGCTACTTGCAAATACCATTTCTCACATTTTGGCGTGCAAGGCATGCCAAACCTTTTTGTGACGGGAACCATCGCCCCATCGCAAAACCTTATTATTTGCAACAGACCGGTGCTCTCCTCATAACAAAACCCTTCTGACGTATTATTTTTGATGGGATACTTAGTCGTCGCAAATTCCCACTTTTCCCATAGTAAAAGATTGAATGGAATGAAAAGTATCATATATATTTTGATAAATTGATGGTGAGGTTGACTTGAGGACCAGTTTTGATTTTTCCAGAATCAGGGTTAGGTTATGATGTTTTTTCAATGCTTCTAGTATGGTTTTGGGATGTGTCTTGATGCCGGAGAAACAAGTTGTGGCTTATGGATCTCGATAGTGAATCCCTCATGAGAAGGACTACCCTACCCATTATCTTGAGTTTGCAACTTTTATGCATGCACTCAAAACATGGCATCATTATCTCTTTGAGGAACCGTTTACAGTATTTTTTTTATAAGAGCCTAAAATATTCTTTTACTTAGTGGGATCTGAATTTGTTAAAGAAAAATTGGGTGGAGTATCTTAAGACTTTTGATTTTGATAATGTTTATACTCCTGAGAAAGGGAATGCGGTTGTTGATTCATTGAGAAAGAAATTACTGACACAATCTGTGAAGGAATCGGTTGAAGAGTGGTTGCTGATGAGTTTGTTTGCAATGATGAACTTGGAAGTGGAAGAGGTTAGTGGACAGGTGTTACTGGATTCAATGAAATTCGACTCTTCTTTGGATGAGCAAGTTCAACTCGAGCAAGTGGAAGACACCAAGTGTCAATGCTTTAGTGAAAACCTTTATAATGGGGAGACCTTGCGTGATTGGTCTTGGTCTCTCCTTGGAGCTTTGTTCTTCTGTAGCTTGTTGGTTATTTTTTTTTCCTTGAGATATGTGTTTTTGGACAGTGGACATCATTCTGGTTGGTCTATGCACCCTATTAGTGGCAAGGAATGAGGTGGTTAATAGAGGATATTTTTGTGATGCCTTACTTGTCAGAGACTTAAGGCAGAGAACTAGAGACCTGCAAGGTTATGGCAGATCTTACCCATTTCGTTATGGAAGTGGGATGAGATTTCCATAGATTTATTCGTTGGTTTTCTATGGAATCCTAGTGTTTAGGATGCAATTTGGGTGATCAATTATCAACTCAAGAAAACTACACATTTTCTACCTATTAAGGAGGAAACAAAACTAGAACATCTTGGGGGCTCATATATCAAAGATATTGTGAGACTTCCCAGGGTTCCCTTTTGTAGTTATTTCTGGAAAGGATCGGAGGTTCACATCTAGGTTCTTTAGAGGTTTTTCAGAGGCAATGGGTTCCTAGATTAAATTAATCATAGATTACCATTTACAAACGAATGGATGGATAGAGAGGGAAATCTATGTTCTTGAGTATATGTTTTGGGATTGTGTTGTTGATTTCAGAGGATCATGGGAAATGAATTTTCCTTTGTTTGAGTTTTCCTATAACAACAGTTACCAGTCTTTGATATAGATGGTTTCCTTAGATACTTTTTATGGGAGGCCATGTAGATTTCCCTTGTGAAGGTAAGAGTTGGGAGATCGATCCATGGTTGGGAAAAGTGATGTTCCAGATATGATAGAGATGGTGTAATTGATCTAGAGGTGTTTGATCATAGCATAGAGACATCAGAAATCCTAGGCAGATCGTTGACATCGAGCATTGGATTTTGACATTGGTGATTAGGTCCTTCTTAGAGTTTCACCTAACTTGGTACATCTCTTGATGGGTAAGTAGGGTATGTTTTCACTAAGTTGTATGGCCCCCTTTGATATTGTTTGATGATTGGGAAGGGTGGTTTATCGGTTGCACTTTCCATTAGTTTTGATAGTTATCCAGGATGTGTTTCATATTTCTCAATTGATGAAATATATAACATATCTTTCTGATGTGATTAGAGGGATGGATGTTGATCTTGAGCCTGATACCACTTTGTTTGAGCAGCAGGTTTATATTATGGATTCTATGGATAAGGTATTGTGTGATAAAATGACCCCCTTGGTCGGAGTATAGTGGTAGTGTGACAGGATAGCCACAAGACAGGGGAGCATGATTCATTGATGAGGCATCAGTGGAATTCTCTTTTTTCGGATATAGAACTTAAGGGCTTTTATGGGTAGAAAACATTTATAGTGGGGAGATTTTAAAACCTTTTTACCTTTCTGTTAGGTGTATTTTAACCTTTGTTGTGGTTTTTCTTTTTTGTTGGTTGTGTAATGCTTAGAATGAATTGGGATGATACATGTAATGGAGAAGTTAATGATTTTTTGGAATTTTCCACATAAACCCTTCAGTTTTAGTAGTCTATTAGGGATTTACACATAATGCAAAAGGATTAAATGATGTGTAATCATCACCTAGAATATATCGTGAAATGGGTGAAATGTGAAAGGTTACACATCGTGTAAATATTAAAGATCATTTTTATTAAAAAATGATGAATGTTTCTGTGTATCTAATTCTTGAGGACTACACGACATGTAAAAGTATTACATGTCATGTAAATGTCACAGATAGGGTTTTTAGGGAGACATATGAGTGTTGAGGCTTCATATGTTTTTTAGCCTTCTCCTCTTGGCTATAGTTCTCCCCTATGTGGTTTTGGGTGATTCCCTCCGGTCTTGATCTCTTCATTCAGTGATTGATCACCATTGTGGTTAGATTTCTTCTCTCCCAGTATGTAATCCTTCAGGTTATTCTTTGGATTTTGTCATAGCTATAGTTTGGCTGTGGATTTGTGATCAAATAGTATTTTATATCGATCCTTTTGAGTTTCATGGTGTGTCTTATATTTAGAAGGTTGTTCTCTTGGTTTCTATTCATCGTTGTCGAAAGAAGCTAGTTTTCTACTGTGTTAAAGTTGGTGTTTCTATATAATGGGTTAATATGATGAATTTTATGATGTTCTTGATAAATTTCTTTGGTATGTTCTTTTATTAGAAGTGATAAATTGATTCAAATGTTTTATTGAAATGAAATGTTTTTTTCAAAAAGGGTGTTTTCTTTGAAAATGTATTTTCTTGATTTGGAAAAGGGTTTTCAAGATTCGAAACAGATTGTCTTGGCATTAAATGTGGTTTATGAAATTATGAGCATGGTTTTGAAAATGTATTTGACAATTTCACATTGAGAACCTTAGGTGCATCGGGATAGAGACAATGGTAGATTTTGTGTTTGTTGCACCACTAAGATATAACTTTTTTTTATCGACTCGTAGGACTTGATATCTTTTGTATGAAATGTATACCTATTTAGGCTTGGGATTATTCAGTATGAATTGTCTCATGGGATAGAGACCAATAAGAGGTGAATTGTCATTTTTCATTTTTGGTTATTTATCGCATGATTGTTTTATCATGGATTATTGTTCATAGGTTTTTATATGAGGTTTTATCACATTGCTACAAATGATAGGTTGTTTCATGGATATGTGTATACATGCTTGCCTCTTGATTCATGAATATGATTTCCTAATTTTTATCACTTTTACTTTTTATATTTTTGGATAAAATATATGAAAGGCTTCTATGATAACCAAATGAAGAAAAATGGAAAATGATTTACAACTGAATTTATTTGATGAAAATTCTTTGCAAAACTGTTTTGTTTTAAAAGAAATAATTGTTATGTTATTGGTATTAGACCTTCTATAGAAACATTAAAGGTATCCTACTGAGATTTGGTTCACACCTTACTTGTGTATTTGGGAATTTTCAAATGTTTTATTGCAGGATCCATGTAAAAAAAGAGTGTCTTGTAATATTTTGGACTCTCTTGTTGCGGCTGATTTTAGTTTTTGGGGGTCTAGAGGTGATTGTTTGTCAATTGAAGTTGTGGAAACGCTAGGAATCACAACAAAAAATAGGTTTTTGGATAAATAAAAGTTGGAAGAAAAATAAAAAGATGTAGAAAATGAACATATAAATTTAAGTGGTTCGAGAATAATCCCTACGTCTACGGAGAGGTGGAATCACTTCACTAAAATCAGAAGCACAAAATACATGGGGGTTTCAGAGTTTCTCACACACAAAAACCCAAGATAAAAATTAGATAATAAAGATGAATGAGCAATTATTGGATCTGAAATCTATGCATAAATTACCATGATAAAAAAATCACCAAAGGGTCTCCCTCATGAAGCTTCATCACAAATCCCTTCATCACCACAAATAATGTAAATCTGGTAGAATAAACTCCTTTGCAACTGCTGCAGAGAAATGATAGAATCCTATGTGATCCTGATAGATAGATTTCTGACTTCCATAATGAAATGATGGAAGCCACTACAATCCCAATGAATATGTTTCCGAACGTCAAAGAGAAATGGTGGAAGCCTCTGCGAGTCCGACAGAGCCGCCTCTGATCGTGAAGTGTCATTTCATTTGTGGTGTTACCTTGGAGAATTATGAGTCCTAGTGCCTATAAATATGTGCCTCACCCACCCACTCATCCCCCAAGGATCGATACCCGTTTCTATTGCCTTCTGAGATCTCGATTCACATAGAACTCTTTGCTCTGCGAACCAGCGAAAAAATGCATCACCCACGGTAACTGAGCAATACGAACTAGCTTTCCCTTTGGTCCAATTTTCCTCCGCTTCAAGTGGGAATTCCCTTTGATATGTCTTATGTATATCATGAATCCAAGAGTCTCTTTTGGGTACTTGGTCTTCCTGGAGCATTCATCCTTCACGAAGCACCCTCCAAGCGCTTGTTGACTCCGTGCCTCGGCTGGGTAATCATGCTTTGTGAAGCTCCACCCCTCACAGAGTTCGTTTTCATTGTCCTTCATAAATAACTTTCCTTTGTGAAGCCACTTCTATTTTTGATGTGCTTTTCCTTCATGAATCCTCTCTAAAATACCTTCTGCTTCTCAAACCCTTCTTTCTTACATTCCTCCAGGCTCGTACGAAGTGATTTCATGGTTCCTCGAGTTGTGTGTCATATATCATTGCACTGCATTATGATTCTTTGCATAGGCATGATAATGGATATTAATTCTTCACATATTCATTCCAACATGATCCCCTCGAGTGATCAATCCTCCACCTCATTTTTTTCCTGGTATTTCATGTGTCTCTCTTCCCCAAATTGTGGGTTGGTATAAGTAATGTAAGTCCCAAGGGTGAGGATTTATTTCTACTTGTCCGAACTGTTGGACGTTAAAATTTCAAGCACTATATTCCTCGACACATGATGTTAAACTGTAAGTTTCCTCATTTGTGGTAATAAGGGATGAATTTGAAGGGGAATGAGAATCAAATCTCTCTCACCATTTCTCTCCCTTTGGGCATTGTTTCCTTGTGCGCCTCGGGAAGTCTTTACATAAGCCACGACACACTCTAATGGGGTGTTCCCTATACAATGTTCATGTCCTCTTCATACATTGTGTCACCCTCCGCGGGATTCACTCCCAGAGTAAGTATCTTTCTCCATCTCCCTAGTCCACTAGCCATGAATAATCCCCACACCATCCCTCATTTTTGAACCAATCATGACATGATCGTCAGGTCCACTACAACCACTTGTTTCCCACACCAAACATGACTCATGGGGTCTCAGAGTTTAGTAGTTACCATTAGATCTACCCGGGCCTCTAAACATATGTAATTTCCATGCCCCTTGTCTCGTATGACGTTATACTACATCCAACTGAACTATGTAGAATTTGATCCTTGTCTCCTAGACATTGTATGTCAGAAGCCTCTCTAAGGTTCAAACCCTCTATTCTGCACAATTCAACTATTCTGTGCATTTCATGTTGGTTCACCTTCATCCTGCAAGATGTTAAACTGTATTCCCCCTTCTAACTATGGGGGTTTTGATCTCTCTCAGGTATGTAGGAAACCTCTATGTGGTTAAATATCAACCAATGGTAAACTTTGTTACTCTCTCCTAGGGATGTACCCTCTAAATGCGATACTTTCCCTTTTTTGGATTCATCCCCCAGATCCGCCTCTTTCTGGTGTTTTGATCCACCCAGGAAGATAACCATTCATAATCCCCACACTTCACCATACTTCTCCTACCAAGAGTGCCCCTGCTTGTGATGGGCCACTGGCCATGCGTAAGCCCTAGAATGTCTCTACGTCATTGTCCTTGGTGTGCACCCTGATCACATGTTTCATCCTTGAACTATGTAGAATTTGATCCCCATCATCTACATGGGGTATGTAAGAAGCCTCCCCAAGGTCCAAACTCATCATTCATTACCATCTTGGTCTCTCCCTCAAGCATTTTAATCTCAGGAATACCATGCCCATACCCAAAGGTTTCACTTCCTTCAAATCCTTTTCCATGCACTCCATTTCTCATGAGATTCCACCTCAAGTTTCTCATAACCTCATTTAAAACTACGTGGACTTTGATTATTGACCATCAAGATACATAGGAAAACTCCCTAAGGTTCAATCTCACATGTGTCATCTTTATTTTGGTTCCACCTCATCCATTCCACCCTTCTTCACCTAATTGTCTTTCATCTATCCTAATTCTTACTTGGGTCACCACATCTTAGTGAGATCATTCCATCCATAATTTTCACACTTTAGTGGCACATGGGCAGATAACCATGCATGATCCCCACATCACCCCTTCGAACTATGTGGGTTTTGATCCATGTCTTCTAAACAAGGTATGTAGGAAGTCTCCCTGAGGTTCAATCCAGGACAATTTTTTTGGGACCCATATTTTTTTCCTCCTTTGTGGTGTTTTGATCATCCTTCACGGTGTGAATCTTTTCCTTTTTGGGAAATTCCCTTCCATATGTACACTCTTTTTAGGAATTTTTATCCATCCACCTTGTAAACATTCTAGGTTCTCCCTCTTAGGGGAATATCCATCTAATCTACTATTAAATGTGTTCTGATTAGTCTGATCTATCTCTGCTAGACATTAAACTCATGGAATACCTCATGTTAAACATTCGAATCCAAGGAAAACCATGGAGACATGTCTTTTGCATAAGATTTCATGCATTCGATGTGGGATTCCTTGGGTTTTTTCCCACGAGAATCCCTTAAATAAGGGAGAATTCATGTGCACCAAGGATCTTGTATCTATACATGCCAGTGATGTCTAACATGGCTACTTCCATAACTGAAGGTTTCTTCCCCGACTTGCCCCTTTGGAATGTCTTGGATGAAGTAGCATAATTAACCGATGTCCACAATGAGATGACACTGAGAATGAGGTTCACAAACAATGTCATAATCTAGAAGGGAGACCCGATCGTAGTGAAAAATTCCATGTAGGAATACATGGAATGAGAGACTGACATCCCATCATCCCATTTCGATCATGGATAAGATATCTCTGGAGATGTGGTGAATGTCTCCCATCTTTGGAAAGTGGTAATATGGGGCAACATAGAGGAATGTCATCATCGACGATGGTGTGAGGTGGTGTTCCCTAGCGAAATCATCAAAAATAGAAATGGTGAACCCGATGTGAATCTTTCCTCCATTAACCATAGAAATTATTAGCATTCAAGACATCAACATATAAGCATGTCACCGAATCCAATCATTTGGAACTAGGTCCCTCCAAGAAAATAGTGGGTCCAATATGAAACTCACCACAATTTGGGGTAGTTAGCAGTTGGGCATTTCAGTATGCGACATTGTCAGTTTGGATCTTTCAATATAGTCATGGAATACTAAATGTCACTGGGGAACTGCGCACTATTTACTAGTATACTTACTAATAGTTGAATCTTCTATCTTTTCAGGACCCAAACCATAGGAAATCGGTCACTTTCCGCCCCCAGACACAGAGGAAGGGGCTGTTCCAAAGCAGCAATCCCGCACGGCTCCACCTCATCCATGATGTCATCAACAACCATGGATACTAGATGCACATGCCCTATCTCACCCTCTGAGATTATTCAGAGGAAGATGATTGGAACTCATATTCGATGGTATGAACAGTAGGGGTAATCCCAACTAGGGACATGGATCATCAAGATTTTGGTGATTTTCCCCCTTTATCATCATCACCCAAGGGCTACACATGGAGCCACTACTCCCCACTCCGACATCCAACTATTTTTTGAAGCCTCTCCTTGGGATGTTCCTATGACTTGTTCCCCTATTTCGGTGAGATGAGGGATGTTTGAGTCTTCCCGGCTATGACCGTCACCCTAGATCCACCCAGGAGGGATCCTTCTACGTCGCATCAATTTCTTCAACTGGTCCCTCAGGCCAATGAAATATTGGTCTCTACCCCTGAATCGTCGGCCCCAACTCGGTTGACCTGACGTCAAACGTCGGGTGGAGGCTCATGAAGATGCCAATCATGGGGCATCATCTTCTATAGATTTAGTAAATCATGTCACCACTGATGCATGATATCATCTCATTATTACAGATCAGGGGATCTTCTATGCCCAATTTGGATTGAGACCACATCCACCCATTGGGTGGGCTAGGTTGACTCTTCTGGTTTCTGGCACGAGCAACAATCATCGTGGCCCAACCTATGATGTCCAAATCCAGTATGGATGTCTTCCCTATACCATCTCCAGTCCAAGAATAGGTCATCCCCATCTTTTTTATTTCCAGCATGGAGGTCCTCCTCATGTGCATAATCCCATGTGTGGATATTTTTCCCATATTTTTGGTTATCAACATGAAGGTCCTCCTTTCCCCTTAACCCATAAGCATGGATATCCTCCCCATGTCCAACTTGATCAGTATGAAGGTTATCCTCATACCACCACTACCAACTATAATGGAGGTCCTTCCAATGCCATAGGTGGCCGACATGGAGGCCCTCCCCATGTCCTTACCAGCTATAACATAGGCCCACCCCACTCCAACACCGCTAACTGCTGAGGTCCTCCGTGCCCATCTCGTACTCAGCATGGGGGTCCTCCCCTTGTTCTATTTGACATCTACCTAGGTGCCCCTCACACCCTCATCATGACCAAGGGGAGATTCTCCCTGATCTCTCATATAATATATAGGCCCTCCCCATTTCCTTATCATCACAAAGAACCAAGGTCCTTCCCGATCCTACAAAATCAGGCATGGGGGGTTTCCCCTACTTTCCTACTAGCTCTAGCAGAGGCCATCCCTACTCCAGCACCATCCCACATGGAGTTCCTCCCCATCTCGAAGATTTACCCTACCCTAAAGAACCATCCTTGGGAAGAAGGAAAAACGCTCACCTCCAAATTAAGGATCCTATGCAATGCCAGATCGATGTCAAACCAGTATTCTTTTCAGACTCTAAAGCAGAGTTTGATTCAATGATGGATCATTTTCCATGATCCTCTACATCAATGTCTGGGGTAAGAACCAAGCATGTAAGCTTCGTGGTTTTGGAAAGTTAAATGCATCATATCCATGAGTCCTATCACAGATACATTCAAAGAGAGGAATATTTGGATCCCTTTTGGTTTCAGGCCATGTAGTAATATCTGTCATCAATAGGATCAATCTCTACCTTGACCATAGATTACATAGATCTGTTATGGGGTGTGATGGGTGATGAGCATCAGCTTGATATTCCACTAGTCTCCACCACCATAACACATGAAGTAGTGTTCAGCACCCCATCCTACATGGATGTAGTGAGGTCGTCACTAAAATCCTCTGGTAAAAGCCCAGTATGCATCAATTTTTCATCTCACGCATTGTACTCTCCACCTACTAGCTTGTTGTCAAAGAAGTCTATATCAGAGTTGTTATTGGTTCCTCATCCACCCCCAGTTGATGAATGGTTCATCCATGTTCTGTATCCCAATTCCAAATGATGAATTTTTTTGTACATTCTCATAGCTGACCATCTTCTCGATATGTTTTTTCCAATTGTGGCTTCAGACTTTGGAATTCAAGAACCATTTACCCAAGATGAATTTGCGTGTTTCCTCCAAACCCTGGGGATGATGCACATTTATCTGCATCATAGTCTATTGTCTTATCCAAAAATCCAGGAACATTATGATGACATCGACTAGCAATGCCTCCCGGTTGAGTTAGTCACGCTTCCTGTGGGTCAGCACCCTGCATCGTCTGATCATCAGCGGGCTCTTAAGAAATGATGCGTTCAGAGCTTCACTATGCTATGCCAAGTTATTGAGGAGGAATCTCCACATGTCTATATTTGTGGTTGGGGACAGTATGTTTCCCTATACCTCAGTTCGATATTATGACAACCAAACCTTCTTGGTGAAGTTGAGGATATTCCTCCAAGAGTCATCGTTGTAAATATGGTTGATCGCATAGAGAAGGAAACTGATGTAGGACTCGTTGAAGAGGACCTACCTCTGGGGATAATAGCACATCTGTTGGATCCCCTAGGCTTTTTCACTTTCCATCAAAGACACTTACATGGGATTTCTAAACCTGCTGGACCACTGCCTCTTGACTGGGATCCCCAATAGGGGAAAAAGGAACATTGGGACTACAAAGTCCTTTGACCTATCTGGTTCGGTGTAGATAATGATGGATGATCCCGGGAAGGCTATGTTGGTCAAAAAACTGACAAAATAGGTGAAATTTATTGACAAGATCCTTTTCAAGTATGTCTCAGATTGACAACCAAACTATGTTGATCCCCAGTATGATCCCAATCGTCCTCTACCAGGGCAGTATGGGCAGGTACAGGCTCCCTCAGGTGAATTACTTCCTCTTTATCTCAAAAACCCTGTATATCCCAATAGGTAGAGGCTAGAGTTTATAGAATGTGTCCATAGTATGAATCACTAAATACACACGAGCTGGATGACAACCTTCCTCCAATTTCTTCATGGTTCATTCCTCCGATAGAAACTTGGGTCATTCTACCAGCTGCTCCACAAGCTGTTGGGCCCAGAAATCATGATGAAGAACCTTCCAACACACTATTGGTCAGAGATCCTCATCAGGATAATAATCCTTGAAAATATAATATGAATTATCTTCTCATTGCTCACCTTGAGGCCCTCGAAACTCAGCAGGTGGAGATCCCACCTGATATAAATCTATATCTGACATGGGAAGATGATATACCATCACCTTGGGCTTTGGGAATCATACCTTTTCTCCCTTAAATGGGACAGGAGTCCCACTATAGCATCTGGCCCACATTATCTCAAGGTGTGGACTAATGCTGGGAACTATAGTATAGCAAGAGGCTACCATGATCTACTGTTTTGTACAAACACTGGAAGGGCCTGCATTCATATGGTACAACCAACTACCCATCGGGCCTGTAGACAGTTGGGAGGATCTTTGTAGGCAATTTGTTCATCATTTCAACTCCACCACTCATAAGACCAATATTGATAACCTCTTCATGTTCAAGAAAAGGCCAGATGAGTCAGTCGCGGACTTTTTTTCTAGGTGTAAGGGCCTCATATATTCACTCAACCAGTCACTAACTCAAGATAAGCTATTGATAATGTGTGTGGGAAACATCAATACTGAACGGGTTTCTTCTCTTATAACTTAGAATTTTCTAGTTGGATTCCGAGATATTTCTAATATAGATCAGTGCCTAGAGGAATCCTTGCAGCATGCCAAGTTGGCATTCTCTTTGCCCCACATAGATCGTTCAAGAAGATAAGAAAAGTCCGAGATTGTTGTCATTGAACAGGTAGAGACCCCCACGTCACTAGAGTTATTGGTGGAATAGCCTCCCCCAAAGCCTCGTCGAGGGCTCCAACCTCAATCTTGGACTTAGGTTCAGCATCATCGGCCTCATAATTAGAAGGTTCCTCCACATGACATACCATCACCGCTTGGTCGAGATAATCATGTTATAACTCCTCATTAAGCTCCATCCCCTCATTAGTGCCATGCTCATAGGGTTCCTTTCTCAAATAGGAGAAACTGGACCTACTCATTTGATGAGGCATAGGTCCTTGGCTATTTCCGGAGTGCGGTGAATCATGGAATCCTACGGTTTCCAGAGTGAAAAATACCCCTAGAGGTTTATGTCACTAATCTCTCCAACTATTGTCCCAATCATGTATTTCTCGAACATACCCTCAAGTAGTTCTATGTGTTCAAGGACTGACTTTAGGACCAGGTTGACAAAAATGTGATTAGGTTGGGTCTGACCCTAGCATAGGTGGTGTGTTTATTCACAAAGCTAGATAATGACATTTAAGATGAATTGAAATAGGTCCACATCCATGGGTCTCAAATATAGGATAATTGGGTGGTTTGAAAAGTAGACACTCACACATATGGCACCATTCATGCCCGCTTGAATCAGCCCGAGTCTCCTAAAATCACCACACCTCCCTCAGAATTCATTATTGTATCCACCTCTCAACCTTCTCTGTCTTAGAAGGGAAGGTGTTGATAGTGCAAGGGAAAGAAAATACCCCCCATTGGTGCCAAAGTCATCTCATATGCTTGGTGACTTCATGTGCTCAGAAATGGGGATTTCCTTGAGAATTAATCCTGAAATGGAGGATTCCTAAAATGATGACCAGAAGTATGCCTCAATAAATACCATCAAGCTGGTGGACCCTTACATGGTTCCCTGTGATAAGGAGTTTCATGAAGACCCTCTTAATGTCCCCAGTCAATGCCATAATCAATGAGGTCATGGATACATGTATCGTTGAAATGCATTGTCTAGTGCCTCTAACCAATCCATGCATGCCACTAAGACCAGATAGTAGGTTCAGTAAAGTGCTCTGCATGCACAGTCCTCTCATTTTTCCTTTTCAAGATCATGACCACCTCTGTTTGTAATCCTTGACCTAGAAGAGTTGTCACGACTACATCATGATCATCTTTGTTCACCTGTGGATAGACCTCAGTCATCTGGTAATCAGTTGATAGATATCTTTCATGATTCATCTAGTGAGAAACATGACATTCTCACCACCAGAATGTATCCTCCAGTTCAACCAGCAATATTATCCATACCACCTACCATAGAGAAACCATCTATCGGTTGAAATATGCACTGGGTGTGAATGTATGATGCGATTAAGCAAATTTTCAGAATTCCTGCCAAGCTCTCAATCCTGGAGGCTCTACTTCTATTTGATGATATGTTTGAAGCCCTCACTGAGGTTTTGAGAAGCCCCCTCCAATTCAAAACAGAGGTAGCGGTCATAGAATTCTTCCATGTTGTGGAATACGAGTGTGAAAAATGTCATTTTTTCGTCTTGTTCACAAGAAAAATGAAGAATCCACAGTACAAGTGCATATTCTCTCGTTATATGTCAGAGGCCAGCTTAATGGCATGGAATTACATCATTGTCTTGTCAACATAGGTTCTAGGATCAATCACATCCCGACTCGGATGCTCTTCATGATAGGGCTGTTTGAAGTAGATCTGGATCCCTCTGAGATGAAGATTCAGGGTTATAACTAGGCCGAATATAGTTCATGTGGCAAGATTCATTTGAATACCTAGTTTAGTGGCCTGGATTCCAACATTGAATTCATGGTCATCTCGTCGGACACCACCTATAATGAATTGATTGGTAGAACCTAGCTCTATCTCCATGTTTCAGTTCCCTCCTCATATCATCGGTTCCTCAAGTACTCTCTTAATGGTTGAGTGGCGAAATTTCGGGGTGACGCGTCTCCCTTTACCTCTTATGATTCCCTCTATTTAGACTCAAAATATTACTAGAGCAAGGAAAAGCGGGTTCAAACCAATGAGGTTGATCACACTACCCCTTACACTGACCCATGGATTGATCTGGATGATGCCTTTGTTCTCCCGATTTACCGATTTGAGGCCACCACCCCAGACCTAGGATACAACTTTGTCGTTTCTGGGACAAGAGGGAGGTGTGTTCCTCGGTACAAGGAACATCAGAAGATTACCTCATTCTCTTACATGAATCAATGTCAAGTGATATAATATCCCCTACCCTTTAATGGTATCGGGATGTTCACCCCATGGAAATAGAAATACACCATACTTTCTTGTTTCGTCAAGTTGGGCTGAACCGACTCAAGACAATCTGTCACTACTGCTTTGATATCATCAAGCATGGACCCCATGGGAAAAGGCCTGATGGGATTGGATCAACAAATTTTGTAGTCATGGTTTCGGTAGTCTAAAAGTCTCACAATAAATATTCCACCACCAATCAGGCCGACACCAGCATTCTATCAGGATAAGTTAACCTAGAAGAATTACCTATTTCTGATGATCGTTTTATTGTGGAAAATGAAGAGGATTTTGGAGGATGATCCTCCCGCATACAAAGATGGGATATTTTCCACCATTGAAAAGTTGGTAAAGGTTAATCTCAGTACCAAGGAAGACCTAAGGCCAACACTGATTAACATAGCTATGCCTGCCGAAGAGCAACCATAGTATGTAGATTTCTTGAAAAAGCATTAGGACATATTCACCTGGAGATATGAAGATATGGCAGGACTGGATCCCCAGGTCTTCATCCACCACATTATTCTCCTAATAAGTCATCGTGGGTTAAAATAGACACCTAGAAAGATGCACCCACTTATAGAAATGTGGTATTTAATGTTGAATCAATAACATTGATTTTTTATAAACTGATGCTGATGGTTTGCGCAAGAAATATTTGGCGTCGGTTTTACTATAAATCAACTCCAAAAATTGTTATGAGTCGTTTTTGGTGTTCTTTTAACTAAAAATAGACACCAAACACCATAATATGAGTATTTTTCGCATCGGTTTATGTTAAAAATGATGCAAAAAATAAAAAAAAATATGTGTCAGTTTTAATGAAAACTGACATCATAGGTATAATTTTTGATGTCGATTTTCAAAAAAACCAACACTGAAAATAAAAAATGGAATACTTTCAGCATCAGATTTTACCAAAACCAACACCGAAACTAAAAATATATATTGTAGGCATTGTTTTTTGGAAAAAAGAAACATAAATTTTTTTTAGTCATCGGTTTTGGAAAAAACGGACCGTGGAAGTCATTTAAAAATTGTCGGGATCGGGAAACCCTCATCTTCTTCATTCTTCAAAATCAAAACACGTGGTGGATCATCTCTACTTGAGATGACTTCAAAGCCTTATTTATGATCTCCAACCACCATTGTTGACAATTTTCTTCCATTTTCATGATCTGTTGTTTGTGTTCTTCATTATATTCTCTTCTTTGACCGTCTAAGGACTATTTGTTCTTTCGAAAGCTATTTTGAGTTACTTTCAACCATGGTTTGATTTTAGTTTATTGTTGATCTTTAAATTTAATTGTTATAATCAATTTTTTCTATATATTGTAATGCTTAATTTTCCAATGCTTTATACAGATCAAACTTCCGATTGGGGATCTATTTTTGGGTTAAACTCTAAATTTTGTACGTTTTTTAATTTTGAAGATAAATTATTGATCATTAAATTTTAATTTTTATTTTCTTCAATTATTACTTTATAGTTTGTTTTAAATGTGTTGGAACATTGTTAATAGTCATCCCTAAGAGTGATTAGTCAATATTCATGATATGGATTGGAGTTGTGTGATTTTAGGTTATGAATTTTTATCTAACATTATGTATAAATGTGTTAATAAATGTTCTTGACTAAATTATACCAAAAACCAATTGAATTATTTTTATCTAGCATTATTTTTATCTAAAATTATGTATAAATGAGTTGGTCAATGTTCTTTACCAATTGTATTAGTTAATCTGTTGAATTGTTTTTATCTGAAATTATTTTTATCTTTACCAATTAACTGAATAATGTTGTGACATTATTATTATATAACATTATGATTCCTCATAAGACTAAGAAAATACACCTAAGAGGGGTGGGTTGGGGTCTTGAATCAGGTCTAGCTAAATTATTCCAAAAACCAATTGAATTTTTTTTATGATTTTCTATAACTTTGGTCCATTGAAACACTATGGTCTGTTAGGCCATAAATAGATATTATTATCTTTTACCCAATAATCCACAACCTCATTTAATATAAAATATAAATATAAAATATAAATGTATTATTTGTACATGCTTTAGACCAGATTTAGAAAATCTACTCCCTATCCTATTCAACTCCCAATGATACATATATTCTCTACTATAATATATTAACCATTTAGAATGGGTGTCCAAGGATTATCTTGACTCTGAATTTTCCATAATTCACAATAAGATACATAATATTACCCATGATAACATAGTACTACATCCCACAACACTTTTCTATTGGAATCTCACTAGTTCATTCTCAAACTACTTCTTATTGAAGTTACTGACCACTAATACAAAGGTTGTCACTACATCCAAATAGTAGGCCTTATTTCTCACCACAGAGTCTTTAAATGCCTGAAGATCATCAAGAAATAAAAATATTTAAATTGAACTCTAATATTATGATTAGTTTCCAATTATTATGAATTGGTTTTTGGAATTATCATCTAATTTCATCAGCAGTGATCCTAACCAATCGAACTTAGATTGGATTCCTCTTCAATTTATTCATTTCATTCTTTGTGAGTTTACAGCTCTCAACTCAATCAAACCAACTCTTTATTCTTCCTCACAACTCATGAAACTTTTTTTTGTATAGTTTCACCAAATAAACATGTGATAATTATTTAACATGGTAACAACTTACATAATAATTTTTATGGAATCAAACATCAAATATGGTCTCCTGGGCTACCCATGAAAATTTGTTACAATATCAAAAAGTGTATCTCAATTCCATACACACACACACCATTCTGTATAACATAAAAATCATGGACACATTGGATACGCATATATTCTGATATATTCCAAATCCGCTAGAGGTCACAAAGAAAATAACATGCATGGAATGCATGTCATGCCCTCTAATGTATATGATCACCCCAAGTGGTACTATATCGATGAAGTATCCTATTAAACTAGTTTTTTAGCTTATTACTATAATAAAAATGAAGTAGAAGATATTTATCTACTTCTTCCCTGATTATTTTTAATATATCACATATTTCTATGAAATTGGAAACATGGTAATTTGGGTATTAAATCACAAAACCCATAAACATACATCCTTTTTTACATCTATTATAATAAATGTACATACACTCAGCCATCATGGGATATCGAAAAACACATAAAAGAAAAAAATCACTAATTTTAAATGGGAAATTAAGTTATTACACTGAGTATATTGATTATCAATCTCAATCTCATCCTGCTTTATCTGATCATCCATTGTATCATAGTTTACCATCAAACCATCCCATTCAACCTTAATCACAGATGCCACATTACCTACAGTGGCATATTCTTCTAACATTTGACACTATAATTCATTGAGTTCTCTCACGTTTCTATAAAATTTCTTTGTCTTATTTTTTTATAAGATTTATTGATGCATTGATCTTTAATTGGAATACATGTAAATTTTTCAGTTACACAAATATATTGTCTTTAATATCAGTGAATATATGGGTGGTGTGAGAATTGAAAATACTAGAGTCGTGCGACTTGAAAAGGTCGCAATCATTTTGAAAGAAGTTATTAATTATAGGTATGTGTACTTTAATTATACTTTTTAATACAAATTCATAGATAATTATTTGATTAAATAGATAAAAGTATGTAAGTTATATATTTTTATTGAATGATAAATATTGTTTGATTGTTTGATATAGTTTTTTATAGTGGTGTTGATTTTATTGGGATTGTAGTTTTTCTGATTTTTCAAAAAAAATTAACTTATGGTGTCGGTTATTTTAAAAACTAATTCCAATATTTTAAAAAAAAATAGGTTTTCGATATCGTTTTTTGATAAAACCAACACCAAAACCCATTTTACGGTGTCGGTTTTGGATAAAACTGACACTGTAATCCTGATCCTATTAGATTTTCGGTATGAGTTTTAAGTTAAATTGAGGCCAAAAATCATTTATTGGTGTCACTTTATTTAATAAACTGACACTGAAACCCTTAACAAAAATGATGTTCAGTGTCGGTTTTTAGAAAAATGATTCCAAAAATAATATTATTTACATCGTCTTCATAGACTTAATTTAAAAACTGACATCAAAAATTAAAAAAAAAGATATTAAACTGTGTTTTTCAGTAGTCACCCTTCTCATGGTGTCATGGTTGAGGCTAAAGTTGATAAAATCTCATTCAATAAAACTTCATCAAGGAAGTCCTGTACCCCAGGTGGTTAGCCAACATCATGCCTGTGAGGAAGAAGAACAAACATATTAGTGTCTACATCAACTTCTGGGATCTCAACTGCAACAATCTGAATAACGATTTTCCCCTTCCTGTTACAGAATTATTGATTGACTCCACTACTGGATTGCAATATCTCTCCTTAATGTATGGGTATTCAGAATATAATCCAATCCAAATGGCCCTCGAGTATGAAGAATCTACTACCTTCAGATCACCACAAGTTACTTTTGTTACCATGTAATGCCATTCGTCCTGAAGAATTCAAGAGCCACCTATCAGCATTCTATGCACCCCATATTTAAACATATTCTCAGGACATTCGTAGAATGCTGTGTGGATGACTTTATGGTAAAATCCCACCAGTGTCAAGACCATCAAAGAGATCATGAGAAAGTGTCTGGCTTCCTCTAATCCCACAATCTGATGATGAACCCCTTGAAGTGTGCCTTCAGGTTTACCTCAACAAATTTTCTTGGATTTCTCGTTAGATATAGAGGCATCGAGATTGATCTAGAGAATATCAAGGCCATCAGTAATATGCCTCTTTTGAGAAATATTCAGAAGCTCTGGGGCTTTCAAGTCCACTTAACCTATATACGATAATTCATTACAGAAGTGTATGAAAAGTGTAAACCATTTTCCTAGCTTTTGTAGAAAGGATTCATCTACTAGTGGAATGAAGAATTCCAGACCGCTTTTGAGGATATCATGTAGTATCTTCTCTAGCCTCTGGTTTTGATTTCACCTATCTCTGATAAGTCATTGATGCTTTACATGTCTTCCCTAGAATGTTCCTTCTGTTCCCTTCTCACCCAAAAGGACAATCAGAGGATAGAGAATAGTTTATACTATCTCAATTACATTCTCCAAGATATTGAAACCAAATATTTATCCATCAATAAGATCGTTATAGTGCTAGTTTTCATAGCACAGAAGTTGTGGGATTATCTGCATCATCATGAGTTACGACTTGTCTCCCATGTGGACCGATCGAAGTATATTTTGAACTGCCCGATTTTGAAAGGTCATCAAGCTTGGTGGATAGTGATCATTTAGCAGTTTGACATTTGGTTTTTTCTATAAGAAAATTCAAGGGCCAGACATTACCAATTTTTTGGGCCGCCCATCCCACCCCCATAGTGTAGTCTTTAGATTTTGGCTTCCCATATTAGGTCATCCTATCTGTGGGTCAGGTTGTTCCATGTTTCTGATTCACATAGATGGTGATTCAAGAATCCCCACTAGCAGAGGGATCAATGATCCCAAACTCAAAAGAGCATGTCTTGGTATCATCTTCAAGATACCCACACATACTGTCTTTCCATATTCATTCTTGTTTTCAGAAGTATGCACCAACAACGAAACATAGTATCAGGATCTTATCACCATTCTCGATTTGTCCCTTGATATTAATGTACCCCGCCTACATGTGAAGGGGGACTTCAAGTTACTCATCATGAAAATAAATGGTAAATATGTCATCAGAAATCCAGATCTCATTCCCTTGTTAAAGCATGCTCGAAAGCTAATGGCCCGACTCCCATCTTCGCCTGAGGCCAGTTATATCTCGAGGTCAGAAAATTGTCAAGTTGATGCCTTGGACAGTCGTGTCGTATATCTTGGAGAGCCTAACTAGAATGACCTATTTATCTATGTGGTGCATCAAATATTCATTGCACCCGTCACTCTGGACAATGATGGCTGGCATCAGGTGGGCCATCTTATCGCTGATTCCACCACATCGAGACTTCTAGATCTCCCTACCATAGTAGAAAAAACCCTTGGTTGGATAACTCCCTTTTTCGAGTACCTCCGACATGAAAATATCCTGAAAAACAGAGCCTAATATGAGAGAATCCATCGGTGTGCAGTGCAGTTCACACTCTAGAGTGGTATCAGCCTTGAAAAAATCCTTTAAAACGCGGGTTCAATAGAGTGCTCCTCTATTGAATTCATGTATATGAGATATCCCATGTTATGTAGAAATTCTATGCTAGTTCCTACGAAGCTCGTTAGAATGGGTCAAAAATTTCCCATCAGATCTGAAGATTTGGCTACTTTTGGCCCACTATAGTTCATGATTTTATCGAATTCTCCTAGAGGTTCCATGCATGATAGATCCATGACAATTTTATGCATTAGACACTTATTCCACTTCATACTAAAAAGTAATATTGGACCTTTCTGGTTTGGGGGCTCAATGTCATGGGACCATATTCACCAACAACTACACACCAATACATGTTCATTCTCACTGTGACATATTTCATCACCAAGATGGGCAGATGCGATTTCGCTTAAGGAATTCAAGGCCCATTATATTGTTGATTTCATGATCTATAACATCATCCACTGATTCTGAGCCCCTCATGTCATCCTCACTAATAACGGCCCCAACATTCGAGCAGTTGAGATAAATAAATTGTATTTCAGGTACAACATCTGGTCCAATCACACTTCTTGTTATCATGTGTATGAAAATAGACAGATTGAGGTGTTAAACAAGACCCTCTCAAAAAATTTACAGAGGAATTTCTCCCATATAGATTCAGTTACCATCGCTTCATATAATTATTTATAATCAGTAGGCATCAAACATGTAATGGATGTCCGTCTGGTAGAGTTGGAATCCCTCGATGAGAATTGGCTTCGAGCCTTACACAATCTAGAGAGCTACCTTAACAATATAGTTAGGGATTTTAATGAGAAAGATCATCTCCACTCCTTCCTTCAGGGTGACACATTATTGTCCCTATGAATGATAATGATACCCAGTAAGAAACCACCCATGTTGGTTCCCAAGTGGGAGGGACCTTATAATGTTCATAAAGTTTACCCCAACAATACATATTGTTTGATCACCATAAATGGAGAACGCATCACTCCTCCCACCAATGATAAATTCCTTATTTAGTACTTTTCATGAGGATCTCCACCATCACACATGAGTTAAAATACTATGTCTAGGCTATAGGACATAAAACTCCCCAACATCATCATCCCGCAGGATGATAAACTGTATCTGATGTCCTGCATGACATTAAAATGCAATCCCCATTTTCTTTTAGCTCATCTTACATGATGTTAAATTTTCCCATTCATCCTTTCCGCATGATGTTAAACTACACGAAAAATTAAAGAACTATGTATGGTTTGGTTCTCAACTTTTTTAGATACATAAGAACTCACAGACATTTTGTCTTTGGTTCTAGCTCCATGTCCCTCCATTTTTGGCCTCACAGCTAGAGGTTTCTCTTGGGAGTGCATGGTGTGGTATGAGACCTCTTTGGTCCTCATTCACAACTGGTTTGTAATAGCCACACTTTGCGCCCCTCTTAATTATACATATTCCCCCTCTATTTTTACCTCTTGATGTTAAACAACACGACACATTATATAACTACATTTAGCTTGATTTATATCCTTATGGGATATGTAGTAATGCCCAGAAATTTTGTATTTGGGTCTAGCCCTAGGTTCCTAAACCTTTCTGAATATTCTTAGTCTTACTTTTTGGCCCGAGCTCAACAACCTTAAACTAAGATATCTTTAGTCTCGCATGATGTTAAACTAGTCCGTCTTTCTTTCAATACATTAAACTACATAGAATTTATAGTACATTCTGCATTACCTTAAAAGGAAAGTTCTACTTTTATCCTAGGATTGTGAATGGTGCAGTGTTGAGACCTCTTTGGTACTCATTCACATCTGTTTACCCAACCATGCCATACACATCCCCATTAGGATAATATTATCCCTGCATGATGTTAAACTACACGACAATCAAGAACTACATGTGTCTTGATTCCAACCCTCACAGGATACATAGTAATGTTAAGACATTTTGTCTTCGGGTCCAACCCTAGGTACCACAAATCGTTCCATCCTTTCAGCCCCATGACATGAATGTCCCAGGATCACATGGGGTGGCGTGAGGCCTCTTTGGTTCTCATTCATGTCATGTTTTACAGTATCTATATCATGTACTCCATCCTCATTGACCTCCCCCTCTTCTCTGTCTGGGCAGCAGGACATAAAAACTCCCAACATCATCATCCCGTATGACGTGAAAATGCACCAAACGCCCTACATGACTTTAAACTACTCATATTTTCTTACCACATGATGTTAAATTGCATTGAATTCCATAACTATGTGTGCCTTGATTCTCATCCTTATGGGATACGTAGGAATGCCCATACATTTTGTCTTCGGGTATATCCCTAAGCATTGTGAATATTTTCATCTTTTTGTAATCTTATCATAGATGTCTCATGGGATCATGTGGTGTGGTTGAGACCTCTTTGGTTCTCATTCACATTGATTTTTCTATATTTTCACCATGTACCTCCCTTAATAGCATCTCTTACCCACGTTCTTACCACATGATGTTAAACTGTACGACATCTTCAAGAACTATGTATGGATTGATTCCCATCATTATGGGACACATAGGAATGCCCAGAAATTTTGTATTTAGACCCAGCCTCAGGTTCTCCAATTCTTATTTCAGCCCCTTGGCCCGAGTTCTCTTCGAGGATTGTGAATGGGTGGTATTGGGTCCTCTTCATCCCTTATTCATGCTAGGTTACTTTACCATGCCACACACATTTCCCCCCTTAGGGACACCTCTCCCCTAGTTATCTTCATCTCATGAAATTAAACTACACTGAATTCTAGAACTACATATATCTTGATTCCATCCCTCACTGGATACATAGAAACGTCCATAAATTTTGTCTTTGGGTCCTGCCTCGAGTTCATCAACCCTCTTTTCCTCTTTCATCCAGTCGTCTCTTCGAGTCACTTGCACTTAATCAAATCATTCGACCTCTATTATGCCTCATTGACATGCTCATATGCACTATAGTGTAGGGATTAGAGTGTTATATTCTACATATACATGCTTTAGTTCCATTTCCATGATTTGTGTGTCCCTTTATTTGGGTCTTCGTCATCATTCACATCTGAAAGGACCCCCTAACAGTATGGATGCTCGACCTTTTGGCACGCCTACCATTCTAGGTCAATTTCCTGAGGATCTTGAATGTAATTTTGAGCTAGTTTCTGTATTTTGAATATGGTTAGTAGCCAACCCTCATGTGTTTGTTCCCATCATAGGAAATACAATATGGATATTGTGTCTTGAATAGAGTCAAAAATTATCCTCCATAGTTATTCCCCCATCATTGTGTCCCAAATATCAGATCTCGTGATACCCATCCCTCTTCACACCCTCATGTCTAGAAGGAATTTCAACACTCGGTTTTATCCCTCTGTTCACCTTTACAAATTGAGTGGGTGGATCAGTGTCATCGGGTCATTCTTGACTCTATATCTATGTTCCCCCTATCGAGTGATACTATGTTCCATAAGATCTTTTTCACTCATTATTTTCCACACCAAGCATGGATCATGTGGGCTTAAGGGTCTTGGTATAATTTGTACCCACATAGAAGAATTGTACCACCCTTCTATCCAAACTCTATGAACATAAACTAGGATTTCATGTCTCATGGTCCAAGCATCATAACCATAAAATATATGTGTGTTTCCTCATGAATTCATGGTGTGGTGTGGATCTTTCTGATCCCTACTCATGTCATGTTTCATTATGGCACCATGCTACACATTTCGGCCTTGAAATCCTCACTTATGGTTCAAGCTCTACAACCATAAACTAATATCTCTAACATCCTTATCATATTATGTTAAACTACACCATTTTCATCCGGGTTGTATAATGATAAACTACCGAGTACTATGATGTCTTCATCAAAGAAGATGATACACTTTTGGAATTGTCCATATGTCATTCCATCTTCCATAACTATGTGTGGATTGATTCTCACCCTAGTGGGATATATAGTGTTTCCTGCAAATGTTATCCTTGGTTCCAGTTTCAGAGTTACAAACCTTTGTTCCCCCTTCTTGGCCAAGGTTTCTATCAGAAGTATGTGGTGTGGTATAGAACCTCCTTGGTCCTCTTTCATGTCAGGTTTACGATAAATAGATCCATGTACCTCCCTTGAGAGAATGTTTCCTCTCCTCAATCCTTACCATATAATGTTAAACTTCATGGTATCTTCATACTTTATGCATCCCCTTTATTTGGGTCTCATCATCTTTCACATCTGAATGGACCACTGAATGGTATAGATTCTAAAACTTATGGATTCCCTACCATTTAGGGCCAACATCCCAAAGGATCGTGAACAACATTTTGATCCAGGTTCTGCATTTTGAATAGGTTCAATGAACTGCCTTTAGGTGTTTGTTCCCATCCCAGGCTACATGATATGGAAACTACATCTCAAACATGGTCAGTAGTTGTCCTCTATTGTTATTCCACCCCTATTGTGTCCCCAATATCGGGTGTAGTGATTCATATTTTCCAACACTTCGGTTCCTCTATACATTCACATATATTGAATATGAATGTTAGTCTAGTTGGTATTTTCTCACTTGATATTTCTCTTTCACTATTGTGAACTCTCATGTGATGGGGAAGTCATAATACCACCCCCTTGTTTCCCACACTGAGCATATCTCATGTGGGCTTAGGAGATTTGGTAATGTGGTACCCACACATAGTACTCTGCAACTTCATGGTCTAAGTTTCATGACCATAAACTAGGATCCCTCTCACCCCACATGATGTTAAATTATTTCACCCCTACAGTATGATGTTAAATTACATGGGTCAATCTTGTCATATGACCATAAACTGCAACATCATCATCTTGGTTTCACGATGAAAAACAGCACTACATTGAGGTTTTCTCACATGATAAGGCATCACCCTTGGCACTGGACACCACCATGCCACGTGTCAAGATTGACATATGATTTAATTCCCATAGTGACACATGGAATTTCCATCCTAAGATGGTTTCTCAAAAAATAGCAACAATAGAAGAATAAACAATATATTTTAAATTCCTCATTTTCTCTATGCACAGGTTAGTCCTACACAACAGGATGTATCAATGATCCATGTACGGCTTGATTCCTACCCTTGTATGATATGTAGATTCATCTAAACATCTTGTCCCCTGGTCTAGCCATAGAATTATAAACTCCCCGTTTTGGCCTCTTTCAGCCTCGACTCCCCATTCGAGGATGTGTGGTGTGGTGTGGACCCCTTTGGTCCTCATTCATATCAGATTGTGTATCATGTCAAACATTTCCCCTTTTGGGTGTCTATTTTCTCAATGTATGAAATTAAATAGAATCCTTACCCTAAACAAGTTCATGATACCCCATGATAATCATGGGTTTCTTCGTCTTCCTCGCTAGAGAGGATTTCCCCCACCGATGTTGGTCTTTAACCACATCATGTTTTAATAACTTTGTGTGGATTGATTCTCATAATTATGGGATATGAAATGATTTTCGGGCATTCGCCTTAGTCCCAGCCATAGGTTCATCAATTATCTTGGTCCTTTGGCCCCAATTATAGTCCAAACTATGTGATCTTAAACTAGAAGCCTCTAGTCCAGGTAACATGACTTTAATGTGTTTTCTATCATCCCGGTAGTATGACCTTAAAATGTGTACAACATCCCAGTTATACGATGCTAATATATACAATGTATTTTCCTAAACCTACGACATAAAATTATGAATTTATCATCTTTATTATTATGATGTAAAATGGAAAGGTGTTAAAGGTCATCACTAGAGAGGTTCTATTTGGAAATAGGTTTGATATTTTTTTAGACTGATGCGCTCACACCAATGTTCTTTGTTCATAGTGATGTAATTTCAAGAGTGTTAGAATTCATTCGAACATTCCATCGCTCCATATCTATGCTTTGTGTGCCCCTTATTTGGATATTCATCTCCCCTCACGTCTGAAGGAACCCCCAAATGGTACGGATTCTCGGCCTCACGCATCATCTCCACTCTAGGCCAATGATATGGAAGACATAAAATTTCCTGAGTAAAACTAGTGGGACCTATGCTATGACTCCCCAAAGCTAGCTCTAATTGGTCAGGGGCAGGTGACTAGCACTGAGTAGGCATATCACTAACAAGGGAGGTATTCTCTATGTACCTGTATGCACACACATATCTCTAAGCCCACAAATGCTGAAATGTAAAAAACTCTAAGAACCAAATGTATGAAGACCACTATATCCCAACCAACAGTGTACAACATGAAGTGATGTGTAGTAAATTAAATTGGTCTATAATACAAGCTCATCCAAAGAAAGAGTCTGTAAACTACAAAGTCCAACATACAAACAAAATAGGTACTGAGGATGCTACTTGAAGCCACAGGAACACCTAGTCCTGTCTGAAACTCACAAATCTCTATCTGGTCCTAGCCTACTTTTAACTCTATCAAAAGGTCACTCTTCTGCACAAGACACGACATCTACGGGAAAATCTAGTGCAAGGGTGAGTATAAAAATACACAGTAGGACACTCTAAAACCACAAAGAAATACACAAAAAAGGATACAATAGTCTCAATAATTTATATGTCTATAAAACATATAACAATAATATCTTGTTATACACAACCCAAAACACGCAATCTAGAGGTAAGTCACAACTACCGTATACCAACACTAGATATTCAGTCTGAATATTCCACAAAACACTCATCTGGGAGAACACAATCCTGAGTCTGATAGTACTGATGATGTCTTCCTGAGAAGTATCATTCACTGGGAACCATCATGAGAGAGAGAGAGAGATATACTAATAGATCTGAAGAGAGATATGATACCATAGATTAGGATCACTGTCAGGGCCATGGGGTGATAGCAACAACTCAATCTAGATTAACCTGTTATGTATAGGATCAATTTCCATTGAAGTTGGTTAAGTCAATACTCAGGACTCTTACTAGGGAATGAAGAATGAATAATGGATCTTGCTATAGGACACTCAGAGGGGATTCAAATGACTCTATCCATAATGTTTTGTTGAAGGAATCATACATGTATGAGTAGGAAACGATACTCACCAAACATCAGGGAAACGGTCAGGGGAATGAACCCTAACAAATCTTGTCCCAGATATAATGGACAAAAGATTCAATTCATGGAGAAAGGTATACATGGAAAATAGTAGTGTCACACGTTGTGTTCCTTTCCCTGGGTTATGTCCATGTACAATGACCTGTGATGTTAGAACATATCATGTTAAAAGAGAGTGCATGACATGTAGAAAGACTTACATGTAGTGCCCTTACATTCGGGGTCCACTGGTGTACTCTAGTCGTGTTCTAGTAAACCATGTCAACCCATGTAGCTCTGCTTATGTACTAGTACATAGGTTAATCTGCATAATTTTTTATGCCAAGAAGGGTGGGGGAGTACACATCATGTTAGAACCCCATATACTTCTCCCCATGTCTGTGTATCTTTCGAGATACATGTTGAGTCCCAGGGAATGGCCCACATGTCATGTGTTAGGTTTCACATATCATGCGACACTTCACTACATCCTGGAACCCTATATACCACTCAGAGGTGGGGGAACATGCCATGTAATTTGAAATACATGTCGTGTTGTTCGAAAATTTCCAATAACCTTAGTCCGCACTCTGGTCGTCTTCCTCGTTTCTCTAACCACTGATCTCGGCTGCACATCATCAAGAATCTTTAGATATGAGGTTTTCTGGTCACACCATCATTGAATCAGTATGATTTGGGCCCTGAATGATCTCAGGAAACAAGAGCGTCATCATTCTTCATTTCTAATATATAATAAGAAATTAGAACCCACCTTCATTCGATCGGCTACCACAATGACTGACTCACCTCTATTGAGTCGTACTGATGTCATATCTTCAATCTCATATTGTTATTCCGTGAAGTAAAGGTGAAATAATTGTTTTTTATAATCTATGAATAATTGTGAATAATTTTAGGGGAGGAATGAAAATAATCCAAGTAATGAACATCGTCCATTATTCATTCCATCCTTGATCCATTCCGCAATAATGATCAAGAAGAGCCAAAGAAATTATAACCACTGAACCCTCACAAAAAAACCAACAGTCCAATCTCATCTTGGAAAGACGATCAAACTGTGGGTCAGCTTGTTCGTTGGTTGATCCATGTTCTTTATTAATTCTAATAACAGGAAAGAATAATATGATATAACAATGCCATTATTGAGAAAGGATCATTTTCATTCTAGGATTGGTTGTCGTTTCATCACCGTTGGTGAGATCTATCATGAACGGTATCCTTTAATCTCTGATCCAAGTTTTGTGATCGTTCACCACCAAGAGAATTCTCCATGTCTCTCTCCAGAGCCTCCAGGGAATTCCAGGGTTATAAGCTTAAGCCTGGATCCATGCCTCTAGTTTTATTTAAAAATAAATTGTCATTGAATTGACGAAAAAAATAAAACAAAATATATTTTTATTTTAGTTTATTTATTAAAATTCCAAAACTACTTTTCAGCATTGACCTGTGTCAGCCGTTAGGATTCTCCTAGGGTAAACTTGCTACTCTTAACACAATAGTGCCCTTATATTTCGGATTCGGGCACTAGTTTAGAAGTTATTCCACTTTTTCATGATAATTGTCCGTGTGTGATATTTAATATATTTCAATCATTTAAGTCGGGCACCCCAAGCCTCATAATTGCATGTTGTCTCAGCACCTGGTCTCAATTTAATTCCGTATAATATTTAAAAATAATATAGAAATAAATAGAGGAAATTAAATTTTTTCCACATTGGATTTACATACCCAAAAAACTAAAAACAAAGTCTATACAAAAAATGTGGGTACTATGTATGAATTTTAGCCTCCCACTTCTATGTTCTCTTTTGGAGATTCTTGTACTAGCATCAGACACGCATCAAGGGAATCACTTTCCCATGTAGGATAATATATTGTTGATCATCGATCACCACTGGGTACGCAGAAAAGTTTCTCCATCATCAATGTTCATCTCTCCTTATTTGATGACGTGTGATGAATCATACACATATCTCCTAAACTGTGACATGTGGAAGGCATCATGTACTCGGTCCAACTACGGAGGTAGAGCTAAGTGGTGTTCCACCTCTCCAAATCTATGCAATATCTAAAACTGGATGATAAACCTTGGAGATAACTTACTGCCACATCCAAATCTCCATAATACATATCGAGGTGAAACTTTACGGAACACATTGTCTCCTTCCTCAAACTATGAAGGCCTCTACCACCTATTAGCATAAGATTTCTAAAGGCTCTATAAAGTCTGCATTCACTCCTGAGTGATCTAAAACTTCTCTATATTAGCTAGAACCAACTTCAAGCCCATGAGTGTTGACTCTCCTAGGTCAGTCCTCCAAAGTGGTGATCAGAAGGGTCACCTATACAAATCCTTGAGTGGTTTCATACCAATGGAGGAATGGTTGAGGTTGTTGTACGCGAACTCCAAAAGGGGTAGTTGATTCTCCAAACAACAGCTGAAGTCTAACATGCAAGCTCACAGCATGCCCTTCAAATCCTAAATGGTCTTCTCTCTCTAGAATTCTGTTTTGGGGTGAAATTCCATTCTCAAGAGTAACTGAGTCTCATACACCTCCTACAATCCCTTATAAAACTTGGATGTAAAGCAAGAATCATGATCAGAAATAATCATCAATGGATCATCATGGAGTCAAACTATCTCATCCACGTAGAGGTGTCTTAATATCTCTCTTCTCTCAAATAGCTAGGAATTTGGATGACATGATGGGTCAATCAACGAATGCCCAGATGGAATCGTGTCCCCTACATATATGTGGTAAACCTATCACTAATTCCATCGATATCTCATCTCACTTCTATTCTAGAACCTCAAGGGGTTGAGCTAAACCCACTGGAACCTGATACTTATCATTCACCTGTAGACATGTAAGGCAACTCGAAATAAACTCTTCCACTGCATTCTTCATCCCTGTCCATGAAAACAGACGTTGGAGGTCCCGGTACATCTTATCCCCTCCAGGATGTATCTCCAAAGGGGACATATGAAAATCTCGTAGAACCTCCTCCTATAATTCCACTGGTAGAAATGTGTGTCCTCTGAAAGGGACAATGTGATCCCCTCCTTGTGAATATCCATTGTGTGCATGTCCTATAGAAATCAAAACATGTAGGGTCTCATAGTCGGTATCCCCAAGATATGCCTTCCTAAATCGCAGTAAGATTGGAGGGGTGACAACCATCGACTAGATGTAAGCTACTCCATCTCCATCCACAAAGGATAAGTATAATGAAACATACTGCTCTGAGTCCTCATTTAGAAATTTTAATTTAAATATCCTATTGACAGCATCTGCCACTATGTTCCCCTTCCCAGAAGTATAGATAACCTCAATGTCATAGTCCTGGAAAAACTCTAGTCATAATCTTTATCTAAAGTTTAGATCCTTCTGAGAGAAGATACACTTGAGAATCTTTTGATCAGAGAAAACTATAAACCACTCTCCCATCAAGTAGTGTTTCCACATCTTCAATGCGAAGAATACCGCTTCCAAATCAAGATCATGGGTTGCATAGTCATACTAATGCGGCCTCAACCGGCGTGAACCATATACAATTACCGCCTGCCTCTACATGAGGACACAACAAATCCCAATTCCTAATGCATTGCAGAATACTAGGTACTCGACACCCTCCTCCAACAATCTCCAGATTATAGCACTCATCATACTCTACCTCAACTATTGAAAATCCTAATAGAACTTCTCTATCCACACAAAAGGATACCCCTTCCAAGTCAAAGTTGTCATAGGTGCTGATGTCTTGGAGATATCAGGTATGAATCTCAGGTAATATCATGCTAGGCCCAAGGAAGCTCTGCACATCCATTACACTCCTAGGTGTCTCTCATGCTAACAGAGCCTCCACCTTGGCTGGGTCCACTACCACTCTATCTGTTGATATAACATGTCCCATAAAGTGGACCATCTGAATCGAGAACTGGCACTTTGAGAGTTTCTCATAAATATGGTGCTCTCAGAGTATGTCTAGAACCATCTGTAGGTGTCTCTCATGCTCCTCCTTGGATACTGAGTACAAAAGGATATCATCGATTAAGACTACCACAAAACAATCTAAGTAAAGATAAAATATTCAGTTCATGAATCCCAAGAACACTGTTGGGGCATTCGTCGTGCAAAAGGGAATCAAAAAGTAATCGTAGTGACTATAATGAAATCTGAAATTTGTTTTCATTATATCCTCATCTCATACTCACAACTGGTGATAGCCTGATCATAGTTCAACCTTAGAGAACCATTGTGTCCCTCTCAACATATTGAAATGTTCATTGATCATCGGTAGTGGATTCTTGTTCTTCACGGTCACCTGGTTTAGGCATAGGTAGTCTACACACAACCTCAAACTCCCATATTCCTTTTTGAACAACAAAACTGGGGCCACCCAAGATGAAAAACTAGGTCTCATGAAACTCTTCCTCTGCAAGTCCTCTAATTGTACTCTTATCTCGTGAAGCTCTATGGGATTCTTCTGATATGATGGTGCTTATATTGGTGTTTTCATGGGGTGTAAGTTGATAAAAATTCTATATCTCGATGGGGAGGTAATCCTTGAACATCATCAGTAAAAACATCCTCATACTCCACCACTACTATTGAGAACTGGAAACTCATAACATTTGTATCATCGATGGTCAAACTAGAAAACTCATGAGTAATCAGTTGCACTCTCCTATGCATGAGTCCATCTTGAACTGTCTTGGTTTCCTTTTCATCGACAAAGGAAAAACTCATTCCATCACTACAGACACACTCCACCCTTCTCCTAAAACAGTCAACCTGGGCATGGACTGTGGATAACCAATTCATACCAAGAATGATATTGTAAGGTCTCAACACTACAACTATGAGGTTATAACTGAAACTCTCACATTCAAGGGTAAGGTCACACTGTCAACATTGATGTGTGGTCACTAAGTCTTCTCAATTGGTTATCTCCAACTGTTAGGGTTGGGTCAATAGATCAATGGAAATATCTAGGTCTAAAACAAGATATGTGGTGAGAAAGGAATGACTAGAACATGTATCTATCAGTATTGAAGCTAAAGTATAAAAGAAAAAAATTATACCTCAAAACATTCTTGGAGCCCCTAGGTCATATGCCTCAACCTCATGTAGTTGTCACTACCCCTGTCTTATAACTCTGTGATCTTGGCATGGACCTCCTGGGGGTGGTGGTGGTAATAAGTCAAAATGTAGACCACCTTCTGCTTCTCTCTTAACTCCTCTTTCACATCTGTCACCTTGCAGATCTACCTGATCATGTCATCATCTCTTCCTCAGTGGTCCATCCATTGTCTATGTATCAGCAGTATGATGGGTTGGACAATCTCAAGTGAGATGTAACCTGCCATCACATGAATAGAATCATCCCTCTATAAGTTGGATGGATCCACCCCGTGAACCCTGAACTGTAAAACCACTATCCTAGGACCTCCTCCTGAAATTTCTCCCACATATGGAACCCTAGGACTGATGTCAACTCCTTGATACTGAGGTATCTTCACATGCTTTGCCACTCCTGGATAGAACTAACTATACATGCTCATCCAAAATTCTTTCAACCACTAAATCTTGCTTGAAAACTCCAGAATAAGTCAGAATGCATAGAGGTATAACGCTAGATCAGATGTCTCTAAGTAGAACTCACTCAAATGACTAATCCTTGAGGTATTGAGCTCTAATAATATCCATCATTTACCTAAAAACATTGGTGAATAATGATGAATAGTCATCCACTATCAAGCTACCCCATTGAAGCTAAATAAGCTATTTTATATGCACATCTCTCAGCTTAACTAGTGATAACTCCTTTCTAAAGAGATGTTCGAACTCTGTCTATGAAAGATTAACCTCTTCATGAGTCTGGATAGCCAGACTCCACCATTGTCATGTTGGGCTATGTAGAAGGCTCATTTCCAGGATCACCATCTGGTCCATTGGTGTGCTGACTAGACAGAAAACTCTGGTCATCTCCTCAAGTTAGTGTTTAGATGACTGAGGGTTGGGATGGACTTGGAACCTAAGGGGTCACTATCTCTAAAACTTGTGAAGCGCACTCATCCTACGATCCTCATATGCTGGTAATGAAAATACCACAGTCTACTACACAGGTGGCGGTATGACTGTTACACCACCTTGAGGAAACACCTATGGAACTAGTCCCTATATCGAAGTCTCATCACTAAGGGGGTCATCCTCATGATCTAGCTGCTGAATCCCAGATGGTATGCATCTCAAGGGAATACTATAAGAAAACAAGATGTATCACAATCAATGAGTATATCTTGAGAGCTAAATCAAGGACATGGAATCACAACCAATTCCTATATGATGCACAAACCATTATTTTCTCTGCAACTAGTGTCCTCATTTATTGAGTCGAACAACAGGTTATCAGAGCCCTAGTGTATGGATACATTATCCGCCCACACCCACACTGAAGTCCCATGCCTGAAAGCCAAATTCAAAACTCTTATATTTCCACAAACCAATCTCGCGGTCTCTTGTTCCTAAGGTATAACCGACCACCTTTGACAACACTCTATCATGAACCATCCCAATGGGGCCCCTACCACAACTCCCTGAACCCGCCTCCAATAGACCAGGGGCTGGTGACTAGCATCGAGTTGACAAATCACTAACATGGGCGGCATTTCTTATGTACATGTATGCACACACACATATCCAAGCCCAAAAATGATGAAATGTAAAAACCATTAAGATCCAAATGCATGCATACCATAATATCCCAACCAACAGAGTACAATAGTATGTAAAGTGTAGTAATGTAAACTAGGCCAGAATACAAGACCACCAAAAGAAATAGTATGTAAACTAAAAAGTCTAACTTGTAAACAAAATAGTACTAGGATTGTTTCTTGAAGCTGTAGGAACACATTGGCCTACCTAAAACTCACAATGATTTGTCAAGTCTTGGTCTACTCTGGAATCCATAAAAATGTCTCTCATCTGCACAAGACATAACACATACTGGAAAAGCCAATTTAGGGGTGAGTATAACAATACTCAGTAGGGCACCTTATAACCACAAAGTAATACACAAAGGAAGATATAGTCAAATATACAAAATATATGTCTATGAAACATTTTACAAGAATATCCAGATATACTCAAACCAAGACACCCAATCTAGAGGAATGTCACAACTACTATATAGCAGCACTAGGGATTTAATCAAATGTTTCCATTAAGCACTCATCCGAGAGAACACACTTCTAAGTCTAATAGCACTGATGACATCTTCCCGAGAAGTAATATTTGTAGGAAACCATCATGAGAGAGATATATATACTGATAGATCTGAAGATATATATGATACTGCATAGGAGGATCACAGTCAGGGCCATGGGGTGATATCAACAACTACATCTGGATTAACCTTCTAAGTAGAGGATCGATGCCCAGTGAAGTTTGTCACATCAATGCCAAAAACTCTACCTGTGGCATAAAGAATGAATAGAGGATCTGGCTCCAAGCCTCTTTGAGGGGATTCTAATGACTCTATCTAGAATGTCCTGCTAAATGGGTCATACTCCTATGAGTAGGAAACAATACCCACCAACCTTGAGGGAAACAGTCACGGGCACGAACCCTAACAAGGATTATCCAAGATACGGTGGAAAAGAGATTCAAGCTATGTATAAATGTATTAATGGAATGTATTAAGGTCACACACAATGTTCTTTGACCTTGGGTACTGCTCGTGTACAATGACCTAGGTCATTAGAACATGCCGTGAAAAAAAAAAGAGTACATGACATGTATAAAGACTTACACATCATGCCCTTACATCCCGGGTCAACCAGTGTACTCTGTTCGTGTGCCAATACATGGTGTCAACCCTTGTAGCTATTTCTGTGTACCAGTACATGGGTTAATCTATGAAACTGGTTCATCCAAGATGTTTGGGGGAGTACAACCCATGTCAGAACCTCGTGTACTTCACCCTGTGTCCGTGTATCTTCTGAGATAGACACCAAGTCCTGGAAGGGCCCACATGTTGTGTGACAGGTGTCACACATCATGTACCCTTCACTGCTTCCCAAAATCCAAATTTCCACTCAAGGTGTCCCACAAACTGTGTATTCTAAAATACATGTCGTGTTCTAAAATTTCCAGAAACCCTGGTTCGTGCTTCGGTAATCTTTCCCATCACTCCAGTAACTGATCCCAACCATTCCTCATAAAAAATAATATTTAAGGTCTTTTGGTCATTACATCACCAAATTGATAATATTTAGACCTTGAATCGACTCACAAAACATGATCACTATCATTCTTCATTTCTAACAAAGGACAAGAAATCAGAACCCACCGTCATTTGATCTACGGCTGCAACCACTATCGCACCTCTAGAGAGTCATACTGATACTGGATCTTCAACCTCAGATCATTGCACTAAAAAATGAAGACACAATGATCATATATTCGTAAACCATGATGAACATAAAGAATTTTGGGGGAGAAATGAACAAGGAACAACTTATAGAACAAACCTCATTCATTGTTTGTTCTGTCCTCAATCCATTTCCTAAGAATGATCTAGAAAACCCAAATAAATTCAAACAATTGAACCTAAAAAAAACCTAGCATTCAAAACCCATCCTACAAGGGCGATCAAACTGTGGGTTAATTTGTTCGTTGGTTGATATGTGTTCATAATTAATTCTAATAATGGGAAAAAATAATCTGGAAAAAAACACCCTACCTGGGAAAGAATCTTTTTTTGTTAAGGATCAATTGTCATGTATTCACTATTGGTGATATCCGTCAAGAACAAGATCTGTCGATCTTCAATCCAAGTTCCATCATCGTTCTCTGCACAGATAATTCTCTAGGTTCTTCTCCAGAGGAACCAAAGAAATCTAGATTTATGAGCTTAACCCTAGATCTATGCCTCTAGGTTTATTTGAAAATTAAACATTTCTACATCAATGAAACAGAACGAAATAAAATAAATTATTATTTTATTTTATTTATTAAAACACCAAAAACTACTTTTCACAGCTGATCTACATCGGCCGATGTTAGGTCACACCTAGGCTAAACTCTCTAATCTGAATGCAATAGTGTCCAGAGATTTTGGATCTGGACACCCATTTAGATGTTAGTTCACTTTTTCAAAAAAACCGATTGAGCATGCTATTTATATATTTCAAACATTTATTCTGAGCACCTTGGGCCTTGGAATCATAGGTTTTCTCAGCACTAAGTCTCAAATTAATTCTATATAATATTTAAAAATAATACACCGAAAAATCCAAGACATTACATCAAAAAACAATTCAAGTCATCGCCCATGTTTTCAAATTCAGTTAGTGGTTGGCCCTCATTTTTTTGTTCCTATTTCAGGCTAATGCAATATTTATACTATGTCTCAAACATGGTCAGCAGTTATCCTCCATATTCATGCCACCCCCACTATGTTCAGAATTTTAGGTGTTGTGACTCATACTTCTCATTCCCTTTTGTTCTGATTGAATCCAACACCCTCGATGTTTCCCCAATCATGCATTAGAACATATTGGGAATGGAAATTTGGATTCTATGAGAACCCTATTCTCTAGTAACAGCCCCCTCTCTCAGTCTGAAAAATCCAGGTGGTTAGTCTAACCCAAAGTGTTCAATGGTTGGATGGTAATATCATATAAAAATTGATTTCTCACACTAAGAATGACCCACATGAGCTTAGGGAATGATCATTAGTTGTTTCACAGATACAATTGAGGAACAATAATCAAATAAAGAAACAAATATTTCCATACATGAAGCTTAAGTGAGAAGGCAAGCATAAAAACGTTTTATGAATTTGACAATGAAAAGTCTCAAGGGATTGGACCCTTCAATGGAGTGTCATAGCTCCACCACCCTTTGGTTAGTGGAATCTAGGATTTATTATCATCTTATGATATTCCTTCTTTCTTCGTTGGTCATGGGGAACAATTTATCAGCCTTAATATGTACTCGATCCCATTCAGCCTGAATATCATCCCCATGAAGGGATGATTGCCACAAATGCTCTTAGATTTCTTCCAACTGAACCCATAGTCAATATATGAGTTCTGATTGGGTTTTGGTAAAGTTAGATCACTCGTTCATCTATATTTATAGGCATTGGATCTATTTTTTTGACTCATGAATATTTTTAATGTAGATAGACTTCCTCCACTGCCAGGTGACACTGAAATCACGATTACTATCCTGTACCTTCTCTACAAGTTAATCCCAGATGAGAATAAGTAGGATTTAGGCATCCACCCTTCCATTGCATAGGTCATGTAGCTAGAATGATGTTTCCCATCCGGATTATCCATTATGTTGGTAGAAATTTTCAATAAATTGTTTGATCAGCTTCCATGACCGGTGACAGACAACCCGACTGTCCCCCACATCAGAATGAGCTTCATTTAGCTCCTCTATGTCAGCAGGTTATATTTCATGAATGCATCCAACAGTTTGGATGTAAGATCCTCCTCTGGAATTTCATCAGATGAGTTGGGTTCCATATCGTGTGGTTGATCTTCATCATTGGATTCCACCTCGATTGGTGTGGGAACCGCCCCACCAGTAGTTCTTCCCACAACCATGATTTTCAAGGTCTTCTCTAATTGAGCATCTGGTTCCATGTTGATCAGTGTTCCCCTCAGGAAAAGATATCCAAGAACCCTAACCATCTTCTATTAGTATTACGAACGTTGCTTGAATAAATTTTCAGAAATACATAATGTTAGTTGGCTTGATTGGGAGGATGACCGTTATAACTCTGTAAGGAAGAAGACTTACAATGGTTGAATATTTGATCGTGTGTCCATGTTGTCACCATTGGAAACCTAGGTTGTGTCCCCCCTTATATGGTTGGGAACTCTAAAGATTCCAAAATGGCCACCCTAGTTTCCACAGCCCAGTTGGACCCTGTAATCTCCATCACTACCATCGTAGGCCTCAGATCTTGTCCCTCAACATTCATTACCATGCTAGAATGGGGCCTTTCTATGAGGATCTTCTACAAATAACAAATGTCAGTTAAGAAATCTGGATAACCTAAGTAAGTATCGGAAAGGAATGGTTTAGATATTACCACAAGAGTTTTAGTGAATTATCCCAACTCTGAGGCCACTACCTCACCTTCCTCCAAAGGGCTCCCCCTGTCAGCATCTTCTCCCAGGACCCCTCTGATTCTTCATAAAAAGGAAAACACCCCCTCATCTCAGTATCAAATGGTTGTGGTGGTGATGTTTGGTCAAGAAGTACTTTCACTCAATCCTTCATTGGACACAGGGTTCCCTGAGAATGCACGAAGTCTTCCAGCTCACCTACATATTTCTCCCCCTCAGTATGAGAGGCCAGAAAGCTGAACCTGGCCTTACCAATCTCTAAAAGTTCCTTCCCAAGCTGGTTAAGAATATCCCATGTCTCTAATGGACTGATGGATTTTCTATTAATGTTCCAAGTTTCTCAAGCCTTCGGGTAAACAGAATCCTTAGGTATATCCATGTAGTGTGACGGCTTCCCAGGATCTTGTGTAGGTATTCTGTGGAACCCTCTTTGTGGCCTTCATTCCTCCTTGCTCTACCCAGTTGGATCCACTAGATCTACTACTTTCATTCCTCTTTTACTCCCACCTAGAGTGGGCCTTGGAATCGCTGTCCTTTCCGCCGCTGCAACTCTTCCACTACGATGTGCACTAGATATGCCACCGAAACGTGTTCTTGTCATTGTATAAACCTGACCTTAGGGTTGAGGGGGCACCCCATCATCAGCAAAGATAGTCTATAGCTTCAACATCTCCCCAGGGTAGGTTTCCTCTCTTATTTTTTCATGCTTCTCAACAAGATCATAAGCATCAATATGCAGAGGCATATCATTCTGAATCATCACATATTCCCATGTGAACATGAGTCAGATATTCCACATCACACACAGATTTTTTTCATGGTTTATCCATAGGTAAACCTTTAGGTTTAACCTCTACATGCACTAAAACTACCTCTCAAAGAGATACGAGGTATATGCCTCACAGATAGGCTCACGATCTACCTATTCCACCAGAACTCTACCTTAGAAGTCCATGAGATATGACCGATGTTCCTCAGTTCCCTAACCATCATCGGCGAATACTCCTATTGGAAGAGGGAATAGATGGAAATTGAATTTTTCCACCTTCAAGACTATGTTCAGCACCACCGGAAAATCCAACTCGATCAGGAAACTTCCCACCGCCTTTAGAATAACTGGTTGAAAGGCTAACCTAGGAGTGGAAATGGGGTTCATATATTTGTAAACTCTAATGTGTGCTACTATCCAACCATAAAAAAGTGGATAATCCTGCATACTCATTGTATTTTCTTCCCCTCACTGATGTTCCACAACACCTTGTACAACATCGCCAACACTGGGATCCTAATGTGGACACATTTCCCCATCGCCAGCATGGATTCCCTGATAAATGTGCTCGGCTGCACACCCATGTTCCCATCCATGACTGTCAGCATCCCACCACAAATGAGTGCGGAAGTGAACCCAGCAAACCTAACCACCGGTTAATTATCATTTTTAACATTGTATCCTTTTAACTATTATTAGATTTCCTCTATAATTCTCTAGTAGGAACCTTCTTTACTTTGATGATCCCCCCTTGACAGGCGGGGTGGATTTTTGGAAATTTCCTTGGTGCCTCCTCTCCCTCTGTAGGATGTTTCAATGGGATGTTTAGGAAACACCCAAACCACTTTTGAAGCAGACATCCCTCACGGAATGCTTATCATTATCTGGCACCATGTCCATTAGTGTCTTCTCCAACTTTGGTATCTAATCAGGATCCTCCCATGTATTTTTCACAGGGATGAATTCAACATACATCGACCCCATAATGGGAATCCATAAAATTTGGTGGAGGTCCTAGATGCTAATGCTGACCTCCACATGGTGAAAACCAAAGGTCTTATTCCTCAATGACCACCTACTCATCAGATCTAGAATCATGTGATTCATTTGATAGATGTGGAATTGGGAACCTCACACAGCCTCATACAGGCCTACTCACCTCATCTCTGCCCCAAATTCATCACAGGATGTGCAGACCTAGTAGGCCTAGTCCCATTTGTCCATGAAGTTTCTGCCCTAGTGCATGCCATAACTATCGGTCCTCCTTTTCTTTAAGTTCCCTAAGACCGCTATAAGAATGGAGTGGTATTTTAATGGAGATACCTCTAGTTTTAGCTTTTTCCCATTAAAATTGTTGACATGGTTGTAGATGTAGTTGACAGTTATAGGCATGTGGTCCTTCTGGGTATGACCATTGGTATCCCTGAACCACTGATATTGGAACATCGTTCCCCTAAACTAGTAACTGTTGAAGGACCTCGGAAAATGCTACGAGAAGAGGGGTGAATTAGGGTGTCAACATTTTATTCTTAAAGAGATGGATCTCATTCCCATGTTTTTAGGAAACTATTAATCCTATCAACCAGTCGCATGCATGGAGATGACACAATAGTTTTACATGATTCACCACAAAGGGGTAGTACAAGAAGAATACACCAATAGTGTTTTGGTCATACCTAAGTACACTAATATTCACTAATAGTGTTGTACAATAATTTAAACACAATCATTGTGTATTTGTCACACTACCTTTATAAAAAATTAGGGATAGCACATTACATCACTCAGAACACTTCTGTTGACTCCCCCTAGCTCAATCATTTGAGATAAGTCAAACTCAGTTTATCGACATGCTGGTTAATTAAATGGATTGACATTAAATACATTTCCACTGAATTAGAACAAGACTCTTCTTGCACTGAAACCTTGAGTTCATGCACACATAAATCTATGTTCACTAAAAAACAGGAGCTCAAAACTGCCTTTCGCAAAGCTCCTTCACGAATCACCTTTGCCTTCGTGGAACCAACTGCCTTCACAAAGCTGACTAAATGAATATGGAGAATCCCATCATCACAAAGAACTAAATAATTAGAATCATTGGCATCAGTCAAGACTAAGACAATATTTTCATGATACTTAATCTCACGTAGAATCCTAGTTTCGTGGATCTCCCATTGCTTGGATAAATTAGAGTGATTCCGTATTTTCTCTGAACTCTTCTTGTAAAATGAGGTGGGGGTAGCCTTATATTTATAGGATCAGCCATTCATGATGCTGCACTACCTCTAGAACATATTTTGGATCTTTCAAAAATGACTTTGTGATGCTCCTCCCTTTTTGATGCTCTAATGAAATTTGATATTGTCGCAGAGCTCTCTATCACCACATCACACAGTCACGGTGCTCCACTTCTCAAAATTCTGTAGAAATGACATCACTGTTTGAGATACTCCTCATCTTCATGAAAATAATCCCAAGCGTCGAAAAATCCATTCCTTTACTGTATTTATGAAATGTTTATTCCAGAAAAATACCTTTTGTGATGCTCACCTCTTCCTCTAAATTTGTTTCTACAGAAATTTGGAAAAAATAGGGAAACAGAGCCACCTTCAAAACTATTATCTTACGGAACTGTGAGATCTATTTCCTTGAAAAATATATAGTCTTCTAAGTGAGGATTTACAAAAAACAAAATCAATACCCTATTTCAGGAAAAGAATATCCTTGGTTCCAATAATCTCCATATTTGGGTTTGTTGGAAATCATTTGATAAATTCAATGAAGCATCAACCACAATGAAAACATGATATGCAAGAAACAAATAAGAAGACACTCTAATTCTACATGATCATTACTCAATATAGAAAACACTAAGGTAGACATAAATTGGGTTATTGTGTTTTGGAACCTTTTTTAATACAATTTGTCAGTCACAATTCTCCCATTTTGTAACATTGTTTGAATTTCCTTATTCTTTATCATCATTCATCCAGAAAAACATTATTGATCCATTTAATTTATTCATTTTCCCTCATTGGAAATAAACACAAAGAACCAGATTTTGACTTGATGAGCTGAAAACACACTCCCCTTGAATCATATCTCCCCCAAAAACTTACATCACATCCACTAGAAGATTAAAATAGTTTAAGAAACTGGGGATAGGGGATGTTCGTAACCTCCTCATGCTCTGGGAGGTGGCAGAACACTAAGGTTCAACCGATGGTTTTTGAACACATGTGATGAAAATGGCATGGTCATTATGTCAGCCACATAATCATCAGTTCCAACAAGATCCATTATAATCATGTCTTGCCAACTTTTTCCTTGGTAAAGTGATATCTAATTTCATTGTGTTTCATATGAGAATATTGAACATGATTCTACGTAAGATTAATTAAGATCGTGTTATCATAGTGAATCACCACCGAATGTTTAACCTCATCCACAATATTAGTAAATTGTTCCTATTGACATAGTGGGTGCCCTAGACATAACTATGTAGTACATTATATTACCATATCTTGTATATAGTTATATATACATGATATAATATTACCATTATAGTGTAGACTTTTCTGCATCCACTATTTAATGGTAATTTCCATAGATTAATTGTCATATCAAATGGTTATAGTAGATAATAGGCTATAATTAGAACCTCAAGATACCATTACATTAATATTAAAGAGGTCATATTGTCTAGTTACATCTTACTTATTGGACACAATAGATGTTATACTATTAGGTTCTGGGGGATCATAAGCATTGACACTTCTTCTAATGAAGTTCACACATGGGGATCTCTAGAAGTGAGATCATGAGGACAGATCCACCAATAAGAACACCACATGTTTTGGGTGTCATTGGTCATTCCTATCTAAATACATGTTTTTTGGTCTCCAAACATGTGACCATTACCAATGTGTATCATGTGATTACATACTTTGATGCATGGAAAAATCCATGATATTGAAATTTTGGCAATGTATCTTGTGTTGTGTGTGTCGTTGGTGGTATGACATTAGTTGAATGGTCATGAAAGGATTTGTCTCTTCCATGTTAAGAACGTTGTATATCTCAGACCTGGTTGATCAGATTTTTGCTACCTTCTTAAGTATTTAGCCAAAGCAGTCGAAAGGTAAATCCATCTAAATAGATCAACAAATAATATATTAAGAAAAGTCTAGTGACACAAGTGTGTTTCTTGATTTAGTAGATATTTAAATAAAAAGAGATTATAGTACACAGTACATGTTTATAGGATGGTATTCGTTGTTATGATTATCCTTATCTCTTTATGGTCCTTGATGGTTTTCTAGAATCTACTGTTGGTCTATGGATTTTATTCACTTCTATCAAGATAAGGGTCTAGAGGATCACACACAATCATGCATTCAAGAATATGTCCTATTCAATTGAATAGTTATATTAGACATGGTGGGACCCACCATGGCTTCTGAGTATTGTCCAAGGTATCGGTCACCAATGAAATAAATAAATTCATTATTATTCATGTTATGAATAATTGGGATTGAATTTATTTAAATTATTTAAAAGTTATGTAAATATGGAAAAATATTATTTGAATGAGTATTATTTTAATATTAATGTTTTGTTTAATATTAAGCAGGATTGACTAGTCAAGTTAAATGACTCGGGATTATCACACAATATATTTTAAATATATTATATGTATGTGATAAAATAATAAATAATATTTACTTAGTTTAGTTCATCATAACTATTTATTCAGTAAATGTTGAAATAAATGGGGGCCTGTGGAACCCAACCGAGTATTTAGAAACTCCACTATAAATAGTGGGAAGGATCTCTCACCATGTTACTATTAATTCATTTATGAAATGAAAACTAGAGTCTCTCTCTCTTCTCAATTTATAGAGAGAGAGACTCTTGATCTAAGAGCTCATATCAAGGTTTCCCTCATGCAACAAAGGCATCTCGATGTGGTGATCGATGAGACATCGTAGGTATCATTGGATTGCCATGCTAGCACCAAGAATTCAATGATCAGTGCTCCCAATTTTTTTTGAAACATGTGTCGATGATATAGATGGATCCTTTTCATGACCCATACTAGTGGGGTCCACCCTGCGACTCCCCAAGCCCACCTCCAATAGGCCAGAGGCTGGTTACTAGCACCGAGTAGGCATAATACTAACATGGGAGGAATTTCCTATGTGCATGTACACACACACACACACATACATATCCAACCCCAAAAATTATGAAATGTAAAAACACATTAAGGAACAAAATGAATGAATACATCTAAACCCAACCAACAAAGTATGACAGGAAGTAAAGCACTGAAAGTAAACTGGGCCAGAATGCAAGCCCACAAAAAGAACAAGAGTCTAGAAACTAAAAAGTCTAACCTATGAAGACAAAGAGGTAGTGGGACTACTAATCATAGTTTTAGTAACACCTCAGCCTATAGGGAACTCACAAAGCTCAATACTATCCTAGTCCACCCTAGACTTTGTCAAAAGGATGCTCATTTTCAAAATACACGACACGTATGGGCAAAGCCCGTGCAAGGGTGAGTATAACATTACTCAGTAAAGGACCCCAAAAACCACAAATCAATACACAAAGGAAAGGTAAAGTAATTTCAACATATTATATGTATACTGAACATATAATTGGTGAACCCAATCTAGATATACACAAAACCCAGACCCGCAGTCTAGAGACAAGTCACACAACTGCATTCCCCCACTAGGGATTGAGTTTGAAGATTCCACGAAGTAGTCATCCAGAAGAACTCACTCAATGAGTCTAATACCTCTAATGACATCCGTCCGAGAAGTATTGTCTGTCGGGAAAAGTCATGAGATATATATACACTCATTCTGGGAGAATACACTCATTAGTGGGGAAATATCATGATACACAGATGAGAATCACTGCCAGGGCCTTGGCGGATACCGCGACTCATCCAGATTTACTTGATAAGTAGAATATTGGATCCCTTTGGATATTTTCACATCGATACCTGACTCTACCTAGGGTCAAGAACGGATATAGGATCTCGCTCTGGGCCTCTCGGAGGAATACCTGACTCTATCCTAGAAATTTCAACTGAAGGGATCAAACTCTTGGAAAAAGAAAATGAAACCTGACCTTCAGAGGAACAAGAAAAATGGGTACTAACCCAAATGAAACATGACCAATATATGGTGGACAAGATGATCAATCCATGTACTAAAAAGTACATAGCTTGTAGAAAGGCCACACACCGTGTCCTTTGACCATGTGTACTGCCCGTGTACAACGACCTTTGTTGTAAGGCTGGTCATGTAGAAGAAGGTATACACGGTGTGTAAGAGAGTGACATGTCATGATCCCTTATCTGGGGAGGAATTTCTGTATACTATCCATGTGCCCGTACCTGGCTTCAACCCATGTGTCACAACCCATGTGGCCGGTACATGGGGTAAGACATGCAGTCGACCTAGTTTGTCCATGTGGGGGAGTACACGGTTGTGTACTCCACCCCGTGTCTGTGTATCCCCTGGATATACGCTGAGTCTCGTTTATTGACCCACATGTTGTGTTATTTAGATAACACCTTGTGTCATCACTTCACGCACCATGGAACACTAGACGCCACTTAGCCAGACCTACATGCCGTGTTTTTCGGGATACAAACCATGTGTTCGAAAATTTTTTAAAATCACAAACCTCCATCATCGCACCTCAGGTGGAGCTCCAATCTCCAATCTAGCCATCCTTTTTCCATGAAACGTGAAGATTAGGGTTTCTATGATGCCCTGAAGTCACCTTTTTTTGTTTTCAGGCCTCTGTTCAGTCCCAAAAATGAGTATCGATCCACCTGCGTGAAGAATGATCGAAGAACAGTCTCTCCTGATCCAAGAAGATTAATCATCCTCTATTGTCATCGCAGCTCTGCAAGGTCATCATGATGTCGGATCTCCAATTTGGGATTGTTGCATTGTGAAACAGATGTGAAACGATCCATTGTTCATAACCCTACAAAAAAGTGAAGAACGCGAGGTAAAAAATAGTGGAATAAAAACAATAAAATAAGGAAGAACACACCTCTTTCGGCGTTTTTCAAAACATTGATCCACTCCCATTAATAGGTTTAACAGGTGAATCAAAAAGACAAACCACGATCATCATAAAATCAATTCCCAAATCAAAACCCCAAAAGAAAAGGAAATTCAGACCCTCCTGCAAGAATGCCCGATCCGCGGATCACCCTGTTGGTGGGTTGATCTACATTCATAATTTAATCCAAGAACATGGAAAAAAAGAATCGAAATAACAACTCCTACCTTTATTATCGATGAAGAGGGTGATCGGTCATTGGTTGGGATTCGATCTCACTGCACAACAATCCACACGTCGTCATTCATCAGCGTCCATCAAAAATATTCGAAGGCTCCAAGAGGGTCCCTCTCAATTCACAGGGTTACGAGGAAAACCCTTTGAACATTCCATAATCAGTTATTTAAAATGGAGGAATTAGGAAACTGCACAAAAAATGAATCTTTTAAATAAAACAAATTATTACTTTATTTTATTTCAATTTAAGCATCCAAAAACCAATTCTCGCAACTGACCCGCACTGGTTGATGTTAGGCCCCACCTGAGGTAAATTCACTGCTCTGGACACAACAGTGTCCTTAGATTTCTAATCTGAGTACCCATTCTAAATTTATTACACTTTTTTAGAAAAACTGCCCGTGCATGCTATTTAATGATTAAATTAATCCAAACATTTATTATGAGACCCCAAGGAAGACATGGTCTCCCTCCTCAAACTCTAGAGGTATCCACCATTTGTCAGCATAAGACTTCTGCCTACTTTGTGCAATCTTCATCCACTCATGGATGATATGAACCTTCTCGGTGATAGGTCATACCAACTTTAGACCCATGAGTGCTGACTCTTCAGGGTCGGTCCAGCAAATCAGTGACCATTAGGGTCTCTAATATAAGGCCTCAAATAGTGCCATACCAATGGTGGAGTGGTTGATATTATTGTGCACAAACTCAACCAGTGGTAGGTGGTCCTCCCAACTGCGACCAAATTCCAAGATATAGGCCCAAAACATATCCTCTAGAACCTGAATTGTCCTCTCCATATAACCATCTTTTGGAGGACAGAACATTGTGCTCAAGCATAGATGAGTTCCAAAAGACTCCTGTAATCCCTTCTACAACTGGGATGTGAAGTGGGTGTCTCGATCCGAGACTATTGTCAAAGGGATTCCCTAAAGCCGAACTATCTTATACACATAGAGGCATCCCAATATCTCTACAGAACTCTGCTCTCTGATAGCTCGGAAGTGGGCTGACTTGGTGAGTAGGTCAATGATCACCCAGATGGAATCGTGCTCCTTGGACATATATGGTAATCCTATCACGAAGACCATTGATATTCTATCCCCCTTCCACTCTGGAACTTTCTGGGGTGAGCTAATCCTGCTGGAACCTGGTGCTCAGTCTTCACCTTCTGGCATGTAAGGCATCGAGAAATGAACTGTGCTACTACCTTCTTTATGCCTGACCACCATAACTATCATAGGAGATACTGGTAAATTTTCACCACTATAGGATGTACTATCAAGGGGATGTATGAAACTCCCTTAGGACCTCCTCCCGCGACGCCACTGGTACAAGAGTGCATCCTCTGAAAATAATTATGTTCTCACCACCATGCGAATATCTATTAGGAGTATATCCAATGGATAACTGAGCACGTAAAGCCTCACAGTTGACATCCCCAAGTTGTGCCTCCCTAACTCTCTATAAGAGTGGAGGGGTGACAACCATCGACTAAAGGTAAGATACCTCATCTCTGTCCATGAAGGATAACTGCAACGTGGCTAACTGCTCTGTCACCTCACTCCACAGTTGTGAGGTCGGACTTTGTTAACCTTCCCAGGAGTATAGATGATCTTGAAATCATAGTCTCGGAGGAACTCTAGCCAACACCATTGTCTTGGATTTAGATCCTTCTACGAGAAGATGTACTTGAGACTCTTGTGGTCAGATTAGATGAAGAACTGCTTGCCCATAAGGTAGTGTCACCCCATATTCAACGTGACTAATATCACTACCAACTCGAGATCATGGGTCTCATAGTTCTACTCATGTGTCCTAAGATGGTGTCAACAATAAGAAATCAATGCATGTCTCTGAATAAGGACACATCCAAGCCCGGTCCCCAATGAGTCACAGAAAACTACGTAATCGACACCCTCCTCCAATAATCTCAAGATCAGGGTTCTCTTAAAACTCTGCCTCAACTGCTTGAAATCCTACTGGATATTCTCCGTCCACATGATGGGTTTCCCCTTACTGGTAAATACTTTCATCGGTGCTGATATTTGGTAGAAATCAATATTGAATCTCTAGTAATATCCTATCAACCCATGAAAGTTCCGCACCTCTGTCACTTTCTGAGGTGGATCCCATTCTAACACTGCATCCACCTGGGCTTGGTCCAAAGCTACTCCATCTGCTGAAATGACATTTCTCTTAAAAGGTGGACCTCCTGAATCCAAAATTGGAACTTCGATATATTCCCATAAAGTTGGTGCTCTCAGAGTACATCTAGAACCATCTTCAGGAGTCTTGCGTGCTCCTCCTCTAATGCTGAGTACACAAGGATGTTGTTGATTAAGACTACTACGAACCAGTCCAAGTATGGCTGGAAGATCTAGTTCATAAGTCCCATAAACACTGCGAGGGCGTTCGTCATGCCGAAAGGCATCAACAAGTACTCATAGTGACCGTAGCAGCATCTGAAATCCGTCTTCAGTATATCCTCATCCCGTACTCGTAACTGTTGGTAACCTAACTGAAGGTTGACCTTCGAGAACCACTATGCCCCTCTTAATTGGTTGAAGAGGTCGTGGATCCTCAGTAGTGGATACTTGTTCTTCACAATTACTTGGTCCAAGAGCCGGTAATCCATGTATAACCTCAAACTCCCATCTTCCTTAGAAAAAAATACTGGGGTCGCCTAGGTGGAAACGCTAGGTCTCATGAAACCCTTGCTTTTTGAATCCTCCAACTTCACCCTCATCTCAAGATGCTTTGTGGGAGACATTCGATATGTTGATAAGGAAATCAGTGTCGTCCTGGGGTGTAAGTCTATGAAAAATTTGATTTCTCGACTGGGAGGTAGTCCTAGAACATATTCGAGAAATACGTCCTCGTACTCTGCCACTACTTCAAGGAACTAGAAGCTCACAACATCTACTTCTTCGAGGGTAAGGCTAGACAACTCATGAGTGATTGGTTTTACCCTCCTATGCCTGAGCCCATTTTGTGATACCTGAGTATCCCTTTCCCTGACAAAGGAAAACATCGTCCCATCGATGCGTACACAATGCACTCTTCGCCTAAAGCAGTCAATATGGGTATAGAACTAGGATAATCAATCCATAATGATAATGACATCGTAAAGCCTTGACGCTGCCACCAAGAGGTTCTAACCGAAACTCTCACCTCCAAGCTCCTCTCGTAGGTGTATCCAAGTGTAAGGATTTAGTCAATGACTCTATTAGAATCTCACGGTTTTGCACAAGACTTGTGTCGATGAAGGAATGACTGGCACATGTGTCTATAAGTTTGACAACTAAGGTTGAGAAGACACAGATCATACCTCAGATCATCCCTGGAGTCCTTGGTTCGTATGCCTTTACTGCATGTAGTTGTCTGCGACCCTATCCCCCATCTCCCTAAGCTTGATGCGGACCTCCAGGGGGTGGAAGTAGATCGAAGCGTCTACCACCACCTACAGATCTCCCTACTCCTCTACCACATCCACCGCCTGGTGGGTCTATCTTCTCTACTCTCTGACTTTGCCTCGGTGGTCCATCCACCACCTCCCTATCAGCAGTGCGATGGGTCAGACAATCTCTAGCGAGATGTGCCCTATCATCGCACTAGTAGCATCACCTCTCCCTAGAATGATTGGATCCATCCTAAGATCCCTGGACTGCAAAAACCCTGTCATGGGTCCTCCTGTGACGTCTCCCATATCTTGATCCCTATTCCTAACGTCATCTCCCTGCTATTGAGGTCTCCGCAATTGTCTACCTGATGCTGACTACTGTCAGCTATCTCTTCTCAGCCAAGAAGCTCTCAATCACCAAAGTCTTCTCGAGCACTCCGGCCTACGTTGGAATGCATAGAGGCATTAAACTACATCATATGTCCAATCATAGACCCCGCTCAAAGTTCCAAGCTCTAATATACTGATCCCTGACCATATCCATCGAGTACTTGGCGAGGTTGGTGAACCTTGATAAATATTCATCCACCATCAAACTATCCTATTGGAGATGAAGAAGCTCCTGGATATGCACTTCTCTCACTATAACTGCTGAGAAGTCCTCCCTAAAGAGTCTCTCAAACTCCATCCATGAAAGAGTCTCCTCATCATGAGTCTGTGTGGTTGGGCTCCACTGTCATCCCACTGAACCCTTAAGAAGTCTCGCTCCTTGGACCACCATCTGTTCTGTTGGTGTCCCCATGAGATAAGAAACTCTGGTCACCGTCTCAAGCCAGTCCTCAGCTTCCTGAGGGTCAGGCTCACCTTGGAACCTGAGGGGTCTCAATCTCTAGAACTCATGGAGTGCGCTCAACCTGCACCCCTCTTCTGTCAGTACCGTAGGTACCACGGGCTACTCCACTAGTGGTGGTATAGCAGGTACACCACCTGGAGGTAATGCCTGGGGAACTGGTCCCTGTATCGATGCCTTATCACTGAGGGGGTTTTCCCCGTGATCACGATGCTGAATACTAGTGGGTATGTGTCTTGGAGGCATCCTGTAAATAATAAGATGTACCATGGTAAAAGAGTATATCTAGATAGCTTACAAAAGGGACATGGAAAACACCACCCATTCCAATATAATGCATGTACCAATTCCTTATTTCCCCACAACTAGTGTTTTCATGTACCGAGTTGAAAAGAAAGTTTGTAGAGTCCTAGTGTTTGGATACGTCGGCTGCCCACACCAACACTGGATTCTCTGGCCTAAAAGTCGAGCTCAAAAAACTCAACATTATTGCCCCAACCGAAACTCACAGACTCTTGGTTCAAAGATAGAACCTACCACCTATGATACCACTTTGTCATGACCCATCCCAGTGGGGCCTGCGCCGCGACTCCCCAAGCCCACCTCCAATAGGCCAGAGGCTTGTGACTAGCAACGAGCAGGCATAATACTAACATGTGAGGCATTTCTTAAGTGCATGTACAAACAACAAAACATCTCCAATCCCACAAATGCTGAAATGTAAAAAACCCATTGATAAACAAAATACATGCATACATCTAAACCCAACCAATAGAGTACGAGAGGAAGTAAAGTATTGAATGTAAATTGGGCCAGAATACAAGCCCACCAGAAAAAAAAGAGTATGCAAACTACAAATCTCAACCTATAAACACAAAGAGGTAATGGGACTGCTTCTCATAGCCCTAGGAACACCTTGGCCTGTGGGGAACTCAGAAATCTCGGTCATGTCCTGGTCCTCCCTAGACTGTGTCAAAAGGCTTCTCATCTACACAAGACATGACACGTGAGGGTAAAGTCTTTGCAGGGGTTAGTATAACAATACTCAGTAGTGGACCCCAAAAACCAAAAATCAATACACAAATAAAAGGTACAATAATCTCTACACAATATATGTCTACTAAACATATAATAGTTGAACCCAATCAAGATATACTCAAAACCCAGACCCGTAGTCTAGAGACAAGTCACACAACCACATTCTCCCACTATGGATTCAGTTTGAAGATTTCATGAAGCACTCATCCGGGAGAACTCACTCCGCGAGTCTGATAGATCTGATGACATTCTTCCAAGAAGTAATGTCTATCAGGGAAAGTATCGAGAGATAGATACACTCATTCTGGGAGAACCCACTCTTGAGTAGAGAAAGATCATGATACACAGATGAGGTTCACTACCATGGCCTTGGAGAATACCGCGACTCATCCAGATTCACCTGCTAAGTAGCGGATCGGTGCCCTATGGGGATAGTAATGTTGATACCTGACACTACCTTGGGTCACGAATAGATAGAGGATCTTGCTCTGGGCCTCTCAGAGGGATACATGACTTAATCCCAGAAATTCCTACTAAAGGGATCATACTTCTGAAAAAGGAAATGATACCTAACCTTCAGGGGAATGAGAAAACGGGGCACTAACCCAAACAAAACATGTCCTAGATACGGTGGACAAGAAGATCATGCCAGGTACTGAAAAGTACACGACATGTAGAAAGGTCACATGTCGTGTCCTCTGACACTAAACATGTTCATGTACACGACTTCAACCCATGTGTCACAAACTGTGTGATAGGTACACAGGGTTTCCTATGCAGCCAGCCTGGTCTGGTTATGTTGTGGAGTACACGGTCATTTACTCCACCCTGTGTCTGTGTATCCCTTCGATACATGCCGAGTCCCATGTAAGGACCCACACATAGTGTTCTTTGGATAACATGTACTTTCATCACTTCACGCACCACAGAACCCTAGCCTCCACTTAGCCGGACCTACACACCGTGTTCTTCGGGATACATGTCGTGTGTTCTAGAAATTTCCAGAATCGTGAACCTCCACCATCGCGCCTCGGATGGAGCTTTGATCCTCGATTTGTCTGTCTTTTTTCCACGAAACATGAAGATTAAGGTTACCCTGACGTGCTGATGTTGTCTCCATTGTTTTCAGGCCTCCTATTGGTCCAGAAAATGCATATCGATCCACCCACACGAAGAACACTCGAAGAACGGTCTCTCCTGTTATGAGTCGATTTGTCGTCCGCCATAGTTATCGCACCTCCTCTAGGTCATCATGATGTCAGATCTCCAAATTGAGATCGTTGTGTTGCAAAACGGATGCACAAAGATCCATTGTTCATAACCTCAGGAGGAACGCGAATAATGCAGGGTTAAAAAGTGAGGAAGGAAAACAATAAACAAAGGAGGAACACACCTCTATCGTTGTTTGTCACAACATCGATCTGCTCCAATTAATAGGTTTTATAGGCGAATCCAAAAGAGAAACCACGATCATCATAAAAACTATTCCTAAATCAAAACCCCAAAAGAAAAGGATATTGACGCCCTCCCGCAAGAATGCTCGATCCGCATATCACCCAGTTGGTTGCTTGGTCTATGTTCGTTGTTTAATCCAAGAACAGGGAACAAAAGAATCGAAATAACAACCCCTAACTCTAGCGTATCTTTGGGTTTCTCACTTTTCCAAAAAAGTGTTTGGAAAATAATAAAAAAGTATTTCGTTGAGTAACAACCCCTACCTCTATCGTCAACGAAGTGGGAGATCGGTCGTCGGTTAGGATTCGATCTCGATGAGCAATGACCAGGAATCGTCATTCTTCGGCGTCCGTCAAAAATCCTCCAAGGCTCCAAGAGACTCCCTCTCAATTTTCAGGGTTATGAGGCTAATCCTATGAACTTTCCGTAAACAAGTATTTAAAAGGGAGGAATTAGGTCACTGCGGAAAAAAGGAAACTTTTAAATAAACTAAATTATTACTTTATTTTATTTCTATTTAAGCGTCTAAATACCAACTCTCACAGCGAACCTGCGCTGGTTGATGTTAGGCCCTGCCTAAGGTAAAGTCGCTTCTCTGAATGCAATAGTGCCCTCAGATTTTTGATTCGAGCACTCATTCAAAATTTATTCCAATTTTTCACGAAATCTCCTCATGTGTGCTGTTTAAAGTTAGAATTAATTCAAGCATTTGTTTTGGACACTTCGGGCCTCAGAATCGCACTCCTTCGAATTGTCTGGTCTCAAAATAATTCCATAAAATATTTATAAATAATAGAAGGAATACCCGAGACATTACAATTCTTCTATGGATCCTTCAAGCAACGATCTCCAAAGACGATTTTTAGTCGACTGCGCCTCCGAATCAGTAAAGGCATGTTTACAATTATATTTTTTTGCTCTTTTAAATTTACATGAGATCATCGGGCCTTATTGGGGATCAGATCGTCGGTAATGACAAGTTCATTCATCCCGTCGATGAAATTTTTTAAAATCTTCGGCCCATAACCTTCCTCTATGGGCCCCATTTCCATCAATTAGTATTAGATCCATCGCATAGATTTCTGAGCCTAGACAAATTAGTCTACATTAAAATTAAGAAAATGTTTTGAAATCAATTAGAATAGTTCAAACCGTGAGTTGATCTAATTTAGAATGACTGAGTTATGGGCATTTTAAATTTTCGGATTTGATCAAATTTGATGTTTGATCTCAAGTTTTAATTTTTATTTATCTCAAAAAATTCATCAATTTTTATTCGGTATTAATTCCTTGAAAACAGCTCCAATGATGTGAAAATTATTATTTGGAAAATTTCATATATTTCATAATAATTTTATTTTATTATAATAATAATATAATAATAAAAATGTTATTTTATTATATTGATTGTATTATTATTATATTGAGCCTAACTATTAGACTTTCGAATTAATTTTAAAGAGGTGGAGCCATTTGTGTGGAATTCCACACAAGTTTTTTTAAGTAAAACGGAAATGTTGAAAATGGGGTGGGGCGACACATGAAGAAAAAAATATTATTTTGATTAAAAAAACTAGAAAAGGGAGGGTGTGTACCCCCCCCCCCCCCCCCATGTTGTATTCCATCTCGCACCTAATAGGGGCAGAACAATGGACCTTCACCACCCTTCTCATGAAAGCTAGACTGCCCTGCCTCCTCCCCTCTGTGTTTTCCAAACTGAGCCACGCTGGCGCCATCCCAGTCTACCTGATGTGGTCGCACCACCTCCCTTTACCAGATCAGATCCAACCCGCAACTGAGCCGCCCTCCATATCGGCTCATCACACCGGCTCCATCATGATCCAAGCACCCTAGGTCACACCTCCCTCGAGTAGCACTTGATCGGGGCCTCCCTCTCTCACAGATCTATCACTGTACCTTACCATCGCCGCAGGATCTGAATGTAGTCGAACCAAGCCACAACCAGTTCGGGCTGGTAGCAACATGTGTAGTAGTTATGCCCGACCTGCATTACCCGAAGAGTCCTCAGCCAATATGCCCTCCGTATGGCATGTCGAGTTCAAGAGTTGTGGTCAACGATCTATGTTTTATTCAAGAACGTCGATAGAGGAATGGATGATCTGGAGGCGGTACAAAAAGAGAAGATACAAGGTGGTGTCATTTTCCAGTGTTTGCCAAATTTCAGGGCCTCAAAATCAACAAATGAAGAAGAGTGATTTTGGAAAAGGGACTTGCGCGCCGTACACTTTAAAGAGGGGAAACTTGCGCACCATATGTTTTTTAGGATCATAACATCAAAATATGGAAAAGGGATAAGGGTCGTGCAAGTATTGGTTAGGTTGCGCAAGTGGACTTGTGCGGCATGAAAGAACTTGCACGCCGGTACCTAGGAGGATTGGAACTTACGTGCCTATTGTTTTCCAAGAATAGAACTTCAAAATATGGCTAAGGAAAGAAGGTAGTGCAATTATTGGTTGGGTTGCGCAAGTGAGTTGCGCGACAAAGGCTAGGGGAGATGAGCTGCGCACCGAGACTTGTGCGCCGCCGCACAGGGGATCCAGTTTTCCTATAAATACAGGACGACCCCTCTTCATTTCTCACAGAGTTCAAGACTTAGAGATTGTTCGAGCTATCATCGCGCAGGTGATTGACCCGCGCAAGTGGTAGTTGGGTCACGTAAGTAGAGGTTGCGCGCCAGTTGTTGGCTGCGCGCCAAAGGCAGTTTGGGAGAGAAAGGAAGTGGGTCGCGCAAGTTTATAGTTGGGGAAGGAAGCGTTGCACAGGTGCTTTGGTGAAACTTGCGCGCTAGTTTCGACTTGCCCGCCGAAGACTTGCGCACCGTATTGGGACTTGCGCACTGGACTTGGAGAAAAGTGCTAGGTGCTTTTGGAGTAGCCCCATCCTTTTAGAGTTGAACGAAAGATGAAATATTGCTCTATACCTTCATTGAAATAGATGATGTATTCATTTGAAAATACATAAGAACAATGAACAATCTGGTTTTATGAATAAAAGTAGTACCACACACACATGACTGGTGTTTAACATACTCATTGTGCTTTGCGAAGGGAAGAAGAACGGTTCGTTCAACTAAACTGAGATCTGCACAGAAAGAGGGGAATATATCAATACACTCAAGTGCTAGTATTGAGAATCAATGGAAGATAAGAAGAAGATATAGTGTATTCAGTTATTGCACTAAAGTAGAAGGTTGAATAAAAAATAGCATCATCTCAGGACTCTGATACAAGCAAATTCTCATGCTGATCAGGAGACAAAGACTTCAATGCAAATCTATTGAAGAGACCTTCACGTCTATAAACTGAGTGTGACTTTACCAAGGGTAGTGAGCCAGGGTGAGTCAACGGGAGTGACTCGAGGGATGCAATGAGCTATCCCTGAACCTTTGTAAAGGCAGTGATCCTGGGACAGAGTGACTGTGCCAAAACCATTGTAATCCACAACTAGTGAATATTAGTGGAATTTGGTATGACCGGCAACTTGTCGGCATATGCTCCGTGGACATAGCTCTTAGTGGTGAACCAAGTAAAATTGATGTGTTATCTCTTTGCATGTGAATGTTTCATTGCTGATCATATCCATCATACAGGTTTAAGTATTTCCTACCAACGTGGGAACAAGATCCACAACTTTAAGAAGGAAAAGTTCCCACCCTGATTCACCCCTCCCCTCTCAGGGTGTCCCAGGGTCCTACAAGTTGTATTAGAGGGAAAGGTTAACATATGTTGGATATTATCCAATAATTCTATTCAGAATAGGATTTGAGTTTCTTTCCTAAATTCAACAATGAAGACCAGTCTTGATGAAGATTCAGTCATTCCTGAGAAGAATTCTACATCTAGCAAGACCATGAAAAACAGAAAAAAGAAAGAGAAGAAGCAACTAAAGAAGTCCCACATATCCAAATAAGATTGAGTGTCTTGTTCTCCGTTCCATTCTAATAATGAAGAAATATCAGGCTTGGAAAGTATCGAGCAGGTGGCTCAGAATTCTTCCAGAGGAAAGGATTACATCCCGAATTCAAGCTTTCAAGAAAAACTCAAAATATATATGCATGATATTCCTGAAGAAATGGTTGCTATTATTTGTAGCCTATTCCAATCTATGCAGGTTGAGATCACTCGATTAGAAAGGGAACCTGACAATATGAAAAAGGGGTTGGAAAGAAAAGTTATGGAAAGTATGAAGCTCACCAAATAGGTGAATGTATTTGAAGAAAAAGAGGAAGTCAATAAGACTCTAAAAGAAAAGATCCATGCACTTGAAGCTGAGCTGAAGAAGAGAAATGAAGTCAAGAGTTTTTGTTTGAAAGAAACTTCTATTAAATTCAGGGAACTTCACTCTTGGTTACAAAACAAAGTTAAGATGCATGAAGATGAGGTTGAAAGATTGAAGAAGACTTGTGAAGAGGAGATGATCATGATTGAAGATCAGAAGATCATCCTCAATATTGAGGGTCAAAAATTGGAATCCCAGTTGACCAAGATTGAGAATACACATATTTAGACTTCATAAAAGAATAAAATGAGTGATTCTTGTACTCAATGTTCGTTGGAGGAGTCTAAAGATGAAATACCACCAACATGTGACAAGAAGATTATGACAACTCTTGATTATCAATATCAAGAATAAGTTGCTACTGGTACTCAATTCTCACTGGAGGATTCTATTGTCAAAATACCTCTAACATGTGATAAGAAGATCATGACTTCACTCATTGATCTATCACAAGAAACTAAGAAAGTGAAGGTACCATCCAAACCATCTTGTACTCATGTTTCTAAATATGTTCCTACAATCAGTGCAGGTTGGAAGAAAAGTTCTAAACAAGTATGGAAGAGTAAAGTTGAGAAGAAGAAACCTACCACCATGGCTAGCGTGGATGAGAAGAAAAAGGAGGATGTTGGTTCCTCAAATAGAGCACAAAAGCTTAAGAAAAAGACCCAACAAACTCATACAGAAGATACAAAGAGGAAAAGATTTATGGGTCAATGTTGGTGATGCAACAGATTTGGGCATTGTGCACTTCATTGTTGGTACAATCCCTTTAACGGAAAAGAACAAAGAAAGCCTATATCAAAGGGAAGAAATCCAGAGAAGAAGAAGCAATATCCGCAGGTCTAGAAGAATCTGTTTACAGCAAACAGATTTGGAATTCTTGATAACATCTGTGATGTATGCAATGGCAGCGGTCACAAGGTAGGAACATGTCCATATCAACATGATTTCACTATTGATAAGAAAAGAAGACCTCCGATGCCAGCTAATCATGAAGAAAGTATCTTGGGACGAAATCAGAAGAATTTTGTGAACACACATTTTCCTAAGAAGATCTCAAGTAGGGGAGCTGAGAAGCCCCATGATTTTAGATCCATGAAATTGATGGATCATTCATCCAAAATAAAAACAAAGTGGGATGAAACTCAGATGAACCCATTTGGAAGATGCAAACTAGCTGAAACAGTTCCAAATGAATTGTTGGTCATCTGGCCAAAAGATTTGAAAAGAATAAGGAATCTTGAAGATGAAAAGGCCAAGGCTGGTGATAAAGGAAAAAGAAAAATTTCACGTGATGAAGACAGAGTTCATCAGATATTGCAAACCAAGAGAATCACCCATGTAAAAGAAGTTCTGTGTGAGAGATGCAAGAAATCTGGTCACATTGCAAAGGGTTTCCTAACCTTAATACCAGATCAAGAAGCAGTCCTTAAGAAGAGTAAGAATGTATCTTTCATGATTGCTGTTAAGTAGAACAGTTCCCCACACAAAGTAGAATAGAATGTGAAGAAAGCCATGCCACACCAATAGATGTCAGAACATATGTTCAAATGTGCAGGCATGAAAACTGGAGTAAACAGAGGAACTCGATTGAGAAAATAACCTCAACCATGTAGGTCTTATTGATGAAGAAAGGAGGAACCACCTTATTCCCGTAATAATTTGTGTATTGTATTTGTGCTAATAATGTAGCGAATTGAAGGTGAAACATGCTCTCAGGGGGAGAACCTGAGAAGTAGGGAATGTTGTCTACTCTTGATAGCCAAGCTGAAGAAGTTTCCATCCTTGTTAGATTATTCAATTGATATTCAAAGTTAAATATAATGAAGGATCACTCTTGATGAAGATGATAAGAAGTGTTTACCTTGAGGGGGAGAAAAATGAAGAAACTTCCAAAATCACAATTTCAATCAATATCAACTCCAACTGGACTGAAATGCAGTTACTCTGTGAATTTCTTGAAGAACATGTCAGTGGAGAAGGTATTCCATTTCTTAATCTCTATCCCTTGGTTACTCAGATCAAAGATCATTCTACAAAGGGGGAGTAACTGAATTGATCAGTGACATAAGAAGAATGGATGTTCCCCAAGGTCACTTATCCTGCTGATAGCACTTGAATGTTTTTAATCTGTTTGTTGATGTGAGTGTAGGAGTTTCAGGTTGATTATTCCCTATCACATTTGATTTTCTTCTACCTGAAATAAAAGCAGTAAACCCTTGTAGACAAAATACATGAGTTCTCATCTCATGTTGGTATCATGATCTGTGAATAGTGGTCAGCCTTGTTGACTTAATCAAATCCTCTTGTTTTCTACATCGAGCATTGCTCAAGTAGACTTAGAGTGAAATGATTAATGAAACATTGCTTATGTATGGATTGATACCCTCCCTACCACACACCTTTTATTTCTTGTCAATAAGGGGGAGAGAAAGTGAAATGAAAGTTTGGAAAGAAAAGTTGATTGAAGAGAGAAGGTTCTCATTTTGACATTGACGAAATCATTTCAGAAGATGTATAAGGTATTGACAACAAAATACAAAGGGGGAGATTGTTGGAACCACTTTGTATATAAGGTTGTATTTGTTGTCAATAGTTGTCAATGAATATCAAAATGAAGGAGATCAATAATTACTCCAATAAAATGTAGGAATGGAAATTCAGATGATTGTTGTACTAATCATAAGTCCAAAAGAACATGTGCCAAATTTGACACACTTTTTACAACAATGAAGAATGTGCGGTATCATTCATCTGAGGATGATTAATGAAGAATGGGGTTTTGATGAAGACCATGCAATACCTCATGATTGCATGAGAACCATGCAAGAGACTTCTTGAAGAAATGACTCATATGCTTTGCATGAAGTAGATAATGACGGCTAAAGAAGAAGACAATGTGCAAGGGATTGTACTTCTAAGATGGCCATGCGGAGATTGAAATTATGAGATGTCCATGCACATCACATTGTATCAGAAGATGATGGTTCTAAAGCTATTCCTTCAAAGAATACATATCACGATAGTGGAGTTTGTGATGACAACAGAAGAGTTTCTTAAGGATTCAAATCAATGAGAAGAAGTGTTTTTAGGTGATTGTTCTTGTTGAAAATGAAAACAAATGACATACAAATTTATCGACAAAAGGGATTTCAAGATGGCATGTAGAGTTCAAGAGTTGTGGTCAACGATCTGTGTTTGATTCAAGAACTTCGACTGAGGAATGGATGATCTGGAGGCGGTACAAAAAGAGAAGATACAAGGTGGCGCCGTTTTCCAGTGTTTGCCAAATTTCAGGGCCTCAAAATCAACAAATGAAGAAGAGTGATTTTGGAAAAGGGACTTGCGGGCCGTACACTTTAAAGAGGGGAAACTTGCGCACCATATGTTTTTTAGGATCATAACATCAAAATATGGAAAAGGGATAAGGGTCACGCAAGTGTTGGTTAGGTTGTGCCAGTGGACTTGCGCGGCGTGAAAGAACTTGCGCGCCGGTACCTAGGAGGATTGGAACTTACGTGCCTATTTTTTTCCAAGAACAGAACTTCAAAATATGGATAAGGAAAGAAGGTCACATAAGAATTTTTTTGGGTCGTGCAAGTGAGTTGCGCGACAAAGGCTAGGGGAGATGAGCTGCACGCCGAGACTTGTGCGCCAAGGAGTGACTTGTGTGCCGCCACACAGGGGGTCCAGTTTGCCTATAAATACAGGTCGACCCATCCTCATTCCTTACAGAGCTCAAGACTTAGAGATTGTTTGAGCTCTCATTGCACAGGTGATTGATCTGTGCAAGTGGTAGTTGGGTCACGTAAGTAGAGGTTGCACGCCAGTTGTTGGCTGCGCACCCAAGGTAGTTTGGGAGAGAAAGGAAGTGGGTCGCGCAAGTTTTTAGTTGGGGAAGGAAGCGTCGCGTAGGTGCATTGGTGACACTTGCATGCCAGTTTGGACTTGTGCGCCGAAGACTTGCGCGCCGTATTGGGACTTGCGCACCGGGCTTGGAGAAAAGCGCCAGGTGCGGTTGGAGTAGGCCCATCCTTTTAGAGCTGAATGAAAGCTGAAAGATTTCTCTATACCTTCAGTGCAACAGATGATGTATTCGTTTGAAAAGACTGAAGAATAATGAAAAATCTGGTTTTACGAATAAAAGTGGTACCACACACACATGATTGGTGTTTAACATCCTCATTGTGCTTTGTGGAGGGAAGAAGAACGGTTCATACAAATAAACTCAAATCTGAACAGAAAGAGGGGAATATATCAATACACTCAGGTGCTAGTATTGAGAATCAAAGGAAGAGAAGATGAATATATAGTTCATTCAGTTATTTCACTAAAGTAGAAGGTTGAATACAAAAGAGAATCATCTCAGGACTCTGATGCAAGAAAAGTCTCATGTTGATCTGGAGAAAAAGACTTGAATGCAAATCTATTCAAGAGACCTTCACGTCTATAAACTGAGTGTGACTTCACCAAGGTCAGTGAGCCATGGGGAGTCAACGGGAGTGACCCGAGGGAAGCAGTGATCTATCCTTGAACCTTTTTAAAGGTAGTGAGCCTGGGACAAAGTGACTGTGCCCGAACCATTGTAATCCACAACTAGTGAAGATTAGTGTAATTTGGTACGACCGGAAACATGTCGGTGTATGCTCCTTGGATATTTCCCTTAGTGGTGAACTAATTAAAATTTCTATGTTATCTCTTTGCATGTGAATGTTTCATTGCTGATCATATCCATTATACAGGTTTAAGTAGTTCCTACCAACGTGGGAACGAGATCCACAACTTCAAGAAGGAAAAGTTTCCACCCTGATTCACCCCTCCCCTCTCAGGGTGTACCGGGGTCCTACAAGTGGTATCAGAGGGAAAGTTTAACGTATGTTGGTTATTCTCCAGCAATTATATTCAAGAGAGGATTTGAGTTTCTTTCCTAAAGTCAACAATGAAGACCAGTCTTGATGAAGATTCAGTTATTCCTCAGCAGAAGTCTACATCTAGCAAGACCATGACAAACAGAAAAAAGAAAGAGAAGAAGAAAATAAAGAAGTCCCATATATCCAAAGAAGATTCAGTGTCTTGTTCTCTATGCCATTCCAATAATGAAGAAATATCAGGCTTGGAAAGTATCGAGAAGGTGGCTCAGAATTCTTCCAGAGGAAAGGATGACATCCCTAATTCATGCTTTCAAGAAAAACTCAAAACATATCTGCATGATATTTCTGAAGAAATGGTTGCTATTATTTGTAGCCTATTCCAATCTATGTTGGTTGAGATCACTCGATTACAAAGGCAAGCTGACAATGTGGAAAAGGGGTTGGAAAGAAAAGTTATGGATATTATGAAGGTCACCAAACAGGTGAATTTATTTGAAGAAAAAGAGGAAGTCAATAAGACTCAAAAAGAAGAGATCCATGCACTTGAAGCTGTGATGAAGAAGAGCAATGAAGTCAAGAGTTTTTGTTTGAAATAAACTTCCATGAAATTCAGGGAACTTGACTCTTTGTTACAAAACAAAGTTAAGATGCATGAAGATGAGGTTGAAAGATTGAAGAAGACTTGTGAAGAGGAGATGATCCTGATTGAAGATCAGAAGATCATCCTCAATATTGAGGGTCAAAAATTGGAAGCCCATTTGACCAAGTTTGAGAATACACATATTGAGACTTCAGAAAAGAATGAAATGAGTGATTCTTGTACTCAATGTTCGTTGGAGGAGTCTAAAGATGAAATACCTCCAACATGTGACAAGAAGATTATGACAAATCTTGATTATCCACATCAATAATCTATTGCTGCTAGTACTCAATGATCACTGGAGGATTCTACTGTCGAAATACCTCCAACATGTGATAAGAAGATCATGACTTCGCTCATTGATCTATCACAAGAAACTGCGAAAGTGAAGGTACCATCCAAACCATCTTGTACTCATGTTTCTAAATATGTTCCTACAATCAGTGCAGGTTGGAAGAAAAGTTCTAAACAAGTATGGATGAGGAAAGGTGAGAAGAAGAAACCTACCACCATGGATAGGGTGGATGAGAAGAAAAATGAGGAAGTTGGTTCCTCAAATAGAGCACAAAAGATTATGAAAAATACCCAACAAACTCATACAGAAGATACAAAGAGGAAAAGATTTATGGGTAAACGTTGGTGCTGCCACAGATTTGGGAATTGTGCACTAGATTGTTGGTAAAATCCCTTTAACGGAAAATCACAAAGAAATCATGTATCAAAGGGATGAAATCCAGAGAAGAAGAAGCAACATCCGCAGGTCCAGAAGCATCTATTTACCGCAAACAGATTTGGAATTCTTGATAACATCTGTGATGTATGCAAAGATAGCGGTCAAAAGGTAGGCACATGTCCATATCAACATGATTTCACTATTTATAAGAAAAGAAGACCACCTATTTCGGCTAAACATGAAGAAAGTACCTTGGGAAGAAATAAGAAGAATTTTGTGAACACACATTTTCCTAAGAAGAACTCAAGTAGGGGAGCTGAGAATCCCCATGATTTTGGATCCATGAAATGGATGGGTCATTCATCCAAAAGAAAAACAAAGTGGGATGAATCTCAGATGAACCCATATGGAAGACCCAAACCAGCTAAAACAGTTCCAAATGACTTGTTGGTCATCTCTCCAGAAGATTTGAAAAGAATGAGGGTTCTTTAAGATGAAAAGGCCAAGGCTGGTGACAAAGGAAAAAAAATTCACGTGATGAAGACATAGTTCATCTGATAATGCAAACCAAGAGAATCACAAATGTCAAAGAAGTTCTGTGTGAGAGATGCAAGAAATCTGGTCACATTGCAAAGGGTTGCCTAACCTTAATACCAGAGAAAGAAGCAGTCCTTATGAACAGTAAGAATGTATCTTTCATGATGGTTGTTAAGCAGAACAATTACCCACACAAAGTATAAGAGAATGTGAAGAAATCCATGCCACACTAATTGATGTCAGAACATATGTTCAAATGTGCAGGCATGAAGACTGGAGTGAACAGATGAACATGGTTGAGAAAAGAACCTCAACCATGCTGGTCTTGTTGATTAATCAAGGAGGAACCACCTTATTCCCGTAATCATTTGTGTATTGTATTTGTACTAATAATGCAAGGAATTGAAGGTGAAACATGCTCTCAGGGGGCGAACATGAGAAGTAGCGAATGCTGTCAACTCTTGATAGCCAAGCTGAAGAAGTTTCCATCCTTGGTATATTCTTCAATTGATATTCAATGATTAAGATAATGAAGGATCACTCTGGATGAAGATGATAAGGAGTGTTTCCCTTGAGGGGGATAAAAATGAAGAATCTTCCAAAATCATTGTTTCAATCAATATCAACTCCAGCAGGACTCAAATGCATTTACTCTATGAATTTCTTGAAGAACATGTCAATGGAGAAGTTATTCCATTTCTCAATCTCTATCCCTTGGTTACTCAGATCAAAGATCATTCTACAAAGGGGGAGTAACTGAATTGATCAGTGACCTAAGAAGAATGGATGTTCCCCAAGGTCACTTATCCTGCCGATAGCACTTGAATGTTTTTAATCTGTTTGCTGATGTGAGTGCAGGAGTTTAAGGTTGATTATTCCCTATCACATTTGATTTTCTTCTACCTGAAATAATAGGCGTAAACCCTTGAAGAAACAATACATGAGTTCTCATCTCATGTTGGTATCATGATCTGTTAATAGTGGTCAGCCTTGTTGACTTAATCAAATCCTCTTTTTTTCTACATCGAGCATTTCTCAAGTTGACTTAGAGTGAAATGATTAATGAAACATTGCTTATGTATGGATTGATACCCTCCCTACCATGCACATTGTATTTCTTGTCAATAAGGGGGAGAGAAAGTGAAATTAAAGTTTGAAAAGAAAAGTTGATGGAAGAGAGAATGTTCTCATTTTGACATTGATGAAATCATTTCAGAAGATGAATAAGGTATTGAAAAAAAAATACAAAGGGGGAGATTTTTGGAACGACTTTGTATATAAGGTTGTATTTGTTGTCAATATTTGTCAATGAAGATCAAAATGAATGAGATCAAGAAGTACTCAAATAAAATGGAGGAATTGAAATTCAGACGATTTTTGTACTAATCATAAGTCCAAAAGAATATGTGTAAAATGTGACACACTGTTTACAATAATGAAGAATGTGCGGTATAATTCATATGAGGATGATTCATGAATAATGGGGTTTTGATGAAGACCATGCAATACCTCATGATTGCAGGAGAACCATGTAAGAGACTTCTTGAAGAATTGACTCATATGCTTTTCATGAAGTAGATAATGACGGCTAAAGAAGAAGACAATGTGCAAGGGATTGGACTTCTAAGATGGCCATGCAGAGATTGAAATTATGAGATGTCCATGCACATCACATTGTATCAGAAGATGATGGTTATAAAGCCATTCCTTCAAGGAATACATATCACGATAGTAGAGTTTGTGATGACAGTAGAAGAGTTTCTTAAGGATTCAAATCATTGAGAAGAAGTGTTTTTGAGGTGATTGTTCTTGTTGACAAAGCAAACAAACGACATACAAATTTGTTGACAAAAGGGATTTAACGATGGCATGTCGAGTTCAAGAGTTGTGGTCAACGATCTGTGATTGATTCATGAACGTCGACAGAGGAATGGATGATTTGGAGGCAGTACAAAAAGAGCAGATACAAGGTGGCTCCGTTTTCCATTGTTTTCCAAATTTCAGGGCCTCAAAATCAACAAATGAAGAAGAGTGATTTTGGAAAAGGGACTTGCACGCCGTACACTTTAAGGAGGGGAAACTTGAGAGACATATGTTTTTGAGGATCATAACATCAAAATATGACAAAGGGATAAGGGTCGCGCAAGTGTTGGTTAGGTCGCGCAAGTGGACTTGCGTGGCATGAAAGAACTTGCACGCCGGTCCCTAGGAGGATTGAAACTTACACGCCTATTGTTTTTCAAGAACAGAACATCAAAATATGGCTATGGAAATAAGGTCGTGCAAGTATTGGTTGGGTCATGCAAGTGAGTTGCGCGACAAAGGCTAGGGGATATGTGATGCACACCGAGACTTGCACGCCAAGGAGTGACTTGTGCGCCGCCGCGCAGGGGGTCCAGTTTGCCTATAAATATAGGTCGACCCATCCTCATTTCTCATGGAGTTCAAGACTTAAATATTTTTCGAGCTCTCGTTACGTAGGTGACTGAGCCGCGCAAGTGGTAGTTGGGTCACGCAAGTAGAGGTTGTGTGCCGGTTGTTGGCTACACGCCCATGGCATTTTGGGAGAGGAAGGAAGTGGGTCGCGTAAGTTTATAGTTGGGGAAGGAAGCGTCGCACAGGTGCTTTTGTGACACTTGCGTGCCAGTTTGGACTTGCACACCGTATTGGGACTTACGCACCAGGCTTGGAGAAAAGTGTCAGGTGCTGTTGGAGTAGGCCCGTCCTTTTAGAGTTGAACGAAAGCTGAAATATTGCTCTATACCTTCATTGCAACAGATGATGTATTTGTTTGAAAAGATTGAAGAACAATAAACAATCTAGTTTTATGAATAAAAGTGGTACCACACACACATGATTGGTGTTTAACATCCTCATTGTGCTTCGAAAAGGGAAGAATAATGGTTCGTGCAACTAAACTCAGATCTGCACAGAAAGAGGGGAATATATAAATACACTCAGGTGCTAGTATTGAGAATCAAAGGAAGAGAAGAAGAAGATATAGTGTATTCAGCTATTGCACTAAAGTAAAAGGTTGAATACAAAAGAGCACCATCTCAGGACTCTGATGCAAGAAAAGTATCATGCTGATCAGGAGACAAAGACTTCAATGCAAATCTATTCAAGAGACCTTCACGTCTATAAAATGAGTGTGACCTCACCAAGGGCAGTGAGCCAAGGGGAGTCAACGGGAGTGACCCGAGGGAAGTAGTGAGATATCCCTGAACCTTTGTAAAGGTAGTGATCCTCATACATAGTGATTGTGCCCAAACCATTTTAATCCACCACTAGTGAAGATTAGTGGAATTTGGTATGACCGGAACTTGTTGGCGTATGCTCCTTGGACGTAGCACTTAGTGGTGAACCAAGTAAAATTGTTGTGTTATCTCTTTGCATGTGAATGTTTCATTGCTGATCATATCCATCATACAGGTTTAATTAGTTCCTAACAATGTGGGAACAAGATCCACAACTTTAAAAAGGAAAAGTTGTCACCCTGATTCACCCCTCCCCTCTCAGGGTGTCCCGGGGTCCTACAAGTGGTATCAGAGGGAAAGTTTAACGTATGTTGGATATTCTACAGTAATTCTATTCAGAAGAGGATTTGAGTTTCTTTCCTAAAGTCAACAATGAAGACCAGTCTTGATGAAGATTCAGTCATTCCTGAGCAGAAGTCCACATCTAGAAAGACCATGACAAACAAAAAAGAAAGAAAGAGAAGAAGCAACTAAAGAAGTCCCACATATCCAAAGAAGATTTAATGTCTTGTTCTCTGTGCAATTCCAATAATGAAGAAATATCAGCCTTGGAAAGTATCGAGCAGGTGGCTCAAAATTCTTTCATAGGAAAGGATGACATCCCTAATTCATGCTTTCAGGAAAAACTCAAAACATATCTGCATGATATTCCTGAAGAAAGGGTTGCTATTATTTGTTGCCTATTCCAATCTATGCAGGTTGAGATCACTCGATTAGAAAGGGAAGATGACAATATGGATTAGGGGTTGGAAAGAAATGTTATGGAAAGTATGAATCTCACCAAACAGGTGAAATTATTTGAAGAAAAAGAGGAAGTCAATAAGACTCTAAAAGAAAAGATTCATGCACTTAAAGCTGAGTTGAAGAAGAGCAATGAAGTCATGAGTTTTTGTTTGAATGAAACTTCCAGTAAATTTAGGGAACTCGACTCTTTGTTACAAAACAATGTTAAGATGCATGAAGATGAGGTTGAAAGATTGAAGAAGACTTGTGAAGAAGAGATGATCATGATTGAAGATCAGAAGATCGTCCTCAATATTGAGGGTCAAAAATTGGAATCCCAGTTGACCAAGATTGAGAATACACATATTGAGACTTCACAAAATAATGAAATGAGTGATTCTTGTACTCAATGTTCATTGGAGGAGTCTAAATATGAAATACCTACAACATGTGACAAGAAGATTATGAAATCTCTTGATTATCCACATCAAGAATCAGTTGCTGCTGGTACTCAATGCTCACTCGAGGATTCTATTGTAGAAATACCTCCAACATGTGATAAGAAGATCATGACTTCACTCATTTATCTATCACAAGAAACTGAGAAAGTGAAGGTACCATCCAGACCAACTTGTACTCATGTTTCTAAATATGTTCCTACAATCAGTGTCAGTTGGAAGAAAAGTTCTAAAAAAGTATGGATGAGGAAAGGTGAGAAGCAGAAACCTACCACCATGGCTAGGGTGGATGAGAAGAAAAAGGAGGAAGTTGGTTCCTCAAATAGAGAACACAAGATTAATAAAAAGACCCAACAAACTCATACAGAAGATACAAAGAGGAAAATATTTATGGGTCAATGTTGGTGCTACAACATATTTGGGTATTGTGCACTAGATTGTTGGTACAATCCCTTTAATAGAAAATCACAAAGAAATCATGTATCAAAGGGAAGAAATCCAGAGAAGAAGAAGCAACATCCGCTGGTCCAGAATCATCTTTTTAACGCAAATAGATTAGGAATTTTTGATAAGATCTGTGATGTATGCAATGGCAGCGGCCACAAGGTAGGCACATGTCCATAACAACATGATTTCACTATTGATAAGAAAATAAGACCTATGATGCCGTCTAAGCATGAAGAAAGTACCTTGGGACGAAATCAAAAGAATTTTGTGAACACACAATTTCCTAAGAAGATCTCATGTATGGGAGATGAGAGGCCCCAGGATTTTAGATCCATGAAATTGATGGGTCATTCATCCAAAATAAAAACAAAGTGGGATGAAACTCAGATGAACCCATGTGGAAGATCCAAACCAGCTGAAACAGTTCCAAATGACTTGTTGGTCATCTGGACAGAAGATTTGAAAATAATAAGGAATATTGAAGATGAAAAGGCCAAGGCTGGTGACAAAGGAAAAAGAAAAATTTCACGTGATGAAGATAGAGTTCATCAGATATTGCAATCCAAGAGAATCACACATGTCAAAGAAGTTCTGTGTGAGAGATGCAAGAAATCTGGTCACATTGAAAAGGGTTGCCTAACCTTAATACCAGATCAAGAAGTAGTCCTTAAGAAGAGTAAGAATGTATCTTTCATGATGGATATTAAGAAGAACAGTTCCCCACACAAAGTAGAAGAGAATGTGAAGAAAGCCATGCCACACCAATAGATGTCAGAACATATGTTCAAATGTGCAGGCATGAAGACTGGAGTGAACATAGGAACTCGATTGAGAAAAGAACCTCAACCATGCAGGTCTTGTTGATGAAGAAAGGATGAACCACCTTATTCCCGTAATCATTTGTGTATTGTATTTGTGCTAATAATGCAGGGAATTGAAGGTGAAACATGCTCTCAGAGGGAGAACCTGAGAAGTAGTGAATGTTGTCTACTCTTGATACCCAAGCTGAAGAAGTTTCCATCCTTTTTAGATTCATCAATTGATATTCAAAGATTAAGATAATGAAGGATCACTCTTGATGAAGATGATAATAAGTGTTTACCATGAGGGGGAGAAAAATGAAGAAACTTCCAAAATCACAATTTCAATCAATATCAACTCCAACTGGACTCAAATGCAGTTACTCTGTGAATTTCTTGACAAACATGTCAGTGGAGAAGGTATGCCATTTCTTAATCTCTATCCCTTGGTTACTCAGATCAAAGATCATTCTACAAAGGGGGATTAACTGAATTGATCAGTGACATAAGAAGAATGGATGTGCCCTAAGGTCACTTATCCTGCCGATAGCACTTGAATGTTTTTAATCTATTTGCTGATGTGAGTGCAGGAGTTTCAGGTTGATTATTCCCTATCACATTTTATTTTCTTCTTCCTGAAATAAAAGAGGTAAACCCTTGAAGAAAAAATACACGAGTTCTCATCTCATGTTGGTATCATGATCTGTGAATAGTGATCAGCCTTGATGACTTAATCAAAACCTCTTGTTTTCTACATCGAGAATTGCTCAAGTAGACATAGGGTGAAATGATTAATGAAACATTGCTTATGTATGGATTGATACCCTCCCTACCATGAGCCTTGTATTTCTTTTCAATAAGGGAGAGACAAAGTGAAATGAAAGTTTGAAAAGAAAAGTTGATTGAAGAGAGAAGGTTCTCATTTTAACATTGATGAAATCATTTCAGAATATGTACAAGGTATTGACAACAAAATACAAAGGGGGAGATTGTTTGAACCACTTTGTATATAAGGTTGTATTTGTTGTCAATAGTTGTCAATGAAGATCAAAATGAAGGAGATCAAGAAGTACTCCAATAAAATTGAGGAATGTAAATTCAGACGATTGTTGTACTAATCATAAATCCAAAAGAACATGTGTCAAATATGACACACTATTTACAATAATGAAGAATGTGAGGTATAATTCATTTGAGGATGATTCATGGAGAATGGGGTTTTGATGAATACCATGAAAACCTCATGATTGGATGAGAACCATGCAAGAGAATTCTTGAAGAAATGACTCATATGCTTTGAATGAAGTAGATAATGATGGCTAAAGAAGAAGACAATGTGCAAGGGATTGGACTTCTAAGATGGCCATGCAGAGATTGAAATTATGAGATGTACATGCACATCACATTGAATCATAAGATGGTGGTTCTAAAGCTATTCCTTCAAATAATACATATCATGATAGTGGATTTTGTGATGACAGCAGAAGAGTTGCTTAAGGATTCAAATCACCAAGAAGAAGTGTTTTTGAGGTGATTCTTCTTGTTGACAAAGAAAAAAATGACATACAAATTTTTTGACAAAAGGGATTTCAAGATGTCATGTCGAGTTCAAGAGTTGTGGTCAAAGATCTATGTTTGATTCAAGAATGTCGACAGAGGAATGGATGATTTGGAGGCGGTACAAAAAGAGAAGATACAAGGTGGTGCCGTTTTCCAGTGTTTTCCAAATTTCAGGGCCTCAAAATCAACAAATGAAGAAGAGTGATTTTGGAAAAGGGACTTGCAAGTTGTACACTTTAAGGAGGGGAAACATGAACTCCATATGTTTTTGGTGATCATAACATCAAAATATGGCAAAGGGATAAGGGTCGCGCAAGTGTTGGTTAGGTCGCGCAAGTCGACTTGCGTGGCGTGAAAGAACTTGCGAGCCAGTACCTAGGAGGATTGGAACTTACACGCCTATTGATTTCCAAGAACAGAACTTCAAAATATGGCTAAGGAAAGAAGGTCGCGCAAGTATTGGTTGGGTTGCGCAAGTGAGTTGCACGATAAAGGCTAGGGGAGATGAGCTGTGCACCGAGACTTGCGCGCCAAGGAGAGACTTGTGTGCCGCCACGCATGGGGTCCAGTTTGCCTATAAATACTGGTCGACCCCTCCTCATTTCTCACAGAGTTCAACACTTATAGATTGTTCGAGCTCTCGTACCGTAGGTGATTGAGTCACGCAAGTGGTAGTTGGGTCACACAAGTAGAGGTTGCGCGCCGGTTGTTGGCTGCGCGCCCAAGGCAGTTTGGGAGAGAAAGGAAGTGGGTCGCGCAAGTTTATAGTTGGGGAAAGAAGCGTCGCGCAGGTTCTTTGGTGACACTTGCGCTCCAGTTTGGACTGGCACGCTGAAGACTTGCACGCTATACTGGGACTTGCGCACCAGGCTTGGAGAAAAGCGCCAGGTGCTGTTAGAGTAGGCCCGTACTTTTAGAGCTGAACGAAAGCTGAAAGATTGCTCTATACCTTCAGTGCAATAGATTATGTATTTGTTTGAAAAGATGGAAGAACAATGAACAATCTGGTTTTATGAATAAAAGTGGTATCACACACACATGACTGGTGTTTAACATCCTCATTCTGGTTTGCGAAGGGAAGAAGAACGGTTCGTGCAACTAAACTCAGATCTACACAGAAAGAGGGGAATATATCAATACACTCAGGTGATAGTATTGAGAATCAAAGTAAGAGAAGAAGAAGATATAGTTCATTCAGTTATTGCACTAAAGTAGAAGGTTGAATACAAAAGAGCATCATCTCAGGTCTCTGATGCAAGCAAAGTCTCATGCTGATCAGGAGACAAAGACTTCAATGCAAATATATTCAAGAGACCTTCATGTCTATAAACTGAGTGTGACTTCACCAAGGGCAGTGAGCCAGGGGGAGTCAACGGGAGTGACCTGAGGGAAGCAGTGAGTTATCCCTGAACCTTTTTAAAGGTAGTGAGCCTGGGATAGAGTGACTGTGCCCGAACCATTGTAATCCACAACTAGTGAAGATTAGTGGAATTTGGTGCGACCGGAAACTTGTCGGCGTATGCTCCTTGGACATAGCCCTTAGTGGTGAACCAAGTAAAATTTTTGTGTTATCTCTTTGCATGTGAATGTTTCATTCCTGATCTTATCCATCATAAAGGTTTAAGTAGTTCCTACCAACATGGGAACAAGATCCACAACTTTAAGAAGGAAAAGTTTGCACCCTTATTCACCCCTCCCCTCTCAGGGTGTCCCAAGGTCCTACAGACATAAATAAAGTGGTAGTGAGGTTTATCCATAGCTAAATTTCTATCCTTACATAGGCAAGTGTTGAATAAATCATGTAATGATATTAGAAGCTGAGACTTCACTCAACATATCAAGGAACCGTGAGTTAATGCAGTTGGCTTGACAAAATCCTATCTTAAACCCAACGAGTAATGGAATATCCATAGCTTACAGAATATGAGGGGTAGTTCAAGGATCCTTTCCACTAGAATACTCAAGCGACATAGTATTCTGATTGAAGGACAAAGGGTTTCTAGAATTCGATAAAATAAAGGAATACATTTAATGATTAAATTAATCGGTAATGTCTAAATTAGGTAGTCAATATAAAATTACCAATTTTCTTATGTTCTATTTTTGGAAAGTAATACCATAATAAAAAGTGTGATAAATATCGATCAAAGTCAATTTCAAAAATAGCATGAAATTCCAATTGTAGTATTGGAACTTGCACACATTACTACTATATCAGAAAATCTAGGTGTTGGTGTCCCTACCAGTTAAGCCACCTTTGGAAGAGAGGGTGTAAAATGCTTATAATATACTCATGAATCAAGCAAGTGATGGTTATTTCATAGTGATATCATCAACATCTGATGTTAGTTACGGTCACTACATCATGACATGGATGATATCACATGTAGTCTCATCTCCAAAAGAGTTACCAAGGAGAAAGTAAAGAAAGATTTGAATATAATGATTATAATGGATTTATATAAACATTAAAAGGTGGACTATGGTCTTTCAGGACATCCTATTCTTATACCATTTTCACAAAATTACTGTAGTTTTGTTTAAGGATATAAAAAATAGTATGGATTAAGCACTTCATTACCTTTTAGGTAAGGTTCTCCAAACAATAAGAATATTAAAGAAAGTACTATCATTAATTCTTATGGAGATTAAATTGGAAGACAAGGTGAAAAACCCAATGAAAAGTTAAGTTAAAGGCGCCTTTGTAATGTCCTTCAATGAAAAGAGGTTAGTTATTAAATATGAGGTTATTTAAATTTCATATTTTGAAACATATTTACGGATGTTTAAAACACAACAATCAAAATTACAAGAAGCATGTACCCAATTCTCATTAAAGTATATTCATCAATATAAATTTAATGTTTATAACATACTACTTTGGTATGGAATAAAATATTCCAGTAACATATGTGTATTTAAATATAGTAACCAAGTAATTATAGGAACATTACAAGAAGTAAGGCGTCTTCCTCAAGCAGCTAAGATAGTGTGATTCCTAAGTCAACTGTGAGAAACACATAACTTCTAATTACCAAGTGAATGATTCTAGTTGAAAAGGTTGTTGAGTATAACAAAAACCATTATATCAGGTGCCCTTTGGACATAATGAGACATTATTCTTAGATTAGGAATGAATGTTGTTTGTGTTAACATACTCAACAAACAATTTAGTGATACTAGAATCATATGCAATGAGTGATGAATATAGAAAATGTAATAATTTTACCAAGTTGTGGCATGATAATTCATTTTCAAGGAAAACAAAAATTTGGCATCAAGGATATTCCATGTATGGTATTTTGGCTTGGTACATCTAAACACATTTGGTATATTTGACACATTTAGTTACGACAAATAAACCTTTAGAAATAAAGGTATGTCATAAGGCTTTTAGAATTTGTTCAAAATGTGTGAATTATTACAAAGGAATGATAGCGATAAAGATACTTCATAAGATCCCGTTAAGTGATCAAGGAATGTAATAGTGAAATATAAGCATGGTAAGAATATATGAGTTGCTTTGGATAGCCATGTCAAGGAATATCTTGGTCAATCATTTATCGATCACGATAATGTAGCATGGAGAAATTCCTAAATGCATATTACCTTATCTACATGATGACATTGATGTTCATAAAGAGGATCAATGATGAGTATTACATGTTAACATTGATCAAAAAAATTTACCATGGAGAATTTCCTAAACACACATTTTATACCTCAAAGTTATGATGTAAGTAGTATCAATGTTACAACCTGTAGTAACTTCCATCATATTTCAATATGTGCTTTGAATATAATGACAAAAAAACATGTCAAACATACCAACTAAAAATCAAAAATGGATATCATATGAGCTATAGTATGATGAAAAATCAATTATGCCATAGTATGTGTTAATGATACAAAGTGTTTTTTAAAATAAGAAAAAACATGCATCAAGTTAAACACGTTGTTCATCTTAGGTAATTATCCTAACAGTTTCTTAGGATATTACATATATCCCTAAGAAATAAAATATGTGGTCATGTGATAGACTAAATTTATATATAAGGGTACTTATATCTATTATAAATAGTGGAATATGGATTTACTTGGGCATAGTCAATGATAAAAATGCACAAATGGATGGTATAGGAACAAGTTTCACAAGTTCATGTGGAAGAGGCATGTTCCAGTGACACATACTACTTAGGAAGGTTAAAAACCATGGTGATGGTTTTGAGTTTACTGTGTCTGGTGATACATTATTCATTTTGAATAATAAATCCTACAAGTGAGAAGTATATGGTAATAAGCTAATATTGACAATATTAAATACAATTCAATAATGGATTCCTTGTATTAATGTGAAAAGGGTCGTAAAAATCAAATACGGTGGTGGGTATTCAAGTGAATTGATACATGGGTGGTACAAGTGAAGTACTAATAAGGATTAATTATTTATACAACGTCTTTATGCCTAAATCCATTAGAATTTTACTTTTCATAGATAACTTGTAAGATCATTTAATTGGAAATTGGATGTCAAGATCATCTTTTGTGGACAGCGTATATACGATGCAACCAGAAAGGGATGATAACACCATTGGATTCCAATAAGATTTGAAAGTTACTGAAATACAGTTCATGATTAAAGTAAGAAATAAGATCTTAGAGAATTCATTTGGAATGAATATTTATCTTTTGTCTACTAAAGTAAAGTGGGAGAGTCATAGTTTTCCAAGAGAAATATGTTCGGTAACATATGGAAAACAGATATTGGTCTTACAGTTAGTTGAGACCATGATAACATTAGTTCTCCAGTGATTGAAAAAAATTAGCATCCTAAGTTCTAGGGAACATTACCTAATATGGTAGATCTAATGATTTCTTGGAACTAGTCAATTGTAAATACAGTGACATTGTATTGAAAGATACAAGTTGGAACAATTCATGTTATGAATTGTTGCCAATGCCATATCGCATAATCTCTCTAGTTTATCATGTTCGGAACATGGGAAGAGATTAAAGATGTGATTTGAGTTCATATCTACAAATATTGAGTATGATTATGGAGAATAGATTTTGGTCTTATAGTTATTCAGTACCATGATAACATTAATTCTCTAGTGATTGACGTAAAGTAGAAACCTAAATTTTAGGAAACAAGATCTACTAAGGTAGATCTAACAGTTGCTTGGACCTAGTCAACCATACATACAGTGACATTATATTAAAAGATACAAGTTGGAACAATTCATTTTACGAATTGTTTCCAATGTCATATGGAATAATCTCTTCATGTTATGAAATGTTGTAAACTACTAGGTATTTGTCTATATGACTACCAATGTCATATGGAATACGCTTCGGTGATGGATCAATCACGTACTCCATGATATGTACAAATATTTATATTGTCGATATATAATTTATAATAGGAAAATATTAATTATATCCAGGAGTACTGCAAGTTAAGCAGTCATAACTGTCATATTGTACTATGGTAAGTAAAAATGATATATTCCTGGTATGTGGGGAATAAGGATACTTTTTATGGTGGGACACAAACTAGACTTCCTTAGATCCGATTAATCTAATTTCGAAGTTAGGATAATGTGATGAGTGTGAAAATATGATATAAGATAGTGGAAATCATAACTACAAATATTGAGTACATAACAGCTTCAATGAAAGCTAATAAGTAGTAATTAAATGCAAATATTTGTTCCATTTCTTGGAATTACACCTAGTAAGAAAAGTATTATTGTAATCTAAATTATGATATTCTTACTAGACAAGATGTCATGTTGTGATAGTGGACAAAATGGATATACTCAGCGATACCATATCTTGGGAGGTTTTACTCAAGGAGATAAGGTCACATATAGCAGAATAATAACACATCAGAAACACGATAGACCTAGTAGCTATAGTCTTTACTCTACAGAAATCTTCATCATGTGAGTAGCTAACAAGCATGGTTAGCAAGTTGGCTCTAGTAAAAGTGGGAGTGTTAAAATAGTGTGTGTCCTAGACCCAACTATGAAGTACTTTAGATTACCATATCATGTATACAGTTAGATATACATGATATAATATTTCTGTTATAGTGTAGACTTTTCTGCATCCACTATTTAATGATAAATTCCATAGATTATTTATCATATCAAACAGTTGTAGAAGATCCCAAGTTATAATGAAAACCTAGAGATTCCATGAAATTAATCTTAAATAGGACTTATGGTTTGGTTATATCTTATGGATTGGACATGGTATATTTTAGACTATCATGTGTTGGGGGCTTATAAACATTGAGACTTCTTCTTATGAAGTTTTCACTTGGGGATCTCTAGTAGTGAGATCATGAGGAATAACCCGCCAATAGGTACACAACATGTTTTGGGTGTCATTGATTGTTCATATCTATTGAAATTTGTATTGGTCTCCTAACCTGGGACAATCACCAATGTGTATCATTTAATTGCGTACTTTGATGTAAGGAAAAACCCATGATATTGAAATTGTGGTGAGGTAGCTTGTGTTTGGTGTATCATTGGTGGTATGACATTTGTTGAATGGTCATGAAAGGATTTTTCACTTTCAAGTTTAGAAAGTTGTATATCTTAGGCCTGGTAGATTAGGGTCGTGCTTCCTTCATTAGTCTTTGGACAAAGCAGTAAAAAGGTTAATCCATCAGAATAGATCAACAAATAATAAAGAAAAAAAATATTATGACACAAGTGTGTGTCCTTCTTTGTGAGATATTTAAACACAAAGAGATTATAGTACACAATACGTGTTCATAGGATGGTGGTCGTTACTATGACTATACTTATCTCTTTAGGGGCCTTGATGGATACCTAGACTCCACTCTTGGTCTATGGATTTTATTCACTACTATCGAGATAATGGACTTGAGGGTCACACACAATAACATATTCATGAATCCTCCCTATTTATTTGAGTATATATATTGGATAGGGTGGTCCCCACCACGGGGTCTGAGAGTTTTCCAAGGTATCGATCACCAAAAAAATAAATAAATTCATTTTTATTCAAGTTATGAATAATGGTGATTGAATTTAATTAAACTATTTACATGTTAAGTAAATGTGGAAAAATATTTTTCAAACAAGTAGTATTATAACATTCAAGTTTTGTTTAATATATAGCGGTATTGGCGGGTCGAGTTAATTGACTCGAGATTATCACGTAATATATTTTAAATATATTACAGTTATGTGATAAAATAATAAATAATATTGACACTGTTTAGTTCATAAAAATTATTATTTAGTGGATGTAAAAATAAGTGGGGGTTGGAGAACCCAACTGGGTATTTAGAAACTACACTAGAAATAGAGGGGAGGCTCTCTCACATGTTACTATTCATTCATTTATGGAATGAAAACCATAGCCTCTCCCTCCTCCCACATTTTAGAGAGAGACTCTCGATCCAAGAGCTCAGATCAAGGTTTACCTCAAGAATCTGAGGAAACTCTATGCGTTGATTGACAAGACGTCGTATGTATCATTAGATTTACGCACTAGCACACAAAATTCAATGATTGGTGCTCCCACAGATTGTTTAAGCATGTGTGGATGTTTTAGAGGTATCCTACTATGGATCCTTCCAGAAACAATCACCAATAATGAGTTTTAGTCAACCGTGACTCGGAATTTGTAAAGTTATGTTTACAATTATATTTTAGTTCTCTTTTAAATTTACACAAGATCCTTAGAACTTTTCGGGGATCGGATTATCGGTGATGAAAATTTCAGTCATCCCATCGATGAAAAATTTTAAAATCCCTCGCCCATCAGATTCCTCTACGGACCCCGGTTCCTTCAGTTCTTCATTCAAATTTAGTTAGAGCACACCTTTGTAGCAGAGATATACTCAGCTTCAACAGTACTAAGAGAAGTATTTTTTTTTCTTACTCAACAAGCCTATACATTTCTTGTCAATAAAGAATTCTACACCACTTGTGGAATTTCTATCAACAATATCTCTAGCCCAATTATTATCAGAAAACACTGATAGTTCACTGTCTCTTCCTATAAAAAAGTATAAACTATAATTGTTAGTACCTTGAATGTACCTCATGATTCTTTTCTCTAATTTCATATGTTATTAATTTGGATTAATTTGAAACTGATATGATAATAATGTTTAGAAGACAATATCTGATCATTCCGATGTCAACTACAGTATGATTCCAATGATTCTGTTGTATATCATGGCATCTACAGATGTTTCATCCTCATGTTTTCCCAGTTTTGTCCCAACCGCAATTGGAGTTGACATTGGTTTGGAGTCATACATATTAAATTTATTCAGCAACTACCTTTAATACTTTGTTTGAGAAATAAAATTATATTCTTTCCTCTGAATCACTTGTAGCCCCAAGAAGTATGTGAGACCACCAATCATAGACATTTTGAAATCTAATCTCTTGTGATTGAAAAATTCATCCACAGATCCATGTTTACTTCCACTGAATATAATATCGTCTACGTACACTAGTACCATGAACTAATTATTCAGAGAAATTTTCACATAGATATTGTGATCCACTCCTCTTAAATTTATTCTTCTTCAGATAATAATCCAACCAAGTGTACCACGCTTGTGGTGTCTACTTCAAACCATAGAGATCATTCTTTAGTCTAGAAACCACTATTTCATCATTGCTAAGAAGAAAAACCATTGGTTGTTCAATGTAGACATATTCTTTAAGAACCCCATTTAATAATGTTGTTTTAATATCCATTCGATACACTTAATACCCTCATTGGATCATCATGGTAAGAAAGAGCCTGTTTGACTCCAGTTTAGCTACCAGAGAAAATGTTTCTTCAACATCAACATCTTCAACCTATGAATATCCTTTTCAAACCAATATATTATTATTTATGATCACATTTCCATGTTCTTTGAATTTATTTTAAATAATTCACTTTGTAACAATCACATTATGATTTTCAAGTCTCTTATCAAGATCCCATGTTTGGTTCTTATAGATCTGTTTCAACTCTTCATTTAAAGATTTAACTCAAGATTCATCCTTTGCAGCTTCTACAAATGTGGTTGGTTCTAGAATTGATAGGAATGTAGATTGTGCATTTTTACTCATTCTGTTTTTCTATGTGGGTGTTTTACAATCCTAAATAATGTTTGATTGATCAATTTATGATCTTCTATTTCTCCGGTGTGGTTTAAAATAATTTTCCTTTTCCATGGTTTTGTCTTTTGATTCTTCTTCTGGATCAAAATCTTGTTGTGACCTCTGAATTTTTTTCGTTCCTTCCTCTACAACTGCATTTGAATATGTTCCATGTCCACTTTATTCTACATCTTCAGTCACATCAGTTGAAGATACCCTCATGGTATTTTAGGTCTTATCTTAAATTATCTTAACATTACTACATTCAATAATTTTTCCAACATTCTTATTGAAACATTTGTAGGATTTATAATTCAATAAATATCTGAAGAATATTCCTTCATCTTCCGCGTCACCATACAGTCCTAGATTTCATTATTTTTTTATGACAAAATATTTACTTCTGAAAACACAGAAATACTTCAAAGAGGGATTTATTCCATGACACGACTCATATAGTTTCTTATTTTCACCCATATAATTCCTTGTTCAATATTTAATATAAAATGAAGCTTCAATGGCCTCTTTCAAATAACGTTGAGGGATACAACTCTCAATCATCATCATTATCTCCATATTGTTCATCTGTCGATTACTGTACTCAACATCTCCATTTTGTTGTGGGGTTCTCACAGCCACCACCTCATGTTGTATTTCATGCTTCTCTTGGTAATTTTCAAACTCAATGGATGTATATTCTATTCCATTATTAGACCGCAAAACATTTATGTTTAGCCCAGTATCATTCCCATCAATTTGGTGATAAGTTTTCATGCAATCAAGAACTTGTCATTTCATATGTATAACCATCACACAAGCCATTATACTATTATTATCAAATAAAAATAAAAATTATCATTCTCTATGAGTTCTAGAAAAATTTCTTGTACCACATAAATATGTGGGAATGTGATCAAGAAGATTTGATGCTCTTTTTTTCTTTGGACAATATGAACTACAAACTAACTTTCCTTGTATGAATGTATCTCAAGTGTTTCCCCCAATCATGATTCCGATTGAGGATCTCTAAAACTATCTTCAGCTTAAATATCTTTTTAATGTCTTGTTGATTAATGTATCCCAACATCTAATTCCACAAGTCATTTTCTTCTTCAATAGCTAAGTAGAAAATATTCTCTTTACTATCAACCTGGTATAAGTTTTCATATATTCTGTAACCATTCATGAGAGAATTCCAAGTCTTTCCTTTTATGGTGCAACCCTTTTTATTGAATTTCACTATAAGTCATAAGTCACAGAGTTGACTCACACTAAGAAAATTGTGACACAAACCGTCCACATAATGAACATCCATTTTCTTCAGCTCCCCATTGTACAATTCAGTATTTACACTACATTTTTTTATTCAAAGAACCATTATTACTGAACCTTATTGTTCCATCAACCCTTTTCTTAACATTAGTTAATAGGCAAACATTTATCATCATATGAGACAAGCATCCTCTATCAAGAATTCAGGTGTGGCTACTCATTGTAGTTTTGAGGGATACTTCTTCATGCATGGGTTTTTCAATTTTCTTCTTTTCCTTCCATGAGATATTATATTGAGTGAAGGATAATGATGGACTTTCAAACATCTCTTCCATGTGAGAAGGTTCTTCATTATCATACTATTCTTATACCAGAGAAACCCTGTTTTTAGGATCAATGCTATCTTGTTGATGAGTATTGACATGTCTCTAAGATCTTTATAAATTGTTCATGGTTTTCCTCTTCCTGCAATGAACAACTTAATGTCCAAATTAATAACAATGGAAACAAAATCCATAGAAATTATTTCTTCTATAAGAAGTAGGATATAATTTTTTATTTTTTGATTTTCAAGCTCTTCCTCATTCAAATACCTATTTGTATCTTCATAGTATGACATGGTATAGCCTAGATTTCCTCAAAATCAACATTTAATAAATGTATTATCATTTCTATTCATCCTCATGTCTTATTCCTTCAAAAAATTGTTTGGTTGTCTATCATTTTTGTATTCTTCAGGATAGTTTTTAGTTCTCCATTCAGTTTGAATTGAGGGTTTCTTTTTCTGCACTTCAAGTAACTTTTCAACATGTACAACTTTCTAGTTGCATTTATTTTAGCCAATTTTATTTGTAGCAGTTGATGTTTAGACATCACAACTGATTCCACTATTTCCCATGCATATAGGTATTTGATCATTCAAAACATTTTCAACTCTATCAGAACCACACTTATCTCTCCAGCAACTCAGCAAATGATAATTTTCCAAAGTGTATTTTCTACTTTGTGTCTTTTAAATTTGATCCACTTTTGAGTTTACTCCTAAGAGTAACAACTTCTTCTTAGTGTCCCTTAATAATCTTGGAATTCTCCTCCATTTTAGAGGTAAGGTCATTGATGACCTTTTCCTGATCTTCAATTCTAAGCTTTAGTTCCAGTACATTTTCTTTGCTTCCAAAGGTTGTTGATTTTTCTTTCACTGCATATTGAAGGATCCAAACGCAACATAAGAATGGAAGTTGGGAGGGTCCCAACATTTCCGTTTTTGTAATCAATGTCCAATTTGGGATCAATACAGTGATAAATTCCAGTATCCATGGATAAAGATAAATGATTTTAAAAAAAGAAGAAAAGGGCATCAAATCCTAGAGAGAGGATCTTGTGCATCATTTTTATGATTAATCTAAATAATTTCTGAAGAAATTAAATACCTCTATCTTTGGCACTTTCTTCATTGATGATGTTGATCATTCGGAATGACCCTTCTGAATTGTCTCATTTCACTTACGTTGATCCAAACTGGAATCCATCTAAAAGTGATCTACACGTGCTCTAATGGCCTCTGTTGACACAACTCGTTCTTCGGGTGCTAGCGCGATGAAGAGAGTGTCTTGTGTCGGTCATCCTTGATCATTTGTTCTTCAGTCTTGAAGAATGTATCTCTTTCTTGAGAGGGGAGGGAAGAGGATTCAAGATATATTTTTTTGTCTCCACAATTCTCTCACCATTGGAAATTTGGTTCACCATGCATAATGTCACAATAGATGTACATTTCTATTTAACAACATGGGGTTTCTATTACAACATTTAAATTCATAACAAAAATTAAATACTTTCATAACCTTATAAGAAACTCATGCTACATAATAACAATAACAACACTATTATTTGTGGTCTTCCAACTTACACAAAATTTAATCATAAATGAACTCTTTTTCCACATAATGATAACAACGTTATTATTATTTTACCTCGTGACAACTAGTTAAATAATTAGTTACTATCTTTCAAATAATTATTTTACTACTGGAATGTCCTTGGTCTACTCAAAATCCCATTCCATTTGTTGAACACCCAAATAAATAAATAATTTATTCTCTTAAATAAATATTTTATTTACTAACTATTAAATAAATATTTATTAAATGTTCAATAAAAATATATTTTTTATTTAATTTAGGAAATCATTTTTACTTGAATAAAATTATTCCACTGTCTTGGTAATAAAATTTATTCCATTAATTAAATTCAAATATAATTTAATCCAAACAACAAGAAACACTTAGTATGTGACCTTCATGGATTTTTTCTCATTGGAATTATGCAGGCTTGCCTAAAGTCCAAGAGTACTATCTAGCAATAGATTAAGGCACCCAAGAAAATGAACTTAATGTAGTAATGATGAAATCCACATACGAACACTCACTATGTAATATAATCTCTTTGTCACAACATCTCATTAAGAAGGTTTCATGATAGTGTCATCAACCTATATGATTGATAGATCATTCATTGACTATCTAAAATAAAATCACCGTTACACCATGGCCATGGAATTTAGTGTGATAGTGCTATTTCAATCAAAATACTGAGATATCAACATCCATAAATGGAAGGGAAAAATCCTTCCTCAACTTATCCATTAATAACATGTCATTCATGATGCACCCAACATACTCTACTTCTTGACAATATATGGCGTGATAGTTTTCATCAACAAATCTATGTGTGCATGTCATGACACATATTAATGATAATATTAAATTATAAGGACCATTGTACTGTAGAATCAAAATATGATGTAGATGCTCAATATACATGAGTGGGGGGGGGGAATTATATCCTTTAAAAAATTCCTTTGTAACTTTTAAAGATGGTATAAACCTTCAAATTGTTTAACAATGTTAAACATGGTAAATTCAAAAGACCTCTTAGTTTTGAAAACTTTCTAGATTCCTGAAATATGGTTCCAGAAATGAATCTTAAGAAAAGTTTTCATGGAAAAAGATTCTACCTTAAAGCATATAGAATATAACAAATCAGAGTATACAAGTACATGAAAGTATAAGATAGTTATACTTTCCTTATTAATCAAAATGTAGTGGAAACAAAACTTTAAACAATACAAGTAACAAGTATGAAATCTTTTAACCCAAAAAGTAAGGTATCCAACAACCTTGGATAAAGGTCCCTTGATTTATACTTTCAAGAAAGTTTGTCTTACCCATACTAGGGTAAGCCCTCAATAAGAATATTCAAGTCTGTCTTGAAATCCCCACAAGCCCTCAAACTTCAAGGTAGTTGGAACCACTGTCTTCCTTATCAAGGAAGTCCTCTATCTTTAAGGTAGTCAGCACCACTGCCTTCCAATCCTTGGAAGCCCTCGATTGTACACAAAAAAAATCAGAGTCTCACGAATCAATCTGAAAAAGATGATTAGTACACACAAATCTTGAGTGTCTCCCTCTCTATAAATCACTTCAGCATCATGTAATCTCTAGAGTCATAAAACATTGTTGAGCCTGTTCAAATGAGATCTTATTTATATGAATATCTCTAATGGTCAGATCCCTCCTCCAATGATCATATTTTTCCTTGAATTTTAGAGGGACCTGTACACATGTCACTCAAACAAATGTTAGTTATAAACAGAATGAACAACATCTTTTTATAACTATAACAAGGGTATGTAAAATATGGTTTCTCAACCAAATTCATTTTTTGGAGTTTAAGGAAAAATAAAATTCTAAGTCAAAGAAAATATACAATCGGAGTCTATATTACAAGGATATTCAGATTCTATTTTTCAAGGAATTCGAAATTAGAATTCTATAGACTATGGAGTTTGAATTCTGTGAAATTTGGAGTCTGAATTCTAAGGAATTCAAACCCATGTTTCTAATGAATTCAAAGTCTGGATTCTAAGGAATTCATATTCTGAATTCTAAGGAATTCATAGTCTGAATTCTAAGTAATTTGGAGTTTTAATTATATGGAATTTGGAGTATGAATTCTAAGGAATTCAGAGTCTGAATTATAAGGAATTTAGAGTCTAAACTCTAAGGAATTCAGATTCTGAACTCTAAGGAATTCATAGTCTGAATTTCATAAAATTTAGAGTCTGAATTTTAGAGAATTCAGAGTCTGAATTTTAGAGAATTTGGAGTCTGAATTTCATTGAATTCAAAGTCTGAATTTTAGAGATTTTGGAGTCTGTATTTCAGATATTTTGGAGTCTGAATTTTAGAGAATTCAAAATCTGAATTTTAGAGAATTTGGATTCTGAATTTCAAAGAATCCAAAGTCTGAATATCAGAGAATTCAGAGTCTGAATTGTAGAGAATTCAAAATCTGAATTTTTAGAGATTTCGGAACCTGAGTTCGGATCCTGAAAACAGAATAATCTATATCTAAGTTTATATAGAATTCCAAGATTTTAGATGTGAAACCGAATTTTTCACTTAGGAATAAAAAGAGTTATATTTAGAGAAACTAAAATATGAACAATGAAAACATCATAAGGATAAAATTCCTTGGGGAAGGAAAATTATCCTTATCAAGATAAAAATTATGGAGAGAAATTTTCCTTGAGATAGAGTGTCTGTCATTTTCAAAACATAGAGGAATGTAAAAGTCATAAGGAAACCTAATTGACTCAACAATATCCCCCTTTTGGAAAGTAAAAACATCCCAACTAAAAAGAATATAAGGACCTTGAAATTTCTATGATCTTACAAAAAAACTTATCTCCCTTTACTTATGGATCAAATTGAATATGAATAACTCCCCCTTAGGCTTCAGAAACCCTATGGATGGTATTCTTGATTTCTTGAATGAGATATTACATTTTCATTCATATGAAAATCTTCATGATAAAAGCCCCCCCTTGGATGAACTCCCCCTTAGTGAAATTTCATCTTTACTTAGTATTCTTTTTGAAATTCCTTTATCCTTCTTTGTGATTTTCAAAAAGGAATAAAGGGAATAGAAAAAAAAATTGGTACCTGAAAGAATAGTACAAAACAACCAAAAATATGAACTACAACCACAATTTCATTAAGATTGGATGAATTTGTTCCACATGAAAATACAACAACGGGTCAGATTTGGAAAAGATTATCCTTCCTTCTCCTTCAACATCAGATTTTTTGATATGGTTTTTAACTTCATGAGTTCCTTGTGATCCTCTTTTTCATGCTTGATCAACTGATCCTCATCTTATATTTTCTTTTATAATTATTTAATTTTATCTTCCTGATCCTTAAGAGATTCTTCCTGGGCCTTTAGAACTTCTTCTTGCATAGAAAGCTTCTATTCTATCTGAATTTTGAGATCCCTTTCTCTCTTCTAATATATGGCCACATAGTTAAGATTTCCATTCAAATCCTTAACTTATTGATTTCAAGAATTCTATTCAAGATAAAGATTTTCTTGAAAACAATTAGCGAGATCCTTGACCATCATATATTTGGTGCCAAAAGCATCCTTGACACTATCTTGAAATTCCTCAAAGATTCTCATCTCTTATATTGTCATCCTTGACCATCTTTTCATCTTCTTACAAGATATTTTATGAGCCTCATATCCAATGAGAAAAGTCTTGAATTATTCCTTGAGACTAATACATTTATCCATCACCATGGATACTGAATCCGATTTTTGATTTAACGTATACTGAAGCATCTGACATCTTGAGTCTATACTAGGGAATATTAGAATAGTCCCAAAAATCTTTTTCGAAGACTGAAAAACAAATTCATGTCAAAGAGAAGATGATTCTAAATCCAAGACTTTGGTTGGTGAGGATTATTTTTCTATTTCAACAGCCTTCCTCTTTGATGAAGCACCAACTTATTTCTTCTTTACCACAATTTTTATAGGCATATCAACTATCACCTGTTTTTCCTTATCATCATTCAGAATGATTTCTTCTTGGTTAGGAGATTCATGTTCACTATCTAATAGCTGAAAAATTTTATCATCATAAACATATTTCTTATCGAATCCTGCCTCGACATACCCTGGGTGAATTAAATCATGATTGCTACTTTCATTTTCAGACAACTTATTCACTTCTTCCTCACCATTATTATCTTTTATTGCGGTAGAAAGTTTTGAAGACTTGGCGTCAGATGTTCAGAATTATAAATTCTCAGAAGGACTTTCCTTCTCATAGAAATCCTCTAATTTCTTTATTATATCTTCGGTATCACCACTCCCTTCTTCCTCTTCTTCTTCCACTTCTTATTCTTGCACTATTTCTTATACTTTTTCTTATTCTAGAATCACTATCTTCTTTCCCGGAGTCTCTGGTAATGGTTCTCTGAAAAACAATTCCGGTACCGGAATTTGTTCAGAGACATTACTGTAGCCTTATGAAGGGATTGAACTATCTTAGCCTCAGACATCTTATTCGTTTTCGTTTTCTCTTTTTGTTTCTTCTCGATCTCTTTAGCACCCTTTATCTTCAAGGCTTTTTCCTTAGCAGGATCCAAACCAAAACTAGGCTCCCCTTCCTTCCTATTATTCTTACCTTCTCTCCACTTAGCCACCACTTCATCAGGATATGATTTTTTCTTCTTTGGTTTTTGAGGTGCTGACAGAGTATCCTTATCCACTGGGGTTTTTTTTCCCTTCTGATTCCTTCAACTTCCTCTTCCCCCCACCATTCTTTGAAGTTTCACCTACTTCCAGTTTTTTTTATGGAGCTTCAACTTCTGCTTCCAAAAAATCATAAAATCATAAAATTCTTCATATTTACTATTAAATCATATCTTCATCCTCCTTAGATTATCACCACTCAAAATCATCACCTTAAAAATTTTCATCTTAGAACTGCAAGGAATCTTGAAAGACTCAAGACAAAGAAAAATAGTTTTTGAAGTAATGGTTGGATACATGATAATCTGAGACTTCAAATTTTCATTCTTTATATTCTCAATCATAACCAATATATTATTAACCTAATTTATCATTATTAGGTTCACCAAGAAATCTATAATATAAATATCACTTTTCTATAGAGTATCCTTGTCCCCTTTTCTCAGAATGAGAAAACCTAGAACCCATAGCTGAAGAATCTAAAGATTTGTAGAGAGATGAATAATTTTTGATGTCTTTACCTCTAAAATACCAAGATAAGATAGATCCTTTTTCTTGTCAAAAGATCCTATTACATCAGGTATCTTGTGTGATAAAAACTCTGCTTCTCCTTCATAAGGAATTCTTATCAGGTTTTTTGCCTTGTTATAAGAAAGAGAGTATGTCTTTCCATTTCTATTGAAAGAAAATTTATCTCTTCCTCCTTCATTGAAAAAACTAACTATCCCATAGAATTCAACCAGTAATTCTAGATACACAGGATCCTAGGCTCTTGGTTATGATATACATACACTCTCCCAACTATTCAGCTTGATATTCTTAGAAACAATGGAATCATACTTGGAATAAAACATCAGATCGACTAACTTTTCTCGGTATATCTGCCATTCAATTATTTCCTTAACAGATGAAATTTCATTCTGAGAAGAGGATTCAGCAGACATTCGGATGTATAGAAACTTTAAAAACCCAGAAAGGATTTAAAAACATAGATAGAGCTTCAGTATGCAAAGGCTGGGAATTCGATGTGGGACAACCATCAGGGTGTCCTTTATATAGGCAATAGAGGTGACAGTTCACCTTCCATGATTGATCCAATGGTTGAAAACTTCTTGAAAATATCTAACAGTTGATATGATATCTGAAGAAGTATTCTGATAGATTTTGATCTTTTGAGGTTTTTAAGAAAAACATTAGAATTTAAGGGAAAGTGAATCTGAAGAGTTTAAAAGAAAATGTAAATACCAGCATGAAAAAATGATTATGAATACTTTGGAAAGGAAAAATACCTTTCAGATTTCCAGGAAGTTTATTCCCAATGACTAAAATTTTCTTGAAGAACATTAGATTCTGAAAATTTTGATTATGAAAAATTTGACTACGAATATTTTAGAATACTAAAAAATATATGAAAATCTGATTAAGAAAATTTTATCTATGAAAATATTCATTACAAAAAAAATTAGATTCTGAAAAATTTTAGACTATGAAAAAACTTAAACTACTAAAAATTTACACTATGAAAAAATTTAAACAACAAAAAATTTTAATCTATGAAAAATTTTAATCTATGAAAAATTTTAAACTACGAAAAATTTTGAATAACAAGAAAATGTACTCCCCCTATGAAAAATAGTTTGTTATTGTAGGAAGATAGGTTTTAACATTAAGTTAACAATGAAGATTACCTTATGGTTATCATTCCTAACTTCTGTTTAATTTATTAAAATTTATTGGATGGTAAAACTTTTGTGAAAATATCATAAAGTTGATCTTGTGGTCCAATAAATTGAATAATGATATCTCCTTTTTTTGTGATCCCTAAGAAAGTGATGCTAAATATCTATGTTTTTTTTCAAGAGGGTGATGTTAAGAGTTTTTACTTAAGGAAATGACACTTGTATTATCATACAAAAATTTGTGTTTTGGTAAAACTCATACCATAGTCTGTGAGTATGTGTTGCATCCACAACACTTGAGCACAACAACTTCCAGCTGCAATATATTCAGCTTCAACAGTGGAAAATGATACAAATTGTTGCTTTTTTTCATGACCAAGAAACTAATTAATATCTTAATAAATGAAAAGTTCTGGATGTACTTTTTCTATCCATTCTACATCCACCAAAGTCAGCATCTGAAAAAAAAAATTAACAAAATCATTTCCAAAAGTATAAAACAGTCCTAGTTCAATGGTTACATTTAAGTAACGAAAATTACTTTTCACTACCTTTAAATGATATTCATTAGGATTGGATTGATATCTTGAACATAATCATATCAAGAACATTAAGTCTAGATGAATAGCTGTCAAGTAAAGTAGACATCTTATCATACCTTTAAAAGATGTTTGATCTACTGGTTTCACAGCTTCATCAAGATCAAGTGAATTCGAGGTACCAATGAGAGTACTTATACTCTTTGTGTTGTCATATAAATACTTTTTAAGAAGATATTTTACATACTTATGTTGGGATATACAGATTCCTTCTGGTTTTTGAGAAATTTGAAAACCAAGGAAAAATGTTAACTCACCCATCATTATCATTTCGAACTCAGATTTCATTAGATCCGTAAATAAATAAGTAAAAGATTGCTGAGTAGAACCAAATATAATTTCATCAACATAAATTTGATCAATCCAAACATTTTTCTTATATTTCTTTATAAAAAGGGTTGGATCTGCATTTCCCGTACCATAATTATTTTGAATCAAAAAATCATGTAATTTTATCATACCAGGCTCTTGGGGATTATTTAACTCCATATAATGACTTGGTAAGTTTAAAAACATGTTCAGGATTTTTTGTATCTTCAAAACCAGGAGGTTGTTCAACAAAAACTTCCTCTTGATCATAACCATTAATGAAATCACATTAAAAATTCATTTGAAAAAGTTTGAAATTAATGAATGCTGCAAAGGAAAGTAAAATATGAATGGATTCAAATTCTGATACTGGAGCATAGGTTTTTTCATATTCTATTCCTTCTTGTTGATTGTATCCTTTAGCAACCAATATAGCTTTATTTCTTAATATGATTCCATTTTCATCACACTTATTTTTGAAGACCTATTTTACTCTAATAACAGAATTTTCCTTAGGTATTTTAACCAAGGTCTAGACTTTATTCATTTATAATTTATTTAGCTCATCTTTCATAGCTTTTATCCAATTATCATCACCTAAAGAATCATCAGTGCTTTTTGGTTCTAATTGGGGAAGGAATGCTAGATGTTCTACTTTATTTCCTAAGGAACTCTAAGTCCTTACAGGTTGATTTTCATCACCAATGATACTATCACTGGGTTGATTCTTCAGAAACAACTAATTTGGGTTTTATAAAACCTATTTATTAACATATGGTAGGAAATATTCTGGGGTAAATGATTTAGAAAAATTTTCTTGAACATTTTTCATATCAGAAGGATCTTTGATCAAGGTTTGATAATCATTTTTTGAAAACACATCTGAGGATGTAGGTTGAGGTTGTTTAAAAACAAAAGGATCATTTTCAACAAATTTAACATGTACTGTTTCTCCAATAGTACAATTATTTTTATTTAAAACTCTATAAGCCTTAGAAGTTGCGGAGTAGCCTAAGAAAATTCCTTCATCTAATTTTGGTGAGAATTTGTGAACATTATCTTTAGTATTTAGAATCAATACCTTTCATTAAAAAACCAAAAAGTAGGAAAGTCTAGGTTTTCTACCCTTTACATAACTCATAAAGAGTGTTATTAAGAAAATGTCTAATTAAAACATGATTTATAGTATAGTAAGCGTTACTTACAGATTCAGCCCAAAAAGTTTTGGATATCAAATATTCACTCAACATGGTTCTTATTATCTCTTGAAGAATTCTATTTCTTCTTTTAACAACACCATTTTATTGAGGTGTTTTTGGTGCTGAGAAGTTATGAGTAATGCCTTTTCTACAAGAAAATTATTCAAAATAAGAATTTTGAAATTCACCTCCATGATCACTAAGAATAGTAATCAATGGAAGGTTTTTCTCATTTTTATCTTGGGCTCTAAAAATTTTTAAATAAGAAAAAGATTTATATTTATTTGCTATAAAATAGATCCATGTAAATCTAGTGTAATCATCAACTAAGAAAAATACATAATATTTTCCTGTAATGCTTCCAATTTGTGTTGAAACAAAAATATTCATATGCACTAACTGTAAAGAATTAGTGGTTGAGATTTCACCAATTGATTTAACGCTTGATTTATGTTTCTTTCCATATTGACAAGGATCACAAACTTTTTAAGAATCAAATTTATGCTCCAGTAGATCCTTAACTTGTATTTTCATAGAGAGTTTTCATAGGTTCATAAGGTTACAGTGTCCTAAACTTCTATTCCATAACTAAGAATGATCTTCTATTGCACCAAGACAAGGTAGATCTTTTCTCTTGAGGTCTTCTATGTTTAGTGTGTAAATATTCTCTTTCCTATGCACATAAATATTAAACTCTTCCTTGGAATTGTGTACTAAACACTTTTCATTACTAAAATTCAAAATGTAACCTTCATCACATAATTGACTTATGCTAATAATGTTGTGCTTAATACCCTTAATAAATAAAACATTTGAAATCTATGTTTTTTTCAAGAAGAACAATGTTACCTATACCAATAATTTCTCCTTAAGAATTATCTCTAAAAGTTACTTTTCCTCCTTTCGTCTTGATAATATTTTCAAAGAAGTTTTTCTTACCAGTCATGTGCCCGGAACATCCACTATCCATATACCTTGTATTGTTGTTGGTACTGTCTTTAATTTTCTGAAAATAAGAGTGTTAGACTTTCAGAACCCAAAAATTCTTAGGTCCAGAATCTTTAGAAAGAAAAATTTTTGAATCCACATTTTCTTTGAAAAATAATCTTTATGAAAACTTAAAGGTAGAGATTTGTTTAAGGAATAATTTTTTTCCCAATTCCCATCACAATGACACTTAGTGCATAATAGAGCACTTTAAGGAACAAAATAATTGTTACTAAAAATCAGTTTTGAATGAGTATAACCAAATTTAGAATTATTCCATAGAGGTCAAATTTGGTAATACATTTTATAAAAGTTTTCCTTACCTAAGGTATTTTTTGAAAAACACTTCCTCAAGGAAAATATTTCTGACTATAGTTTAATAACTATGTTTTTATCCTCAAAAATGTTAGTTTTAGCACTAGAGTTAGCCTCAAAAACATTTTTCTTATAAATTACTTTTTCTAGATCTGTAGAAAAGTTTTTCCTTATTAGAATTAACTTCCCCAATGGTTTTTGAAATACTTTCAAAATCAAGGGTTTTCTTATCAAGATCTTTAGAAAGATCTGATATTTCCTTAGTAAGAATATAAATCCTAGAATGTTCCTTATAAATATTTTTCTTGACTTTAGAATTATCATTCTCAAGGAGCTTAGAAAACCTAGACACTTATTAATAATTAGATAAAGTATTATCTTTATCTGAATATGATTCTTTATCCGAGGAATCATAATATTTACTATCACTATAATTAGAATTCTAGGATAAATTGGTTATGGATTCAGCATTCTGTACCTTAGCCATTAAACAATGATTTTCAATAGGTAGCATATATAATAAACCAAGATTCTTCTAACCAGAATATTTGTACTCTGAGGATTCTTCTGAAGAGTCACCACCACTAGCACTCCAGGTGTCATTGGCTTTAAAAAAATTATTAGATTTAGCCTTAACGTACTTCTTTCTATTTCTCTCAGAATGATTTTCCTTTCTATCTTTTCTCTTAAGAATAGGAAAATCTAGCCTTATATGCCATAATCTTTGGCATTCATAACAAGTGAATGCATAATCTTTCTTCTCCTTTATTTATTTCTTCTTATATCTATATAGAAAGTCTTTCTTCCCAACTATATTTTTCATCCTTCAAGAAAGATTATCTAGTTCATTCTAAGAATGTTCACCTTTACTTGATTCAGATTGAATAACAGTCCCCTTATATTTGGATCTTGTAACTCTCTCAGGAGTCTTAGATTTCATATGTTTTGAAGTAGTTGTAAAAGCAACACTACCATTTCTATTCTTCTTCTTATTTAGATCAACATCTCTTTTCCTTTTTGTCTCATGTTGAAGAATACTTCCAAAAATCTCATCAATAGTGATATTTGAGACATTCCTATTCTCGTCAATAGTTGTCCTTTTTTATTCTCACTCATTAGGCATGATGTCTATAATCTTGTCAACAAGTGCCTCATCATCTAAACATTTTTCACCCATATATTTTAAGCTATTAATAATGGTCATAAACCTTTGTTGTACCTTACACATTGGTTCTCCATAAGGAAATAGAAATCTATGTTACTCAGCTCTAAGGATTTCTCTTCTAGTTTTGATAACTTTGGATGTTCCAAACTGAGTGACCTACAATTTCTTCCAAATTCAATTTGCAGCTTCACAAGAAGAAATTTGGATTTATATATTCCGGGTCATGGAACACAACAAAGTGTTGCATACCTTATATTTAAGTTGATATTATGAATTTTATTGATTACTAAAAGTTCTAACTTCTTATCGTGAATCATGTAATCTATAGTAAGCATAAAAAAGTTTTCCTCTTTAGTATTAATGAAAAAAGTCTTCACATGATCACTTTAATATTCATTATCTTTCCCATCAAATATAGGTGGTCTAGTAGGATTATGATTGTCAATCGAAGCAGCATTAATTCCTTCCATCTCAAAGAAAAATCATTCCACAGAAACTTGTTAGTAATAAAAGTTTGTAAAAAAGGATAAAAATATCCTAAACATGGAAAATATTGAACAACGAAAACTTGTGTAAGAAAACTTATATGTGAATATATGTATTTCAGAGACCTTCACTGATACCAAATGTAGGATCGAAATATTATGTAGATGCTCAATATACATGAGGGGGTAAATTCTATCCTTTAAAAAAATCCTTTTGAACTTTTAAAGATGGTATGAACCTTCCTATTTTTTAACAATGTTAAATGAGGTAAATTCACAAGACCTCTTAGTTCCACAAACATGCTAGATTATAGAAATATGGTTATGAAAATGAATATTAAGAAAAGTTTAAAGGGAAAAAGATTCTATCTTAAAGCATATAGAATCTCACTAATTAGAGTATAAAATTACAAGAAAGTATAAGATAGTTATACTTTCCTTATTAATCAAAATGCAGTGGAAAACTAACTTGAAATAATACAAGTAACAAGTATGAAATCTTTTAACCCAAAGAGTAGGGTATCCAACAACATTGGATAAATGTCCCTTGATTTATACTTTTAAGAAAGTCTATCTTACCCACACCAGGGTAAGCCCTCGATAAGAATATCGAAGTCTGTCTTGCAATCCCCGCAAGCCCTCGAACTTCAAGGTAGTCAGAACCTTCGTCTTCCTTATCAAGGAAGTCCTCGAACATTAAGGCAGTTATCACCACTGTCTTCCTATCCTCAGAAGCTCTTGATTGTACACAACAACAATCAGAGTCGCACGAAGAAATATGAACAAGATGTTCAGTACGCACAAAGCATGAGAGTCTCTTTTTCTAGAAATAACTTCAGCAGCATGTAATCTCTAGAGTCATAGAACAGTGTCAAGCTTGTTCAAATGAACTCCTATTTATTATCATATCTCTAACGGTCGGCTCCCTCCTCCAACGTTCATATTTTTCCTTGAATTTCAGTGGTACATGTGAAAGTGTCACTCAAAAAATGGTTAGTTAGAAATAGAATGCACGACATCGATTTATAACTATAACAAGGGTAATTAAAATATGGTTTCTCAACCAAATTCATTTTTTAGAGTCGAATGAAAAATAAAATTCTTAGTCTAAGAAAATAAACAACCGGAATCTTTATTGCAAGGATATTCGAAATCTATTTTTTCATGGAATTTGGAATCATAATTATTTAGACTTCGGATTCTAAATTTTGAGTAATTTGGAATCTGGATTCTATGGAATTCAGAGTCGGAATTGTAAGGAATTATGAACCAAAATTCTGGGGAATTCAGAGTCTGAGTTATAAGGAATTCAGAGTCTAAATTCTAAGGAATTCGGAGTCTGAATTCTAAGGAATTTGGAGTCTAAATCCTAAGGAATTGGGAGACAAAATTATATAGAATTCGGAGTCTGAATTTAAAAAAATTTGGAGTCTGAATTTCAGAGAATTCTGAGTCTGAATTTTAGATAATTCAAAGTCTGAATTTCAGATAAATCATAGTCTAAATTTTAGAGAATTCATAGTCTGAATTTTAGAAAATTCCTATTCTGAATTTCAGTGAATTCGGAGTCAGAATTTTAGATAATTCGGAGTCTGAATTTTAGAGAATTCGGAGTGTGAAATTCAATGAATTAGGGGTCTGAATTTCTGAGAATTTGGTACTTGATTTCTGATCCTGAAAATAGAATAATCTATATCTAAGTATTTATAGAATTATGAGATTTTATATGTGAAACTGAATTTTTAACTTAGGAATAAAAAGAGTTAGATTTAGAGAAACTAAAATATGAACAATGAAAAACATGGTAAGGATAAATTTCCTTGGGGAAGGAAAATTTTCCTCATTAAGATAAATCTTATGGAGAAAAATTTTCCTTGAGATAGTGTGTTTGTGATTTTCAAAACATAGAAGAATGGAAAAGTCATTAGGAAACCTTATTGACTCAACATATACATGCTCATAGATTGGAATATCTGATGACAAAAAAACATGCATAATTTCTATTGGTGAGTCTGTTCTAATAATCTCATATCTTGGAGATTTATAAGTGAGAACATCATGATAAGAAGTCTCGTCTTTTTAAAATTACTCACACCTAATGGTCTGTTTACTAGTTGTCTCATAATATTATTTCATCTGAACATAGAACTTTATTTAAGAATATTGTCATAGAACTTCAAGATTCTAATCATAGAAAAGAACTGTTATTACCTTATTAAAACAAAAAATACTCTAGGATATTATTATATTATAGTCATGAAAAATAATGAACAATATGTAATAAGATGTTTAATATTTAAATACATAAAATATTCATTTAATCAATGTACAAATAGTTTTTTCTAGAACACCAACTCCAACAAACTCCCAAATGGACTAGAACCAACTACCTATGACTTTCAGTCCGTTGGACCTCAAATGATAAAGATGTTTCTACTAAGTCAAGGATTTAGTCAAGGGGTCTATCGTGTTGTCTTCCATGGAAATATTGATCACTTCAACTTCACCTCTCGGAAAAAAATCCCTCAATAGATGATACTTTCATAGTATGTGCTTTGTCTACTTATGTGACCTTGTCTCTTTTGCAAGATCCACCACTATAGTGTTATCATAATAAAGTGTGATGAGATATTTACTATTAAGTACCACATCCAGATCTTGGAAAAATCCCCACATCCTAATTTCTTCTTTAGCAGCCTCAGAAGCTACGATATACTCGGAGTATGTTGTAGAATCTGCGACCACACCTTACATTGAGCTCTTCCATATCATAGCACCTCCATTAAAAGTTAAAATGTATCACTTTTGCGAATTAATGTCTTATTAATCGGTCTAGACACTAGCATCTATATATCCTCTGATTTCTAGTTTCTTATATCTTCCATAAAACAGGAACATATCCTCAATATGTCTTAGATACATAAGGATAGTCTCAACTACCATCCAATTGAGGTCACCTGGATCAGCTTGATATCTTCCTACCTCACTCAACGCATAGGCGACTTCTAACCTAGTACATAACATAACATACATGACTGACCCAATCACTAATGAATATTTAATCCTTGTAATTCTCTTTCTTTCCTCTTGTGTTTTTGGACACATTTTCTTGGAAAGATGAATGCCATGAAATGCTGGCAAAAATCCCCTCTTGGATTGTTCCATACTGAATCTATTCAGTATTTTTTCAATGTATGTACTTTAACATAGGCCCAACAATACCTTGGATCTATCATGAAGGATCGTAATCCTAAGAATATATATTGCCTCACCCATGTCCTTCATGGAGAATAATTTATTCAACCATTCCTTAAAATACCGTATGAATGGTATTTCATTTCCAATAAGTAATATGTCATCAATATATACTATTAAGAGAATTAATGCACTCCCACTAAATTTTTTGTAGACACAAGGCCCACATCCATTATTTATAAAACCAAATTCTATTATGGATTCATCAAAATGAATGTTCCATGACATGGATGCTTACTTTAATCCATAAATGGATTATTGAAACATGCATATCTTATTAGAATCTTTTGGAGTCACAAACCGTTTAGGTTGTGCCATATAGAAATCTTCTAGAAGGATCACATTAACAATGGTTTTTTTTACATCCATTTTTCAAATCCCATAGTCATGGTAAGCTTCAATTACTAATAGAATTCTGATGGATTTCAGCACTACAACTAGGAAAAGGTTTCATTGTAGTCAATGCCTTGATGATGTTTAAACCCTTTTGAAACCAGTCGTGCCCTATAGGTATTGAAATATCCTTACAAGTCCAGTTTATTCTTGAATACCCATTTGAAACCAATATTCTTTACATCTACTGGAGGATCTACCAAAATCCAGACATGGTTTTGGTGTACGGAATCCATTTCAGAATTTGTGGCTTCTTGCCACTTGGAAATGTTTGTGCAACATACTGCTTCCTTGTAGGTTAGAGGATCATAATTATAAAATAATAATGAGACACCATCCTTGGTAACTAGAAAACCATACTTTTCTAGTTCTTTAACCTCTCTTGTACTCCTACACAAAACTTGTGTTTCTGGAACACATCTTTCTTCCACGGGGCTTTGTGGAATCTGCTCATGTACCAACTCTTATGTACCTTGAGAGTCGACTGCATCGAAGTCTATCTCACTCCTACTATCTCTTTTGGATATGTGCTCCCTCTTAATGAATATGGAATTTATTAAAACTATAATTTTTTTTATGAGGGGTAGTTTAGGAAATATACCTTTGTTTCATTAGGGTATCCTATAAAGGCAGACTTTGTGCCTCGGGGTGCGATTTTGTTACCTGATGAGGCCTTAACAAACACTTTGCTTTCCCATGGATGTAAATTCGATAACAATTCTTTTTTCGACTCCAAAACTCGTATGGAATATCTTTTATTGATTTAGTTGGTACTTGGTTTAGCATGTGTGTCGTTGTTTGTAATGCATATCCCAAAAAGGATAATGGAAGACTTCCATGACTCATCATTGATCTCACCAGGTCCAACAAGGTGCAGTTCCTCCTTTCGCTTACACCTTTCCACTAGGGTGTGTAAGGAGGAGTGAGTAGGAATAGGGTCTCAAACTATCGTAATTAATCAATTTTGAATTGATTAAGATATTCTCCACCTTAGTCTGAGCGGAGAATCTTAATCTTCTTACCAAGATGGTTCTCAACTTCATTCTTTTATTCCTTGAACTTTTCAATTGAAACTGACTTATACCTCATTAAGTAGATATGTCCATATCTACTAAAATCATTAGTAAATGTTATTAAGTATCAGTACGTACCCCTTGATTCAACTGGAAGTGGTCCACACACATTGGTATGAACCAAATCAGGAAGCTCTTTGGATCTTTTACCTTTCCCACTAAATGGGGCTTTGGTCATTTTGCCTTATAAACATGCATGACATACACCATGTTGTTTTAGTTTGAAAGAATATAATTATCCATCTTAATGTAACCTTTTCAAGAATATCCAATTTACATGACCTAATTTGTGATGCCAATGTTGGGTATGGTATGATTCACATGAAGTAGTTTCATTATCAATTTCCCTTACTTGGTTTTTGTAATCCAACATGTAAAGACCGTTATATAAATGTGTCTTACCAAATAAAATGCTATATTTATAAAATAAGAAACATTCATTTCTCAACATGAAAATAAATTCACTTGCATATAGTTTGGATACAAAAATAATGTTTTTGGTAACATAAGGAACATAATAACAACCTTTTAATACTAAGATAATTTATGTCGGTAACATGAGGTGGTAGTCCCCGATAGCTATAACATCAAGTCTAGCTATATTGGATGCTTTTAGATCTACCTCTCCTCAGTCAAGTTTCTTGAATCTACTTGGTTCATGTATTTGGATACATATGTGAGAACCACATGCTGTATCTAATACCCAATTTGTAGAAACAAATAAATTGCACTCGATAACAAACAAACCTAAATATTCCCCCTTATTTTTGAGATAGGTGCAGTGTTTCTTCCAGTGTCCCTTCTTTCCACATGCGAAACAAATAGCTTCATGCTCCCTTCTTCCCCCTTGATCTTCTCTTTCACAGAAGGGCATGAATATATTTTGGGCTTAATGCTCTTCATCTTCCCTTTCCTCTTATTCACCATAAGGAAAGAATGCTTTTCTTGCTTCATGTTACACCCCATGCTTTTGAAAATAAATATTGAATGCATGAAATACCAAGTCCCTACAAAACAAGACTTTTTATAATCTAGTTGTTAAACACCACTTCACCTCTAATATGTTTTGAATTTTGAAAAACAGTCATCTAGAGTTGTGATCAGTAAGTCAATTGGAGTTTGATAGATCCAACCAGATTTTTGGTGAATAGTAACATACTATTATGAATAGTAATATGACCCTTATGATTAGTAAATAATGATATTATTTTATTTTATTTAGGTAATATGATAATGAGATACTGAATAATTTTTCAATGTGATGTAAAACTAATTAAACCCTAAAGTGTTATTTTTTGAATTAACTATGATTTTATTTAAAAATTAAATTAATAATACCTAGATAATTATTTTGAAAAAATTGAGTTCATTTTTTAATTATACACGTTGAAAAATCATTAGGGTGAATTTTTGGCATTTTTATAAAATTCATGACTTTTTTATGAATAGTTAAATACAGTAAAATACAGTATATAGAAATTATTAGTTAAATGCACTATTTATGACATCATGAGTGATTTAAGGCCAGTTGGTTTGAACTCACATTCACTTATTACTATTATGGGTCACATGAAACAACACTATTGTTTTTCTTGTGGGAAATAATAAAATAATGAATAAAATATTCCAAATGCACTCCTCTCCTCCACTATAACCCCCCACTCCTTCTATTCACACATCTATGCCTCGAATCTCCTCAAATTTCTCCCCAAAACCCTTCCCTAGTCACTTACCACATCCAAAAAGCTCTTGGTTTTTCCAAAATACCAAAAACTTTTTTCTTAAAGAGATTCTCAAGGAGGTTGATTCAAGATGTAAATTCACATTTTATTTATTTCATTTTCATTTCAAGTTCCCTCCTATTATTATCCTCTCCTCACCTCCTCTGTCCAAATGACCATGATAACACCATTATCATCAATATACTGTAATAATATCCTGTTAATGGAATAAATATCATAAATATTCTTACTATCTCCCTTTTATTTTATAAATGAAATCATCATCCGTGAGATTACAATTTACAACCTTTTTGGACGATGATGTTTTGTTCTTCAATTTCTCCTTCATTACTAGACATGAAACCATTTTTATGGTTGAAATAGACTATAATATATTTATTATAACCTATTCAATATTCCTGAACTAGTATATTTAGATAATATTAAATCATTTGACCAAACTAGTACATAATAATAGAATATCGTTAAAATAATCTAAGTGATTATCATTAATATTTCATCTAACGATTCATCCTCATGTCATGTAAAAAAATGATATAAATGAACATTAACACCTATTTACTTTCATAAGTTATATGTAAATTCAATTCTATAATTTACATCCATTCCACATGAAATCCATTACATAAAAACAAGTGAACCATTTATGAAAAAATAAAGAAAACAAACACTCTAGAATGACTGAATTCAATCATATAACTAATCAATAAGAACATAATGGACTCAATAAAATCATGATAAAAAAATACATGTAAAATATGTTCTGAATTATGTTATTAATAAGTCTAATTTCATATTCCAGGAACTTATGTTCAAGAGAAGAACACATTCAGACTTAAGGTAGGAGTTTTTCACCCAAACCTCCATTTTCATTTGGGTTACTTTTTTTGTATACATAGCTAAATAAAGTTATTATGTATTATTGTGTACTCAAAATAAATTATTTTTGAGTTGTCTATATATTTTTACCAACTATAATCTATCCTTAGTTTATGGATAGTAACACGTTTTAAAAGGAACATTCGAAATTATTTCTGAAAGACAAGCCCGATTCAAGGAAATTTCTCAAATTCGTAACTATTTTCAAGGTAAATATATAATCAGTTTTTTTGAAACCATTACATCTCTAAAATCACAAATTTTATTATAAAAATAATATCTTAATTAAATTATTGTTTTATACAAATTCATTTCCAAAATAACTATTCTTTTCAAAATAAAAGAGCGTTTATATCAAGAATTATTCAATGATTTTATATGAGTATTTTTGTCTTTTTCAACACTCTTGTTGATTATTATGTATTATTGTGATAAATATTTTATTATAACATATACCATATTTAATTGGATGGTTTATTATTATTTTAATTTTTGATGTGCTATCTTAAAACCACTCAACAATTTACTCAGAATGGTTAGTGTTTAAGCTTAATGTTCAGGGAATGTTATTTACATTTCATATGTTGGTTTCAATTTGAATGTACATGTTGTTTATGATCATACCTTATCATATGAAGAATAAATTGGTATTATTATGTGATGGATGGGTCCCTCAATAGTCCCTTGAGACATCATTACATTTTATGAGACAAATAGACATGGACTTGTTCGAGGCCTTTCCAAATTTTATATAGGGTTTTGGCTAAGGCCTTAATCATATTTAGAATTATTGGACAAGGCCCTTATAGTATGTTTTAGAATGTATGGAATATGAATTTCCCACATTATGAAGCTATAAATTCATATTTCATGTGGTTATTCTACTATTAGAATACACATGATTGTGCTTTATTATAAAAATATTTACTCATCTCATATTTCTTCCATAATGTGCTCAAGTTTGTTATTTGTAATGGAAAGTGTTCTCAATTACTCACGATGCCTAATGTTTATGTTTATGTTATTTTTTCATGTATTTTTTACTCTTACTATGAATTTTAAGTCCCCCGTTTATTATGTTTCGTTTTCCCATGATATGAAGAAATAAGTTATGAGTGACTTGCATGCATAATCAAGGAGGCATGGATATTTCTAATGGAATAATTAGTATTGTTTTTTCCCTTCATGATGTATTTTTTAACTTATATAGGTATCTTGTTTCCAAATTATACTAAACTACTTGGTCCTTAGAGATAAATATTCCTTGTTTATATGCCTATGTAATAAAATAAGGCACCGAATTTGAGAAACTGGGGTCAGGTCCTTATAGTTGGTATCATAGGAAGTTTATTAGAAAACACAGAAACTAGATTTAGAAAACATAGAGTAGGGAAAAATCCCTAAGATAGTATTTGATAATAATCATATTGGAAAATCCTGGTATTTTGGTAAGGAATAGGTTATGTGGATATTTCTAGCATATATATCCATGTCTGGATACTACAAGTGGACGAGGTTCTGGAACAGATGTACTTAGGTGTGAAAAATATAACAAGGAGCTTCAGGCTTGACATGAGGTATCCTGGTACACGACAACGAGCCTTACTATGCACATGGATAGACACTTCTAGGGGATATGCTTCGAATAATTCACATTTTTTTCTAAGGCATTATGAGGGATTTAAATGAATATTTTCTTCAACGAAACCATGTTTGTGATTATGGGATATGAATTCATAGGGTTTGAATTAATGATCAGTATTTTGATAAGTTAAGATTATACATTATGATTTAGAACCTAATCTAGTGTATGCTATTATCTAGAAATGGTGCCTAGTGAAATTAATGGAAACTGCATGAACACTTGTATCCCATATAGGGACTACCCTCTGATGCAAGATAACGATGCTGGATCTAGAGCTACAACTAGTGAGGAGCAACTTATAACTATAATGGGAAAACTTACTCAGGTTATGAGAAATAAACTTACCTATATGGAGCATCAAGGTCCACCATGGGGAGGATATTTTCTAAATCACTTTATGAATCAACAACCTCCATCATTCAATGGGACTACAAACCCATTTGTAGCTGAGCAGTGGATAAGTTCCCTAGAGAAGATATTTCTTTCTTTGTGATGTAACGAAAGAGGGAAGGGTGTTGTGGAAGTTTATTTCCATTCTACATATTCATATTAGTGGTGGTCATTAATCCAAAACACAAAGGATTAAGAAGAGATAAAATATAGAGAATTGAGGGACTTTAAAGAAATATTCCTAGAGAAATACTTTCCTCATGAATATTGAGCGTATATGGAAAGGTAGTTTCGGAATTTGAGGCAAAAAGAAGATGAGAATGTTGTAAATTATGAATCTAACTTCACAAGGATAGGAAGCCATGCTATGGACTATATACAAAATCCAAGGAGAAAAAATTGATCAATTATTTGATGGCCTAAAGTCATTCCACTAGAAATCACTGGTCTCCCAAAGTTTTTCATCATATGAGGATATAGTTTCTTGTGCTATCAAGACATAAAAGCAATTATCTACATCTTATAAATTTAAGGGAAATCAAGAGAAGAAGAGGGCTGCTAAAAAATATAGTAAAGGAAATAAGGTAATAGGGAAGAAGGGAAGAGTTGAGTTTCCACCCTGTGATAATTGTGGAAGAAAACACCATGGTTTTTTCATAAATGGGAAAGGAGTATACTAAATTATTTTATAGAAATTCCATGGGACACAATGATAATTATTGTCAAAAACATCAAGCAAACATGCCAAATAAAAGGCCAAGGGAAGAGGGAAAAGCTTATGGGATCACAACTACTGATATTGAGGTTCCTAAGTATGTGGTGGTAGTTACATTAATCATTTCCTTAGACTTAGCCAATACTTTACTATATTTTGGATCATCCCATTCTTTCATATCTTCCCAGTTTTCCAAGAAAATTAGATATTTTCAATTTGATTTTATAAGAGAGTTGTCTATCAAAACTCCTAAGGGATGTATCCTTGCAAAAAAGTTGATTCAGGAAGTCCCCATTATGGTGTATAATGTTCTTTATCTACTGATTTTATAGCAATACACATGATTGACTTTGATATAATCCATGGTATGGATTGGATTTCAAACCATGATGCCAAAATTTGTTACAAGAAGAAGGAGGTTACAATTTTTTAGGATGATGTGCAATCCCATATCTTTAGGGCAGAAACATCACCACTTGATTCTCATCTAGATCCACCCTCATTATCTCTACTGAATTCAATTATTAGGGAGGAATGGAATTCAATAACAATTGGTTTCGATAATAATGTTCAGAAAGAGGACGTACTGATTGTGTAAGAATATTTTGATGTGTTTCTAGACAAATTAACTGGACATCCTCTAGAGTAGGAAATTGAGTTTTCCATTGACTTAATTTCTAGTTCAATGCCTATATCAAACACCCCTTATAGAATTCCCACTATGGAATTAGTGGAATTGAAGAAAAAACTAGAGTAATTGAGTGTTAAAGGATTTATTTTTCCTAGTGTTTCTCCATGGGGATCCCTAATTATTTTTATTAAGAAGAAAGATGGATCCCTGAGGTTGTGCATTGACTACAGAGAGATCAATGCTATAATAATAAATAATAATTATCCCATAATACTCATTGATCATTTATTTGATAAAATTTAGGGAGCCCAATATTTTTCAAAGATTGATCTTCAATCTGGATATCACCAGTTTCTTGTGAGGAAGGAAGACATTATAAAAACCACATTTTGAACTAAGAAGGGGCATTACAAGTTTACAATAATTCCTTTTGGACTGACTAACACACCTTCTATTTTCATGGATCTAATTAATATAGTTTTCAAGGAATATCTTGATGACTTTTTGGTGGTATTTATTGTTTATATCTTAGTGTACTTTAAAATAAATAAAGATCATGAAAATCTCTTGCGCACTATTTTGAAGACTCTTAGAAAAAATAAATTATATGGGATGTTCAAAAAGTGTCAATATTGGATTCAATCAATGTTTTTCTAGGACACATTATCTTTGAATATGGAATATCTATTAATCCTTCATAGACAAAGGTTGTGCTATAATTGCATACTCCAGTGAACATAACTAGGGTGCATATTTTTATTTGTTTAGCATGTTATTATTGGAATTTTGTTCATAACGTTTCCCTTTTATCCACCCCAATGACCAATATTACATGTAAATTGGTTAAGATCATATGGAAAAATGAATGTGAGGACTGTTTAAAAGAACTTAAAAGGATATTAGTGAATTCTCCAATCCTAACCCTACCACCAAGGAATGATTGGTTTTTGATCTATTATGATGCATCAAAGAAAGGACTTGGTTCTGTCATTATGAATAATGATAGATTTATTTCCTATGAATCAAGGAAGTTAAAAATTCATGAACAAAACTATCCCACTCATGATCTTGAGTTAGCAGCGGTAATCTTTTCTCTGAAGATATGGATGCATTATCTCTATGGAGAAAAATGTGAGATATATATTGATCACAAGAGTCTAGAGTATATCTTCTCACAAAATGAACTCAACATGAGTGAAATTAGATGGCTCAAACAACTCAAGTATTATGATTGTTCCATACACTACCACCTAGTAAAGGCAAACAAGGTAGATGATGCATTGAGAAGGAAGGATGACGGAGTTCCCTAAAAATTTAGGATTGACAAGGAACCTTTATATATGAATCTTGTAAGGATAGACATGGGAATTTTCAAAGAAGGTGAAAATAATTAATTTTTCAAATGGTTTCCCAACCATATATATTATAAGTAATTAGTTCTTCTTAGCCTGAGGATGAGAACCTTCAAAAAAAATTAATGCTATGAAAGTTGAGAAGATGGATTACTTTGTTTGTGAATATGGTGTTCTAAAATTTGGGAAGAGGCTTTGTGTTCCAGCTATACCTGAGCTAAAAAGTGAGTTATTGGATGATTCCCATTGTTATAATTTATCTATACATCCTAAGAGCACTAAAATGTATAAAGATTTGAAGGAACATTTTTGGAGGGACAACCTGAAGAGGGAAATTGCAGATTATGTACCAATATGTTTTGTCTTTCAATAAGTGAATGCTGAAAGGCCTCATCCCAAAGAAGTCATGTAACCTATACCTATTTCTATGTGGAAATGGGATAAAATCACCTTTTATTGTTTCACTGGATTACAAAAAACTAAAAGGAAGAATGATGTGATATGGGTAATTGTGGATCCACTTACGAAATCTGCACATTTCCTTATTATAAGGGAGTATTTTCCACTAGAGCACCTAGAAATAATCTATATCAATGAAGTTGTGACACCTCATGGAGAACCTCTCTGAATTATTTTTAATAATTACCCATTATTTACATCATAATTCTAGAAAAGTCTTTAAAATGATTTGGATACCAAACATTGATTGAGTACTCTTTATCACCCACAAACTAACGGAAAATCAGAATGGAAGATCCAAACATTAGAGGACATGTTGATATCATGTTCACTTGACATACAAGGTATGTGGGATCAATAATTACCTTTATTAGAGTTTTCCTACAATAATTGTTTCCATTCAAGAATTCAAATGGCACTATATGAAGAATTGTACGGAAAGAGATGTCATACATGAACTTATTGGGATGAAGTTGGTGAAAGGAATAATGTGGGCCCATATCTTGTGGAGGAAAACAATGAAGGTAAAGACTATTCAAGTTCATATCAAAGATGCTCGAAATAGAGAAAATATCTATGTTGATAATCGAAGGAAGGATATGTAATTGAAAGTGAGAGACCATATTTTCTTGAAAGTACCTCCATGAAAGAGTGTAATAAGATTTGGGAACAAAGGGAAACGGAGACCTAGGTACATTAGATCTTTCAAAATTATGGAGATAATTGTAGCTATTTAATATCATTTGGTTATGACCCCTATCCTATCCAAAGTACACAATGTGTTCCTTGTCTCATTGCTGAGAAAGTAAATGTCAGACCCAATGCATGCCCTCACTTATGAAGGTATAGAGTTGAAACCTAACCTACCATACTGTGAAGAGCCTATCTAGATTATGGACACTAAAAAACAAGTGTTGAGGAATTGGAAGACTTATTTATTAAAGATACTTTGAAGGAATCATAAAATCGAAGAGGCAAGATGGGAACCTGATGAGATTATAATAAAGACCTACCCAACTCTTTTTGTGAGGCAACATTTTGTGAATTTCTAGGAAGAACTTTTTGTAAGGAGGAGAGAATGTAACACCCCAAGGTTTTGAAAATAAATATTTAATTCATGAAATAATGAGTCCCTACAAAACAACACATTTTTTAATCTAGATGTTAAACAAAAATTAACCTCTACTATGTTTTGAATTTCAAAAAACGGTTATCTAGAGTTGTGATCAGTAAGTCATTTGGAGTCTGATAGAACCATCTTGATTTTTGATGAATAGTAATATGCCCTTATGAATAGTAATATTAATATTAATATGGCCTTTATGAATACTAAATTATGATATTATTTTAATTTATTAAGGTAATAAGATAATCATATCATAATTAATTTTTCAATGTGATATAAAACTAATTATACCTTCAAAATGTTATTTTATGAATTAACTATGATTTTATTTAAAAATAAAATTAATTGTACATAAAAATTTATTATTGAAAAATGGAATTATTTTCTTAATTCCTCATGTCGTAAAATGTTTATGATGAAGTTTTGAGAATTTTCTGAAATTCTTGAATTTTTTATGAATAATGCAATATAGTAAAATACCGTATATAGAAATTATCAGTTAAGTACACTATTTATGACATCATGAGTTATGTAAGGCCACTTGGTTCAAACACACATGGAATTATTACTATTATGGGTCACATGAAACAACACTATTGGTTTTCTTGAGGGAAATAATAAAATAGTTAATAAAATATTCAAAATACACTCATCTCCTCCACTATAAAAATCAACCCCTCACTCCCTCTTCTCTTCACTCATCTAAGCATTAAATCTCCTCACGGTTCTTCCAAAATACCCTTATCGAGTCACTCCCCACAACCAATAATCTCTTGGTCTTTCCAAAAGACCAAAACCCTTCCCTTAAAGAGATTCTCAAGAAGGTGGATTCAAGAGGTAAATTCACATTTTATTTCTTACATTTTCATTTCAAGTTCCATCTTATGTAATTGTATCCTCACCTCCTCTATCCAAATAACAATGATAACCCTATAATAATCTATATACTAAAATTATATCATTTTAATTGAAGAACCATCATCAATATTCTTACTCTCTCTCATTCCAATTTACAACATTCATGGACGACAAAGTTTTGTTCTTTACTTTCTCCTTAATTACAGGTCAGGAAATAATTTTTATGGTTTAAAAAGAAAATAATATATATATTATAACCTATTGAGTATTTAGGAACCAGTATATGTACATAATATTAAATCATAGGACCAAACTAATTCCTAATAATCAAATGCCGCTAAAATAATCTAAGTGATTATCATTAAAAAAATTTCAAATGATTTATCCTCATGACAACTAAACAAGTGATATAAATGACCATTAAAACCTATGTATGTTCATAAATAATATTTAAATTCAATTTTGGATATTTACATCCATTCCACATGAAATCCATTACATAAAAGCAAGCGAACCGTTTATGAAAAATCCAAAAAAAGAACATGACGGTACAACGAAATTCAATCTTACAACTAATCAATAAGGACATAATGGACAAAATGAAATCATGATAAAATAATTAAATTTCTAATAGGTTCTTAATTAATTAATTAATAATTCTAATTTCATATTCCATGAACTTAAGTTTAAGAGCGGGACACATTCGGACTTAAGGTAAGGGTTTTTCACCCGAACCTCCATTTTCATTTTGGCTTCTTTTATTGTATACATAACTCAGTGAAGTTCTAATGTATTGTTGTTTACTCCTAAAAAATTCTATTTCATTATTCTATATTTGTTTACCAACCCGAATCCATCCTTATTTTATGGATAGAAATACATTTTAATTGGAACTTTCAAAATTATTTCCAGAATACAAGCCATATTCAAGGGAATTTTTCAAATTCATACCTATTTTCAAGGGAACTATATAATCAATTTTTATCAACCATTACCTTTATAAAATCACTAATTTTAGTATGAAAATACCATCTTACTTTAGTTCTGGTTTTATACAAATACGTTTCCAAAAAAACACTTCTTTTAAAAATAGAAGAGCATTTATCTCAAGAATTACTCAATGATTTTATAAGAGTATTTTTGTCTGTTTTAGCACTCTTGTTTATTATTATGTATTATTGGGATTAATATTTTTTGATATCATATACCATATTTAATTTTATGTCTTATTATTATTTTTATTGTGGATTATCTATCTTAAAACCAATCATCAATTAACTCGGAATGGTTAGTGTTCTAGCTTAATGTTCGGGGAAAGATTTTTACATTTCATATGATAGTTTCTATCTGAATGTACATGTTTTTTATGTTTATAACCACTCATATGAGAAATTAATTGGACTTATTGTGTGATGTTTTTGGTCCCCTATAGCCCCTCGATGCATCAGTATGTCTTGTGAGACAAATAGACATGGATTGGCTGAGATTTTTCTCAATTTGATATATGGTTTTGGCCGAGACCTTGATCGTTTTAAGAAATCTTGGACGAGGCCCTGATGGTATGTTTTATTATGTAAAACATATGCATTTCCATTATTATGAAGCTATAAATTCATAGTTCCTATGGTTACTCGATTAGTAGAATACCCCTGATTATGTTTTATTATCGAAATATTTACTCAGCTCATATTTCTCCAATAATGTGTTCAAGTTTATTAATTGTAAAGGAATGTGTTATCCATTATTCACCATGTATAATGTTTATGTTTTTGTTATTTTTTATTTTATTTCTTACTCTTACTGAGCATTTGAGTTCACCCCATTATTATGTTAAATTTTCCCAGGATATGAAGAAGTAAATTATCAGTGACTTGCAGGCATGATCTAGGAGACTTGGATGTTTCTAATTGAATAATTAGTTTTTCTTTTCATCATAAAATGTTGGACTTCAATATGTATCTTTTTTCCAAAATCTACTAAACTATTTGGTCCTTATGGATTCATATTCCTTGTCTATATTCCAATGTAATTAAATAAAGCGCCGACTTCAGGCAACTGGGGTTGGTTCCTTATAGATTGTATTAGAGGAAGTTTAGTAGGAAACATAAAAACTAGATTTATAAAACATTTATTAGGGAACAAATCCCTAAGATAGTCTTTGACAACAATCATAAAAATACATCCTGGTATTTTGGTAGGGAATATATTATGTGTATCTTTCTATAAAATACATCCATGTTTGAATACTACAAGTGGAAGCGGTTCTGGAATAGATGTACTTAGGGGGTGAAAAATCTGTCAAGGAGTTTCGGGATTGACCCAGTGTATCCGGGTACATGAGAATGGGCCTTACTGCTCACCTTGTTTGACACTCACAGGGTATATTATTAGGATAATTCACATTTTATTTACAAGCCATTATGAATTATTTAAATGAAAATTTTTCTTAATGAAACCTTGTAAGGGATTAGGGGATTTCCATTAATAGGGTTTCAATTTATGGTAAGTATTTAGATAAGTTAAGATTATACATTATGATTCATGACCAAATAATGTGTATTCCATTATCTAGAAATGGAACCTAGTAGAAGGAATGAAAACTACATGAACACACATATTCCATGTAGAGATTTTCCACCAATGCAAGATAATGATGTTGGCTCTGGTTCTACAAATGGTGCAGAGAAACTTATAACTATACTGGGAAATCTTACTCAGGTTATAAACAATAAACATATCTGTATGGATCATCAAGATCCACCATGTATAGGAGCTTTGTTAACTCAGTTTATGTGACAACAACCTCCATTATTAAATGGGAATAAAACCCATTTGTAGCTCAGTAGTGGATAAGTTCCCTATAGAAGATATTTCTCTCTATCAGATAAAACAAAAGAGAGAAGGTTGTCACGATAAATTATCATAAATTGGGAGATTTAGATCAGTTTTGGTCATTAATACAAAACACAAAGGGGGAGGAAGAGATAGAAGAGATGGAATGGAGGGACTTTAAGGAAATATTCTGAGATAAAGACATTCCTCATGAACAACGAGTGGATAAGGAAAGGTAGTTTCTAATTTTGAGGAAAAATGAAGATGAGAATGTTTCAAAGTATGAAGCTGACTTCAAAAGGTTAGTAAGACATGCTTCGGACTACATACGAAATCCAAGACGAAAAATTTATCAATACTTTGATGGCCTAAAGCTATTCCTCCAGTGGGCACTAGTCTCACAATGTTTTCCGTAATATAAGGATATAGTTTCATGTGCAATAAAGAAAAAAAAAGAAATTTTATAAGTCATTGGAATTTAAGGAAAAGTAAGATAAGAAGACGGTCACTGAAAACTCTAGGAATGGTATAAGGAAATAGGGAAGAAGGGAAGAGATGGAATTCCCCCCTGTCATAATTGTAGAAGGAAGACCCTGGTTCCTGCTTAAATGGAAAACAGGTATGATACAAATGTGGATAGAAATTCCATATTTTTGGAGATTTTAAGGGGAACAAAGCAGCTATTAATGTTCAATTCTATAACTGTAGGGATATGAGACACTATGCTAATGATTTTCCAACGCGTCAAGGAAACATGCCACGGAAAAGGCCAAGGGAGAAGGGACAAACTTATGCGATCACAACTACTGATATTGAAGTTCCTAATGATGTGGTGGTAGGTACTTTAATGGATTCCTCATACTTAGTCAATGCTTTATTTGATTCTAGATCATGGCATTTTTTCATATCTTCCTAGTTTTCCATGAAAATTTGATATTTTCAATTGGGTTTTATAAGGGAGTCTTCAATCAAAACTCTTAAGGGAAGTGTCATTATAAAACAAATTTCTTAGGAAGTCCCCATTATGGCATATAAATGTGCATTATTTGATAATTTTATTGTCATACCCATTATTGAATTTGATATAATCATTAGTATGGATTGGATTTCGAACCATGATACACGAATTTATTGCAAGAAGGAGGTCTCAATATTTTAGGATGATGTGAAATATTTTATCTTTAGGGTAGAAACATCAACATTTTATTCTCATCTAGATCCACCCCCAGTATATCTAGTAAATTCAATTATTGAGGAGGAAGGGAATGAAATAACTATGGGTGTGGAGAAAAATTTTCAGATAGAGGATGTACCGATAGTGAAAGAAAATGTTGATGTGTTTCTAGAGGACTTACCTAAACATCCTCTAGATTGGGAAATTGAGTTTTCCATTGACTTAATTCCTAGTTAAAGGAACATATCAAAGAACCCTTAGAGAATGACCACTGTGGAATTATTGGAAATAAATAAACAACTGATTGAATTGAGTGATAAAGGATTAATTTACGCTAGTGTTTCTCCATGGGGATCCCCTGTTCATTTTGTTAAGAAGAAATATGGATCCATGAGGTTTTGAATTGAATACAAGGAGGTCAATGTTATAACAATAAATAACAAGTATCCCCTACTTAGAATTGATGATTTATTTGATCAACATCATTGAGCCTGATATTTTTCAAAGATTTATCTTCAATATGGTTATCATCAGTTGTTTGGGAGGAAGGAATACATTCTGAAAACAACATTTCAAACTAGGTATAGGCATTAAGTATTTACAGTAATGCCTTCTGGACTGACTAATGCACCCTATGTTTTCATGGATATAATACATAGAGTTTTCATGTAATATGTTGATGACATTGTGGTGGTATTTATTATGGATATCATGGAATACAATAAAATCTACGAAGATCATGAAAATCACTTGTGCACTATTGTGAAGACTCATAGAAAAAATGAATTATATGAGAAGTTTAGAAAGTTTGAATTTTGGATTCAATCAGTTTCCTTTCTAGGCCACATTGTCTCTAAATATGGAATATATGTTGATCCAAAAAAGATAAAGCTGTGTAAGAATAGCCTAATCCACTGAACATAATTGAGGTGCATATTTTTGTTGGTTTAGCAGGTTATTATCGGTATTTCATTCAGAAATTTACCCGTTTATCCAACCCAGTGACCAAGATTACATGTAAACAGTTTATGTTCATATGGAAAAAATATTGTGAGGACTATTTAGAATAATTTATGAGTATATTAGTGAGTGCTCTAATCCAAACCCTACCATTGGGGAATGATGGGTTTGTGATCTATAGGGATGTATCAAAGAAAAGGACTTGGTTGTGTGCTTATGAATAATGATATAGTTATTTTCTATGCATAAAGGAAGTTAAAAAATCATGAACAAAATAATCCCACATATGATTTAGAGTTAGTATCAGTAATATTTTCTATGAAGATATGGAGACATTATCTCTATGGCAAAAATTGTGAGATATATACGGATCACAAGAGTACGAAGTATATCTTCTCATAGAAAGAACTCAACATGAGGCAAATTATATGGATCTAACTACTCAAGGATTTTGATGTTACCATACACTACCACTTCGGAAAGGAAATCAAGGTAGTTGATGCATTAATTAGGAAGGATCATGGAGTTCTGAACAAAATTATGATTAAAAAGAATCCTTTGTTCATGGATCTTGTAAGGATAGACATGGTAATTTTCAAAGATGGTGAAAAATAATTACTTTTTAGAATTTTTTTCCAACCATATTTATTATAAAGATTTAAATCTTTTCAACCTAATGAAAAGAACCTTTAAAAGAAAAATAATTCAGTGAAAAAAGGGAAGATGACTGACTTTGTGCAAGAAGATGGTGTTCTAAAAATTGGAAAGAGGATTTGTGTTCTGGCTATACCCGAGATAAAAAGGGAGTTATTGGATGATTTCCATTGTTTTAATTTCTATATACATCCTTGAATAACTAAAATGTATAGGGATTTTAAGGACTATTTCTGGTGGGACAACATCAAGAGGGAAATTTTATATTTTGTATCAAGATGTTTAGTCTGTCAACAAGTGAAGGATGAAAGGAAACATCCAAAAGGAGTCATGAAACCTATAGATATTACTACATGAAAATGGGATGACATTACCATAGATTGTATCATTGGATTACCCAAAACTCTAAGTAAGAATGATGCGGTATGGGTAATTGTGGACCGACTTATGAAATCTGCACATTTCCCTACTATAAGGGAGGATTTTCCACTGTAGCACTTAACAAGACTCTATATCAATGAAGTTGTGGGATTTCATGGATCACCTCTCTCAATTATTTTGGATCATGACCCACAATTTAGAAAAAAATAATGGAAAAACCTTCAAAATGATTTGGATACCAAACATTGATTGAGTACTGCTTATAACCGCAAAATGATGGGAAATTGGAAAGGATGATCCAAACTATAGAGGACATATTTATATCATGTTCACTTGACTTCCAAGGTATGTGGAATAAATAAATACCTTTAGTGGAGTTTTCCTTCAATAATAGTTTTCATTCAACTGTTCAAATGGGCACTATATGGAGAATTGTACAGAAAGAGATGGAATACACCAACTTGTTTGGATGAAGTTGGAGAAAGGAAGATTGTGGACCCAGAGCTTATGGAGGAAAAAATAGTGAAGGTAAAGAGTATTCAAGGTCATATCAAATACATCAAAGAAAACAGAAGAGCTATGTCGATAAGAAAAGGAAGGATATTGAATTTCAAGTGGGAGACCATGTTTTCTAGAAAGTATCTCCATGGAAGGGTGTTATGAGATTTGGGAATAAAGGGAAACGGAGCCCTGTATACACTGGGACTTTTGAAAGTCTATAGAGAATTGGATTTGTTTCATATAATTTGGCTATGTCGCCTAGACTGTCCAAAGTACACAATGTATTCCTTGTCTCATTATTGAGAATGTACATTCCAGACCCAACACATGCCCTCACTTCTGAAGGTATAGTGTTGGAACCTAACATATATTACTGTGAAGAGCCTATTCAGATTATGAACACTAATGAACAAGTTTGGAATAATTAGATGACTCGTCTAGTAAAGATACTTGAGAGTAATCATAAAATCGAAGAGGCAACAAGGGAACGAGAGGAGCTTATGATTACTACCTACCCAATTCTTTTTGTGAGGTAACATTCTGTGAATTTCGAGGATGAAATTTATGTATGGAGGGGAGAATCTAACACCCAAATGTTTTGAAAATAAATATTGAATGCATGAAGTATTGTGTCCCTAAAAAACAACACATTTTATATTCTAGTCATTAAACACACCTTTTTCTCAACTATGTTTTGAATTTCTACAAATTGTCATCTAGATTTATGATCAGTAAGTCATTTGGAGTCTGATTGAACCAAATTTATTTTTGGTGAATAGTAACATACCCATATGAATAGAAATATGAATAGTATATAATTATATTATCTTATTTTCTAAAGGTAATAAGATAATGGGATCATAATTAATTTTTCAATGTGATATAAAACTAATTATACCTTTAAAATATTATTTTCCGAATTAACTATGATTTTATTTAAAAATTAAATTAATAATAATTAGAAAATTATTTTCAAAAATGGATTTCATTTTCTAATTATACACATCACAAGATGGTTATGGTGAATTTTTTAGATTTTTCTAAAATTCATGAATTTTTTAGGAATAGTGAAATATGGTAAAATACAGTATATAGAAATTATCAGTTAAATACACTATTTATGAGATCATGAGTGATGTAAGGCCACTTGGTTCAAACTCAGATGAACTTATTACAATTATGGATCACATGAAACAATACTATTGGTTGTATTGAGGGAAATAATAAAATAATGAATAAAATATTCAAAATACACTCCTCTCCTCCACTATAAAAAACCCCCCCTCACTCCTTCTTCTCTTCACTCCTCTAAGCATTGAATCATCTCAAGGTTCTTCCAAAACACCATTACCTAGTCACTACCTACATCCATGAAACTCTATTTCTTACCAAAATTCCAAAACCCCTTCCCTTAAATAGATTGTCATGTAGGTTGATTCAAGATGTAAATTCACATTTTATTTCCTTCATTTTCATTTCTAGTTCCTTCCTATTGTAATCCTCTCCACACCTCCTAGGTATAAATGACCATGATAACTAAATTCTCTTCTATATTCTATAATTATATCATGTTAATGTAAGAACCATCATAAATATTCTTACTCTCTCTCTTTTATTTTATAAACGAAATCGCCATCTGTGAGGTTCCAATTTACAACCTTCATGGATGATGATGTTTTGTTCTTCAATTTCTACTTCATTACAGGTCATGAAACCCTTTTATTGTTGAAACAGACTATAATATATTTATTATAACCTATTTATTATTCATGAACCAGTATATGTACATAATATTAAATCATACGACCAAACTAGTTCCTAGTAATCAAATACCGCTAAAATAATCTAAGTGATTGTTGTTAATATTTAATCTAATGATTCATCCTCATTCTATGTATCCAAATTATAAAAATTACCATTAGCACATATTTATGTTCATAAATAATATTTAAATTCATTTTTGTATATTTACATCCATTCCACTTGAAATCCATTACATAAATAAATGTGAACCATTTATGAAAAATCACGAAAACAAACACCGCTAAACGACAAAATTCAATCTTATAACTAAAAAATAAGTGAATAATGGACTCAATAAAATAATCATAAACTAATTAAATGTAAAATATATTGTAAATTAATTTATTGATAATTCTAATTTCATATCCCAAGATCATAAGTTCATGATAGGAACACATTCAGACTTAAGGTTAGGGTTTTTCACCCGAACCTCGATTTTCATTCGGGTAACATTTATTGTCTACTTACCTCAATGATGTTCTTATAAATTATTTTTTACTAGTCATAAATAATGTGTGATTTTTCTATATATGTTTACCAACCACAATCCATTCTTATTTTATGGCTAGTAACACTATTTAAAATGATCATTCATAATTATTTCTGAAATACAAGCCCGATTAAAGGGAATTTCTCAAATTTTTACTTATTTTCAGGGGAACTCTATAATCCCTTTTTAGAAACCATTAACTTTCCAAAATCACTCATTTTATTATTAAAATACTATCTTTTTTCATCTCTGGTTTTATACACATACTTTTCCAAAATAAGTCTTCTTTTCAAAATAAAAGAGCATTTATCTCAAGAATTACACAATGATTTTATAAGATTATTTTAGTCTATTTCAACACTCTTGTTGGTTATTATGTATTATTGAGATTAATATTTTTTGATATAATTTAAAATATTTAATTGTATGGTTTATTTTTATTTTGATTGTGGATGTACTATCTTAAAACCATTCAACAATTTACTCTGAATGGTTAGTGTTTAAGCTTAATGTTCAGGGAAAGTTTTTTGCATTTCATGTGTTAGTTTCAATATGAATGTACATGTTGTTTATGTTTATACCCACTCATATGAGGAGTTAATTGGACTTATTATGTGATATTTGGGTTCCGATATAGCCCCTCGATGCATCATTAGGTCTTATGAGACAAATATATTTTGACGTGGCCAATGCCTTTTCCAATTTGATACATGATTTTGGCCGAGACCTTAATCATTTTTAGACATCTTGGCCAAGGCCTTAACGATTTGTTTTAGAATGTCTAAAATATGAATTTCCCTCATTATGAAGCTATAAATTTAAAATTCATGTAGTTATTCGACTAGTATAATACCCATGATTATGTTTTATTATAGAAATATTTACTCAGTTCACATTCATGACATAATGTGTTCAAGATTATTATTTGTAAATTCATGTGTTTTAAATTATTCACCATCACTAATGTTTATATTTATGTTACTTTATAATGTATTTCTTACTCTTACTGAGTGTTTTATCTCACCCCTTCTTATGTTTCATTTTCCCTAGATATGAAGAAGTAAGTTATGAGTGACTTGCATGAATCATCTAGGAGACATGGATATTTATAATTGAATCATTAGTATTGTATTTGTTTTAAAATTTAAATGTTTAACCTATGTATGTAGCTAGATTTCCAAAACAATTAAACTACTTATTTCTTCAGGATTTGTTTCCTCGTAATCATGTCAATGTATTAAAATAATGCACATGATCCAGGCTTCTGGGGTCAGGGTTTTACACTTCATGTCTTTGTTCACTTGGCGAAGGAGGATAAGAAGATCTGGTACAGACTTCCCAATGTTGTTCATAGTGAACTTCACATAAAAACTGGAGAAGCTCTAAGGTAGTTATGTGAGAATGAGATCAGTACCCAGTTCTTCTGGGAGATTAAACCTTAGAACCTCCAAATGCTCAATGTAGTTAATGAGCTTGAATACGTGAAGACCATCCGGGGAACCCTCTATAAGATAAATCTAAAAGAGTTCCTTATAAATCTAAAATTGTTCCTTTCTTTCCATCTCTTAGTAAAGACCATGGAGGTACTCAATCATGTTATAGGAATCCATGTTTTCGTGAGACTTCAACAGTTCACTGGACATCGATGATAACATCAAACATTGAATTTCGACCACGTTGTTCATATATTTCTCATATACACGGAACTCTTCATCACTTTCTTCTTGGGATGTAAAATAGGTAATGAGGACTCGAGCACATAATATTTTCGTTCGTGGAGTAGAATGACCCGAAGGCGTCTAAACCATTCCTGTAAGCTACAGCGAGTGAGGATGTTGTCTTCATCCAATAATTATCATAGGGATAGTGTGGTTGATATGTTTTTCATTTTTATTATACAATTATAATAGCATATAATTATTAATTTCTTGATTACATTTTATGAGATATAATAAATTAATTTTATTATGTCTCCCACTATTTCTTCAAGTCCAAATGGCCCTCACCATTGAACTCAGAATGTCTTATTTCTTGGATATTCTAGTGGAAAGGATCCATATTATATTAACCTTTGCATATCACCGTCAAGGGTTGGTCAAGCTATTTCAAGGTATTTTTATAACAAGTTCATTGCTAGTTGCGGGCTTGCTGCTCCTTGATCTGTTGAGTGGACTCCGCAATCCTGAAATCCTAATTTGGATGTCCTCAAAATTTGCCTCAAATATTACACCATGTCTAGCAAGGGATACTCCTATTGATGTAATATGGATAAGTCAACCTGAAACATTTATAAGGGATTCCTGTATAAAAAAAATTTCCCCAACAAGGGTTGGTCAAACACATTGTTTTATTGAGTCTTGCCCTTAATCAAGTAATAGAAGATTTATTATGGCTTAATATTTTATTGAGGGACTTTTATCTATTATGCATAAATTTCTTATTATCATTATCACATTCTTGTAAATATTAAATGGAACTTACTTAACAGATTAACCATGTCTTGATAACATTTACACATAAGCCTGGATAATTTTAGTTTCATCTTACAAGATTGTTTAATTCATTAATTATGTGATTGTGAAAAACACATCCATAATGATAAACCATGAAACTAATAGAAATAAAATAAAGGGAATGATCATGATATTTTATAATTTTTATTTTATCTAGAGATGATAAATCAACCCTGACCCAGTAAAGAAACACCTTGAACGTTTTGGGATTGTGTTTACATCTTTCCACTTGTCTGTCTTTGTATATCCTGGGATTGGTTTTGTCTCGACTGCAGCTTGAACTACCTCAACTAGCTTGGAATATCCTTCCATTACATATGATTTTTAAATCAAATTTAAGTGAGGGGTAAAGGGGTTTACATAAAAGAAACCATGGTCACTAAATCCCTACATATTAATGAGAAGATATGGGACACGGTCCTATAATTTAATTTAAAATAAATTAAAAGAAAACCAATCTAATACAAAGTTCTGGTCTAGCTCATGATCATCCACATACATGAAAAAAATTATGCATTTAATAAAACTATAATTCAATTATTTAATCATTATTATTAAGATAAATCATACTTGAATCAATTAATTATTATCTTTGATTAATCAATCATTTTATCTTAATTGTTTTCTAAATTTTCCTGAGATTCTCATCCATAACCTTGGAGGTAACATAGTAAAACAGCGTTCAAATCTACATGATATGTAATTCTGAACATTACTTAAACATTAAATTTTTTATTTTGTGTAATTTGGTAAAGTACATGACATGTATTTCTGACTACGCAGCATGTATTGCCTTCATTGTCTTATCTAAAGTACATGCCTAGGGACTTGGTGTGTGAGGTGTACTTCAGAATTATTGGAGTACACGACATGTCCAGTGGGATACATGTCATGTTGTCTCTAGGTTACACAGTTTCCAGTCAGCTTAGCCATGTAAGGGATACACGGTTTAGGCCTCTACCTGAAGAGACTACATGCCATGTCCAGTGGGCCACATGATGTGTAATCCAGCTGACCACGTGCCAGTATTTCTTGGTCAAGATGTGGTGTAATAATTAACTACACCATGTTTCATTAATGCACATGACTTGAGTAATTGCCTAATTACTCCTGATGCATTGAACACATCTACATGGTGTATAATCCAGATTACACGGCGTGTATGTCAGAGAACATGATGTGAAAGTTCAAACACACAGTGTGTACTTTTGTGTCCCCTGCATAGAATTGATGGCACCTCCTGATGAGTTTCTTGATTTAATTTTAATCCAAAAAATTATTCATTTATATTAGATATGCAATAAATAAAAGTGTTAGAACAGATCTATAAATCTAGATTGTAAGAATGATTAACCTTGAATAGAAAAACTAAATTATTAAATCATAAATCATCAATGAATTATTTAAATTATTATAAACGATGATGTGGGCACTCTAATACCACTAGAAGGATCTGGAAGCAGCAGAAGTGTGGCAATTGGGAGGGTACCAAATTTGTATTTTCCGTAATCGATGACCAATCTGGGATAAATACTATGACAAATGCTAGTATCTATGGATTAAGATCAAAGATCTAGACAAAATAAGAAAAGGGCATTGAATCCTAGAGAGAGGATCTTGTGCATCAGGTTTATAATTAATTTAAATAATTTCTGCAAAAATTAAATACTTGGATCTTTATTACTTTATTCATTGATGATGTTGATCTTTCATACTGACCCTTCTATTTTCTATCGTTTCTCTTGTGAGGATCCAAACTAGAATCCCTCAAGAGGTGATCCACACATTCTCTAATGGCCTCTGATCGAAACCACTCGTTCTTTAGGTGGTAGCACGACAAATAGATTTTCTTGCATCAATAATTATTGATCGCTTTTCTTCAGTATTGAAGAATGTATCTCATTCTTGAGAGGGGAGAGGAGATTATTTGAGAGAGAAATTGTTTTGTCTCAATAATTTTCTCACCGCCGGCAATTTAGTTCACCATGCTTAATGGAATAATTAATGTACTTGTCTATTTAATTACATGGGGTTTCAGTTGAAATATTAAATTGTGTAACAACAATTAAATATATTCATAACCTTAGAGAAAAATCATTCTACATAATAAGAATTACATCACCACTATTCGTGGTGCGCAAACTTGTACAAAACAGAATAATAAATGAAATCTCATGCCACATAATGATAAAAGCATTATTATTATTTTGTCTTGTGCCAACTAGTAAAGTAATTGTTTACCTTCTTGCAAATAATTATTTTACTACTAGATCAACCTTTATCCACTCAAACTCCACTTCAATTTATTGAACACCTGAATAAATAAATAATTTATTAACATAAATAAATATTTTATTTACAAACTAGTAAATAAAAAATTATTAAGTGTTCAATAAAATAAATATATTTTATCTAATTTATGTGATAATTTTAACTTTAACATAATTTGTACATACTTTAGAAAATAATATTTATTCTATTAATTAAATTCAAATATAATTTAATCAAGACCAAAAGAAACACATAGTGTGAGACCATCTAAGATTCTTTCTTGTTGGCATTAGGTGGGCTTGCCTAAAGTCCAAGAGTGGTATCTGGAAAAGGGTCAAGAAAACTAAGAGAAAGAACTTAAAGTCTCAATGATGACTTCCACATATGAAAGCTCACTGTGTAATATAATCTTCTTGTCACAACATTTCATCAAGCAGGTTTCATGACAGTTTCATAAACCTATATGCTTGATACATCATTCTATGACTACCTGAAATAAACTCATCGTTACACCAGGACCATGGAATTTAGGGATACTATTCTATATCAATCAAAGGAATTAGATGTCAACTTATATAAATTGAAGGGAAAAATTCCAGCTCGATTTATCCATTAATAACATGTCATTCATGATGCACCAAATATACCCTACTTCCCGTCAACATATGGCGTGATGATTTTCATCAGTAAATCTAAGTGTGTGAGTCATGACATGTATTAATGATAATACTAATGTCTAAAGACCATTACACGTGCTCACATATAGAAATATCCTATGACACCAAAAAATGTGGAATTCCTACTAGTGGTCCTGTTCTAATATTCTCCCATATTAGAGATTACCAAGTGAGAAATTCATGAGAAGAAGTCCCATCTTCTTATGAGTACTCACACCTGACAGTCTGTATACTATGTGTCCTATCATTGTATGTCATCCAACTACAGAACTATATTTAAAAATATTTTCATAGCAATTCAAGGATCTCATCATAGTGGGGAACTTCTATGACTATATTATGTGAAAAATAATCTAGGACATTCTTACATTATATTCATCAATAACAATAAAAAATATGTAATAAAATATTTAATATTTAAATACATTAAATATTCTTGTAATCAATGTTAAAAACAGTTGGCTCTAGGACACCAACTCCAACACTTATTTCAATCGTTCAATTTCAGCTTCAAGCTGATCAACATATTCAAATGATTCTCCCACAACTACTCTCCACTTTTTTCATTTGTTACATGGAATATCAATCTTACCAAGAGAATTGTTTAGTCGAAACTTGAGATCAACATCAGTGGTCAACTAATTATCTCTACCTTTATCACTTGATGGTTCAAACTTTTCAACGATACCCATAATGGAAGCATGTGTTCCAAATTTAAATTCCTGTTCTTCTTCCTCATAGAATTCATTAATATCATTTCCTTCTTCATAAACAATAACATTCATCTATAATTTCTTTCTATATTTGAGGTTTCCATTTTTGAAAAACCTTTTCTGAAGCTTCTTCATGTTTACATCTTTACTTTATTCATCATCGAACTTTCTTGAGCCCCGATAAGCAATGTCACGAACACTTCCCCAATGAAAACAACCCAGAGGTAACTTACCTTCAAATTTTCCTTTTCCCTTCATAAATTTCATGGAAATTAGGGAAATAAATAAATTTTCCTCATTATCATCATCAACACTATCTCCTAAAATTTCTAGTTTTCCATTTATTTGAATTACATTTCCTCTCTTTCTCGAGTCGTTGCTTCTTCAGGTTTGACACTCATTTCATATGTCGCCATACTACTCAGAAATCATCCAAAGAGAGCTTAGACTGACCCATTTCCTCTAGGGATGAAACTTTTGGATTATAGAGATGTGGAAGCCATCTCAATTTTTTACAATGTCAATGTATTTGAGTTCATCATCAAGACCTTGAATTTATCCTACAACTTCAATAAATTGATTGAATAAGAAATCCATATTTTCATCAGGATTCATCTTTAGATCATCAAACCTATTTTGAAAAACATGGAGTTTTACCTACTTCACTTTATTGTCTCTTTAATAAATTTTTTGAAGTTTTTTCCAAATAGACATTGTTGAGGTGCAACTCATCACCTTCAGATGGATCTGATTAGAAAGAATTGCAAAGAGGGAATTCTGAGCTTTAGCATCTGCAACAAGCATTTTTTTGTCTGTATCATTCATAGACAACAATGTTGGATCAGTGGCCTGTATTCCTTATGATGTAGCATAAAAGGACAATCATTCCAAGATATCTTAGAATAGAACTCATCATGTTTTTACAAATTTGGAAATTTCTTCCATCAAATAGAGGAACTCCCCTGGCATTTACAAAATTCTCTATAATAGAAAATCATAAATTTAACACCAGCAACCTATAACCTGCCTATGATACCACATAATGGTCATTGGAACACCCTAAAAGGGTAGGGATGAATCAAGGTTTCAATTTTTTCTTCATAAAGGGATGGATCATGTTTCCATGTTTGTAGGAACTTGTTCAACCTTTCAGACAATCACATGTATGGAGAGGACACGATAGTTTAACATGGTTTAACACAAAGTTCTAGACCCATGAGTATATACCGACAGAGTGTCAATAATTCCTAATTCCACTAATATTCACTAGTTGTGGAGTAAAATAATTTATACATAGTTTTCTCTTATATGAACACAACCTTTACAAGAATATTGGGATAACACACTTCGTCACTCGGAACACTTATGTTGACTCCCCCTTGCTCACTTCATTGAGAGAAGTCAAAATCATTTTAACGAATTGAAGGTCTCTTCAGTGGATTGACATTAATGAATTTTTCCCTAATTTAGCATGAGACGTTACTTTCATTGAAACCTATCATTCATGCACACTAAAATCCATATTCACTAAAAAACTAAAGCTCAAAACTGCCTTTCACGAAGCTCACTCATTCACGAAGCACAACTTCCTTCGTGGAACAAACCACATTCGTGAAGATCGCTTAACCAACATGAAGCGTCACATCATCACAGAGAACTCAATAATTTTATCATTGGTATCAGTTTAATCTGAGATAGTCTTTTCGCGATGCTTAAGCATGCATGAAATCGCAGTTTCGTAGTGCTACCACTACTTCGTGAAACCAGAGCGATTCACGATTTTCCCTAAACTATTAATTTCAAATGAAATGGGGGTAGCCTTATATTTATAGGCTCATCCATTTGTGATGCTCAACCATCTCCAATAAATTTTTCATATCTTTCAAAAACAAAATCTTGGTGATCCACCCTTCGCGATTCTCCAATGAAATTTGACATAGTCGCAAAGATCTCCATCATCACATCACACAGTCGTGATGATACACTTCTCGTACTCGTGTAGAAACACTGTCTATGTTTGTGATTCTCCTCATCTTTGTGAACATAATAAAAAGCTTCATTAAATCCTTGTCTTTACCATATTTATGAAATTATGATTTCAGAGAAATACCTCTCGTGATTCTCACCTCTTCCTCTGTATTTTGGACCCAATTTTTTTTGAAATCAATGGGAAATGTCACCTCTTTCAAAACTATTGTCTTCTTAAACTATAATATCTCTTTTCTTGAAAACTCACTGGTCTTCCATATGAGGATTCACAGAAAATAAAAACCATACTCCAATTCTAGGAAAGAGAAGTATTGATTCCAATAATCGGTTCATCCATGCTTTCTTCAAGGATAAAGACGGCATCCCTCAGACTGAAGCTATACAATGAAAATCACTTGCTGAGGGGATAATTATTCTTCCCTTCCATCAGTAGCTCCACCGGAGACTCATGATCAGAATGAATCTATACACATTCTTTGATCTGAGGTTTTTTTTTGATGTCTTCCTTTTGAGCAGAGTCCCCAAGGACCTCCCTAACAGCTTCTTGGTTGGTCATTTTGTCCCAACACATTAGCATTATTTTCTAATTCATCTATGTTTGTAAAGAAAATCTGAAAAGAAATTTCACAAAGCAAGACTTGTAGATCACATGTTCATGGAACCTCAAAGGACTTGGCATGCTTCGTGGAGCAACAAGGGACAGTGATGTGCCAATTTTCTAAGAAGCATTCACAGAGCACCAATCTGTTGAACCCGGTTCGCAAAGAGCATTCGTAGGGTGTGCTAGAGATTCGTGATTCAAGAGCTCAAGAACAAGTTCACAAAGATAGGATATTGAAAAATGGGTCCCTCACATTGAATTAATAGGTGATGGCCTCATGAGATTTATGGAACCCTCACCTGTCCTGAGCTTTCTGGTGATCTCACCCCGTGCTTCGTGTGCCCTCATCATGAGTCAGGTTCGTGATCTATATATTTTTGATGATATACCCTCAGAATACACCCTCATTTTCTCCTTGGCTCCCATTATAATGGGGGGAATTTGTTGGCACGAAATTTATTGCTTAAATAAGCAAGACACAAAAATTAGAAAAGGGTCTGCCGCGTAAACCTCCGTCACAAAGCACTTCAGTGCCGCGAACGACGTAAAATCGGCAGAACAAACTCCTCTGCAAATGCCACATAGAAATGAAGAAAGCCTCTAAGATCCTGAAAGATATGTTTTATACTATTGAAAATAAATTAAAAATGTCGTTGCGTTCCTGACGGATATGTTTGCAACCGCCGTAGAGAAACGACAGAAGCCTCTGTGAGTTCAACAGAGCCGCCTTTGATCGTGAAGCACCATTTCTTCGCAGCGCACCCTCAGAGCATCACGATGATTGGTGCCTATAAATTTTCATCTCACCACCCTCCCCCCCCAACTAAAAGGATCGATACCATATCATTTCACCTTCTGATCTCTTGATTCGTGAAGCACCCATTGATCTGCGAACCAATGAGAAAATGCATCACCCAAGGTACATGAGCACTACGAATCAGCTTTCCCTTTGCTATAATTTTTCTCCAATTCAAGTTGGGATTCCATTTATGAAACCCTAAGAACATCACAAATGTAGGAGTCCTCTTTGGGTATTTTGTTCTTAGCGGAAAATTAATCCATCACAGAGCACCCTCGAAGCACATGTTGACTCCATTCCTCAGCCGGGTCATAATGCTTCACAAAGCTCCTCCCTTTGGGAAGATAATTTTCATCGTGCTTTGGGAAGAACATTCCTATGAGAAGCCCCTTATCTTCAGGAATCACCTTTCCTTCATGAATCCCATCTCTACAAGGCCTTCAGCTTTGTGAACCCTTTTCTCCTAGGGACCTCCAGACTCATACGAAGTGATTTAATGGTTCCTCAAGTGGTGTTTCATAGAGTGTTTCCCTGCCTTATACTTCTCTACATAGATACGCTAATGGTTATTGCTTATTCAAATATCCACCCTAACATGATCCCCTCGAGTGACCATTCCTCTACCCCATTGTTTCTTGGCATTCCTTGTGTCATCCATCCCATAATTGCGGGTTGGTACACATTATGTAAGTCTCAAGGGTGAGGATTGATTCATCATCGTCTGAGCTACAGGAAGTTAAACTACCAAGAACCCTCATCCCCGAAACATGATGTTAAACTGTGGGTTGTCACATGCGTGGAAAGACAGAGTGAATTCAAAATGGAGTGAGTATCAGATCACTCCCGTATTCTCTCTCCCTTTAGGTTTTTTTGCCATGTGAACCTCGAGAAATCTTCACAAAATCTCAGACACACTCAGATGGGGTGTTCCCTGTAGGATGGTCATATCCTCCTCATACATTATGTCACCCTCCTCAGAATTTCCTCCGTTAGTAAGTCTCAATTTCCATCTCCCTAGGCTGCTAGCCATGTATAAGCCCCGCAACCATCCCTTGTAGCTGCACTTTTCACGACATGGTCATCAGGTCTTCTCCTACCATTTATTTTTTCCACACCGAGCATGACTCATGTGGGCTTAGAGTATAGAAGTGACTAGGACATCCACTCGGGTCTCTAATCACACATAATTCCTTTTCCCCTCATCCCGTATGACATTAAACTGCATCTATCTAAAATAAGTGGCCATTGATCCTTTTCTCCTAGATAGAGTTTGTAGGAAGAATCTCTGAGGTACACATCCTTCATTCCCCACAATTCAATTGTTTCATGAATTTTATGTTGGTTCACCTTTGTCCCGCATTATGTTAAACCATATTCCCCATTCAAACAATGCAGGTTTTGATCCCACTTAGGTATGTAAGAAGCCTCTTAGAGGATGAATATCAACCAATGGTAAACTCAAGTACTCCCTCCTAGGGATATACCCTCCTGATGCGATACTTTCCCTTCATGGGACGCATCCCCTAGATCCACCTCCATAAGGTTTTCTGATCCCACACATCACCATACTCCTCCAACCAAGAGTATCCCTATTATGATCGGTCGTTATCCATACGTAATCCCCAGCATGTCTCTGGGACATTTTCCTTTGTGTTCCCCCTAATCCCATGCTCTGTCCTTGAACTACATGGACTTTGATCCTCGTACTTTACACTATTTACATATGAAGACTACCTGAGATTCAAGCCCATCATTCATTCTCATCCTTGTCCCTCCCTCTAGCTATTGCATCTTGGAAAGATCATGCCCCTACCCAGAGGTTTCACTTCCTTCAGATCCTTTTCCCTGCACTTTTTTATCATGATCCACCTCTTAGGTGTCTCATCACCACGTTCATAACTACATGGACATTGATTCCTGAACACTGGGATACATATAATACCTCCCTGAGGTTCAAGCCCACAGGTGTCATCTTTAGGTCGGTTCCACCTCATCTATTCCACCCACTTCACCCAATCCTCTTTCATCCATCCTAATTCTTACTTGGGCTTCTATATCGTAGTGAGATCATGTCATCCATAATGTTCACCCCTTAGCGTCACTTGGGTAGCTAACTATGTGTAATCCTTACATAACCCCTTTGAACTATGTGGGTTTTTATCCCTATCCCCTAAACTGGGTACTTAGGAAACCTAACTAATGATCAATCCCATCCATGTTTTTTTAGGACCCACATTCCTTGATCAATCCTTTGTGGCATTTAGATCATCCTTCATGGTGTGAAACCTTCTCTTTTGGGACACATCATCCTTAGGTCCTCTCTTTTTGGGTGATCTGATCCATCCACCCAGTAAACCATCCAGGTGATCCCCCTAGGGGAATATCCATTTGATCAACTCTTATCATTTTATTAATCAATATGATCAATATCAGCTAGATTTTAATCTTGCGACATACACCAAGTAAAACATGGTAAGTCGAGGAAAACCATGGAGAAATTTCTCTAGCATAAGATTCTCTGCATTCGATGTGGGATGTATTTGGATTCTACACCGCTGAGAATCCCACTAGTAAGGGTGAATTTAGGTGTACCAAAGTTCTAGAGTCCAAACATTTCAGTGTTGCCGAACATGACTACTTCCTTGATTGAAGGTTGTTGCCCCGACCTGAACCTATGGAATGATTTAGCGGAAGCAATGTAATTAACCAGTGTACATAAAGATATGGCACTAGGAACGAGGTTTATGAACAATGTGTTAATCTATAAGGGAGACCCAGACTATGCAAAATTTTTATAGACGAATACAAAGAAAGAGAGACTAATATCCCATCATCTTGTTTCAATATAGGATTCGACATCTTTGAAGAAGTAACAAATTCCATCTGCCTTTTGAAAGCGGGAATACGGTGCAACAAATGTGATCGTCGTTGTCAATGATGACGCGAGCTGGCGCACCCCGATGAAAGCGTCGGAAACCATGCTATTAAACCAAATCCATAGAAAGTTTGTTATGCTATATTGAAAGGTGGATAGAAGTCTGCACCTCTACAGTGTTGCAGTCACCCAAGAACATGTGGTTGAAGTGGTCAGTGGAAATCTTTTTGTAGAGAAACTGTACCGATGTCTACAATGTTCGAGCTGCTATAATAGTCATGTCAAAGTCTGCACTGCAACAGTGCTCTGTTGGTGTCGGCTGGTAAGATCTACTACAGTCAGTCAGATTTGCTACAATACCCCAAATTTGGAATGGAGACTTTTGTCCCCTGGACCCCCAGAGCAAGGGCGTGTTTCCCCCTACAACCCTCAATGAACTCACCAATGATTTGTGTTCTAGTGTGTAGTATGAACCACAATCATTTGGACCAACATCATCCAAAACGTAACAGGCTGCACCAATCCAACACGTTGGGACTTGAATAACTTTCTGATTCAGTTTATTTTTTCTGGAATTGTATGTCGTTTGTGGTATCTCATTTTTTTTCTTCGTGCACTGATTGTATATCTTGTTTTTCTTATAACTAAGACCAGTTTTTGTTTTCCTATTTTACCTATATCATGTGATGGTCCAGTAAGAGTGGATTGTGTAGTTGACTCAGGTTGGTTCTTTACAGGAAGTGACAAGTGTTAGGGAAGAAAAATATGATAGGTGGTGTGGATAAATAAAGTTTCAAGACAAGAGATAGGTATGGTGATGGAAACAATTGTGAGAGGGGCAATGTGGTTGGGTGCTTCAGCAATAGGGAAGCATGTCATTATGGTGAAAAAAAGTGTATAAAAGAAGGGGGAAAGGGGGATTCAGGCAGTAGTGGTCACTGGAGTTAGAGAATGAGACAGGGGAAGTGATGGTTGCGTGACCGAGAGAGAGGTGTGATGCGACAACCAGAACCAAGATATGAAGATGGTAGGATCAGGGACAAAACAGTCTCCGAATGATGGAAGCAAAGGTTTTACCCAATTTTTTAGGATTAAATATTCCATTATTAAAAGGAAAATGTGGTTCCATTTGTATCATGCCTTCCATTTGGGTTCAACTTTCCCAAACAAGGCCTTTGGGTGAAGTATTTTCGATACTCTTATTTTCTGAGCTCTCATTTTAGCCCACAACCAAGATTTGTTGAGCAAAGCCGTTGAGGTTCTAAATCACTTTTTATGGATGGGCTACCCTAGTGGGTTTCTAATGGGAATGTACTATATCTTCAAATTATGGCTTCCTCCCATAACACATGTCACTATAGAAATACTCCATGTCTTTTTTCCATACGTGTTGATACTCCATGAAACAACATACCTCCTCTGCTCTTGTTCTAATTCATTCTCTCCCTCTAAATCTCGCTCCTACTCAGGATTCACCTTATCTTGACCTACAATCCCTACAAATCCCTGATGTCATAGTTTTTATTCTCCTAGTTAAATTTCACTTTGTCGTCCTTCTTCCCCAAGGTGCTTATTCTCCTAGTTTTAGATCACATTTCCTTCATGTTTTGTATCTCGCTCCCACTTTGGTTTCACCTCTTCACAACCAAGGGTTATTAGGAAACCACCACCAACGTCGTCATCCTCCTCCTAGTTTCCCTACAGTATGATGTAATCCTATACTATCTTGCTCCTTCTCCCATTTTCACCTCACCTCTCTGTCATGTACCTTTTCCTAGTCATGATTTCTTTCAAATTATCTCCATCTTGAAAGTTCATTCAGATCCACTAAAGGACCAGTTTCACTTTCCTACCGTAAGCCTCTTATACATCATTCCTATTGCATTCAATCCCATCAGAGACTCTTCAATCGACTATCATTCTATCCCTTTGAACCACCTCCTTCTTACGATTTCAGTTGTCTATTCTAGGGATTCTTAGGTTTGGAATTTTGTTTTCTAGTAGGTTATTCCCACCCACATCATCTTCTCACTTAATTTATGAGATTACTTACCTATTCATGAACCCAAATCATTTCTTCTACATTACTGATGTCATTTATATTCTATAATACTTAGGGTTCCAATTTTTTTGTCTTTTTTTTCATGTTATGTTTGAAAATATTAAAAATAAAATCTGTCTAATTTTACAGGTAAGAGATTAATTACCTATTCAAATTTTATTGTCTGGTTTTTGCTATCATTTCACTATATGGGTTTGGAATTTCATTTTATAGTAGGTTATTCTCTCCCGCATCATCTCCTCACTTCAGGTATGAGATTACTTTCCTATTCATGACCCTAAATTCTTTCTTTCAAATTACTCATGTAATTTCACTTCTATAATACTTAGAGTTCAAATTTAGTTTTTCTATTTTTTCGTGTTATGTTTGAAAATAATAACAAATTTTATTGTCTGATTTTGGAGGTATGAGATTAATTACCTATTAAAATTTTATTTTCTGATTTTTTCTATCATTTCACTCCTTGGGTTTGGAATTACTTTTTCTAGTAGTTTATTCCCTCCTACATCATCTTCTAACTTTAGGTATGAGATTACTTACCTATTCATGAAACTAAATCATTGCTTCTGCATTACTCATGTCATTTCACTTCTATAATACCTAGGGTTCAAATTTTGTTGCCTGGTTTTTTCATGTTATTTTTGAAATTAATAAAAAAATTGTTGTATGATTTTACAGGTATGAGATTAATTTCCAATTCAAATTTTATTGTCATATTTTTCCTCTCATTTCACTGCTTGGGGTTGAAATTTCATTTTCAAGTACGTTATTCCCTCCAACAACATTTCACACTTCAGGTAAGAGATTACTTACCTATTCATTAACCTAAATCCAGGCTTATGCATTACTCATGTCATTTCACTTCTATAATACTTTGGGTTAAAATTTTATTTCCTTCTTTTTCATGTTATGTTTGAAAATAATTACAAATTTTGTTGTTTGATTTTATAGTTATGATATTAATTAACTAATCGATGATACAATCTTTTAGATGATGATGATTTTCATTGTAGATCATTTGATTCAGATGATTCTTCAATGATGGATGGTTTTTACTATTCTATTATTATGTATAACTTATTTCATAGTATTTTTTCTCACTAATATATTCTACTCAATTTTAGGAGTAACAACTTTTGATTACACTACATCGTATTGTATAACATGGGTATGCTTACCTTATTTTATTCAATACATTGATTACATCATTTAATTGTTCGAGATAACATGTATTAGTCAATATGAATGTTATAAACCTATGAAATTACATAAATTTTAGCATCCCTTTATAGGGATATGTGTGATATGATCATTCAAATAGTTCTCTATTTATATTTTCACTGTGTTTATTTAATTCTATTAAATATATTATGCAGCTTGGATTGTATATATTTTTTATATTGTTGTCAATATTTATGTAATGATTGTATTTTATTTTTTAATATAGTTTTCCATGGAAAATTTTTTGGATCAAAGTTGTGGCTTCAGTGGATGCTCGAATCTAATGGAATTTTCTCCAACATCTTCTAGGAAACTATATGGAAACTGACCAATTGGTGGCTTATTTGATAATCATTAGGGTAATGGTAGTCTAAATTATTCTGTATTAATTATTATATTATGGATTGAATGGAAAGTTGTGGTTACTGGTGGCTATTTCTAAGAATTATTTTTTTCTTGAAATATTTGACTCTTCATTTCCACATTAAATTTCCTTCTCTTGAACCCTTAGTTTTGTAGGATGTTGAGTGATACAATACAATATTTAATAGGATCCATACCAGTCTTACGTTCACAATAGGGTGATACCACATTCACCCATCACTATCATTCTCCTTGAGCACCTGACCTATAATAGATACTGAAAGAGCATCATCGGGGATACAATGAGTACCAAATATTTCAAGTTTTGAACTAGCATGGGAGTATAATTCCTTGCTACTTGGGGATGGGAAATCCCATTCCCATATTTGATGTTGTGACTCTGGTCATTTTCATTAGTAGGGGGTTAGTGAAACTTAACATGAAATAATAAGATTGTAATGAGAATTTATAGGGCCAGATGGGGTATTACTCTCATCACTATTTGAGTGATGCTCAACTATTTTAAGATCAGAGAGTTGTATACCATCATTAATATTCACAGACATGTTAACACCATTATGGTGTTCCTTTTTGTCTCCATATGAGAATTCCATAAATCCAAATATAACTAAATAATTAGCATTAAAATGTATGAATGAAATGAGTGATGAGTGCAACAAACGGTTCTTTAACATTTCCCTGATCCATTTCTCCCAATATCTTTGAATTATTAATCTATTATCCATCTAAATGAACTTCAATCACTTAATATTTTTAGATTGTAAAATATGATATTATGACTCACATGCTTCAGAAAAAATATCATGTGTATGAGACCATAAGGGGCACTGCGGGTCTCGGGTTTTCTTGTCGCTGCATTCCCTTTATCTCTAGTGGGCTAGGCTTCCTCCCTTCTTGGTGCTCTCATAGTGTGTTTGTGGCATGATGGTATTGCTCTTCTATCGAATCTGGTGGTACGTGGCCTTCCGTAGTGCTGTTCTCTTTCATGTGGCGATCTTGTGCTCAGATCTGGTGGTGCGGGGATATTCTTTCTATGATGAGGTTTGATCTTTCATGGCGTTGTCTTGGGCGGCGGCAAGGCTCAACTATGTGGTGGTGCGACGGGGCGTTTTCTTCTTTAGAAATTTTATGGGCAGCGGCATGTCTTCGTTGTGGCTTGGATCTGGTGTCAAGATTGGGTGTGGTCTTTAGCGGTGATGTCTTTGGGGGGTGGTGGCTCGTTCAAGGATTAGATCTAGAGTTGTAGGGTTGTGTGCTTCGTGGTGAGGGTGGTCAGGCTTCCTCATTGTTGGGTGGTCTCTTATTCCATGGCGAAGGGGTGTATCTTGCACGGTAGTCCATTATTCCATGGCAAAGGGTTGTGTATTTCATGGTGAGGGGTGTCTTCGGATCTCTTGCATCATACTCCATTTGGTGAGTTCCTGGATGGTCAATGTTGTCTCCGTGAGTGTCCTTGGTGGTGGAGATAGTTTCTGAGTTCTTTGGGCATCATGGATGCAGTCAATGTTGTATATGTTTTCTGTCGAATGGTTTTGTCGTAATGGTCAGTTGGAATGGTGATACACCTAATCTTGACAAAACAGAACATTCCCTAGAGGAGGTTTCATAGCTGGTTGTTCATCTTTTAAGTGCATTAAGGACTTGGATGTTTGAGAGGATATGGAGTCAGCCATCAGATTGGGCCTGTGCTTTGACATATGACACTTTCTTATCGAACAACCATGTAACGGGGGAGAGATTTATCATGATCAAATGTAGGGGAGGGGCCGGTTCATGTGGTCCTTAATAATTTTTATTTAAAAAGTTTATTTTTATTATTTTACTTGTATATTTAAATGTTTAATTAAGTAGATTCAATTAAGTATTAGTTTAATTTTTTAGTAATTAGTAATAATAATGTTGAAATTTGTAGTAAGAGTAGTTAATAATATAAAAATTAATAATGAGTAGTGTTATTCAATTACTTCCAAAAGCATTCATGAGTGTTAAACTCTTTCGTGACTATCAATGGTTTTTGTGACGATCAAAGGCTTTCGTGACCATCAAAATTGGTCTTAAATGTTAATCATGTTCACCGATGTTAAATCCTTTCATGACTATCCAAGGGTGTTAAATGTTTTTGTGATTGAAAAATGCTTCTACAACATTCAAAGGCTTCTGCGACTGTCAAAGGCCTTCAAAGGCTTTTGCAACTGCCGATGGATTTTGTGACTAGAAAATACATTTGAGTCTACTAAAGGATTTTACAAATTACAAAGTCTTTTGGAACTGTTAGTGGACATCAAAGGCTTTCACAACTTTCAAATGATTTCATGACTGTTAAATCTTTTTGTGACTTCCAAATGATATAAAATTCTACCTAAGGTCTTCTTGAATGCTTGATGATTTCACAACTACCAAAATATTTTTAAGGTTTTCACAACTGTCAAATGTTTTTGTGACTACCAACGGCTTTCACAAACTCCATTATTTAATCATTATTTATGGTAAATAGTTCACAATTAATTACTATAAACTACCATTTAAGTAATCAAAATGAAAAATATGAAAAACTCATTATTTTAGTGAATGTTATTTAAAATTTTAAAATCACAATCACATGCATTTATTTCTCCTTGAAAATTATGTATGCTTGTATTTATTTCTATAGTGAAGTTATTTTGACCAATCAAAGGCCTTCATATGATAGACAACCAACACAAGTAATTAACATAAGAGACAGTGTTACCCTATCAAAAGTATATGAAAGAATTTATGGTCGACTAAATTTGACACCAGATCTGTATATCTGGTCCCTTAACTATAGGTATTTGCAATACTTGGATTGACTATGTCATATAGCTTAATCAATAATTGGTGAGGAGGACTAGGTACAAGAAAATTTTTAATTTAACCAACAACCTGATAATGGTTTAATGGAATTAAATAAAGAGCTTTCTAGTGTCCAACATTTGCCTACCATTTTTCAACAACAGAGCCATACAAGATCCTTGGAGGAAGGTTTATCCTAGGATTATGATTTTCTTCCATATTATGTGGAAGAAGAAAACCAATTCGATATCCCAGATAAGATGGTGGAGTAATTTGATGATGACAATGTGTATGATGATGGAACAATAGGGGAAAATAGTGATGATGATCACAAAGGTGAAGAAGCTACAAAAGAAGATATTAGAAATACAATGGTAGTACACCTGCCTCAACACAAGATAGATCATCCACCGCTATTTTCATCTTGGTTGGATGTTATAACTCATTTTTCCAAATTCGACAAGAATATTAGCACATCTAAAACTGAGTTTTTTGAAGTTATAGATGACAAATTTTGTTCAATAGAAAAAATATTATATGTTGGAAGATACTTTTCAAGTTAATATTCCCTGAAAAAATGTACTTAAATTTTTTTATAAAGGTAAACATAGCATATATTTAGTTGAGGAGTCAAAATGGGTGAAATAAATCATATGTTTCCACAAATATGCCAATGATTGTAGATTTTTCATGAGTGGAATTATTCACATTGCTCTTGTAGGGTTGAGGATTTCTAAGATTGAGGCATCTCATACCTGTGTGCAGCCCAACCATACACAGGATCAAACATCATTGAACACTAAATTTGTGTCATTCGTTATTGTTGACATGATTAAGACCTGCTAAGATGTGTCTATTTTCCTTGTGCATGATCATATACAAAAACTTTTAGATACATGATTTTATTTAGGAATGTGTGGAAGGAGAAACCAAAGGAAATTATTAAAGTTTACGATGATTGGGATGACTCTTATCAGTTATTGCTGCAATTTCTATTAATACTAAGCCAAAAAAACTAAATTGTCTTCCATATTGACACAAATGAACATGTGTATCAAGATAATCGGGTTGATCTATCTCATGTTCAATTTCATTGGTTTTTTGGACATTCATTTCGTGAACTTCCACTTTTTTTTCTGCAAATGGTTTATATAGATCGAAAAAATGATTATGTATGGAAAGTACACCGACACAATACTGATTGTGAAAATCCAAAATGGTAACTATGTGATGAAAATGGTAATATAATAAAAAATTTTAGCTTAAATTTTATTATTTTAATACCACTAATTTGACATTTAATGGGCAATTATCACATTTTTATGTTTTTGTAAGGATTCATGTAAAATTTTGAAAATGGTAATATTGTTGTTTTTTTAATATTTTAAATCAATTTCATATTTCATACACAACTTCTTATAAACTAATATAAATTGAAAAATCTATTTCTTATGCTCAAATATTCATTTGGATTTATTTCATCCAACTGGACCATGATATGGATCTAATAATTGGAGACCCAAATGATGCTCATAACTCATGCGTCTAAATCTATGAACATGTTGGATGAATTTTTAATATAGGACCATATCTCTTAAACAACTCAACTAAATGAGATTATTTTTTGTAGAGAAATATAATAGTTTGATGATCATTTTATTTAACTGTTTAATCTCAATATTCATCCTCCTTCATGGACATAAATGCATAATAAATCAGAGAAGATGAATTTTAAGTGTCTAAAAGGCCAAAAATAAATGCTTTAGTAATCTAGATATAACATCGGCTCCATGAATCCAAATATGATGAAATTTTGAAGGATCATGATAAATGAATATGAGAATAACATTTAGTATGAATCGTTTTACAAATTAGGCCATTTAATGGGATAACCATTCATAATCTTTCAGAGGAATATTTTTGAGAGAAAATTAGCCACCCCCTTGGTTATAAATCGGTATCTCCATTTCCTTTGACAAGGATCAACCGATATACTAAATTTTTGGTCAAATTTTAACTATAGTTTTTTTCATATTTTTTAAATTTTTTATCTCTGATTACATTTCATCTTTTAATAAAAGTGTTATTTTTTTCTCTGATTTTCGATCTCTCTCCCATTCTCATTTTCTCTCCATGTGCTTATTCATGATGATCTCTATACTCATGATCATGATTTTCTAACCTGAGTACTCTCCCAAGAGATTAATCCATTATTGGACCCATTCCTTACACATTCACATTCATTATTTCATATTTACTTACAGTTAGCTTGTGACATCCCAACTGTGGTGCCACTCAAAGTTGCCTGGACCCGGTGGGCCACGTGGTCTCAAGCACGCATCCTCATATGCCAGAGGATGCCGACTAGCAACATGGGAATAGGGTGTGTCTCTGGAGTGAATATTATCTCATGTCAAAGTAGAGTACCAAAAATATAATAATCAAATAAATATAGAAAGTATGATATCAATGAATAACTCAACGAATGTAGACATAAATTACCAAGCAACAAATAATAACACGCAAGAGCTGAAAACTAAATCGTATACAAAGATGATGATGTCATGAAATGTCTCGAAAAAATTGAAAAAAAGGTATACATAGAAACATGAAATACATTCTTTAAAAAAGAATAAAAAATAATCCAAAAACTATCCAATAATCCCAAGCACTAGCCTCGTCATCTACTTCCAAGTTCCATCCTAAGAAAGCAAGAAAGATCTTATGTGTAAAGTGGCACGCTTTCCTTTGTCAACACCTGCATACATATAATATCCTCGGGTACCATTGGTGGCACAAATAAGATGTGAGATAAATCTCAGTAGGCCACCACCAACAATGTCTACACAATATAGTTTATGAATATATACTAATAGTTTATAGGTATATATAAATGTACAATAATGCTTAATAATAAATCATACTTGCTTTAGCCTTAGCTAGTAATGTCTCTAAACATGAGATCATTTAATTAATTCATTTAAATTCAGTTTATATAAAACATTCCAATGAGATGTAAACATCACTTACAAGTATCATGATAATATTAAAGAGGATCCATGATATAACCAATTCATCCTTGACCTCAAGGGTTAGCCAACTCATAATAGTAACTCATGTAGTATGGAAGAGAAAGGAGTATGAGTGTCATCCAAGGGGAATCTCCCATGGAATTCTACTATAAGTAGTTCTAACTAAGTCAAAGGTTCCCATCCAAGGTAAAATATGTAACATATAGACCTAGACTACCCTCAAACCTAGTACCTGACCCGTTCTGTCAGATAACCGGAGGATATTCCTGATCCCCATGGGCTAGCAACCGGCACTTGGACTTCGAACAACAAACCAGATGGAATGGTTTCTCCCAACCTGAACAAAGACTTGGAATATATAAACATAGAACAAGAAGCAACAATGAAAACTAATATATATATTCCATAACTGTAATAAAGACAGTGGAAACAAACGACAGTAAAAGTAGGAAAAACTCCAAGAGACATGTCCAACTACAAATAACCAAAACCAAAAATCAAATCCATGTGACAGAATGGACATACTACAACCATCTCACCACTAGCTACCCGACTCAGCTGACAATAAAACTCACTGCCTCACTACGACACCTTGCCTTTCCCTGTATTAGAAGACATACAAAGGTCTACGCACCACCGAAGAGGTGCGCATGGTGTGAGCTAACAGGCTCAATAGGATCCCATCCAAGTGTTCCATAGAAAGTCTCTATATAACAATTTTTGTATACTCATTTTAAATAAAACATGGCATGATAAGCAGTAAATCAATTTTAAAGAAAAACATGATAAACAATTCCATTTTATCACAGTTCTAAAAGAAAAGTAGGCATATCAATTTCAAAGTAATTTTTTCCATATCATCTTTTATAAGAATCAATAAGCATATCAAGTATAAAGCTGTAAAAATCAAAACAATTCAAAAAATAGTAGAATAATAGGCATCACAATACCAATAAATACAAAAGTCTAGGTAATAGACTACCTGTACCCAAAAATATATGAAAAGTGCACTCTGGTACCTGAAGCAAATTATCTACACTTCAAGAATAGGGAGACAACCTAGAATGTAAAACCACAACATCGTATATGTACTTAGACCAAATAATCTAAAATCTATGAAAATAGTAACACCCCAAAAAGTGAACCCCCATAATGTAAAATGGACAAAAGATAAACCTTCTACGTAGTACCCAAGGTAACCCATTTGATCATTTTCAAAATCATTACAATGTTTTGATAATTATTTCAAAACAATTACAGAAAACCATTTTTAATGCTTTTAAAATACCCATTTTCTTTTCATTTGTAAAAAACCATGGAAGACAAATTTTATTCAAATTCTCATTCCAACACAGACAAACAATCATGGAAATTTCATACCAATTTATTTGTAAACCAATTTATAAGAAAAAAACAATATGGTTTATCAAGAACATGCTATAGACAAAACCCCCTACCTAGAAACTCAAATCACACATGCCCGTAATGTGATCCACCAATAATGAAAGTCCAAAGACATCTACAAAGTCCCTAGAATCAAATCAAAATCACATGATCAGTCCAATTTATAAATAAAGGGGTCTTCAGAGAGGAAACCCCCATACCTCAAGAACGAACACCTACCACACCACGACCTACAATGGAATGGAATCTAGAATGATATTGTAACGACCCGAAATTTTGAATAAATCTTGTTTCCTAATTTTATGTGTTATTTTATTTATTTTTATACTCAACAAAAATGTTTCTTTTGATAACATGATTATAATTAAAATGAGACTGTTGGGTTTAGACGGTGATATGACCATTGGTCATTATGATCGCTGGAAACTAAACATTTTGATTATTGTCTCTAAATACAAGTAATCTTGGGTAATTATTATAGAAAGAAGATTCGATGGCCTCACCCAGTAGTCTTGGACCGATCAAAGCCCATATAACAGAACTTGGGTAGGAGGTAGCACCACTGGGCTTTGCTCTGGACCAAACCCAAGCCGAACTTCGTCGTGTGAATCTAGAACGGAATCGCCTCTGTGAGAAGTTCAAACTGATAGAAATTACTACTCGTGCGATGTTAGCCGAGCCTCCCTCAGATTCTCTCACCTTAGCACACCTTACACTTAGGTCATATACTGGTGTGATAAGGGGCTATGTAAGGAGACCATAACTGCCTTGTGTAATCCTTTGTTTTAAATAAAAATTGGGATTTCTTCTTTTGATGAAGTTTATGAATTTTTAAATGACAGGATAAATATAGTATGCATATTTTTGATAAATTTTAGAAAAAGGATATTTTAAAAATGTTTATGTAAACCTTAAATAATTAAAAATGTGCAAAGATTTTCAAAAAATGGTCTTCTACAATTATGTTCAGTACGAAATTTAGAGTCTAATAAGATCAACTTGATTTTTGATGAATAGTAAATTATGAATAGTGATTTTATGATTAGGATTAGCAATGTGTCCAAATGGATTAGTAATCTCACTTAAAAAAGTATTAATATATTCTAGGCACCTTGATTAAGTAATGTGATTCTATAAAATGGTTAAATAACGATTTCATAAATTATTATTCAAGAATTAGTTTTTTCGGGTGAATAGGGTTTTTTAATTACAAATTTAATTAAAAATATTTAGAAAATTATTTTTATAAAATGGATTTCAATTTTGAACTCAGAGCGTCGATATTATGTTATGGTAATTTTTGGGGATTTTTCTGAAAAAATGAATTTTCGGTGAATAGTGTGTTTATTTAAAAATTAAATTAAAAATATTTAAAAACTTATTTTTATAAAATGGAGTTCATTTTTGAAATCAGAGCATTGATATTTGGTTAAGGTGAAATTTTGGGATTTTTCTGAGAAAGTTGAATTTTCAGTGAATAGTAAAAATACAGTTTTAGGGTTTCGGTATGTTTAATGATCTCATAACTATGTCATGATGATGTCATGAGATATTTTATGGGATGGACGGAAAAAGGTGATGAATTATTGTATTGGGGGCCCCATGTGGCCTAACTCCATGGGAAGTACCATGGGAGGGCCCATGCTTTTGAGGAAACCACTTTTGAGGTGTCCCTTGGCCATTAATGCTTTGTCCCCTCACTTTCCCTATAAATACCAAGAAATCCTCTAATACTTTCGACTCCCCACTCTCCCCCAACTATGTTCTGGTCTTATTACCTCCCAAGGAGTCCTCCCAAGGTGCCCCCAAGCCCTCAAGGTCCCATCCTTTAAGTTTTAAGTGTTGCGTTTTAAGGTAAGGGATCTGACCTCTCTCTTTCATTTCAAGTAATCTCTTTTATGTCATTCCTTTTATGCTCCATGTTCTTATGTTGGAGGATGTTCTTTTATAATCCTCTTACTTCCCTTTTCGTGTTCATATAATGATATATCCCCTCTTACTCTCATTATTTCGTTTTATGATGTTTTAAGTGGCGTCGTTAGGCTGCCGAAATTTTTGTAACAGATTCTTTCTCCCTTCTCATTTTTCAAGAACTATTTTCATGTAATGTATTTCAAGTTACTTTTTATTATGTTGGGGTATGATCCATAAATTTATCATACTGATCTTTTATGATCATATTATAAGAGAACCCATTTTATCTCTTCAATTCAATATTTTTACGTTTTAAGTGGCGCCGTTAGGCTGCAGAATTTTTAAGTGGTTTTCACCCTTCTCATTTTGAAGTTCTACTTTCATGTCAATTCTTTCAAGTTCCTTTTTGTTATGTTGGGGAATGATCTCTATATCTATAATACTGGACTCTTATGTTCATATTATTAGATACACCATTTGATCTCTTCAATTCAGTATTTTGAAGTTTTAAGTGGCGCCGTTAGGCTGCCGAATTTTTTAGGGGATTCTTTCACCCTTCTCATTCATTTCAATGTTCTACTTTCATGTCAAGTATTTCAAGTTCCTTTTTAATTATTTTGGGGAATTATCTCTATATATATCATACTGAACTCTTATTTTCAAATGATCAGAGACCCTATTTGATCTTTTCAAATCATTTTTGTTGAAGTTTAAGTAACGCCGTTAGGCTGCCGAACTTTCATAAGAGAAATCTAATTTTTTTCATCCTTCCATGTTTTTCTTTTCAAATGGTATGTCCTTGAAATTTCATTACCATGATCATGTATCCTTCTTATTCTGTCCATCTACTGTTTTATGGGTCATTTATGAATGTTTGACCCATTTTCCCTCTCTTTTTAATGTCTTCTAAAACCTCGTAACATAGCCGTTATGTTGCAGAATTTCCGTCTCAAAATGTCTCTCTCTTTTTCTAAAGTTCATTTATATTATTAATTTAATACTAAAATATCATTATTCTAAAGGGGTATTAACATATATACCAAAATGTTCTATTTTAAATTCTGGGATTTACATACATGAGACCCACCTTCCTTTTCTGTGGGTTTTAACGTGACGTAAAGATCATGTCTTTAAAGCAGTTTTTAAAACGTTATGAATATGAAATGAAACCCATTTATTTTATGATATATGGGTTATTTATGAAATTTTTGATGATGATATATGTGTCTCACATGATAATAAAGGCAAATTTAAGGGTGCGCCCTGATAGCGCTCCAATGCATTGGGTAATGATGTAACCACTAGAGATTACAATTTTCATGATACCTTGGTGAATAACCTTGGTAATTTTCAAATGACACCTTGGGGATGGACCTTGGTGATATGTTCATGATTGTCTATGTTAAATTATGTAGCCACATCTTAAAGTTGTGAAAAATGTTATTTTTATTATGATATGCCACATGATTTTTTTTATCATGCCTTAATGTTCTTGTTCGTGACATAGTTGATGTATCTCAAGTTCACATGTTAAATGTTTCCCATGTTTCCCTTACTGGGCCTTCTGCTCACCCTTTCATTTGATGTATGTCCCCAGGTTATGAGATGCAGTAATAAACCTAGGATGAACATGAGGAGAAGCCTTTCAAGTGTTTAAGAAGAATGTTTTATTTTTTCATGTTTTATGTTCCAGGTTTCCAAGACACTAAACCTTAAAGATCCTCAGTTTTGTATAATGTAATTAAAGTTTATGTGATAAAAAGGCGGGATGCTATAGCTGGTATCAAAGGATGGTTTAGTTATTTTTGGAAATTAGGATATGAAAACTTTAGGAAGAATCCTATAGAAAAGTTTATATATAGTAAATATTCCTGGTATTTTGGTGAGTATTGAGTAATGGGTTGCCAAGCAAATACATCCCTGTCTGGATACGAGTAGGTAGAGGTGGCTCTGGTACAGATGTACATAGGGGTAAAACCCGAAAACTCCGCTTTGAGCTAGACTCAAACGGGAACTGGTACACGACAACGGGCCTTGCTGCACTCTTGGTTACGACACTCCCGGGGGATATGCTTTGGTAAATTCATAAGCTTAGTATGAACCATTGTTAAAGGAACAAAGATAAAATAAAATAAAGATTCACATAAGAATATATGATCATGGATAACCTAGATGAGAACCTAGGGGATCACAAGTTAGGGTATACTTTTCTTCTACAAGTTATCCTTATATTCTTTAACTTCCTTTTCATGATTATTAGCTAAGTATTTAATCCCCTAATTATACTTTCTATTCTTAGTTAATGGTGGGAAATGGAAGAACATGTCCCAACAACCAATGTGATAGGAAATGCGACGATTTCCGTATTAATATGAAAGAGATGATTAGGGGATTAAAAGATGATTATTATTTTGGAATACGTTCACTATTTTGGGGACCCTATATGATCGAGGTAAATATATTACTATGGTATTTTCATTGAGGAGTAAGGCTGACTTATATTTTGAAGAATTGCTGAATTTAAGGTGGACTTATAGTAATTTAGGTTACTTATGGGAATGATTAACCTATCTTGGGTAAAATATGTTTAGGTTAGCTACTTTTGGTATAAGATGTTAGGAGTGGTTGATGTTGTTTGGAGATGAACAATGAAGTTTATTTTGGAAGACTATGTTATAAAATCCTTCTTGTATTTGGGTTTCAATCTTAGTTTAGTTTATTTTGAGGAATCGTAAGGATCGTTATTTATGGAATGGTCTATGATGAACTTTGGGTAGTACCATGGAACGTTGAAAATTTAAAATTAGTTTCCATTCCTATGGGATTCTTTATTTTTTTTGAAGAGTTTTTTTACCTTACCCTTTCTGTTTTTGGGATAATGTTTAGAGATAAAAGAAATAGATAGTTAATCTTTTGTGGATTATGAAGATTATTCTTGTGTTTTGATGAGACCAAGTTGTTTTGAATGCTCATAGCTAAGAGAAAAGATTAGTGTTGTGTAGAAACTTATTAAAGGATGAAACTCTACATGAAGATAGGTATATTTTCTTATGTTTTTTTATGTTTTAAATGAATTCCTCAAAATTATGAAAAGGAACGTAAAACAAAAATGTTTTTGGTTTACGTTTCCTACTAGGTAATCAAAGACCGTTTACACACATCATAATTTTGGGATTTTCTTATGGTTAACTTTCTCCTAACCATGTTCTCTATCACTCTCCCCCAGAACATGACCCTTTGTTTTTCTTCCATGTCCATGTTTTCCTACATGGAATCCTAGTGTGGGTTAACTCAGGTGACCTTTGTACTTCCCTTTCTTTCTTTTAAAGTAATAATTTTACTGACTCCTTTTCCGATGTGGGACTTTCAATGAAATTTCAAAACCCAATTTTAAAAATTGTGAGGACGCAATTTCTTAAGGGGGGAAGAATGTAACGACCCGAAATTTTGAATAAATCTTGTTTCCTAATTTTATGTGTTATTTTATTTATTTTTATACCCAACAAAAATGTTTCATTTGATAACATGATTATAATTAAAATGAGACTGTTGGGTTTAGACGGTTATATGACCATTGGTCAATATGACCACTAGAAACTAAACGTTTTGATTATTGTCTCTAAATACAAGTAATATTTGTTAATTATTATAGAAAAAAGATTTGATGTCCTCACCCAGTAGTCTTGGACTGATCAAAGCCCATCTAACAGAACTTGGGAAGGAGGTAGCACCACTGGGCTTTGCTCTGGACCAAACCCAAGCCAAACTTCATCGTGTAAAGCTAGAACGGAATCGCCTCTGCGAGAAGTTCAAACTGATAGAAATTACTACTCGTGCGATGTTAGCCGAGCCTCCCTCAGATTCTCTCACCTTAGCATACCTTACACTTAGGTCCTATGCTGTTGTGATAAGGGGCTATGTAAGGAGACCGTAACTGCCTTGTGTAATCCTTTGTTTTAAATAAAAATTTTGATTTCTTCTTATGATGAAGTTTATGAATGTTTAAATGACCGGATAAATATAGTATGCATATTTTTGATAAATTTTAGAAAATGGATATTTTAAAAATGTTTATGTAAACCTTAAATAATTAAAAATTTGTAATGATTTTAAAAAAATGGTCTTCTACAATTATGTTCAGTACGAAATTTAGAGTCTAATAAGATCAACTTGATTTTTGATGAATAGTAAATTATGAATAGTGATTTTATGATTAGGATTAGTAATGTGTCCAAATGGATTAGTAATCTCACTTAACAAAAGTATTAATATAATTTAGGAACCTTGATTTAGTAATGTGATTCAATAAAATCGTTAAATAACGGTTTCATAAATTATTATTCAAGTATTAGTTTTTTCGGGCGAATAGTGTTTTTAATTAAAAATTTAATTAAAAATATTTAAAAAATATTTTTATAAAATGGATTTCATTTTTGAACTCAGAGCGTCGATATTATGTTATGGTAATTTTTGGGGATTTTTCTGAAAAAATGAATTTTCGGTGAATAGTGTATTTATTTAAAAATTAAATTAAAAATATTTAAAAAATTATTTTTATAAAATGGAGTTCATTTTTGAAATCAGAGCATTTATATTTGGTCAAGGTTAAATTTTGGGATTTTTCTGAGAAAGTTGAATTTTTAGTGAATAGTAAAAATACAGTTTTAGGGTTTCGGTATGTTTAATGATCTCATAACTGTGTCATGATGATGTCATGATATATTTTAAGGGATGGCCGACCAAAGAAGATGAATTATTGTATTGGGGGCCCCATGTGGCCTGACTCCGTGGGAAGTACCATGGGAGGGCTCATGCTTTTGAGAAAACCACTTTTGAGGTGTCCCTTGGCCATTAATGCCTTGTCCCCTCACATTCCCTATAAATACCAAGAAATCCTCTCATCCTTTCGACTCCACACTCTCCCCCAAAGAATTTATGGTCTCATTACCTCCCAAGGAGTCCTCCCAAGGTGCCCCCAAGCCCTCAAGGTCCCAACCTTTGAGTTTTAAGAGTTCTGTTTTAAGGTAAGGGATCCGACCTCTCTCTTTCATTTCAAGTAATCTCTTTTATGTCATTCCTTTTATGCTCCATGTTCTTATGTTGGAGGATGTTCTTTTATACTCCTCTTACTTCCATTTTCATGTTCATATAATGAGAGATCCCCTCTTACTCTCATTATTTCGTTTTATGATGATTTAAGTGGCGCCGTTAAGCTGCCGAAATTTTTGTAACAGATTCTTTCTCCCTTCTCATTTTTCAAGATCTATTTTCATATAAAGTATTTCAAGTTCCTTTTTATTATGTTGGGGTATGATCTCTAAATTTATCATACTGATCATTTATGATCATATGATGAGAGACCCCATTTTATCTTTTCAATTCAGTATTTTGAAGTTTTAAGTGGCGCTGTTAGGCTGCTGAATTTTTAAGTGGTTCTTCACCCTTCTCGTTTTGAAGTTCTACTTTCATGTCAATTCTTTCAAGTTACATTTTGTTATTATGGGGTATGATCTCTATATCTATCATACTGGCCTCTTATGTTCATATGATGAGAGACCCCATTTGATCTCTTCAATTCAGTATTTTGATGTTTTAAGTGGCGTCGTTAGGCTGCCGAATTTTTTCGGGGATTCTTTCACCCTTCTCATTCTTTTCAAAGTTCTACTTTCATGTCAAGTCTTTAAAGTTACTTTTTAATTATTTTGGGGAATTATCTATATATCTATCATACTGAACTCTTATGTTCAGATGATGAGAGACCCTATTTGATCTTTTCAAATCATTTTTGTTGAAGTTTAAGTAACGCCGTTAGGCTGCCAAACTTTCATAAGAGAACTCTAATTTTTTTATTCCTTACATGTTTTTCATTTCAAATGGCATGTCATTGAAATTTCATTACCATGATCATTTATCCTTCTTATTCTGTCCATATACTGTTTTATGGGTCATTTATGAATGTTTGACCCATTTTCCCTCTCTTTTTAATGTCTTCTAAAACCTCGTAACATAGCCGTTATGCTGCAGAATTTCCGTCTCAAAATGTCTCTCTCTTTTTCTAAAGTTCTTTCATATTATTAAGTGAATACTAAAATCTCTTTCTTCTAAAGGTGTATTCACATATATACCAAAATATTTTATTTTAAATTCTTGGATTTACATACATGAGACCGACCTTCCTTTTCTGCGGGTTTTAAAGTGACGTAAAGATCATGTCTTTAAAGCAGTTTTTAAAACGTTATGATTATGAAATGAAACCCATTTATTTTATGATATATGGGTTATTTTAGAAATTTTTGATGATTATATATGTGGCTCACATGATAATAAAGGCAAATTTAAGGGTGCTCCCTGATAGCGCTCCAATGCATTGGGTAATGATGTAACCACTAGAGATTACAATTTTCACGATACCTTGGTGAATAACCTTGGTAATTTTCAAATGACACCTTGGGGAAGGACCTTGGTGAGATGTTCATGATTGTCTATGTTAAATGATGTAGCCACATCTTAAAGTTATGAAAAGTGTTATTTTTATTATGATATGCCACATGATTTTTTTATCATGCCTTAATGTTCTTGTTCATGACATAGTTGACGTATCTCAAGTCACATGTTACATGTTTCCCTTGTTTCCCTTACTGGGCCCTCTGCTCACCCTTTCATTTGATGTATGTCCCCAGGTTATGAGATGCAGTAATAAACCTAGGATGAACATGAGGAGAAGCCTTTAAAGTGTTTAAGAAGAATGTTTTATGTTTTCATGTTTTAAGTTCCTGGTTTCCAAGACACTAAACCTTAAAGATCCTCAGTTTTGTATAATGTAATGAAAGTTTATGTGATAAAAAGGCGGGATGCTATAGATATCACACAATCTATCTAGAATAAGTCATGAAGAAACTCCAACATAGACCAACAGATATGATAATATAACTGAAGGCAACTACCGCAATCAAAGACAATAGAGAAGCAGAAATATAACTTATACACTGAGAGAAGCACCCAACCACAACAACAATAAAATTCCGATCAGATCATCCTAAAATGATAGGAGTCTCCCAAAATCACTTGGTAATTTTCAGGGATCAAGAATAAGAGATTATGGAGAATGAACCAAAATAAAGCAGATGCATGCCTATTTTAAAAACTGTACACGGGCCATTACATGGTGTGTAACCATCAAAGTCTATTGTATAATGGAAAACCTATTGCGTCAGATTAAAATCCATTATTTAAAACACTCATGAGGTGAAAAAATCTCTTCACAACATGAAAACTTTCACAACATTAATACTTTCATGACTTAGATTCAATAACTATTGTACATAGTGTAACCCAGTTACATGTCGTGTAACCCTGTTACATGATGTGAAATCCTCCTACAACCTATAGAAAAATCCAGTTAAATATGGGAGTCCAAACAATCTCTTACTTAACCATTATAGGTATCCTAACAATTCATTATCGGCCCTAAAAATACAAAAAGAAAATGTGAACCATGATGTGGTTAATGACGTGCCTGATATATTGGCAACATGACATTACAAAATAGGCTCAGTATGACTATGACCAATGGGGTGAATCCATGGTGCCACATGTCCAAATACATCAAGCTGGATCCAAGGAGTGTACATGAGACATCCTAATATATAGAAGATAGTTAGAGGATCCCATGACATCATTTCAAGCTTCCACTAGTAGATAAGGACCATGTTCTAAGGTTTGAATCTCCCTTGGCAACTGACTCCTTGAATCATATTTGTGTCCACTGAGTGCTCAAGGAATTCCCTCAGGAATCCAAGGTTGGATCATGTCTAAAAACTCCTATAAAGATAAAATGGTCCATATTATATATAAACATTATACATAATTTATTCATTAAGTAAGGTCATGTAACACTCATTACTTTTAATAATCTAATAGGTTTATTCCATTTCCTTCCATACTAGGTGACATGGAAAATTAGGACATGAAACCAATTAAAAATTTATTTTATAATCATTTCATGGGTTCATTACATATAGGAAATTAAACTAATTATTACTTTGATTTCATATTTAATTATTAATTTCATTCATTTACCTTTCATAAGTAAGTCAAGGTGGGATAAGGACTTGCAACAATTTACGATTCATTTAATATTAACTAGTCCAAGTGATATCTATAAATATACTTTCAATTTCATATTTAAAAGGATAATTAATTAATTGGAACACATAACTTAAAAGGGTTATGTGAATACGATACATGTACTAGTCATTATCAATTCATTTATTTGATTTAAACACTTACCTTTAAGAATGCCATGTCTTGATCACTCAAACAGTGGCACAGATAGTCCTAACAGGCCACTATGGATTAAAAAAAGGAAAACACCCAACTTGGGGTTGTTGGCATTGAGTTCATAACCTCCAAATATAATGAAAAATTATATAATGGGAACTATAATACAAGCATATTTATTATAAGAATGGAATAATAATTAAATATGAAATGCTCGGTGAAACCGGTGTGCACACAATGAATATAGTTTATAAAACTACAAAACATTTAGGGAAAAGGCATAGACCACATACCATAGGCTAGTAGCACTCTCCTAATATTGTATTGGCTATTAGTTTGGTCTTTATTAAAAGAAAATGGAAGAATGTATCAATGCCCAAAAAATAGGGCATACAAGACTTCATAAAAATAGCATCATCGAGGGAAAGATGAATGATGAACCAAGTCTAAATAATAAAGAGATTACTTGGGGGAATCTATCGAGACCAACAATGATTTATTCATAGTTCAGACGATAAATTAGGATCAAAACCTATGATAATGATAGGAATAGATTCCAATAAGAGAAAAAGGATCTCCCTAATAATGGAAATAAGAAAATAGAAGAAGCGGTTATGTTTATAAATAATTTAATGAAAAAATGATAATTTACCCAAAACTTAATGGGTCACATAGTTGACTGCAAGGTTGGCCAAATTGTGTGCCAACCATGCACCTCTCACTACCTAAGAAGGGACCTACAAGATTTTATGCATATGGTTTAACTAACCAAGCAAAAACATTGTTACATGCTGTGCTAAAAACTATAGGTACCCCCATATGGGCGTGCACCTCCAGCTACATAGTTTCCTCAAACCGTACAACCTCCCAAATCCTTCTATCTAACCAGCACAAGGTTAGGGAAACAATGAGTACTAGCTCACAAGGTTTCTACTAACCGTGTGACCTAGTCCTTTTCTACACCGATCAGGGTTTCGAGCTCTGAAAAATCCCCAAGCACCCCCTGAAACCACTCTGAACTCATTAGGAATTCATACAAAGTACAAGACAAATAATTAGACCTAAATTTAGAAGGATTCATACCACAGATAAAAGTATGTTTCTTTTTTTATTCCACACTTAATGGAACTCGTCCCGGAGTTCACCTCCAATGGAGATGAAACTCTATTTGGGAGAAACTTTGACCCCTGAGCATGTACATCGGCCTCCCACTCCCAGGTCTCATACTTTACACAGTCGCACTGCCATATCACCCATACTAAAGAGATATACCCTCCTTATAGAACCTTCGAGCTTCAGTCAATGATGCATATGGGATAATACTGAAATTAAGCATCAATATCGTACCCAACCTGCATGGGATCAAAAGTATGGGATGGGTCGGCATGATAACAATGAAGATGTTAAATGTGGAAGATGTTTTACCTAAAAAAATATATTTGTGGTAGTAAAAACTAATATACTGACGACCCAAATCTATCCAGAATATCAAATGGACTGACATAATGATGAAACAACTTCTATTGCCTCTTAATTCGTTTAGGACCAAGTCTGGTTGATACCTGTAAGAAAACACAATCCCAGACCTTGAACTCTAGAGTTCATCGATGGTGAACGACATAGTTTTTTCATCTAGACTGAGCTGTAGACATACACTTCCTGATCAGCTGAACCTTCTCTAAATCCTCCAGAATGAGACAAGGATCTATTAGTGATACTTCTCATCCTTCTAACCAATATAGGGGTGAACGAAACTAACTACCATACAAGGATTCATAAGAATCCATCTGAATCATATCCTAGAAGCTATTATTATAGGAAAACTCGATGAGAGAAATATGCTTCTACTATAAACTACTTTAATCAATGACACATGCTCAGAGCATGTCCAAAAATATATGTATCTTTTTTTTGACTATCCATTAGTCTGAGGGTAAAAATTTGTCCTCAGGAGAACCTGTGTACCCATAAATCTATGTAACCCCAACCAAAACCTCAGTGTGAAATGAGAAACCCTATCTGAAACAATAATATGAGGTACCTCATGTATCCATATAATCTCAAAAACATACAGCCTTCCTAGACCATCAACAAAGAAAGTCTCTCAAACCGAATGGAAGTGGGATACCTTAGTCATTTGATCCATGATAACCCACACTACATCGCTACCCCAAGGATACCTTGGTAATATGACTAAAAAATCTATAACAACATATTTCCATTTCCATTCTAGGGCTGATAACGACAGTAACAAGCTAGAAGGTCGCTGGTGCTCCATCGTCACCTGCTAATAGGTGGAACACCAAGTGATAAAACCAACTATCTAACATTTCATCCCAAGACAACAATACTGGCATTGCATATTTTGATACAACTAAGAGATTACTGGATGAACTACCCACTAAGAAGCATGGGAATATCACATCTATTCCTCTCTAATATCTATAGGAACTCAAACACACCCTTGTATATATAGGATTTCATATCCATAAATAGACAAATCTAGAGTCGAATCCTCACAAAAAATACTCCCCTGTAGATCCAAGCCATCAGGATCATAGAGCAGCCTGATCTTCACTCTATTAATGAGGTAATATATAACTGTGGAGGATATTAGATAATACTGCTCATGATTCTCATGAATCTCCATGTTCATATCAGAAGGAAGGGCCATCATCTTCTATTCATCACTGAAATCTTTCATGACATGTGCCTAAGTTTCCCGAATCAGCACATCAACAACCACATTACCCTTTCCAGGCATATAGGTAAGATCAAAGTCAAAGGACTAAAGATATTTGACCCATATTCACTATCCGAGACTCAAATCACATTATGAAAAGATATATTTGAGGATATTTTGGTCTGTATACACTATAATGAATTCACCCATCAGATAGTGTCTCCAGCAATATAAGGCATGAACAACTACTACAAGTTCGAGATTGTGCATCAGGTAATTTCTATTATTAGGCCTCAACTACTGATATTAATATGAAACAATTGGATCATCCTATACCAATAAAACAACAAAAACAATTCCTAATTCATCACAAACCACTATATAGAATCTTCTAGGCTTTGGAGGAATCAAAATAGGTGTCAAGGTAAGCCTTCCTTTCAGCTCCTGAAAGGACTTCTTGCACACTTCTGACCACAAGAACCCCACACCCATATTTCTAAAACTATTAAGAGGTGTATAAAGGCATGATAGTTCTTTTATGAAATGATTTTAATACCGTTATAGCCCTAAAAAACTTTTTATATAAAACATGTACTTGGGATTCTCCCAGGAAGCCACAACACTCACCTTCTCTGGGTTAATAGATACTCTTGATTCTGAGATAATATTCCCTAATACCTGAACCTTTTCAATCTAGAAGTGAAACTTATAAGCTTTTAATATATCTAGTGCTCTCTTAGTGCATTAAAAATGATCTCAAGATGTTTATCAAGTTCGCTATGAGTAAGAGAATACACCAATATGTCATCCACAAAGACCACAATAAAAGAATATAAATAGGGGTGGAAAACCTATTCATTAAATCCATGAAAATAGAAGGTTCATTATTAAGACTACAAGACATAACTAGATAATCATATAATTCTTACCGACTTAAAAAAGGCATACATGGTATATTAGAAGGCCTGGATCACACTTGATGATAGCTTGACCCAAGGTCGATCTTCAAGAACACCCTACCTCATTGGATATTATAAAAAAGACCATTTATTCAAGGTAGTGGATACCATTTATTAATTGTAAGTGGGTTCAACCGTTGAAAATACACATATAAATGAAGTGTCCTAGCCACCATCTTGGAAAATAGCATGGGTGAACCCTCAGAAGAAGTGTTGAATTGGATAAAACCTTTAGACAATAGGCTTCCCAACTATCACTTGAGCCCCTATAGCTTAGTAAGGTTCTATCCTATATATAAGAATTGACATTGGAGATACTCTTGGAAAAAACTCAATTGAAAACTCTACCTTTTTATCTGGAGGTAATCTAGAAAACTCATCAAGAAATATATCTATGAAACTATAAACTATGGGAGTAAATTTAGTTAGATGTATTCCCTGATCCTCCATGTAAAGACAGAAAATATGGGTGGTCATTCCACCTAGACCATGATGCTCTAGTCTAGATCTACTGACCAAGATATCCCACTCAACCTTTTAGAGATAACAACTTCCCTCAAATGATGTAAGTGATACCCTATACCGATAGAAATCCGAGCAGGCATGATAGGGAACAAACCAACTACTATTGAGAATGACATTGAATCCTTTAATCTCAGTGATGTAGATGTCCCATAAGAAGGTATAATTGCATACCTAAAGGGGAAAGTCCATGCCTTGGCGTATTAAATAAGTCTACACTAGCAATGGTGTGTCTAAGTTCCTCACCCCATAGTAATACTAAATTTACAACTCAAGACTTTCTATGGTCAATAAATAGATAATGGAGTGATTAGACCCTATATTGAATAAGGTTGACACAATAGTGGAGTCTACTATATTATTACCTAGTATAGTAGATGACCCTTCCCTATGAAACATTGGTATCAGCTATATGGCAGACAACTGTCCTAATCCACAACAGTGTTCTATAGTTGGACTACCCTGAATAGGTCCACTATACTATCATTGATAATTAAAAATATGGAATCCATGAACATGGACTCCTCCTCATCCTTCTTTTTTGATGCTACTCTAACTTCCCACCTGATGTGGCATAATTAATCCTACCCCTGAATGTGAAGCTAGTGTGAATCCTCTTCTACTGGAAACTGATGGAAAGGTTCAAAAGAATCATTGATGATTCCCCATACGGCCACATGCACAATACTCAAGTGGGTCAATATCAAAATGAGGATTTATATTCCCTTGTTGTCCACACTGATGGCATGTAATAGAGATTATTGCATGGATACTCTGGACGCCACTTCTCTATTGTGAAACCTCAAGGCTATGCATCCTGCTACCGAAAGCACTACTGCCTTGGAACTGAACCTATGTTCCCAGTACTGTAGGCTTCTCTCAAGGTGTGATAAGTGATAAGATATTGATTAACAATCTCAAAAAAGGTAGGTAGTAAAAATATATTCACCTTAAAGTTGATGGAAAACTTGATCCCATCCTCTAAACATTGTGCTCGTGATAGATCATCACTGGCTAGAAGCGGTGCAAAGTTCTGAAACATAGTAAATTGTGTGGAATATTCTATGATGGACATAGATCCCTACTACAAGTGCATGAAATCTCTAGACCAATCATCTCTCAACATTTTAGGGAAGAAGTAATCATAGAAGACAATCTGTAAATCCGCCCAAACCATTACCTGATGATGACCATCCTGAGTAATCACATCCCACCATTGTTTGGAGGAATCTTGAAGCATGTAGGTGGAAAGATAAACCCTCCTATATGGATGCATCTATATATCATCAATGATAGAAGGATTTACCTATATCTAAGATTCATCAGCCAGTAGACAACTATCCCCAAAAAATATGGGAGGATACTGATGCTGGAACTCACGAGTCAGATCAGCTACAGTATGTACAGGTCATGGAGCACCCTTCATGGACTACAGCATACATATAAAACCCTCCTCAAACAAAGTTTTAGTTCCTAGTTCAAGTATAAAAGTAGGTGCCACAGATGGAACTACCGGATGTATCACTGGTGGCTCAGGTCCCACCACCTTTGAAGCTTGATCGTTGTCACCATCCTAGTGCACGACTAGAGTACATCATGGTGGAATAACTCTAAAAATTCCAATCACATGACCCATTTGAAGGTTTTAGAATAGATAGAAGAACTACTGGAAGCAGATTATATGAATAAGGGATCAATACCCAAGGTAATACCCCAAATACTTGCTTAGAAGGCTAGGGTATTGTTAAGAGTTCAAGATTATTTTACAGAGGTTCCAATAAGTGAATGGTCAATTGCACTTTGTATCTTCATTTATTGGAAACCAAATCATTTTATAAGTCTTGTTTTACATTTAAATTTATTATTTTATTATTACATATATCAAGGATAGATTAAATTGACTGTCATTACCCACTAATAAAGGACTATATACTTTATAATTGAAAGTGAAACCCATTTATTTCCATTTAACCCCACACACATTCAGTCTCAGATTGTAATAGGTAATATACAAGGGATCAAATCAATAAAGTAACCATTATAATTCACATGAGAGAATACACCTCAAGGATTGAAACTGGTAGTCACTCACTCATAGCCAAAGAGAATCTCATGTAACTATTGGTACATTGTTAACATGGGTAAAAATTGTCTATTTTAGATTCCACCATCAACCTATATAGGAAAAAACTATTTAGATTGACCCTAAAACTTTAAATTACCAATTCCCTTACTTATAGAAGATCATACTAGCATAGGAATGTAAAAAAACCATGGATACCTCTACAATCACAGGAAACACAAGCAATTCAAGTAGTGAAATGCGCCTATATGGCATGGAATATGCATGACATGTGATTTCTAGGTGCTTATAATGATGCATGATTTATGCTTACTTGCCCTAAACTCATCGGTCCAAGGATAAAATGAAATTATCAATTATAAAAATAACAATAATTACCATCACATAGAATGTTCACCACCCAATGATGAAAGGATATCAACTTTAATTAGATAAAAACAAAACAAAATTCCTCATTTTAGGAAACTCAGTATTTACCCTGAATGTGCGCTTGATACTGTCATGCATGGATTATAACCAGGTTACAAAGTGTTCCTAATGTCATGTGTATCATCTAAAAATAGTAAGGCAATAAATGAAACCAATGATACCCCTTTTTGATGTCTCGGCCCGGGTTCCACTCAAAGGTGCCCTGACCTAGTGGGCCACATGGACTCAAGCGCCCTCGCCATATGCCAGAGGTTGCTGACTAGCATCAAGGGCCTAGGGTGTATCCATGGGGTGACTAAATCATCATGTCAAAGTGGATAAAAATGGAATATAAAAATTTAAGAAGCATGACTTCAAAGAATAACTTAGTGGAATAAGTCATAAAAATCCACACAATATATAATAATAATAAAGAGCTAGAAACTGAACCATATACAAAGATGATGATGTCATGTCATGAATCTAAAAAACTATAAAACAAGTATACCTGGAAATAGGTAATATATTCTATATAATAGAATAAAAATTAAACCAAAAACTATCCCAAAATCTCATTCACTGTCCCAGTCATCTTCTACCCACCTCCATCCTAAGCAAGAAAGCAAGATCAGGTGTCCAAAGAGAGAGCTTCCCTTTGTTAACACCTGCATACCAATAATTTTCCCAAGTTCTATTAGTATCCTAGATAGGGTGTGAGATAAATCTCAGTAGGACACCACCAATAATGTCTATACAATACAGTATGTGAATATAAATCGATAGTGTATAGATATATATAAATTTTAAGCAACTCCAAATAATAAATCATACCACTTCAACATCAATTGGTAATGTTTTTGAATATGAGATCATTTAATTATTTCATTTAAATTGATTTTATATAATATAGTCATGTGATATGTAAAAAACACTAACAAGTATCATGATAATAGTAAACTGGATCCAAGGTATAACCAAGGAATCCTTGACCTCAGGGGTTATCCAACCCATATTTTTAACTCATGCATTCTAGCAAAAAAATGGGTCTGAGTGTAATACAAGGGTAATCATTCAAGGCATTCCATAGTAAGTAGTTCTAAAAAAGTCCAAGGATCCCATCCAAGGTAAAATGAGATAATCACGATTGGGACTAAATAGGTGAATCCATGGAACCATGTGTCCAAATACATCAATATAGATCCGAGGAGTGTATCCAAGGAATCCAAATATTTAGAAGATAGGGATGGGATCCTATGAAATCATGGTTGAGCATCAACTAGTTGAAAAAGAACATTTTTCAAGTTGGGTATATCCCTTGAAAAGAGACTCCTTGAATCGGAAGGGTTTTCTCTGAGTTCTCATGGAATTCCCTCAAGAATCCAAGGTTGGATCAAGTTTGGACATAACTATAAAGATAAAAAGGTTTGTATTCAACATGCACCTTATACATAATTCATTATTTAATTAAGGCCATGTAATTTTCATGACATTTAATAAATTAATATATTTATTCCATTACCATCCATACTAGGTGAAAAGGCTTTTTAAGACATGCAACTAATTACCAATTTAGTTTATAAAAATCTAAAGGGTTCATTCCATAAATGACATCCATCCAATTATTACATTGATTCCATATTAAATTATTAGGTTCATTCCTTTACCTTTTATAAGCATGAAAAGGTGGGCTAAGGATATACAATCATTTTTAATTCATTTATAATAAACTATTCCATGTGATATATATAAATATACTTGTACTTTCAAATTTAAAAGGTTAATTAATTAATTGGAACACTTAAAATAGAAGGTTCAACTGAATACTTTACATGTACTAGTAATTAGAAATTCATTTATTTGATTAAAATACTTAACTTCAAGAAGTACAAGTCTAGCTCACCTGAATGGTGGCATTGAATGATATAACAATCCACTAAGTCATAAACATGGAAAACACCGTACTTGGGGTGGCCGGTGTTGAGGTCATAACCTATAACAATGTAGAACCAATATAAAAGGGGCACTAGAATATGAGAAAATGATTATAAGAATGGAATATAAATAAAATAGGCAACATTGGGCCTATAACACAATCCTAATTGGGCCTATAACACTCTCCTCACATAGTATCAGTACTTAGTTTGGGCTGTATCAGAACAAAATAGAAGAACATATCAATGCCCTGCAAATAGGGCATATGAGCCTCCATCAAAATTACACCATCAAGGGAAAGAAAAAAGATGAATTGAGCCTAAGTAATGAATATCTTACCTAGAGGAATCTAACAGGACCAATGGTGATTGAATTGGAGTAAAGAAGGAAAATTGGGATCAAAACCTATGAAGAGGGCGAGGAGCTTCTAATGTGAGAAAAATGAGATCTCTACTACTAGAAATAGGAAAATAAGATAAGGGGGTTTTTTTAATAAATTTAATGAAACAATGGTAATTTTCCCAAAAATTACCGGTTCACGAGATTTGGCCGCACAATTGGCTAAACTGTGCACCAACCATGTGCCTCCCACTCCCTTAGGGGGTACCCCACATTGTTTCATGTGCATAATTTGACTAACTGTGCACAAACCATGACGCATGCTCTGTTAAAAATTGCAGGTACCCCCAAATCAGCATGCACCACAAGAATCCTAATTTCCTAAAACCATGAAGCCTCTTGAATCCCTCTATTTATCCCTTTCATGGTTAAGGAAACTATTTGGACTATCTAGCACAATTTCTATGAATCGTGATTCCAACTCCTTTTCACCACCAGTAGGGTTTCCGACCTCTAATCTAGCCCTAAACACCCCCAAAACAACTGTGAATTCATTGGAGATCCATAATTGGTTAAAAAATTAATTATACTAAGATTTAAAAGGATACATCCCTTATAGAAAAACTAGGTTCTTACATAGCTCTAGGGGGATCTTAGTGAGAAAACACCTTTTTTCTACACTTTCTGCCCAGGGATTAGAATTTTCATCAGTATTATTTTCCCTTGGTCAAGAAGGAAGATGTGAAGTGTACTTGGATATATTTTAGTGCACTTCATATTCGCAACAAGGAAAAAATTATATTTTTTACAATATGATGGAGTGTGTCCATTGAGTAAATATGAAACCAATTTAAGGCAATAAAGGTTCACTATGGGTAATTCTCCTGGGGGAAATTAATTCTCACTAACTTTATTATGTCTGTATTCATTCTATTTTCATATGAATATTTTCTTTAATATATTGAATTATACATCATCAAAACCTCATTATTTAATTTCTTTTATAGGTAGATACATAGGTTAATTTGTAATAATGAGTATTGTCTGAAAAATATCCTCAAGTGAGATGACACCGGTCAACCATTATATTTTATAAGGAAATATTGATAATTTATTTTTTCACACCTCGCAATATGTGTACATCAAAACATGGATCCTATGTTGGGGAGATAAAAGTTGTTTCACTTATTATTTTATTCACATTTTGTAAATAATTTCATTGTTTTCACATATTAAATATAACAAACATATAAACAATTGTATTCCTATGGTATTAAAACTATGATTATTCTATTTGGACTGATTACTCTTAGGCTCAATAATAAGAAAAATTTTACAATTTTGAAGAATCCAAATTTTACGGGATTAGTGAATACATATAGAACATGATGTGAAAAATAGAATAGATAACTGAATACATCAGTGCATCTCAGGAGTAGTAGCTAGAAAAACATGATGTTGAACTTGAACCAGCTGTGGAAGATATTTTCTAAAAAAATTTAACTCTCAATGAAACTGATAATGATGATAAGGAGAAACTCAATGAATTATTATTACCATCACACACTCATCCATGTCCAAAGAAGATCCCTGACGAACACATGCATGTTGATGCACTTATCAGAAATCAACTTTTTTTTAGAATAATCTTGGATTTAATTTGTGGAAGGTAACTTGCAATATGATCTTCCCATCCATGAAAAAGGATAATAAACAATACTATGTCATACTCTTTCCTTGGACGAATATACTACCCATGTAATGGAATTTAAAAAAAATATGAAGTATCCCAACTATCTACTTCCATTTATGACAAACCATCTCCAAGAGGAACTTTTCACTAAAGAAGAACATAAATCCAAACCAAATCAGTGGGTCATTCCTTTCTTGAACTATATTTCCATTAATTTTGTTAATACCAAGTTTATAATTAACTCCCTATATTTGAATTTTTCATAACCTTTAATCACATGGAATATCTTGGAGGATAAAGTGGAAAATGATGGTGCACCTGATGAGGAACACATGATTCCCCAAGATCTTATTTTACAATTGTTAGTGGGTGAAAATGAAAAATCCCTAGTGGGTTTTCATAAAGAAATTTAATTACTATATAATTTCTTTAATGGGGAATATTTTGGCATTAATTTTTTAGGTTTTAATTTTATTCAATGGAAATTATTCTATAATTTTCCCTTTGAAAGTTTTGTTTCTATAGAACATTATAATAAATCCATGTAAGTGAAGGAAGAGGTAATAGAAGTTATGGTTGAACAAAATGAGGATGATCTACTGTTTATACTAACCCCACCTTAAAATCTATATCTCATTTCTATGGGTATAGAACTATTGAACGTTATCTATGGATTCCTAAACAAGGAATGAAAATTGAATAAATGTGGAAGAAACCATAAGTGGTGGTTCATGTCAAAGAAACATTACCCACCATCAGACTATGGATAACCACTATAACTACATAACTTGGAGTAGTGAAATCATAGCACCCACTTGATGGGTCAAATAAGTAATTATCCATTTATCTTTCACTTTATTTTATCCTTCTTTTCATTTATTTTCATTTAAAAAACTTCCCATGTTGTTTTTTTTCTATTTCAAGCTTTCATTGTGCAACAATTATAAGATTAAATCAAAGATATTACTACCAATAAGTTAGATTGTTTTACCTTTTAATAATTAATTTGTTGTCTCCCAATATAATTTTTTTCTACAATGCTGATGAAATCAATTTTGAATCTAAAATGGTGTGTAAAGAGTTTTACCATGGGGGATTTGTACTAATATGTTTGTTTTTTCATTTTTTTTTGTTTTATAAATTTTTGGGTGTTTTAGGATAGGAAACATGAATATCAAGGTAGAACTACCTGGTAGAAAACAACTAGATAGTTTTTAGAGGATTAATTTGTTCTAAAATTAATGGAATTGAATCACTTTTTAGTGAATATGTCCCATATTTTCATGGAATTTTATTGGAAACTAGGAGAGGGAATGTGATTAAAAATATCTATGTGGAATTGGAATTATAACATGCGGAATCTTGATTTTTGATCTCAAAACAAATTAAATTTTCCCTTTTTAAAAATAACACCTCTATGGGCCAACCCAAAATACATTCATATAATTCCTTTGAAAATGGATTAAAATGGGAAATTGGGATCCCCCATGAAGGCTTATGACATTTCATCACAAAAAAACCTAAAAAATCACAATGCCTAATTGTAAAAAATGCAAGGATTTATGTGATGGGAATATTGAATGCCTGATGAAGAAGGTGGAAATTAATATAAAAAATTTTCATTTCATTTTTATTAAGCAAGTTAAAATTTTAACTTGGTTATAAGGATGCAAGGTAAAAGTGAAAGTTGAAAAGCGATTCTTGTTAAAATTTTAATTCACCTTAGATCAATTTTATTCACTCCAAGAAATGGAACATAAAATTGGATTAATGTGACGCAGTGTGTGAAATTCACATAGTAGGCATTTAATTTGCATCAATGGTTGAATATTTAAATTTATTCTTCCTTACATGTGTATTAGAACCTTGGAATGGAACATTTTCTATTAGGTTGAATTCATTAAATTGTCTAGGAGTGCAATGTTTATGTCTGGGGGAATTAACAAGGCCAATATTTTCAAAAATTCTTATTTGAATTTCAATAGTTTAGTCCCAACAATTTGAAGTATTAAGTAAAATTATCAAATTTTTATATTTTTGGATTGATTTAATCTTAATTTTGAAAATGGCCTAATTGTTGTTTTTTAAATATTTTAATTCAGTTTTATATTTCAGACATAACTTATCTATACTAATTTAAATTGAGAAATTACTTTTTTAGGCATTCATATTCATTTTTCTATATTTTATCCAACTTGGCAAAGATGTGAATCAAATAATTTGTGTTCCAAATGAAGCTTAGAAGTCATGTCTCAAAATCTATCCACAATTTGGAAGAATTTTTAAGGTGATCCTATATCTCATAAATTGATAAACTAAATGAGATGATTTATTTAGATAAAGGTAATAATCCTAGGATTATGTTCTTTTACTATGGAATCCCAAGATTCATCCTCCTTCATGGTCATAAATTCATAAGAAATCAAAGAAGTAAAATTTTAATTTTTTTCATAACTGTCATAATTCTTTTAGTAATTTGGATATAACATCAGCTAAATGCTTAAAAATAACATGAAAATTTGAATGTGTACGTGCAAGGAAAATGTGAACAAATTTCAAGGATAATAATTTCAAAATTCATCCATTAAATGGGACTATCACACACACACACTTTCAGAGAAATATTTTAGAGTGAAAATGAGATTCCCCTTAATTATAAATTTGTATATCTATTTCCATTGGAAATGTTTTTCCACTAAATTGATGATCTGTAACATATTTGACTATATATTTGTCTTCAATTCATTCTATAATTTCCCAACATCTTTTAATAAATTTTATCGGTGTTTCTATCTCATTTTTTTTCTCTATCTCCCTCTCATTTTCTCTCCATTTTCTTCTTAACGGTGGTATATTTTACTCATGATAATGAAAATATAACTTGGGAACTCTCCCTAGGGTGTAATCCTGTTTTGAACCCAGATCTTCACATTCATGCACAATATTTTATATTGTCAAAGGGTTATGTTTAGGGAGATCTTAGTAGGAAATGTTCTTTTGTGTTGTCACAGTCCACCTAAGGGTTAGCATGTTCTTATACATTTGTTCCCTTGATTTAAGAGGTGGATTTAAAGTTTTCTTGGTGGTTTTGGGTGAAATATACATTCCCAAGCTGGGAATAAAAGGATACTGACCCACTGGGGGATGTTTTTTTATTTAGAAAATATGAAACTAATTTAATGTGATGATGGTTCACTCTGTGAAATTCTCTTGGGGGGATTTATTTTCTTCTCACTAACTTTGTTCCTTCACCATTCATTCTATTTTCATTTTCATAATTCCTTTCATATTTTTCATTATATATTTTCAAAATATATTTATTTCATCATTTTCATTGATATATAATTAGGTGAATTTGGAATAGTGAGTTTTGAAAAAAAAATCCCCTCATATGAGGTGACCTTGGCCATCCATTGCGCTATACTAGAAAAAATAGACTATTTATTTTTCCACCCCCCACAACAGGTGTGTGTTATGTTCCCCATGCTGCTTGTATTTATACTAGTAGATAAAAAAATCATGACACATGGAGTTGGTTTTTGGCCTTTATCAGCAACCATTTCACCCATATTCATGGTGTATATTTAATATTAAATCATAACTGGGTGATAAAGGAGGAAATCAATACAGATCATGTTACATTTATATTTGTAAATGCATATCACCGATACTATATTAAATATATTTTTATCAATGTGAAAAAAGTATTTTCATGAAAAATACCTGATTAAGGACATCACCAATCTTGGTATGTAATATGGTAGTTTTTTTATTATGTAATCATAATGATAACATTATTTTTTATGAAAATTGTTCATTTTGTTATAGCATATGATCCATATCAATGAAGGTTTGAATACTTATTGGATAGTATTCATATGGATAATTATGGAGTTTATGATTACATTATGTAGATTATTAAAGAGAAATGGACATTATCATATGAATGGGGGAAGAGATACATACACATAACCAAAAACATTAGGGAATGAATCAATGGCGTCTTCAAGGGTCTATGAAAGTCACCTATCAAAATCCTAGTTCATGTGACATTTTATCATTGTGTGAAATACTTTGTAAAATGGTGAAGACAAACTGCTATTAGGATTCAACAAGGGTCGTGGTATGGATGACACTTTCAGTAGATGATTGACCAAAACAATGAATAGACTTGTTCTTTTTTAGTGAGTTTGTTCAACTAATAATCAATTTGATTTTAAGTTATAGAGTTTCACAACCACAACACATGAATCAATGGTCATGTTTTTGTGTTATTATTGAAATAGAGGAACTGTGACTATGGAACCTTTCAGACATTCATGTTTCCATGCTTTTACATCATTGTGTCATGTACCTTCGTGAACATTGTGTGGAATGAAAAATTGACCTAGTTTACCAACTAGACACCATTGCTAACTATTATAGTGAATCATGGATTCTTATTATAGAGTTTCTACATTTTCCAATATATGAAGAACAACTAATTTTCATACCTAATAATAATATATTACATCAATAAGGAAAAATAATGTCCAATAAATTTTGAATGAGATAGACTAAACTCAAGAATAATTCCAATGTTTGAGATGTAACATATGTCACAGGGAATGTCATAATAAGAAATGATAAAATATCATTTTTGGAATGATTTATAATTCTCAAAGATAGTGATTAATTGCAGTCACAACATATTGGTACAAGGTTCACCAATAAAAATGAACAACAAAAGCCTTGGCATGATCTAGTAAAACCAATGATCACATGAGTAAAAATAATCATCGTGTTGGTACTTATTTTACAATTAACACAACTGTTATATCATACATTCTAATAACCCTAACATTGTAATTATATTTTATACTTATGTAACAATTATACTATTTTATGTATGGAAATATAGGATGCTACTCTAATCAATGAGCTGTGAATCAATGGTTTAACGAGATACTATAGGGGAGTGAAGTTCTATGAGTTAGGGAACATAGGGAACACCACTAACATCAGATTCTGTATCCACATGCTATTATATCATATCTTTATTGTGTTGGTTATTTATGACGTCTCAATATACATTTAAAGATATTTTAATTATAATTTATTTACTACCCTCACTAAGAGATTAATAAATAAGACTCACACTTTCAACCTTCCTGAGCAGAAGATGACCATCATCTAAGAGGGTGTGACATTTATTCTTGGTCTTCCTATTTTGGGTTTTTCAATTATAGGGCCTATCCACACAGGATGGCATAAGAATGTACATAAATTTAAAGTTTAACACCCCAAGATTCCAATATGTAATTCTAATTTAAATAAATATTATGTTTAACTACTTGTTTCACACACAACACTGTACTAAAATGAAACCACTATATCTTATATGAAGAGAATATTATAAGCATTAAAATAGATTGTTATAATGCAGATGTTGAATTTTTGAGTATAACTAGAAGCCACATTATTTTGAAATATATGTAGAAATAAAAGTAAAGGGAAATATTAATAAAAATTCATTGATAAATTTAATCAGTATTTCTAAATAACAAAGAAGATCATTTTATAATAAAAAATGTAATTTCCGAAAAATTGCCTTCTAGGTGCTATGTATTTTTATTTTAAGAAACTAAATATATTATGGTTAAATGATGATAAAATATATTGTTTATATCAATAATGTATTAAAATTAATTTAATTATTAATTGATAGGAAATAAGAATATGAACAATTAATATTCTCAAAATTCATTTTTCTATAAAACAGTTTTTCATTATATTTTATGATTTTATTTATAAGTTAAATTCTCAAATGTTGTCATTTTAATTTGAAAAACATAAATTGATTTTTGTATTTAGTATAATAGTATTATATAAAGTTTTTTTTGTGATTTTTAATAATAGGTCATTTTTAAGAGAATACTGAAAAATGAAGATTGTACCTATACTGTTTCATTCATGACTTTATCATAAACTAAGCATCACTATATAACTTACAAAAAAAATTATTTAAAAAATGTGTTTAAGGAGTAAACAGATGAATTTAGAAACACTATATTAAAATTATAAAACCCATGTTTAAAATTTCGAACCATAAGTAATATTTTAAAAATATATTATTCGTATATTTCTTTTAATAAAGTTTTCTCAAAATAGAATTCGGTTTTGGATTTATTTTAAATCCATGTAACACTTGTTGTTTAAGAATAAACCAATTAATTTTATACAAATAAACAACATTGATAATTTTATCTTAATAATAATTTTTATGAAAAAAATATTTTTTCTAAAAATGTTTTTTTGTGTTATGTGCGTTGATTTTAAATTAATTTTTATCAAACCTAAAAATTTTCATTAAAAATTTGATTTCAGATTCAGAATAATTATGTATATATAATTTAATAAGACTCAATTTATTTTTATGCATTAATATTAAACTACTTAGCTAAAAATTAGTTACCATGGTAAAACCCAAAAAATGGTAAATGTGAAAAAATCTAAGAGTAAAATACTTAAAAAAATTTGTGAAAATGTATATTTTAGGATTTATTGGACTTACCTATTCTCCAATCTATTGTTTTCCATTATTTTATCCACTTAACCTTTTTAAAATGACTTTAACTTTTATATTATTACAAAAATGACACTCATCTCCCTTATCAAAGGATCACTCACCACCTCACTTCTCTTCACACCCCAAGAGTCTTATATTAGACCAAAATCTATCCAAATAACTCCAAAACACTCATAAAAATTTCCTAGAGATTCTTTTCATCCCAAAATACCACCTCTCAAAGCCTTTAATCGAATTTTCAAATCATCTCTCCTAAAGAGTATGATAAAATTCTAAATTAAGCCTTTTTAATTTAGTTTAATTTATTTATTATTCTACTTCCTATAAATCAAATTTAATCCTGATGAAATAATTAAATTATTCCAATAATTATACTGAAATTCTTTTATTTTTATTGGATAACTATTTTTTATCTTCCTCCAAACCATTCAAAAAATAAAATTGTCTCTTTTGTTATGTGTAGACTACCTCATCCATAAGAAAAGTGATATGTTTTTTCATAATCACATTAAATTTATGGTTAAATGGTGTTATTTAATGAATAAATATTATATTTAAAAAATAATTAAGATTCTGAAATTATAATCCCATTCCAACCTTCTATCCATTCCATGGAAAATGAGAACGCCACCTTTGTGTATATGCATACTACTCCCCCCATGAAGCAATTCATTTCAATTTCATCTAGACTTTTATTATTTATCAAATCAAATTAAAATATGATTTACCACCATAAAAAAATCTAAATAATATAATTATAATTCTATAATAATTATATTAATTCAATGGGATCCCTTTCTTAACCATAGTAACCCCTCAATTTTAACATGTTCTTGTTTGGGTCGGTTTAACCACATACGTGAATAATGCTATAAATTTTTATCATTGATGAATATGGAAACATAAATATTGTTATTATTAGAAATAAATTTAAAAATAATGATTGTTTAAGGTTCTATAAAAATTATATTAACATTAATACATTATTAATATATCACCATTTGTTTCTTAATTTTTTTGAAATAATCCCATCGTTGATTAAATCATCACAAATCCTAACAAAAATACATATTAAATAAAATTAGAACCTTAAAATACATTTTAAAACATCTATTATAATACCCTTAATTATCTAGTAATGATGAACTTTTATCAAAATAAAAAGGTATGATGTCGCAATAATGAAACATGAGTGAAACAATTGGAATTGCAACATCCTATAATGAAAATAATCCATAAATAACAAATGAATGTATAATAAAGGATTATAAATAAAATATTAAAAAGGATTCAAGATAATATTTTGTTTATGAAATTATTTATTAATATAGTTATGTTTATTATTCAACAGGTTGAAGTTCCTTTATGGAAGCCAAAAAATAAAATAAGGGTTCTGGTCTTAATTTCAATTTTTTGAGACAAGTTTTGTGTTATGCACCTATTTTGTTTTAAATGGTGTATATATTGAATATTTCATATATTAAATCATGGATCCATTTTTATTATGGGTATATTAAGTTTTATTTCAAGATATCACTTTCAAAATCATTTAATTTAAAAATTACTAAATTCATAAGGGGTTTTTCATAACTCAATTTCCTTTCATTGAGTTATAATAACTATTCTTGAATGCTAATATTATAAGATATATTATTTTATCCTAACTGTATAAAATTTTATTTACACTTCAATTTATGTGGATTTACAATTATTTATCATGAACTACTTTATGAAGGATTGAGTCATCAAATATTGTAAAATTCATAAGGGTCTATGTCTCAATTTCCATTCATTGAGGAATGTTTTCTAGTTATGAACTTATTATTATTTTATATGGTGTAACTACTACCCCATTGTATTAAATTATATTTAATATTTTTTCTTTGGATAGATTTACAAGTCTCTCCATGAATCACACCATCCATACCTTTTTATTCAATTGTTACTAATGCCATAAATGTTGTGTCAACACAATTTATATTCATTGAGTTATGGTCATTCTTCTTGAACATTATCCTTAAAAATAAACTATAATATACCTTGTGATTTAATTCAATTCTACTCACACTTTATTTTCTATGTATTTAAATTTCTTTCTCGTGAACTTGTTTTGGATGGATTGTTACATCAATCCCTTGATGGATTTCATTCTTCAAAAATTCAATATTATTGAGAATAATATTCAACATCTTAAATAGATATTTATCCTCTATATCCATATTAATTAATTCAAATAGTATTCACCTATAGTATTTTTAAATTATAATATGCATTATCTCTTGTGGAATTCTAATTTTTCCTCACAATTTTTTCAAATAATGTTTCATTATCCTTTTTATGATGAGAGTTTCAAAAAAATATTTTCAGAATATTAAAAAGGATTTCCCTTTTCATGTTCATATTTTTATCATCAACTCATAATTTCTACAATATAGCCACTATATAATTTTCAATGATCCATTATATAAGATCTCTTTAAAAGTAAAGGTTTTCAAAATATTTCACTCCACCTTTTCGAAAATGACTATTGAAAGTATCCCATAACTTCTTCCTTTTACATATTTTTTAAAAATGTTTTAGAAAAATAACTTTTGTGATTTTTCTTACATTTTTCACTTTATTCTAATATGATTTTACCTTGTTGGGATTTATTCTTCATGTATTGTGTTTTAAATACCCCCATTCTATTTTCATTTGGAGGATTAAACTAGCAATATCAAACAATATAATTATTGTTCCATTTATATGTGTTATCATTCTAAGTGTTCTCATTATGAAGATGTTTTTAATATACACCAACATCATTTGATATTACTTATGTTAAACTTGATATATTTTCTTATGATACCACTAACATTAATTCTCTATATGACTTATGATGATTATGTTTTTAGTTTCCTTTATAAAACCAATTTTTTCCCCATAGGGGATATGCTTCAATTATACTATCCACTATCTTTATCTTGACATATTATGATCATGTTGTACGCATTATTGATTATGGAATGTATTGACATCTCTTATGCTAGTTTTTTTTTTCAATTCAATTGTTTGTTGTTTTCTAAAGAAAATTCATTTTGAATTATATTGTTATTCATTTCTTTAATATAGTAAATTCAATGAAGTTAATTTGTGGTGGGTGGGTCAAAATATTATATATCCCCCTAATTCATAGGTAGGTCTCATGCAACAAAAATTCTTGGGTATTTGGTGATGACTTACTTATTGACGTACGATGTCTTGGCTTGATTCCTTGATGTCAAGATTTATGATGTCCAATATTATTAATTCTATCACCATGTAACTAGTCATTATTATTAAAGTGATTATTTATGTATTTATATAATCCATGGATATATTACTATTTTTAATATTATTTATATATAAAATTTGATTATTGTTTATCTCTTTCATATTAGTTATACCTTGGTTATTTTATGGTAACTTTTGATGCATGTTTCCACTTACTGAGTGTTTGATCTAACCATTCTTATGTTTCTATTTACACATATTAAAAATAATTAATACATGTGATAAGTATATAAGGGTATCATGTGTGGAGAAATTTATGGGATATTTTGAAGAATTGTTGTAAAATTAGGATTTTCTTATCTGCATGTTACCTAGAGGTGAACTTTGAATGATTTAAAATCTATAATAGAAGAAATAATAAATTTATAATTGGAATTTTAAATTTTATTTCATGTTTTCAAATGTAATGTGAGAATAATGTATGCATCTAGTCTCCTAAGACTATAATAATATATGACCCTATTTGATGTGATCCATTATATCTTGTACCAATTTAATAAGGTGACCATTGACTCTATGTTACTAGAGTTGGATGCACTAAAACTAGTCCTAGAAATTTAGAGATATGCGGCAACTATATATGACAATTGGGTATTTATGGGATGGATTGATTTTTAATTCAAAAATTTATCGAATAATGATGATGAGAAGAATGTCTTGAATTTTTCTTGTGGATATATCTTATATATCATTGGTGGGATAATGTGTGCTGATCACACAAGAATTTATGTCCACATAATATATCTTAGGTTACTTGAGGACTTCGATCAGACTGGGAGATACAGTTGGGAATATATGTTCTTGAAGTACATATATAGATCATTATTCTCTATATTTTGATCATATCATAGTGATCTTGGGGACATATCATCCTTGTTCAGATGTGGTCATGAGACCACATACTTCCATAGACCCTTATTGTTGATGTTCTAAATTGTCCTATAGACATACTGCATGATTCATTTCATAGAAGATGGTATGATCACTCATTTTTACTATTTTCTAATGCTAATATGAGTTATATTACATCAGATTTATTATTATTGATCACTTTTCATATTGTGCATTATAGGTGGAGTTAGGTACACCCTTACTTCCTAACACTTAGACATAATTAGTGACATACAATCTCATATCGGATATTATAATACATACTAATGTAAGTATATACTTTCTTATGTCAAGTAATAATTTTGAAAATATAATAGTTTCTATAAATTACTTAAAAATCATTTTATCAACTCTCATATATTATTTTAGATTTATAGAAGTCGTATTGCGGTCTCCTTAACCAGTTTCTAGAATGCTTCTCTATTGGGATTGATAATTCCAAGGATATAGTGCCTCTTATACACTTTTATATTATTGAATGGCACCAGGACAATGGATTTGTGCCTCTGTTTGGATGTGTCCACCATATTTCATTAGAACAGTGATAACTACTAGTGCTTCTTTCAATGAAGCTGATGGGTAGGTAGGATATCAACTGGAGGCAGCATCAGGCATAATATATCAACATTTGGAATAATTGTGTATTATTTTTAATTGATGGATCAACTATGATACAACACCATCTATCATAGAAGGTTGATTATTCAATATGGTTTAGACTTAAATCTATATCATTTATTACATGACATGGTATCAGGATCCACGATCTAGCGGGTCAAAAATATTACATTATCTTTTTTTGTTACAATTTTTAGTTCATATTTTTTTTGATGAATACTCAACTACATTATAATATATAGATGTTTTATTAGGAGGAGAGAACAATATTCAGTTAGGTAGCATACCATTCTGAAGTTCTATACATGTTACCTATACTTATAGATATACTTGATAATATTTTATCTATCCACCTAAGTGAGAGGAGATCCTTGTTCAATAACATCCTCAAGAAGATACTAATATTGAGGGGATTAAATGATAATGTAATTGAAATAGATCTATATGTGAGGCATCAAGTATTCCACCAACAAATGAATTATGTCCAACATACATGCTTGTGATGTCCTCACCAGGGTTCTAGTCAAAGGTTCCCCAAACATGGTTGACCACATGGCCTCAAGCGTGCCTCAAAATATTCTAGATTCTTCTGACTGGAAGTAAGGGACTAGGGTTTTCCCATGGAGAGGCTAATCTATTATAACCAGATTAGAGAATAATGGATAAGTAATAATAGGTAAATAGAAGAAGCATATGTATATAGATGGCATAAGGAAAGAAGAAACTATAACAACTAGAATAGTAACCCACCATAGCAGAAGCATTCCTATTAACCAGGAAACTAAAAATAATACTCAAAGCTAAAATTGAATCATATGAAAAATAATGATAATTTATATAATGTTCCTAGAATTCTGGAAAACATATATACATGTTATCAGGAAGTACATACTATACAAAAGAACAAAAATAATCAAAAAAATATCCAATCATACTGATCAGAGGCCAAATCATCTTTATCCAAGATCCATCATAATGTAAGCAATGAATATTAAATGTCCAAAGTGGGACCCTTCCCCTTATTAACACATGTATACACATATGCTTCATAGGTACCATTGGTGTCTTAGATAGGGTGTGAGATAAATCTCAGCAAGTCACCACCAATGTCGTGTATACCATCTAGTTTGTGAATATAATCTGATATAGTGTGCAGGTATATAAATTTAATGTTGTACAATAATGTAAAACCCTAATACCCACTTTAGCATCATCTGGTGTATAAAAAAGTAATCATTTAATTAATTATTTGATAATAAGTTAATTAAGAGTATCCATGGAATGACCAAGGCATCTAATAATAATAATAATAGTAACATAAGATCTACGGTAATAACCAAGGCATCCTTTTTTATTATAATAATGAAGAGGGTCCAAGGTATTAACCATGGCTTCCTTAACCTCAGGGGAACGCCAACTCAGTAATAATATGTAGCCTAGCTATAAGGGGTCTTAGTGTAATCCAAGGGTCATTTTCTAGGGAATTCTATTATAATATGATTAAAAATGAGTCCAAGTATCTCATTTTTGGTAAAATGGGATAAGTAATGACTGGGCCCAATGGGTTTATCCATGGATCCACATAACCTAAGTCATCAAGATGTATCCTGGGAATATATCCAAGGAATCATAATATATGAATAATAATGGAGGGATATTGAAACATCATGTTGGGCATCCAAAAGTTGAAAAGGATCGGGTTCCAAGGTGGGTATGTCTCTTGGGAATAGGTATCCTTGAATCAAAATGACATCATACGAGTTCTCAAGGCATTCCCTTGGGAATCCAAGGCTGGATCAAGTCTGATCACTCTTATAAATATGAATAGTTCCATATACAATAGGCACCTTATATGAAATTAATTATTTACTTAAGTCAATGTAATACTATTAGGTTTTATTATGTCATTTGGTTCATTCTAATACATTTCATACTAAGTGGAAATGCCAAGAAGGTCATGTAACCAATTAGTACCTTAATTTCTTAATCTTTAATTAGGTTCACTCTACCACATTTCATTAAGCATGAAAGGGTGTGATACGAACATGAAACTAAGTCATTGAATTATATTTAACTAGTCCAAGTGATATTTATATTATACTTTACATTTAAAATTGATATTTATTTATTATATTTAAAGACTTACCATATAAGGGTCAAGTGGAAACTATACATGCTTTCCATTAACAATTTATAAATCATTTAATTTAAGATGGATTACCATCAGAAGGGTCAATCCACGCACCTGTATGGTGTCATAGGTGAACCCACATGTGTTACCAAGGAATAAATGAGGAAACACGCTACTTAGGGTTGGAAGTATCGAGGCTTCAGCCTCCAACAACATAATTGCCAGTTATGAAATGATCTTTAGAACACGAGCACGATGATTAAAAGCAAGGATCATGAATCTAAAAATAAACACCTAATGAAATCAGCATGTGCACAGCTAAGGTAGTTTATAAACAAGTGATACTTTATAGGGATGATTCATAGACCACCTACATCAAGGATATAATACACTCCTCATCCAGTATCAACCTTTAGTTTTCCTGGATTGGATGAAATATGAAGAATGGATCAACACCCAGAAAAAAGGGAATATGATCCCATATCAATATAGTGTAATCAAGGGAAATAAGAATATGAAACCAAGAGAAAGTATCAAAGAGCTTACCTAGAGGAATCCAATGGGGCCAACATAGCCTCAATCAGATAGTGGATGAAGAACAAACATCAAAATCTATTGAAGAGGTCTTGGGAAGATCAAACATCAAGAATAATGGATTTACCTCCATTGAAATAAAAATGAGAGACTTCGGGTGAGTTTAATAGAGATTAGGAGAAATTTTCTCATTTAAACCAAAATTTTAGGAGGCTCATGGTTGCAGCGCATAGTTAAAATAACCATGTGCCAACTCTGCGCATCTCTTTATTTGAAGAGGGACCATGCATGGTTGGGGAAGAATATTTTACTAAATCATGACCTACCAGTATGAATACCTCTACTATAAGTATTAGTAGTCCCCACAGGGGCATGTTACCTTGGGCACATGGTTAGGGAATGTTGTGCACCCTGATTCACCCCTATTTCTATCCCTCGTACAATTAGGGAAACCATACTTACTAGCTCATATAACTTCTACTAACCATGCGGTCTAGTGTTTTCTCCACTTTATGGGGGTTTAAGCTCCAAAAGATCCTCAGACATACATAGAACCTTCTTTAACTCATTAGGAATCCATAACAGGTCCAATATAAACAATTAGACTAAATTTTGTGGTATCCCTACCTAGGATAAAACCCAAATTCTTATATTCTTCCCCCCTTAAAGGAACTTATCCCCAAGTTCACCTTCCAATGGAGAAAAAACACTATCTAAGAACAACTCTTGACACTGAGCATGTACTATGGCCTCCCACTCCCAAGACACATTTTGTACCTAGCCATGATGTCATAACACCCATAGTAATGGGACAGACCAGCCTAAAAGGGACTTCATTCTATGGTAAACAAATTGTATAGTATACTCCTCAAAAGAAGCATCATCATCCATATAAACATCCTCAGGATCAAAAGTATGAGACAGATCAACATGATACCAGAAAATCAGTGAAAAATAGAAGACATTATGTATGGAACGATACCTCTTTGGTAATTGAAATTGATAGGTTACCATCCCGAATATAGCCATAATCTCAAACAGACAGAAAAATTGTAGAGGCAACTTCCCTTGAATCTGAATCCATCTATGCCCAAGCATGGGCGATACCTATAGGAAAACAAGATACTGAACTTGAACTATATTGGTCATCAATGATGATCAACGTAAGATTTTTTTTCTAGAATGAATAGTATATATATGATTTCTGACCCTTTAATCTTTCTTCAAAGTTTCATGGATGAGATAACGGGCTAGTAGTGTTGCCTCTTTTACCTCTAACCAGTATAGGGCTGAGCCATACAAACTATCATAAAAGGCCTCAAAAGGATCCATCTGAATCATCATCTAAAAGCTCTTATTATAGGAAAACTCAAAAGGAGGGATATTCTTCTCCCAAGAACCACTGAAATCAAGTAATCAGGTTCACAAAATTTACTCTAACACCTATATCATCCATTTTGACTAGACATCGGTCTGAGGGTGAATGGATGTGCTCATAATCAACTATGTACCCATATCCTTCTACAACCCCTTCAAGAACCATGATGTAAAATGATCATCCCTATATAAAATGATAGTATGAGGGACCTCGTGTAGTCATATGACCATGGACATATAGTCTTCCAAGCTCATAAACTGATAAAGTCTCTCAGGTAGGAAGGAAGTGGGTTACTTTCTTTAGTCTATCAATGACTACCCAAATTACATTACTACCTCAAGAAGAGCTTGGTAATCCAACAAAAAAATCAATATAAACATCTTCCCATTTACATTTAAGGATTATAAGAATCTATAATAAGCCTAAAAGTCACAAGTTCTCCGCCTTCACATGCTTATAGGTGGAATACATAATAATAAAACCTGTTATATAACGTTTCATCCCTGACCACCAATATCGGCATCATATATCTCAATACATCATGGATATTCCTAGATGAGATTCCGATTGAGAAGCATGGGACTCTCACATCAGTTCATCTATCATATTTGGAGGAACCCAGACACACCCATGTTTATAGAGGACATCATCTCCATCGACCGACCAATCCAAATGTGATTCCTCTCCAGTAACACTCTCTAAGAGAGCCAATCATTCTGGATCTGAAAACTGCATACTCTTCACCTAATCAAGGAGGGAAGAGGTAACTCCCAAGGGTATAAGATAATAATGATCATTCCTCTCATGAAACTATAGATCTATATCAGAAAATAGGGTCATCAATTTACATTCATCACTATCTTCTTGTTTGACCAGTGTTTGATTTTTCTAACTTAGCACATCTGCAATAACATTTCCTTTTATAGACATGTAGGCGATCTCAAAATCAAAGGAATAAAGATAATAGACCCATATACACTCTATGATATTCAATACATGCTATATAAAGATGTATTTGAGGCACTTATGGTCTCTATACACCACAAAGTACTCACCCAATAGACAATGTCTCCAGCAGCATAAGGCATGGACAACAGTTTATTACTCAAAGTTGTGTGTCAGGTAGCTTCCATCATGAGTCTTTAATCATTAAGATCTGTACACAAGAAATATATCCTCCTGCTTCATCACTACACCAAGTCTGATGCCCGATACATCACAAAACACTATATATCCTTTTTTGATCTCTAAAAGAATCAGAATCGGTGAACAAACAAGACTTCCTTTCAGCTAACCTTCTTGCCACAAGAACATAGAAACATTCGTTGTAAGAATAGTAAGAGGTGAATAAAGGTGTGAGAAATCATATATGAGACTCTTTTAGTATCTATCCATCTCTAAGAAACTATGTATATCAAACACATTCATGGGATGCTCACAACTAACCACAATACTCACCCTCTCCAGTTCAACAAATACTCCCAATCTTAAGATAATATGAACCAAAAAGTTATATTTTTTCGATCCCGAAGTGGAATATAACAATATTGGATTAAATATGATGCTCACTTAGTGTATTCAAAATGATCTTCAGATGTATATCATGGACAATACGAGTCTGATAATACACCAAGATTTCATCCACAAAGACCCTGAAAAACAAATCTAGAGAGGGGTGGAAAACCATATTCATCAAATATTTGAAATCATGGGGCACATTCATAAGACCAAAAGACATAAATAGATACTCATACAGACCATACCATCAATGAAAAGTTTAAATAGGTATGTTTGAAGATATCACTTGCACCTGATGATAGCCCGATCTCAGGTTGTTCTTTTAGGACACCCTAGCTGCTCCGAGATGGTCAAAGAGATCATCTATTAGATGTGGTTGATACAAATTCTTAACTATTAGATGGTTCTACCATTGGTAATCCATGCATAAACTAAGGTTCCCATCTTATTTCCTAGAGAAAACACAGGTGAACCCCAAGAATTAGTACGGGGTCTGATAAATCCCTTAGACTCTATATCCTCCAACATTAGCTTACGCTCCTGGAGCTCAGTAAGTTCCATCTTGTATAGAGTAAAGGACACTAGAGATGCTCCTATAAGAAGATCGATTGTAAACTCTACCTCTTTATCAGGATTTAATCAAAAATTGATTGGGAAATATGTCTCTGAAACGATCTACTACTAGAGGATAATATTCTAGGTTTACTCCATGATCCTCAATGAAGTGACTAGAAATATAAGAGGTCACTCTACCTAGACTATGATTCTCTTGTCTAGATCTATCATCCTGGACATCCCACTCACCTATTTGGAGATAAATACTACCCTATAGTGATGTAAATGACACCATGTAGTGAAATAAGCCTATAAAGGCATGGTATGGAACCAACCAATCCATTCTAATAATGAAATCCAAACCCATAACCTTAAGAACAAATAGGTCCCATAATAAGGGATAACTGCCTAACTCAAAGAGATAGTTCCTGCACTTTCATATTCCCATTGACCGCACTCTTAATGATGTGTCTAAGGTCATCAAACCACAGTAATACTGAATTTCTAACTTGAGACTTTATAAGGTTGATAAAGAGATAAAGGAGTGGGAATCACATGTATCTAATAAAGTAGATTAATTAGTGGAGGATACTAGAATAGTACCTCATACTGTAGAGGTTCCAACAATTTGATCATTGGGTATCAGCTATAAAGCATGTAACTGACATGATCCAGGACCCTATGCTATAACTGGACTATCCTAAGTCGGTCCTCTCTATTGGCACCAATAAATAGAAGTATGGATATAATGTCCATGACCTCCTCCTAAGTTAGTCCAGCTAGTACTACTCAAACTCCCCACCTACAATTTCATAAAAGATCCCACCCCTGAAGGTGGGGCTAGCGTAGAGCCTCTTCCACTGGAAGCAGATAAAATGGTCTGATAGAATCTAAAAAGATTCCCTATACAAACACAAGCACGACACTCTAGATGGTCTCTTTCACATTTTGGAATTAAATTCCCCTACCATCCACACTTATGGAATATAACGGGGATTTTAGTACTATTACATTGACCACCACTAATTTGTTAAGAAACCTCAAGGGAACGCTTCCTACTACCTGAAGAACTATTGGCCTTCCTCGGCACTAATCCTCTATCCCTTGTACTATCACCTTCCTTTAGGTTTCACTCAGTGATAAGATCCTAATTAATGATCTCTAAAAATGTTGGTATGTGAAAGACATTCACATGAGTATGTATGACATACTAAAGTCCATCCTCGAAACATCACGCTCGTGATAACTCATCACAGGTTAGAAGTGGTTCAATGTGAAATAACTTAGTAAAAATTAATGAATAATCCAAAATTAACATAACAACCTTCTATAGTTGTATAAACTCTGTATATTGATCAACTCTTAGTGTATGAGGAAATATATTATCATATAAAGTTGTCTGTAAATCATCCCACACCATGCCCTGATGATGACATGAGTAGTTAATCACATCCCTCCAGCACTCGGCCTAATTGCACAACATATAAGTGGAAATATTGACCCTCCTCTATAGAGGAATCTCTAGATTCTCAAAGATATATAGGGTGATTTCGAGTAAAGACTCGTCATCTTGTGGACCTCCATCCCCTAAAAATTTGGGAGGATAATGCTTTTGGAACTCATATGTCAGCTTATCCATCATAAGTATAGGTCATGGATCACTCTAAATGGACAAATTCATACATAAGAAACCCTCATAAAGCTGAGTGTTAGTGTCTAAATAATGTATAATAGGTAGTTCCTCAAGTGGAATTCATGGCAATAAGATTGGAAGCTCAGGGCCCACCATTTATGGAGCTTGGACATCATTACCACCCTCCTAAAACATTAAAAAAAGAATTTATGGTGGAACATGTATAAAAATTCCAAGCACAAGCCTCAAATCAATATTTGATAACCGATAGAAGAACCAGTGAAAATAGATCACAAGAATAAGGAATCAATACCAAGTGTACTACCCAACTACCCACTTATAAGGTCTGGTATTGGTAAGTGTTTAATTTTAATTATAGGGGTTTCAGTGGGTGAAGGTTCAATCACATTTTCCTCTTCATTTTCCAGAAACCATTTCATTTATTAATCTATGATTCACATTTAAGTTTTCATTTTTCTTATTCATATCTCAAGTTTTAATTAAAATGGATCACCATTACCAATGAATAAGGGACCATAAATCTTACCACTAAAAGTGACACCCATTTAATTTATATTTACCCTTATACACATTCGGTATTTGAATGAAATTGGTAATGTATGATGGATTGAATCATTAAAATTACACACTCCAACCCATGAGGGACCATAAGCCTCATGAATTGAAAATTTAAATCACTCAATAATAACAAAAGAGAAGCTCATCTAACTAGAAGTAAAATTTTAGAAATACCGAAAAATATAAAAACCATAGCTCACTCAACAATCACAGGAATCAAAAGCAATATAAGCAGTAAAATGAACCTTTATGGCATGTTATATGCATGACATGTGAATTCTAGGTTCCTGTATATATTCATGTAATAATACTCCTTTCACTCATATCATCACGCCAAGGTGAAATTGGAATCCTCAATCATAATAATAATAAAATCATAATCCTTGTGCATTACCAAACAATTAATGGATATCAATTATAATAAGCAAAATACAGAACAATGTTTCCTCATTTCAGGAAACTTGGTATTTACCTAGATCATGGGTTAGCTATGTCCAAGAACAACTTATAAACATGTTACAAAGTATTCATAGTCTTATATATATTATCTCAAAGAATAAAATCAAGAAGGAACCCCTATGACACAACTTTGTGATGTCCCGACCTGGGTGCCACTCGAAGGTTCCCTATGTATGGTTGGTCAAATGGCCTCAAGCACACCTCTCTATACGCTAGAGGTTGTCGACTAGTAGAGAGGTCCTAGGGTGTGTTCGTGGGGAGGCTATACCTTAATAAATAGTCTGGAGCACATAAAAATAAGTAAAAATAGGTAACTAGTGGAATCATACGTAAACATATGACATGGAAAAAGATGACACTATAACAACTAGACCATTAACCCATCAAAGAAAAACCATAAATATAAACAAATAAAATGATAATAATACTCAAAGATGAAACTAAATCATATACAGAAAAATGATATTGTATGTCATGTCTCTAGAAAGTAGGAAAACACATATACATGGTAGCGGCCATTACATAACATACAAAATAACCAAAAGAATACAAAAACATTCCATGCATCCTGAGCACTGGGCTGATCATTAGCTACCAAGATCCATCATAATGAAAGAAATCAAGATCATATCTCCAAATTAGGATGCTTCTCCATGTCAATACCTATATAAATGTAATCTTCTCAGGTACCATTGATGACCTATATAGGATGTGAGAAAAATCTTAGTAGGTCACCACCAAAATCATCTATACCATCCATTATGGGAATACAAACTAATTTAGTGTGAAGGTATATAATGTAAAGTAGTACAGTAATGTAAATACCCCAATACCCACTTCGGCCTTAGATCATGTTTGAACATGTAATCGTTTAATTAATTTTTTTTAAGTTTATAATAAGTGAAGTAAGAGGATCCAAGGAATTACCAAGGAATACTGTAATAATAATATTAATAGAGTATCCTAAGTAAAAACATAGGAATCAATTATGATGATAATAATGAAGAGGATCTATGGTATTAATCGTGTCATCCTTGACCTCAGGGGCCAATCCAACTCTGCAATAATCTATAACAAGGCTATAAATGGTATGAATGTAATTCAAGGGGAATAAAACAATTCATTCCATTATAATATGATTCTAACCAAGTATAAGGATATCATCCAAGGTAAAAAGTGATAATAAATGACTGGGGCCAATGGGTGTCTTTATGGTGCCACATATCCTAAGACATAACACTACTGGAAAATGACCCTATACCCACGGTTTGGAAGAAAACCGTGGGTATAGGGTAGCTCTATACCCACGGTTTTGGAAAACCGTGGGTATAGGTGTAGTATGTGAACCTATACCCACGGTTTTTCAAAACCGTGGGTATAGGTCACCTATACCCACGGTTTTTCTTATAACCGTGGGTATATGTAATTTTTTTCATGCCCTATACCCACGGTTCTTGTCAAACCGTGGGTATAGAGTTTTTCCGATGACCTATACCCACGGTTTGTGAAAACCGTGGGTATTGTGGTTTTTTTTAAAGAGCTATACCCACGGTTTTAGAGAACCGTGGGTATAGGTTTCCCGCATTATGGCGGGAAAAGAAAAATTACGCGGGACCTAAAATTTTTTTTGCGGCAACACAATAATCATTTAAATAATTATAAATATAAAAAAACATATACATATAATACATCTGGTATAGTTGGCGAATCTTCTGATTAATATATCGTCGGTCTGCTGTTCGATTCCTGGCGGTATCTTTTCCTAATAAATATTATTTATTAATATAAATAGCTAAATTTATAGCTTTATAAATAAAATTTCGGTAGGCCATTTGGTTAGGCTGTTCGGTCGTGCAGTACAGGTCGGCGGTTCGATTCCCTTGCGCCGCATATTTTTATATACACGACTAATATTAATATATTTAGATAGATATATTTTATATATGCAAAAACGGTGTTGCGTCGGTTGGTTTGAGCACATATTCTCAGTACGCGGGATGCGAGATCAAATCCCCCCGGGGTTCGAATTTCTCCGCAAGATTTTTTTAATCGTGGTGCGTTTATATTAATATATATAATATAATGTTCATATATATAAACAATCCCAATGTAGGTGAGTTGGGAAATGCGCTGGTTACCTCGAGGGAGATCCCGGATCGAAACCCTCCGCCGACGAGATTTTTGAATTTATTTGATTATCCCACGGTTCTTAAACCGTGGGCTAATATGTGCCACGCTGTACTGCTCCATGACATGGTGTAACCACACCTATACCCACGGTTCAACCAAACCGTGGGTATAGGTCAAGACCCCTATCCCGACGCCGTTCAGCCGCACGGTTTTGGGGGCTATACCCACGGTTTTGAACCGTGGGTATAGCCCGTTTTTCCAGTAGTGTAAATTTGGATCCAAGGAGTGTATCCAAGGCATCCTAATATTTGAATGATAGTGCAGGGATCCTAGGATATCATTTCGTCCTTCCATATGTAGACAAGGAACATGTTCCATGGTGGGTATCTCCCTTAGCAACCAGAATCCTTGAATCAAAATGGCATCCTATGTGTGCTCAAGGAATTCTCTTGGGAATCTGAGGCTAGATCAATTCTGACAACTCCTATATAGATGAAAAAATCCATATTCAATAGAAATCATATAATTAATTCATTATTTAATTAACCCAATGTAATGATAATTTCTTTTAATAAGTCAATTAGTTTATTCAAATACCATCCATGAAAAGTAACAAGTATTGGATGGAAATGAAACCATTTAGAAACTTAATTACATAGTCATTAATTAGGTTCAATTTTCCACCATCCATTAAGAATGGAAAGGTGTACTATGGACATGAAATAGGTTAATTCAATTAAATTCAATTAGTAAAAGTGTTACTTATATTATACATTACATTTATAATTGATATTCATTTATTACATTGAAAAACATATCTTAGAATGGTCAAGTGGAAACTACACATGATAGCCATTAGAAATTTATAAATCATTTATTTTAATAGGGATTACCATTTTCATATTTAATACACACACCCATATGGTTTCATGGGTGAACCCACATGGGTTACCCGAGCATAAATGAGGAAACACAATACATGGGGTGGACAGCGTTGAGGCCTGAACCTCCAATGGCATGATTGAAAATTATGAAATGGCATTTAGAACATGATCATAATGATTATAAAAAAGGAACCAGAATCTAATAGACAATGCTTGATGAAATCAACGTGCACAAAAATAAAACAGTTTATAAAATGGAGAGACTTGTTGGATGAGTCATAGACCAACTTCCTAGAGGATATAACACTATCCTCATCGAGTATTAGCCTTTAGTTTGTCCTGTATTGGAAGAAATATAAAGTATGGATCAACACCCTAAAAATATGTCATATGATCCTTTATTATAATAGCGTAATCGATGGAAATAAGTATGAAGAACCGAGCTAAAGGATCGAAGAGATTACCCAGATGAATCCAATGAGACCAACAAAGATTAGATCTTATTCTAGATAAATAAATATGATCAAAATATATGGAATAGGGATTTGGGATCTCAAACATGAAGAAGAAGGAATTTTCCTTACTGGAAAATAAAATAGGAGATGTGGGGTGAGTTTAATAGAAATTTGTATAAAATTGATCATTTCACCCAAAATTTAAAGGAGAACATAGTTGAAGCATATGGTTACTGATTCCATCCTATAAATATGTGCCTCTCTCTATTTGAATTGGAACCCATATGTTTGGGGGATGAAAATTATCTAGGAATTTCTCTACCCATGCAACTATATCTACTCAATGTTTCATAGGTACCAACATGGGCGTGCAACCCTAGGTGCATAGTTAGGGAATGATGTGAACCCTTCTTCACCCCTCTGTCTAGCCCTGGTATGGTTATGAAAACGGTGTGGATTGTCTCCTATAATTTTTACTAACCGTGCGGCCCATTATTTGTCTCCACCAGCCAGGGTTCCTATCTCTAAACAAGCCCCAAACACCCCCATAACCTCCATGAAATCACTAGGAATCCATAACAGGTCCAAAATAAAGAATTAAACCTAACATTAAGGGATCTATACCTGAGATAAAACCCAGGTTTATACAAGGCCTCAACTAACTTATGATGTGTACCTGTATGCATGAGATCCACATATTTTATTGGGATATCCATAGTATTCACCCAATATAGAGGATCTAATATCATATTATATATCACTTACCATTTATTTATCAATTATTATAGAAAATTCATAGAATATGTGAAATCTTTATAGGATTCTATGACCTTCCACTTACATAGTGGGTGAAGGATCAGGTGGACCAATATCGCATGTAAGCATCCTAGATGAACTAGATCCACCTGCTCCCAATGAATCATGGAAGGTGGTGAAATAAATAATGGAGGTTTCAATACATAAGGAATATCCCCCTCTAGTTCATCAGACTCAAGTACATCATAGAGTTTTTTTTATCTCAATACAAGTATCCCATTCACACACCAAACTGTAGGATAATCCCCCATTAGAGAAAACGATAAAATTTATTGCACTCATTAATTTTATATCCTTTTAATGACTTGAAATAATTTTAGATTTAATTCACTATTCTATATTAATGATAATGTTGATATTTTTCTATATAAATTATTTAAAAAATTAAATGTTATAACTATATTTCAAGTAAATTAACACATATTTTACATTGAAATTTTAATTAATAGTGTTAATTTTTATCTATATACATTCATTAATACTTTATTTTTTTATAAGAAACCATTTATTTTTGAAGAACATTTTGAGTATATGTAAAGAAAATTATATTTTTATAATTATTATAATTATTTTTAGTTATGTTTTTTTGAAAATAATTTGATGATCTAATAAATAATTATTTTCTTCCTATTGAAATGAATTAAATCTCTCAAAATATTTTAATCAAGAAAAATTAATTGTAGGCTTCAACACATATCAACATCATAACTGAAAATATTTAAAACATACAAACATTTCTGTTTTTTTTAAACCCATTTAGAAATACACATAATAACTAAATATATAGGTTATATTTTTGTTATATTTATATTATTTAACATTATATTTATGTTAATAACTATTATATTTATGTTTATAAGTTTAATTTTAATTATAATGTCAATATAAATATAACATTAATTTAACACGATTATTTTGTTTCAATTATTCTCTATTGTTTTTAAGTAACCTTTATTACTGTTATTTGTTACTCGTTATTGTTTATTATTACCTATTATTTCTAACTATTAACTAATTAAAATCAATAATGTATTAATTATCGTTACATATTTATATATTATCAATTATTTTTAATAATAATTCTTATAACTTGTTACATGTCCTGGTATATATGAATAAAAATAAATTTAAAACTGAAAGAAGAAATTAAATTTACTTATTAATTTTTTAAATATTGTCTTAAGGGATTCCATGAATTCTAAAAAAATATATATAGGAATGCTTGGATGTCCCTAACATATTTATCCAAACCAAATAAGTTAGGACTTCAACGCATTAAAGACCATTTTTTAATATTGTTTTTAACCAAAAATGATTTCAATTTATTTTCCTCAGAAAATGAATATGAAAAAACAACTAGTGCATTAGGTTATAAATAAATATCATTTATTGGTGGATGTCACCATATGAATTTTATTTATCAAACTCTATATGATATTATTGGTTTAAGCTTATAATTATATATTCATGTATCCTGTATATATAAATTATATAATAATGGAATCATGATTTTTAAAGATATATTTTATCTTACTTTGGCTCCTTATTTTACATAATATATTATGATCGTTAGTAGAGTTGATGCATCATATTCTTGTTTATTCAATAAAAATCACACATACATCTCTAATATTTTTTTTATCAATGTTACAATTTTAATTTTACAACCTGTTATTAGCTAAAACTTTACTCATTTGGGCTTGTTTGAATTTACAAGTAAATTAAATTTTTTATGATAAATATTGCTAAATTTGATTTTATCTATCTTGATGTAAATTTAAATAATTATTTTTCATGGGTAATTGATATTGAAGTAAATCTATCGTAGTTAATTTTAGAATGAAAAATTGAATAATAATACATTTGAATAAGACTATATCTAATTATTAAAAAAATACTTCTATATCTGCAGAAAAACTAAGAAAAATAACACATTTTTAAAAAAAACTAGAAATTCCAATAAATATTAGGTTTTTTGTTAATAATTATTGGTAATAATATCAATTTTTACAAAAAGATATATGTGTTGATAATAATTATTTTATACCCTAATTTTTTTTACTAATAGTTTTCTCTTAGAGAATATAAATATTATGGAACATAAAAACAAAATTTACATAGTTATAAAAAAATCGTTGACAAACTAGGGATACAAAGGAGAATCATGATAAATGAACTAGAATCTGATCCTATACATACAAAAAAACCAATGTTTTTACCTCTTTTACCTCTAAGGGATCACCATATAAGAGAAACATACTACCACATTATAGGTATTAACAACATTTCCACACAAACACACCCTCTATACTATTTATATGTACTAGTAGTATTGTACAAAGATACTTGAGAGGGGGTGAATTAGGTGTGGCATATTTTTGCCTAAACCAATTTCTTTTATTTAATATTTTCCCTCCCCTTTTCCCTCTAGATCCTCTGTGGTAAATCAAGACTCAATAAAATATTATTTTTTAACACATCCCACATCCACCATATTAAATAAAATAATGTAGGATATTAAATCCCATAGTATTTTTACAAGGATTGGATCCAATGTGGGAAACCTACTCCTTGTCCTATTCAACTCCAATTCATACACCAATTCTACACTAAAATATTATTATCAATTACAAGCGGGGTGTGTTGTATTTTTATCCTAACACACTAGCACTATATTACACTAGTGATTAGATCCAAATATTATACATATGAAAAAAGCCTCCACTATATTACACATGTTAAGAGATATTTATACTTCATCATACAATATTTACACTGACATCTCACTAGCTAGATCCCAGTTTTCCTTATTTATTTTGAAGTAGATCAATAGGATGTCTAGAGATTCCTATGCATCGAAAATTATTGATCTTATTACTCACAAAATATTGACATATTTTTTCTTCAATAACCACAAATCAAACTCTACCTCTATTTACTGTACGACATATAAGTTCTTCTTCAGAATATGTTATTGGATCTCTCAACCCAGAACAAAAGAATGCTTCCCAAAATATAATTACTAACTTTCACACACAAAACATCATAGTTCAAAAAATTATATCCTAGCTATATACTATGAAACAAATAGGTTTAATCTTTCTCAGAGATTCGATCAACTCATTTTGGTCATCTTTTTCTTCCTATTCCTACTTCTTCCTCAATGTAAGTAACTTGGGATCTTGGATGTATCTCTCACTTATTATTCTTTTATTAATTAAATCCTAAATAATCATTCCATTATTGTACAATATTAACTTCTCATATCTTCCTCCCTACACATTTCTATGGTCAATTATTATTATTATTCTTCTCTTTGAGATAAATATTCTATCATCTAACTCATAGTCAAGATCTCTATCCAAAAAAAAAAATTATATTTTTATACTTTCTTGGTATTCTCATGTTCATGTGCATGTTTGTTTGTATTAAATGCCCACTTTAATTTTCAATATCCACAAATGGAATAATGAGAGTCCGTTTTCATTTCTATCCAGAATCATAATTATTAAATACCCATATTTAGGTTACCATTATTTTATTTTTCACTCAAAGGATATTACATTAATAACCATATTAAATATGTCTCACATGATTTAATATAATTCTATTTATTCTTATAATGGTCTTATTTTATCTTTATCAAAATTAATCTACAAATTCCACACTCCAATATCCCTAGTTTTATGAAATTCATATAGAAAATCAATATGTGGCATGGAACTCAGCTTGTGGAATGATAGCTAAACCTAAGATCCTATAAAAAACTTTGGTTGAGTCTATACCCAACAACTAAAACTCAGAACTCTTTAATATTCCTTCTCCTCAATAAACACTTGGTATAAATTAATTAATCTCTGATGAAATCTTCAAGCTTCAACTCAACAACATCAACATTACTCTTGAAAATCCAAGATTTGTTTTGAGAATCATTGATTTAGCCAACTATGATATCCTCATCTTCAAACCATTCGTCTTTTCTCATCTCAATTCTATATCATGGATCTTTATATAGTAATGATTTTTTTATCAAGCATGAAAAACTCTTGCAACATCACAATTTTAATTCCCCTTTAGCTTCTAAAATTTGGAAACTCAATTTTCACCAATAAATAAATCAACAATTTCTTGACTATAAAGTCATATGTTCTTATCTACATCATATAAAATTAAATTCATATAAAATTCAAGTCATACTCTAATTCAAAGTCTTATTTTAAGAAAAATTTATATGATAAATCTTGATGTTGGAACTCAAAGTCATACATTTGAATCGAAGTCTTACAATTATGTCATCTGATTGAGAAAATCCTTATTCTTTGACATCCAAAGTCCCATGATAATGTCATAAATTTGTTTTGATAAAATCTACGAAGTCATATTATGAATACTCACACATGGGAAAAATTTACATAAGAAGTAGGAAAATTCATATGCTCCTAAACATTTCAATTGTTCATCTTGAACACCAAAATTCAAGAATACTCAAAAATGAATTTGGGGATTCTTCAAAAATCCTTATTAACAACTTCAAGACTCCTTTTAACAACTCCAATAAATTCAAGGGATTATTACAACAGTCACATCCTCCTCCAACATCATTCCAAGGTTAGATAGCTTATTAAATACTCAAGTAGATTATTCCATATTTTTAACTACCCTTATTTTCAAGCCATAGTCCCAAACATTATTATTATTCATATAAGGGTACATTAAACACCATATTCAGTAGGATTAAAGATAGTTTACATAGGTATAGTTACTCTAACTTTTTTAGCTTCATCCAAGTAATTTTATCATGTTTTTAACTCTATATAATGTTAATTGTAAAGGTTCTCCATCCCATGGTTCTATAACCAACACTTCATTTCTCAACTCTTTCATTCAAAATTATACAAATAAAGATTCTCCCACTTCATCACTTGTCGTAAACAAGAATATTTTCTCTCCAATTATCATTTTTAGGGATAATATTTGAATTAATCCATATAATTATACATGTGTATTATGTTCATTACCCACATTACATGGGTAACCACTTCACTTGAATTTTACAACATAAGTCACTCGATCCTTTTCATGTTCGATGGTATCTCTAGAAAACTTTAAATCATAATAATTAACAAAAAATAAAACATCATCTTTATAAATCAAAGGACACTTCAATCTTTACCATTTAATTTGGTTTCATTTCCAAATTGGATCAACTATTAACAATAATCCTCCTCCTAATTGAAAAAATTTTAAGGAGGGAATGGTGTTCTCCCCATTAAATGGAATTACAAGTAATGTTTTCTCATATCAAAAAAACATTTTTAATTTTAAAAAATTCGTATTCTCCCCCACTTAATCATTGAATTCCACTATGCTCAATTCATTCCATAAGAGAAGTGTGATACAACATTTAACATAACAATGTGATATTAATAAACCAAATCTATGTATACTCAAAATAACCCAGTGTAGAAAATATGAGAGGTCGATTTAGGAAACAAAGAAATCCATAAACAACTAATAGTTTGATACAAACCAGACCATTCACTTCTTTAGGTCTATTTATATATAATTTAAAAATTTTGTTAACATGCACTCACTTGAATACATATATCTAAAAAATTCAAGTGCAAGGTTATTACGTCTTCTTCCTAACATCCCCATTGATTTTCCAAAATCCATTCTAGTTTGGGAAACATGAATTTATTCCCCTTTTGAATTTTTCTATTAGTAAGAATGGAATTGTAATTTTTAGAAAATATTTTCATTTTTTCCACTTGATTCATGTTAATTGAATTTTTAAGATGTTTTGGTTATATGATATTGAAATATTTATTCACATAGACATACCTATTCTTGAGTGTGGTGTCATTTATAGTTGTGAAACATTTAGCATAATAAGTAAACAGTTATTTCCCTTTCTTCCTCATATATATAGAAACAATAGTCATATATATGGTAGTCTCATGTCTTTCCTGGTTTCACCATCCACATATGTCTTTAGAAACCATTTAATTTCCCTTTTTGGGAAGCCTCTTAAATTATTCACAAGGAGTGTCAACCACCATATCAATACTACTCTCTCTCTCTCATGTAATGACTCTTTTGAGGATTATACCTTTATTGAATTTACTTTTATATTCATGTACATATTTTAATGGCATGTAGTGTTGTATTTGGTTTCATAAAAACAACTATTTTTTCTTTTATTACATGTATATTAAATGTATTGAATATTAATAAAAAAACATATTACTTATTGTTTTTTGTTCATAATGAATCTAATGTACTAATGTCCAAGAGTATACATCACATTGATAAGTTCATATCAGTTCCCATCTATGATGAGAACCTTTATGTTCTATGATGATATTCTTAAATAATATTCTACAATTGGATAAGATACTATGAGGGTATACATAGTACATATACTTTTAGGTGTGAGTTCTCTTAAGAAGATGAGGCCTCTTAGCATGAATTTCACACTGGGTAATCTCCAAGATGGGAGATTATGATAATAGTCCCTCCGGTATGAATTATTCGTGTTTTAGTGGAATCATATATTCTTATCTACAAGCATGTGTGATGGTACTCAAAATTTAATATTATTATTAATGCATGTTAGAACTCATGTACTTAGATGTATTTCAAAAACCATGATGATAAAAGTTCATGGTGAAGTTAGATACATTGGGTGTTTCATGAGTGACACTTCATTAATGAAAAGTTGTGGATGGATTTGTGGTTTCCATCTTTATGTAAGATGATATCTCAAACCTTTGATTTGAATATATCTATCTCACTAAATTACATGGCCATGGTGTAATGATTAGTTTATTTTAGATAGTCAAACAATTTCATATCAAGCATATAGGTGGGTGTCATGATTGTGAAACATTCTTGATGTTATATTGTGAAAAATGAGATTATATTACATAGTGAGTGTTCATATGTGGTTGTCGAAATTGTGATATTATGTTCTTTCACTTGGGTTCCATTGCCTGTTGTAAGGAAATAATCATGGAATTTAGGCATGACAACCTAATGATAATGAGAAAAAACCCTAGAGGGTCACACGGTAAGTGTTTCTATTGATATCTATTAAATTAAATTTGAGTTTAATTAATGGAATAAGTAATATTCTTAATTCCATGGAATAATTTTAATTATGTTACATTGATAGAAAAAATTAAATAAAAAATTATTTTATTTATTGAATATTTTAATAAATAGTTATTCCCTAGATTGTGAATAAAATATTTACTTATGAATAAAATAATTATTCTTTTGTTTAATAAATTCTAGAGGATTTTGAACAAACCAAGAATGTGTCTAGTGAAAAATATTAATTATCAGGACCGTTACATAATATTTGTTATTTCACAAGTTGGCGCACACCACAAAATAATAAAAATATAATTATTATTATGTGGCATGAGGTTTATTAAAGGTAATAAATGTTATTTAATGGCCAGTATACAATTAAATAATATTTTAATGTTAATCATAACTATATAAATATATGTATATGTCTATTTTGTAGAACATCAAAAATGAAGAATTGGTAATTGGTGCGCACAAAAAATTATCTCTCAACTCCTCCTTATCTCTCCCTTTCAATAATGAGAAGTAAAAGAGAGATTTCTTCATGAATGAAGAATAAGAAATCAAGAATTAATACCAAAATAAATTTGAATCACCGAGTGGTGTTTCTCGGAGATCATAGAAGCTTGTGTGGATCACCACTAGAGGGATTCTATCCTTGGATCCTCATAGTGCAATGAAAGGTAATCTGAAAGGTTCTTTTCAGATGATAATCATTAATCATTAAAGATATTTCATAAGCCTAGGTATTTATTTTTTCAATCATTAAATAAATTAATTATAAATTTGATGTTCAAGATCTTGTTTCTTGGTTTTGGTTAACAATTATTAAAAGAAATTTTAATATATCAGTTATCTCTGCATGATTCTATTACACGCAGAAGTATCAAGTGTTATATGAGTGATCATGTTTAAATTTATAATTATTTATTTCATTATTGATCTATTTATAATTATGGTTAAATTTTTATTTCATGATATTAATTTTTTAATACAGTTTTAATTAACTTGTTATTGACAAATTAATCATGTTTTTTTAGTGTTTCATTTTCATAAATGTTTAATAATAAATGAGGAATGATCTAAGATTACATAGGTAATTTCCAAATCTTTGACCGGTAAAACTAGGTTACAGGATGTGAGGCCAGAGTACATGTTGTATCCCAATTCACAATGTATCTAGATGCTTTGATCAATTAATTACATAAGGTATTTTTATCTAGACCATCCTATGACACAAAAAGTAGATACAGGGTCTGTAGCTGGCATATACACTCTGCATAGTCTGGCTGAGTTAACATGCTGAAGCTCGTGGCATGTGACTTAGATATATTACAACCTAGGTACATGGCGTATAGTTGTATGTACATTGCATGTAGTCTCCCAATTAATGGAAAAAATTAAAAGTAAATTAAATTTGAAAATTGTAGCATTAAAACCTTATTTTATCAATTGGAACACCATTGTGTGTTTGAAAATTTAATAATGGTTTTAAATTTTAAGTGCTCAATTAATTTTTTTTAATTAATATGCACTATTAATTCTTCCTTTTATTTTTAATGAATTTCATTAATGTTGGGTATCTCCAAATAAGATCAGATGATCATTAAGATAAAAGATAATTAATTAATTAGTGCAATAGATTTTATTTTAAATAATAAAATAATGAATTAAAAAAATGAATTCTAGACATTAACTTCTGTGTATTCATTAAATGTGTGGCTATTCATGATCTTGACCAAGACCTATGTATGTTATGGATGTTTAATTTATTTTATTTAATGTGTTTGAAGTTATTTAATTTTAAATAAAATGATGGAATGTGGGTCATATATCCCCCATATTATGTAGGACCTATGTGTCCAAAGATATTTATATAATCCCCTTTAACCAATCCTTTCCCCTCATCTGCATGTGACTAATAAATATTTTTAATTATTTGGGAATCCCAAGGCACATGGAGGTGGTTCAAGATAGAACTATAATGATTCCAATCAAGGTGATACACATGTGGAAAGGTGGAGTGCTGTAACTAATTCCAAGAAAGGCAATAAGAGTTATTTTCCTTATGTCAAATATTGATTTAATGTCATATAATTAAATAAAATATTAGATAAAACTCATTAATGGGTTGTTTAATTAATTTTTTATATTTATAAAATTATTTATTTTCTACTTTCAAGGTCACTATCACATAAATAAATGAATTAATGTGAAAAGATATAAATTAAATAAATTAATTATGTGAAAATGATTTATCCAACATGGTTAATTAATTAAGTGACATCTAATTAATATTAATAAGACATGTAAAGGATAAAGCAAGATTAAATTTATGAATAATAAGTTAAAATACCTCAATTAAATATTATGTCAATATAATCCCTCCATTACATGATTGATAATGAAACCATAGAACTAAGTGTATTATATAGACAAAGTCTATACACTTAATTTTATCAGGGAGTTCTCATGAGATTTTTGGGTTGATTTAACCAAAATTTTGTTAATTTTAATGACCAATGTTAATTCTATACAAATTTAGAGGTAAGTGTTGAGGAAATATATGTCAGGATTTCAATATAGGGGAATCTAATCAATGGATCAAGGTTCTTCAAGTCCACAGTTGGCAAGATTTCCTACCTAACTGATTTAATATGTTTTTCATGACCTATGTTTGGATCATTAAGAAAATTAATAAGGATTAATTATACTAAAATGTTAAAGAAACTTGACATTACAAGTTCAATGGTGAGGGATATTGAGACTTGATAATATAGTGGGATATTTAATAAATAACTTTAAAAACCCATTTAATTTATTATATCTCACTTATTATGAAATCAATAAAATTATTAATAATACACTCCTTTTAATTATAGAATAAAATGACATTTTTTTCCTCCACATAATCCCTATGATCAATATTGGAGAATGATAACCTCCTACTATTAGTAAATTCTAGGATTGGTTTAGATGCCTTCAGGAAGTGTTATTCCATGAACAAAAATATTATGTTCCAGAATAATCAAGACCTAACCTTCCAGCTAAAGAGGTGAGTGGTGAAGAGTTCATTTTCTATGAAAAACATTTGAGAGAAATGGTATACATTCAATGTTTTAGGATTTCATCGATTTCTTATGAAATAAAGAAGTATCATGAAAACATGGATGTGTATAATAGGCTTGGCATCCTATGTAGTCTTTACCTAGACAGACAAAGAAAAGAATGATTTTATATTTCCAAGGATAACTTTAATATAAATCTTTTAGGAGGTACCAAAGATAGGCCTTAGGTATTCATGATCATTGGCTATATTGAGAGCTTAAGGGTTCTAGGGTTTAAACATCCTGAAGATCTGGGCACCGACCTCATTCTGGCACCACTCCCTTAGAGCTTCTCCAACTTCATTATGAATTCTAATATGAACTAAATTGATTAGTATTGACCATATATTATTACTCTTCTTCTCCAAGTAGATAAGGATATGCAACATAAAAAAAATTCTATCCTTGTGGTGAAAAAATAGAAATGGAAAGAAAAGAGCATTAACCCCAAATCATATTCACGCCCTTCCAAGAAGAGGACGATCAAGGGGAAAGCAAGGGAATATGATGTTTCCTGTTTCACATGCGACATGAAGGGACAATAGAAGAAAAAAATTGACTTATAAAAAGAATGAAGGGAAAGATTTTGGTGCATTTGTTATCGAGTGAAATTTATCTATTTTTAAAAATTGGGTTTTTGATACAGCTTGTGATTCTCGCATATGTAATGAAATACCAGAAACAAGTAGATTCAAAAATATTGACTGATGATAGATATATTTTTGAGTAGGAAATAGATCTAAATTTTTTGTTGTAGATATCATGGACTACCACCTCATGTTTTCAACCTGAATGATCTTGGTTTTAAATGGTTTCTATTATGTTCCTTCAGTTAATAAAAAAATTATTTCTATATCTAGAGCTGATAGAGATGAATTTATCTTTAATTTTTTGACTAACTGTTTCTTATTTTATAAAGATATAAATTTTTATGGAAATTTATATTTAAATATCAATGTTTATTTGTTGAATTATATGAACTAAATTATTTAAATCTGTTACGAAGTTACTTCAGATGAATCATACCACTATCAACCTTGGCATCATCGGGTAGGTTATATAAATGAAAAGAACATGACTAAATTACAAAAAGATGGATATTTATATTCTTTTAACTTAAATTTACTTAGTGAAGGTAACACATTTTTATAAGGAAAAATGATTGAATCCCCATTTATTGGGAAAGTTTAAAAGGATAAATAGATATTTTAATTATTTCATAACAATGTGTTTGAACCATTTCATTTTTAAGCAAAGGGTGGGTACTCAAACTTCATAACTTTTAATGATGATTTTAGTAAATATGGATTTGTCTAATTAATGAGGCATAAGTTGGATTATTTTGATAAATTCACGGAATACACGAATGAAGTTGAGAACTACCTTGGTAAAAAGATTAAAGAAACTCCTCTCAGACCATGGTGAAGAATATCTTAATCAAGACATCATTGATTATTTATAGGAGTTCAGGATTTTATCTCAAATCGCTACTCTATATATGTGTTAGATTCATGTCTTCTTTTTTAGGTATTTATATTGTTTATTTTGTTCCCATATTTTCCCTTAAGTTTACTTGGATGTTTTTGGGGAAAAATGATGTTTATGGGCTTAAAAGGATGAGGGGAATGGTTGGAGAATGGTTTGTCCAATATTTTGCCCTTGCCGAGGAAATGACGTAGCAAGTGACATTTTTTGGAAAGTGGAAAACACACGGTTAGCACATGGTTTATAAACTCTATGGGATTACTATGAATCCAATCCATATTCAATAGTGATGGGTGTATGATTTCCACATGGTTTGTAAAACCATGTGGGAAAACTATGTGACTTGTTCAGGTCATTAAAAATTAGAAAATTCTATTTGATTCCTCTCAGAATTTAACCATCATTATCCACTATCTTCCCCATAATTGATTTTTATCTAGTGGTAATCCCTCAAAGATTCCTTATTCCTCTTAGGCATTATTCCATGGGTGATTTTTTTGAGGGAAATTCAAGGTATCGTCAAGTCAGTTATCATCCCCTTGGGTTCCTCCTATTTCTAAAGATTTATTTCCCTCTTTCTCAAGTTTCCATTTTTCAATAGGAATTTGACCAAAAAGGGAGTTTGATATTTCGATTTTGAGGAAGATATTGATGAATAGTGTTTGATCTTTCCTTTAAGGTGTCTTTTGGAAGCATGGTTTTGGTTTTTTCACTGATTTCTGAAATTTTCCATGTGTGAGTTTGGCAGGTCCATTCTCTAACATTTTTAAATACTTTCAATATGATTTATTGGATTTATAAATGGGTTCTATGAATTTATTGTGTGGTGTAAAAATGTTTTGGAAAGAATTAACATTCATATGTGATGAAAATGGAATTTTTAAAGTAAAATGGTTTTTATTTTTATATGCTTCATTGTGGTGCTACTTAGAAGTGTTTTCATGATTATGTCAAGGGTTCAAAAAAAATTCAAAGGAACTTGATGTGAAAATGTGTTGGAAATGTATTTTAAAAGGAAATTGGGTTATTTTAACATGTTAGATTTTTTTAGATTTAAATGTGATTTTTGAATTTTGTGAATAATGTGAAGCATTTATTGAAATGAACTTAGCATATGTGTGTTGATTTAAAAGGGACTTGTACCATAGAAGTGGTTTAATTAGTTGTGTGTCTTTCATGTGATGTTTCAAAACGAGTTTCATGAATTTTGTAAGTGTTGGAAATTGCGTTTTTAAATGGATTTGGTGTGAGTTAAATGATATGTGGGTTTGTTATGGAAAATGATGGTTTTTCTATGTTTTTTATGAATGTGATGATATCCTTATGTGCATATGTTGGTTGGAATGTGTATGAGAATGTGGTGATTGTGATATATGTGAAATGGGAATTTGATCCTAAAGGGAATCACAAGTATCTAGGTTGGAAAAATATAACTAGTACACTAGTGATTCATAAGTGTAAAGCCTGAATTCTTTTAGTATATTGACACTAGTTGACATGGAAGTGGAACAACTTGGATTCACTTAGCTAGATTTATGCTTTGAGTACTAGCTAAACATATGATATTATTTGATACCACTAGGACCTTGAGATGGTACCTCATAGTGGATCATGCAGGAGAACATGTTGGAATTGGATTATTATCTAGAGACTACTAGGCTTCTGGGATAGTTCCTCTTAGTGAATCATGCATAAGAAAGCAATTTGTTGTTGAGTTGGAGAATTTGATCCCCAAGGTACAAGGTTCATAGTGACATACTTTTTCTATATTACCCTTAGGAATTTATCCATGGTTCTTTACTGTGACATTATATTTGTTATGTGGTGCTGATTTTCAGTAAACAATGGCCCTTATTGTACTTTGTGGAATTAAGGAAGGTTTCTTTTGAAAAATGGGTTTCCTTGAAAGAATGTTTTCGGAAAATATTTACTTGAAATGTCCATTGAAAATTTCCCAAGTTCTCTCATATAAATGTGAATGTTTATTTATATTTTAATTTTACAGCATAGAATCTTTTCTTTTTGGTGGAATCTTACTAGTATTTGGATCACACCCTACATACACTGTTGGGTGTATGTCGAATTTGTTATGTATGAATCATGTAATGGAAATATATGTCATGGTGATGTTGGTTTTGGTTTCTAGAGAGTTCAAATTATTGCAAGTGTTGGTGGTGGTTTCTTTAGGATGATTCCCCTCATGTTGCTCAGAGGATTTTGGAATATTTAGTGGCTCCCATTTAATTCTTGCACTTTGGATTTTGGTTTAAATTGTAAAACATTTATTCTGAAAATTTGTGTACCATGTTCAGTTATGGTAATTGGTTATGTGTTTTTTTTACTTTTGTGGGATGGTTATTGTTCTATAAATGGGTGAAATAATTCCCAAGTGTATTATTGATACCTAAGTAATAGTTTACAACCCATGTAGATCAGGAACACCCCTTGGTCTATGCCATGGACTGGGATGAGGGTCATGTTGGATAACACTCTAGCTTGGTTCGTGAAAGAATAGTATCAGAGTAGGACACACTCTTTTAGGGTCATGATATTTGGGATGAGTCTAGATAGACTAAAGCTAGGATTTTTTGGGGCCTAAGATTCATGCTACAAGTAGGGTTTCTGTCCAGCACACCTCGTGATAGGACTTGATATGCCATGGGATGCTTGAATTTTATTTGACTTCACCACTATGAGGGACATACATGTTGAAAACTATAATAGGACATTGGACGGGGGTCGATTGGTTGATTGGGTCATGTTACTCTAATTAATTTGGTTTTGTTTTGATTTGTTGAGGTGTTTGAGATTTTTTACTATTATTGATAATTTTATGAATGGAAATGTTGATGGTTTTCTTATTAATGATTCTTCTTGTAGTAAAATTCCTCCTCAGAGAGTCCATGTGAAGTCGTGGGAAGAAGCTGGAGAGATATCTCCCCCACTAATTTATTAGAGGATGTGTAAGTAGTGGTTTGGTTTTTCCATGAATTGGGAAAATGAGAAGGTTCTTTTTGTTCTCAGGTTAGGGAATCTAAATCACCTGCTAGAAAGGACAAAGCTTAGGATTTCCTCAAGAGTAAACCTCCCCCATTCTGGTGGAATTTGAAACCTCAGGAAGTAGAAGAGTTGCCTGAGAATATAGAATTAATGTTTGAATTTCATGACACTCCTGAGCCTATTAGAGTGAAATGTGATTCATTTATATAGGAAGGTACCATTCAGAATTGGTGGGACTCAATGGTGAAAGCTGAAAAGCATGAGCCGATGGGCTGGAGATATTTCAATATCATCTTTAATGAGTAGTATTGTCTTGAGGTTTTTGATTACGCCAGGTCCTAGAAATTCATGGATCTTACCTTGGGAGACCAGACAATGATAGATTATGTCAACTATTTCATAGAGTTGGTATGGTACATACCCAAGGTCATTTCTAATAAGAATATAAAGGCCCTTAGGTTCAAGAAGGGGTTGCGGCTTGAAATTTGTTCTTAAATATTTTTTAAAGATGAAAACATATTCCAATGTAGATGACCATGATATAATGGTGGATATTGATTATAAGGGAATTTCTGGTTCCTTTGGGGTTATTTCAGCATCAGGCCATGGTAGTTCATCAGATAAGAAGAGGAAGTGATACGAATAAGAGAAGAGGGGTGGAGGTAGTTCACTCCATCCTTCCCAGCTATCATCATACATGGATTTAGGTAAAAGGTCAGTGGTTTTCCATTATTGTGGGAAGGTGGGACACAAGAGATTGGTTTCTAGGTATCAACCCAAACATAACCATCTGTGTGGAGTTATGGGATGCTTAAAGTAGTTTTTCAAGGTGTCTCCCCTATATCATAGCGTTGTGGGATCAGTGGCTTCCAGGGGATGTCATATCATCCAAAAACTTCCAAGATAGTGGGATATTGGTATGGTGGTCATGGTGGTAGGGATGGATCTTCTTTTTGGGTGATTTAGTTTAGGTAATAGCCATATGTTAGTGGTCATTCTCAATCTCAGGTTGAGACAAGGCATCTTCATGAAATAGATAGAGCACAAGTAGAGTCTAATGTAGGAACTAAGATAGTTCTAGGTACGATTCTTATTGTATCGTCTTTAGCTATTGTTCTATTTGATACTTGTGCATCTGTGTCATTTATTTCTTCCCATCTAGTGGATATGTTAATGTTTCCAATCGAGATTATTCTGTATGAGATGTAGTTGGTAACACTGCTTGGTAAGAAGTGATAAAATGGTTTTACGTTTCCTTCTTATGAACTCACCATGTCAGGGTCTGAGTGGGAGTGTTATTTTTTGGTCTTGGAGATGGACCTATTTTATGTAATTCTCATTATAGATTGGAAGGTTCATTTTCATGAGCACATCGATTATTATAAGTAGCGAGTGAGTTTTGTGGCACCTAATGGCAGTACCTAGTTTTTTCATGGTGAATGAGATCCTCGATCGTGTTATGCTGGACCTACAATTATGAAGTTGGGAAATATTTTTTAATAGATATCATCACTTATGTTTTAGTATTACGATAGAATTTTTTGAGATGGATTACCTCAAGTAGTGGATGAGTTCCTAGATATTTTTGGATGATTTATCAAGTTTTCCTCCAGAGCGGGATGTAAAGTTCTATATAGATTTAGTATCAGGAACACAACTGATATATCTTCCTTCACACTGTATGGACCCCACTAAGTTGATGAAATTAATATTACATTTGGAAAATTTGGAATTCAAAGGATTCATTTACCAGAGCATATCTCCTTGGGTCACACCAATTATATTTCATAAGAAGTTTGATGGATATATCTAGTTTTGCATTGATTATAGAAAGATGAATACAGAGTTGATTTAGAACAAGTATCCCTTTCCCCATATTGATGACTTGTTTGATCAATAAAAGGGGTCGAGGTATTTTTCCAATAATGATTTGTGTTCTGGTTATCACCAACTTAGAGTGAGAGGGGCAGATGTTTTGAAAATAGTTTCCTAGAGTAGGTACAACAAATTCAAGTACTTTTTCATGCCTTTCGGGATAATTAATTCTCTAGTAGTATTTATATCACATATGAATAGGGTATTTCATCAGTATCTCAACTCCTTCATCTAGGTATTCATGGATAATATTTGGGTTTATTATGGATCTTAGGAGGAGTAAGAGTGACACTTGTTGTTTGTTTTAGGAACTATTTTGGATCATTTCCTCTTTTCTAAATTTTCAATGTGCACTTTCTAGAGCTAGGAGGTGAATTTTCTGGGTCACATTATCTTAGATCCTGGAGTTTCAATGGACCCTGATAAAAATAGAGTAGTGACATCCTAAGAGCAGCTGAGAAAATGTCTTTGAGATTAGAAGCTTTTTGGGCATGGAAGGTTATTACAGGTGGTTCATAAGGATTTATCCCTGATGGTTTTTTCCATTATGTTGAACTTTTGACTACATGGACAATTTATATCAAAATAAGTTCATTTTTGAATCATGTATTAAATATCAACAAAATGACCGATATTAACTAAAATAATGTTTTAATTTTTATAACATGGAAATAAGTGATATTAAAGGAATAATAAACTTGAAAAAGGTTCTGAATCAAGTATAAATTAACTTAAGATTATTTTTTAGGAAGAACAAGGAGCATATATGATGAGTCAGACATAAGGTAAGAGACTTTATCTCAATCTACTTTCATCGAGAAATATTTTGATAAAATACAACCCCTTATTTTATATGGTGTATAATAAACTCCTTTTAATTATACATTAATTCAAAGGGAATATTTTTTCTATGAAGTGTTTTACTAAATGAAAAGATGAATGTTTTTAACATATGCGGTGATAATGACCTTTCTGCCACCACAAACATTTTTTGATATTTGGATTCATTAAAAAGCTGTAATTTTTTTTAAAGGAAAATAAATACCATATATCCTTTTTGTGAATTTTGGTATTGAAAATGGTTTTTGAAAATGATTTGTCATTTAAATATCTTGAAATGATTTCTTATGATTTAAAATGAAATGTTATTAGTGAAATGATGATATTTGCAATACTTTATGTGTTCTGATTATATAATGGTACTTAGACATTTCATGGGTGGTTATGTGATAAACCAATGATGGTTGGTTATGTGATAAACCAAATTATGGATGGTTCCATGATAAACTAAGTACGGGTGGTTATGTTATAATCTCTAATGCATTGGGTATAGAAGTTAGATGTATGGATATTCCATTTAGTGATATGTGTGGAAGTCAACTATATGGTTATTCCATTTAAGTATGTTTTTCTCCCTAGTAACCTTTATATGTTATATGTTTCTTTCTATGGTATTGTGGTAATATTTTGGTTATAGAAAGGGTATGAAATGATCTTATATTCGGTGAAGTATATTTACCACTTCACAAAGGTTAAAATTATTACTTTATAATAATTTTTTCATGGTTTTCATGTTATCCCAAGACTAATAGTTTTCCATCATTATGTATCCCTTACTGAGATTTTTATGCTCATCCCATGTTTTGAAATGTTTTTCACAGGACATAAACAATAATATATTCAATGATGGTATCAAGGAAAATTTAGGTTCTTAAAACATGGAATGATGTCACGTTTCATTTTAAAGAGTTTTTGTTTAATTAAAAAATGGATAGTGAGTAGAAATATCTACATGTAATATTCATATATTTATGTATAAGTTATGACCTAATTCTCAAAATCTCTAAACATGAAAAGATCCTCAATGTGAATTAAAGTCAAATTATTCACTTATCTCAATATTAAGTAATGTTTAAGGCTAGGGCCTTATAATTATATTCTTAAAAAATGTTATTTTGTTGGATAATGTACTATGATAACATTTCATGGTGAAGTTAGATACATTGGGTGCATCATGAGTTACATCAAATTAATGAATAATTTAGGGAAGTATTTGTCGCTTCCATTTTTATAGAAGCTGATATCTCATCCCTTTGATTGGAATAGGACCGTCACATTAAATTCCATGACCATGGTGTACTGATGGGTTTATTTTAGATAGTGAAAGAAAGACATATCGAGCATATAGTTTTGTGACATAGATGTGAAACCTTCATGATGAGATATTTTGACAAATGAATTATATTATATAGTGAGAATTCATATGTGGTTTTCAACATTGAGATATTAAGATCTTTCTCTTGGGTACCTTGAACCACTACTAGACAGTAATATCAGACTTTAAGCATGTTTTCTTAATTCCAAAGAGAAATAATCCTAGATGATTACACACTATGAGTTTCTATTTATCTCAATTAAAATATATTTGAGTTTAATTAATGGAATAAATATTTTTCTAAAGTATAAGGAATAATTTTATTAAAGTTATATTGGTTAGATCAATTAAAAAAATATTTATTCACCATCTTGTGAATAAAATATTTATTTTATTGATAAAATATTTTAATAAATATTTATTCACAGAATTGTGAATAAAATATTAATTTATGAGTGAATTATTTATTCATTTTTTCAATAACTTCTAGGGGAGTTTGAATGGACCAAGGCTGAGCCTAGTGAAAAATATTAATTAACAAGACTATTACATAATATTTTTTATCGCGCAAGTTGGAATGCACCAAAAAATAATAATAATATAATTATTATTATGTGTCATGGTGTTTATTAAAGGAAATAAATGTTATTTAATATCCAATATGTTATTAAATAATATTTTAACATAATCTTAACTCTATAAATAGGCAGCTATGTCTATAGTGTAGAGCATCCAAACTTTGAGAATAGAGAGTTGTTGCACACAAAAAATTCTCTTACAAATCCTCCTCTATCCCTCTCAAGAACTAGAAGTGTAAGAGAAATTTATTCACGATTGAAGAATGAGAAATAAATAACCAACAATTCAATACTTTTGTGTCATTTCACTAGCACCAAAAGATCGAGTGGTGTTTCTCGATGATCATAGGAGGACATGTGGATCGCTACTAGAGGGATTCTATCCTTGGATCCTCACAACACAAAAAAGGTAATATGAAAGGGTATTTATGGATGATCAACATTAAACAATAATGAAAGATCATAAGACCAGGTATTTATTTCTTAAAATATTAAATTAATTAATTATATATTTGTGATTCATGATCATCGCACTTGGTTTTGGGAAAATATTATTAAATGAAATTTTAATATATCAAAAACCTCTACATGTTTCTATTGCACCTGAAACCAACACATACTTTAGGATATCTTACTATAGTAGAAGAATATCATCCCAATTGTATTGAAACCATGATTGGATTTATTTATAGCTTCTTGGGAGTAACTTGTTCAAAATCCTTCTTCATAGATTTATCTCATAATTTATACTTTTACTTCTTTTATTTCTTTAACTAGTTTTCAGTTTGTAGTGGTTACTTCTTCTCTTAAATATGTGAGTAATACCTTGTAGGGTAACATCAAGCTTTATATTTAGTCCCCATTTATTCAAGGTTCCTAGGATTTTCAAAAGATAATATATTATACCAATAATCAGTAACCTTATTCCCAAGAATCCAACAACACCCAAATCTACCAATTAATCTATTTCTATTCATTTTTATTATAATCTATTCCAAATTCGTTCCTTGATGACATTAGGATGGAATAACACTTTTTTTAGACCTATTTCGGGGGAAATATGTCAGAGAAATTCTTACCACCACCCTTGACTTATTGGTGTATTTATAAACATTTTTATTCTTCTATGTTTTTTTATATTTTTATATTTTTATAATATTTCTAGAAAAAATATATTCAACACAAACTGATTTAACAGGTCTATGGGTTAACTTTTTGTATTAATCAGAGGTAGATTCTTCTTTTGATGATATCAAGTATATCTTTCCACTATTTTGAGACTTATTTTATGAAAGACTCATTTATTAGGTTTGTGTAGTAGCATACATTTTCTCAATTATGTGGGAAACCTCAAATTTTATTAAATTCATATTTATTAGTTTTACTTTCAACTCAAGACACATTGAATTGAGAGCATTCTTTTCTTACATGACTAAGCTCAATATTTCTTCTCATTCTTAATTATTCATTTTAATTTTCTCCTCATGCATTTTCTTTTTGTTAACTAGATAATTTCTGACCTCATTCATTATTTTTTCATTATCTTCCACCTTGGAAGACTTGATATTCATAGAGACTTGATGAAGATTCTTGAATAAATGAAAACCCTTTTTAATAACATTCAAAAACAATTGTTTACTAAAAAAACTCTTTTCAAATATTCATCAAATAATGAAATTATTTACATTAAAATTAAAACACATTCTTCCTAGGATTTCATATGTCTTATAATACTTTTGAAACAACTCACTTTTTTGATCATTTCTTTTTTCCATTGCATCAATATACCTTTCTAGTTGTGATTTTTCATTAATCATTCCCTTGATATGTGAGAAAACATATGAAAAAACTTATTTATGGACATTTTTAAGTAATCATAAATTTTTTATTTTAAGTCACTAAGTGAATAATCAAATTCATTTTCTCCAAAGCTTGAATTATCGTTATTTGTGGAATAATAACCCACATATTTAAAACAATATTTACTACTCCAAACAACCCCATCTAGAATAGATTAATTTTACTTTATTAAAATATTCCTAAGATTATTTAACTCTTTATTCTTCATATTTTTCATGTTATTTTCTAAAACAACTAGATCTTTTTCAACATGGATAAAACCAATTTTTTCATTTAGGGAACATCCAAACCCTTTTCAAATCTACAATAATATATTTCAGAAAAAATGAAATAGGAAATAAAATTTTTAGATCGAATTAGAGATAGAAATTTCTTTAATATATGTTGTAATGATCCTTAAAGATATAATTTTAGGAAACTAAGGCTCTGATATAAATTTTAAGACCTAGTAGGATCATGCAAACATATCTAGGAGGGGGGTGAATCAGGTGTGTCCAATATTTTCCTTGTAAAATTTATTATTTTAAATATTTTCCACCCCATTGGACACTATTACATCTTCAATTGAATGAGACTCAAAAATCTATATATTTTTCAAACTACCCATATCCACCACATGTATGAAAATAATATAGGAAATTATATCATGTGGTAATTTTATTAGGTTTGACCCCAATGTGTGCAACTTACTCATTTTATTGTTTAACTCCTGTTAATAAACATATTATTCACTAAAATATTATTATCAATTATAATTGAAGCATCAAATGTTTATATGATAATTGAATCCCACTATATTAAACTTGACACTACTTCACAATATTACGTATTTGAGTAAAGCCTCTACTATATTACCCAAGTCAAGGGATCCTTATAATATATCCCTTAATATACACACTGGAATCACACTAGTTGGATTTTAGATTTCTTTCCCCCTTAATAAGTGAATCTAAATGTTTTACATTGATATATCTATATCCACAAATAATGATATTTTCCCCCACAATATAGTGAATTTAACTAAATTCATGTCTTTAATATCTGTACCACAAACTCAAACATTGATCACTATAAAAATTCTATGTTTTTATTTAAAATTTATTCCATGTCCTATCATATTTAAAACTCAATAATGTCTCCAAAAATATATTTACATGGATTTTAAACATATAAATCCCGATTATAGAGAATATTTCCTAGATATATACTTTGAAACACATAGGTATTGTCTTTCTCATGGATCAATCCAACTCAGTTTTGTCACCTTTATATTCCTCTTACTGTTTCTTTTTCAGTATAAGAAACTCATGATCTTATCGGGCCCTCTCACTTCTTATTATTTTTATTCTTCAACAACAAAATGATATTATTAGGCTTGTAAAATATCAATTTCTGACATAATCCTCACTAAAACTTACATTTATCTCTTATTATTATTATTTTCCAGATCTATCCTCTCAGCAAACTCATAGGCAGGCTCACTGTTAACATCGAATCCTATTCTAATTTTATTCTTCCTCGATATTATCATGTGCATGTTCTTGTGTGGCTGTATTAAATGTCTTATTTCATTTTCAATATTCAAAACGGAATATTGATCTAAATTTTTCTATAAGATCATAGATTTGATAATCCCTCTCTTTGTGTTTTTCAGGATCTTGTGGGTGTTTAGAGGGTGTTCAAAACCTTTTTATTAATAATTTATATGTTTTTTAAATAAATTTGTTTTTAAAAAAAAATCATACCCATATGAAGATCCCCTTACATGTGAAAGGGTATGTAACATTTTTGTTACACAGGGCCCGTAACTCGCATGATGCTTAGCTTGTTTGACATTATGTGAAGGTAGTTGATCCTTTAATAAAGAGAAGTTCTGTTTTCAATTTCTGCATAATAGTTACATTTACCCCATGTCAGGGTACTCCAACCTTCGTGTAAGGGTAGATAATCTCATTTTAGGGTTACAAATATTTTTCCACTAAAGGGTACCTATGAGATATGTGAATTTTGAAAAGATAATATTCGACATGTAAAGGCTAGCTTGATGTTTCATTCACAATATAAGGGTCATTATAGTGTTGTGTAAGGGTAGATATCCTCACATCAAATTCATCTGATATTCATGTAAAGTTCATTACATGTTCATGTAATGTCAAAGATTCCCATCATGAGTAAGGTTAGAAGATAAGTACCCTCACATGAGATCTATCTACTGCTTAGTGGTAAAACCATTTTACCCTTCAACAGATCAATTTTTATAAATTTATTCTTCTTTTTCCCTCAGACAACCTCTATCAAGATTTTATTGCGGAAATAAAAATTTTAATATTAAAATAATGGAAAATAAATGTATAAAAATAGGGAAAAAAATATAATTATTTAAATGCGTGAGTTAAATGAAAACATAAATAATTTTCTCTATGAAAAATTTATAAATTTCTGTAAAGAGAAAAAATTTAACATATGGGTTTTCATTAAACTAAAACATGTTTTTATTATTTTTATTGGGATTTTAAATGGAAATTTTGGGATTATAATTTTTTTCATCACAAATGTTATTAACTTTATCTATTGATACTTTATTTAAAATATATTAGTTAATAAAATATAACACATGTATTAATAAATACTCTGATACATTTAAAAGGAAACTAGATAGTTTAATGGTTTTAAATATTTAATGCATACATGTAAGATGTTGCACATATAATTAATTTAAAACACCTAATTTTCTTTTTTTATAATGATATCAGATGAAAAATTAATTCATAAATTAAGGAACCTTGTAGGTAGTTTATGATCTAATTTGTGACTATATTTATTATATATGAAAACTACTATATGTTTTTATCAAAATATATATATCTAAATTATCTAATATCTCTCTCTCTACTTATTATTCCAATATTTCGATCCTTTGATCATTATAGGATGCGATATTATAGAGTATCATTCCAATAAACTTGAAGAAATCTATTCCTTGAACTCACCGGCTCTAGTCCAGGCATAAATCTCTCTTCCTTCATTATTTTGTAGATCATTACAATATGATGGTGGATTATTCATTAATTTACATGCATATTACAATTACCAAGTAGGTGATTTCCATATTTCATTATCCTTTTCAATTACACATACTTGATATACTATAGACAATACTAATATTTCTTAATACTTAAAAATCATATTATTATCATTCCCTAGTACGGAATGACTCTAATTATCATCATTCACCGTCAACTCCCATCCCTTCATAATTATCAAAAGAAAATATCCACATTCACTGAATTTAAAACCACAAATTATTTTCTAAATCCAAGATTTCTTAAAAATCCCTAACAATTTGTTAATCTACCATACCTTAACCTTATAGAGAAAGGTATGTTCATCTCTACCACCAAGCTTTATTGAGATGATGTGTCATGGGGGAGGGATTATGATTTACTTTTTAATTTACTATTTTCCTCTCTTGTTAGGATTAGTGGTAGATATTTGGTCTAGAGGGAGTGATTATGTTTTACTATGTTTCTTTCATTGTACTACTCTTCTATTTGTTCCATGTTTGGTTTAGGGGAAGGGGTTCCTGAATGATTTTCTTTCATTAAATTTACACCAATGGAAGGTTTTTATTATTACTCTATAATATTGTGATAGTCAAAATATAGGGCCACTACTAAGAAAATGTGATTCCATGGGGAATGAGAATCCATAAAATGAATGTGGGTAAAGGAAAAGTTTCAATGACAATGTTAAAAGGAAGAAATGTGAATACATTTTCCATTTAATTCCTTATGTTGATTACATGTTGAATATACAATAATTTATTTGATTTACCATGGGAGTTGAGAAGGTTTTTTAAATTAAATAAATTGAATCTTGAAATGAAATTGTAGCCTAAAGGAATATGAACATTTCCCTGATGTGCTTAATTGATTATTAATATTCTCTTGATGATTTTAAACATGTTTTCACTATTTTTGAAAGAGGTTAACATACACAACTATTGTAATTATTGATATATGCTAAATTTTATTAGAAAACATAATATTCTCATATTATTGTGATATATTATAAGTATAATTATATGTGAATAAGGCATGATATTATGATTAAAGAAAAGAACATGGGGTTGATTGAACAAGTTGGATAAATTCATCATTATGAAGTATGAATTTACATAAGGTTGTAACCTAGAATTATAGTGAAAATGTTATAGTGGAGGGAAACTCATGAATCCTGGAAGGTAATATCTAATGTGGTAGTATAAATATATCTAATTAACCCATTACTAAACTACCACATATTAATGGTGTTAAAGTATTGTATTGACTTTATACACGTGGGTTGGTTAAAGATTAGTTCTCAGGTATACTTATATCAATTGAATAATAAATGAATATGTTTAAACCTTGTGAGTAAACATATGATAATTCAAAAATTAATATGTTGTGTAAAATCTGAGGATAAAGTGTTAGAAAAATAAGTGTAAGTATAAATAATAAGATAATGTAGGATTCATATAAATGGATTTTAGTGAATAAAAATTAAGGTGTTATGAATAGGTTTCAAATTAATGGTCTAAATTAATTAGCTAATTAATTATGTGAATGGATAAAAGAATAATTAATTATTAATCTTTGTAATTATATTTAGTAATAGAGTTTATGGAATTAACTGAAATAGAGTAACTTATACAATAAGATTGATCAATGATTATATCCCTATGAATATTTTATGCTTATTATTTATTTTCCTATTTTATTATGATGAACTTGTATGATTAGGTTATATCTTATAGGAGTAGTCTAACTAACTAGATAATTAAAAATGGTAGTGAATCAAATAGTTAATGTATATATTTATTAGTTTGTTTTCTCAGGTAATAAATGATAGGGATGAATAAAATATATTTACATATGTGGGTATTAATGGATTAATTTTATGACATGTGCATCAATTATGGAATGTAATGGATTATGTTTAACATATACACATTTCATCTAGTTATGATGGATTGATGGTTATGTCATGTTTGGTATGTAATGGCTTGAGGTTATAATATGAGTAGTGGGGGTGATGTAGGGTGTAGGGAGATGAATATGTGGATATACATGGTGCATGGATGTGATGATGTAGTTGGAGAGGGTGTAAGTATGTTATGTTGTGGTTGTATTGGGTGTAGAGATGTGAAGATGTGGCTACTCAACATCCATTTATATTATGATGGGATGATTGGTGCATGTTGAGAGTTGGAATTTCCATCTTGTTTTAATAATTTATGGTTGTCATTTTTTGGTAATAATTTTGATATGGAATCATTATGAATTGTTAATGTTATATTCAGGGCTTCCTCTTTTATTATTATAAATCCTTAGTGTTTGGGATTTCCGCTACTCACGTGTATTATGTTGTTGGTATAATATGATAATATGTCTATAGGTGATGGTGTTAAGAATGAAAAGTATGTGAGTATTAATTTTCTCAATATGGTGTTAAGAATGTAAAATATGTGGTAATTACATTAATCAATAGATTTATCCCTACTCTTGTGTTGATTATATATGTTCACGTATCCCTATCCCAATATTATATTTCTTATAAATATAGAATTTTGTAAATAGATGAACATACTGATTACTCCCACATTCTCACACCACCACATGTATCCATGTTTTCTTAGGTTAGTTCAATATAGTTTATAGCTAATTTTTGGGTAGATTAGATTGATTTGGTGGATGAATTAGAGTTTTCAGTGTGATTCATACATGTATTTTTACTTTACGGATGTACAAAATGTAGATTAAATTGGTTATGGGTATTAATTTTAATTTTTATGTGAATCATTGGCTATTGATAAATGGTTTAATTATTTTCTCTTGAAAGTTATTTGGATATATATCCCATTATTATGAATAATTCCTTCGATACTAATCTCTAAATTGGGCACTATTAGAGGTGGGAATCAAGGATCACTCACATCTCCTCAACTGACCCATGGGGGATTTCAATGGGGGAGATTCATGAAAAAGTTGTATCAATTATTTTGGTTTAATGTTAGGATGGTGTTTATAATTAAGAACAAGTTATTATTTTCATGGGTTATTAGAGAGACAATTATATTTAATCTTACTTGTGGTGAAGGTGGGGAACTAGATAATATAAATGAATTTTAGGTCCGATTGTGAATGAAAAAAGAACCTAAAATCCATGGGCACTATTATGTAAATAGTTCTTATAGCCCTATGTGATCTAACAAAAGGATCATGGAAGCCGACTAAACATGTATAGGTGTGAATGAACTAATCTTAGTTAAGAAAATATTTGAGTGGAACATGAATCATTTTCATAGGTTTCATTTAAGTTTAATATGGACTTGTGATTATGACTTCTGTGATATTTTCATTCAATCCTATATTGATTTGATGCACCATTAATAATTATATTACACCCAATTATAATATATTTATTCAGGTTATTAATACAAGGTATCTTAAATATCATTAAATGGTGAGTTATTTAGTTTTACTTCATAATATTCAATGATAAATTTATGATTTAAGAATTAATGAATTTTAATTTATAAACTACAATGATCATTCAAGAAATTAAAATTGATCTTTTAAATTCATGTTTTTATATGAAAGTATTATTTTATACTTAGAAAAGTATGTCTATAAGTTGTATATTCAATTTTTGTTTGCATGTGACTAGAAAACCTATAAACATGTTATAATTTGAACATATTACTTACAAATAAAATGCTTATATATTTCCAAGAATAATAAATATAATCTAAAAGATCATTTGGAAACATAAATGTTTTGAAGTATTTATTTTTTAAAAAATAGTTTATAAACCATTTATTAAATTGATAGGTTTTGGAAAAGATATATTTTACTAGCATGTTAAAATTCCATAATTTATTAAAATGAATTTTTATTTTTTGTGATAATATGAATTAGATAATTGGAGAGTTTTTGGAATTAAATTAAATCTATAATCATGAGTAATTTCATTAATTAACATGTAATAATTTTTAAATTATTGTTATATATAATTAATAAATTGTTGTGATGAAATCCCAATATATGTTGTTCTTAAAAAATGGGATGATTCATGGTTTAAATTGAATGGATCATGTGTCATGTATGAAGTATCTAATGTTGAAAAGATAACTAAATTGTTCAATGATAATTTTTATACAAGCATAGTATATTGTGACATATTGATTGTCATTATTCCATGTTAAGAATGATAATTTATAAAAGCAACAAAATGATTTAAATTCATTGAATGACTATATTTCACAAAATTTAAATATTAATCATGATTTATTATGAAATTTATGATTAAGTGTGAACCTTGAAAGAGAAACATAAAGAAAATTATCAATAAAAGGGAAGAATGATGAATCATTAATGAATTAATATTGTAAAAATAATGTGAATTTAGTATTATAAGAATATATATAGGTATGTAGAAATTGAAAATGAATATACTATTTATAACCTGTTGAAATATTAATTTTATATAAACAAGATGAATATTTTAATTCCAAGATGATGAGAAACTTTCTTAAAGCCACATGATTGTTTTTTTAATTATTGATTTCTCATCCCAATATAATTCTTAATTAATTTTTATATATTATTGGAAGTATTTTTTATAGTTGATGATGGGGAGGTGTGGTTGGAATGTAAATATGTTAAGGAAGATATGTTTATTGTCTTGAAAAAAGAGAGAATTCATAGTTTTTAACCATATATGGCTTGATTGATAGCCTCTACTCCTATTATTTTTTAGCTATTGGTTTTTTATTTTATATTTAATGGTAGTTTATTTTACAACTATTGTTTACTACCATGTTTGTTAAAATGATTCATTTATTATACTTAATTAACATTTATTGCTATAATCTCCACTCTATGATTTATTTTCTTTCTTTCTTAACTTTATTATAAAAAATATAAATGGACTTAAATAGGAATAAAAGAATGATGTTATTAGTATTGATGATGGATACCACTTATGACCAACAAATGATTATTTAAAGCATTCATAGTATGATAGAATACATGTTATTGATTAATTATATTCATTACTACTAGTGTTAAGATTATAAAACCCTATATCCTAAGATATCATTCACTTGTTGTGATACAAAATTGGGAATCGTGATTAGGTTTATTGAAATGATTAAGGAGTTATGTGTTAAAAATTTATATTTCTTAAAAATGAATTGGTAAAGATGGATGATATTACAGAGATACTCAAATATTGATGGTGTGATAAGTCTTGAATTAGGCATGATATTGTGCCCCTTTTTGTTTTTTCTTTGGCATTATCAGTTGTGATATCATAGGAATAATGTGTCTCTTAACCTCCGTCGGTTATTATTTTGTAGTAAATTGTGTTATATGTTGATTCATCTAGCCCTTTATTATAAAAATATGAAATAATTTTAGAAGAAAATTTAAATTTTATTCCAAAGAGCTTGGTTTGTGATGATTCCTATAAAATACAAATGGAAAATTTCCTTAGAAAATTGGTAAGTATTAATACATGAATTTTGATTTTTAAAGTTAAAGGGGTGTGAATTGATTTATAAATTTTCTTCCTACATTAAATAATTTCATCAACTTAAAAATATTAAAGAGGTTTTTGTTTTAAAATATGAATGGTTTTAATCTATTATGGACATACTCTGAATTATTTTATATTTTTTGAAACTGTTATTACAGAAATGATTTAATTCAAAGGGATGTGTGTGAATTTTTTTAATTAAAATTAGTTATTTATCACTAGAATTTTCTAGCTAAAATCTAAATTTTATGTATTAAAAGTTTTATAAGAAATTTAAATCTGTTCAAAAAAATTTTATAGTTTATGTTTTATTCACATAAGTTACCATTTCAAAACCTATATTACTTGATGTGTTTTGGTTTCATCAGAAACTAGATCCTTGTTTGAGATATATCTTGCATGTTTTCATGCTATGTAAATTTTATTTTCCTCCCTAATTTGGTTTTAATTCTCATGGATGAAAATTATTTAAGAGGTATTTCATGTAAGGTCTAGGAATTAAAAATCTATCTATTTTCGTTTTTTTCTTGGAATAAAGGTTTCAAGAGGTGTTTTTGATCCTTTTCCTAATTATTTATATGATTATCTAATTAAATTTTTTTTAAAATCCCTTACCCTTACATAGGAACCCCTCCATTCTCAAGGGTAATCCCTATTACCATTATCAAGGACCACTAAATTATATAAAGGAATGATGGTTTTCACTATGTGAATTTATTTTGAATATCACATAAATGAAATTCATGATTTTATTTTCTATGTGAAGTCAACTTTAGCCTCACACTAGGGTACTCACACCTTCATGTAAGGGTTGTAGATCTCATGTGAAATTCATCCATTCTTTTCCTTCACTATGTATGGATAATTTTGATATTTTTTAATAATCATTAATGTAAGATTAAACTAGATTAAAGTTCATATTGATGTTTCATTTTCTACATAAGGATCTACTATGTGTTGCATAATTATAGAGTGCCTCACATCAGGGTCATTTTATATTCACAGAATGGTCTTTCCATTTTTACATATGGTTAAGGCTTCCCATATAGTTAAATATAGAAAATAAATAACCTCACATGATATATATATTATTTATAATGGTAAAACCTTATTACACTTATATAGGGACCTTTTTCTGATTTTATTCAACTTCTTTCAGATAACGATATACAAAATTATTTTAAGGGGTTAAATGAGAATTCTAACCTAAAAACATTGAAATTAAATTTAAAAAATAATTTAATAAAAATATAATGATTTAAAGACTTGAAAAAATGATAAAATTAAGAACTAACTCTATAAAAAATTCTTGTAATGCAATAAAGACAATAATTTTAACATTTGAGTTGTCCTCAAACTGCAACATGTTTTTATGATTTTAAAGGGGATTTAAAAAAGGAAACTGCGGGGTTATAATTTTTTTTTTGTAAATTTTATTCCCTCGATCTGTAAATAATTTATTTAAAAGGTATTAATTAACAAAATATAATGCATTAATTAATAGTTATTTTTCTTTCTTCATAAATTAATTAAGATCTAAAGACCAGGACGAGCTTAAACTCATTAACATCTGCATTACTTTTGAAAATATAAAAAACTCATTATATTTTTCATATCACATATTTATCTAAAGTTGATATCATTATCCATAAATCATTCAATTTTCATTAAATAAATCTTTTTTCACGTCTCTTGAATTATTCATGGTGTATTTATCATGAATTAAAATAACTTGCATCATTACAATTTGATTTCCTCTTAAATATCTTAAACATAGAAACTCAATTTTTCACCCAGCTGGAACTCAAAAAATTTTTATGTTTAAAGGCAAAAGTTATGAATTTTGGGTGACTCTAAATCATACAAATTTAATGTTATTTGATCTCTATTTCATATAGTAGATCAAATTCATCAATTCAATCCAAGTTCATATGATGAATTCTAACACCAGAACTCAAAGTCATACATTTAGATTATGGTGAATTCATACAACACATCAAAGTTGTACAATGTGAATTTAAAACTCACACACATTAGTCATATGCTACACATTAAAATGAATTTGAATTCTGATGGAATCTTTGAAGTCATACAATGAAGTCTAACACTTGTTCCAAAGTCATACAAGTAGTATGCAAAGTCATACACTTGGGGAAATTTTAATTTTTCCTCTTGAAATCTAAAATTGTAGATTACTCTAAAATGGATTTGGAGATTATTTAAATAGAATCCAAGGATTCTAATCCAATTTAATAAATATTGGATCAGATATAATTAATTCTAGGTATTATAAAAATAATATCTACTTCCTACAACTTCACTCTAAGGTATGAAAATATATTAAATACTCAATTAGATTATTCCATGTAGTTAACTACCCCTCATTTATAGCCACAATCCCAAAAATAATTACCCTTCATCTAAGTGTAATTTAAACACCATATTCATACTATTACAACCTCACTTACATAGGTGTTGTTTCTCTAACTTATCTGTCTTTTTTCAGGTACTTTGAACATGTATTAACTCTCTTTATTGACAACGGTATAATATTTCCATTACAAGGTTCAATAGAAACCCCATAGTTTCCTATATATTTTATTCAACCTATTTAATATAAGGATTCTATAACTTTAAAACATTTCATAGAAAATAACATTATCTCTATAATCATTATATATAAGTTCTTCCCTTTGAATATATCTAGCCAGGTATTCAATGGAAGCATGTTCATTAAAAATAGTGCATGGGAAACCTCTTCACATTTATTTTATAATATAATTCTTGTAATCCTTTAAAATTTTCAGTCAAATCACCAAAAAACATTGAATCACAATCAATATCAAAACCAATTCTACTTCATCTGTATACATCCAAGAGAAATTCACTATTTTCACATCTAAGGTGTTAACAATATAACCATTTCCACACTAAATGCTTAAATTCACAATAAAAATGATGTTATTTCATCATAATATAACCAATATCTTCTATAATTTAGTTTCAATAAATAATCATGTGAATTATAGGATGTTTTTTATAGTATTCCTATTGGATTATGATTTCGTCTTTAGATGGGGGTGAATCAGGGGTTACCAAATTATACCAATTATGTTCAAATTAAATTGTTTCTTCCTTTAAGTCAATCAGACCAATATCATCAGTTAGGATGTATGGGTCTTTGGTATGGTCCCTTGAAACTTTATATCATATAAAATGGAAATGATAAATATAAATAACAACACAAATGTATTTTTACAAGGTTTGGTCCCACTGTAGTAAACCTACACTTTTTTAGGTTTCATTATTATCCCAAGATATCGATTTCCAGTACTCACATAAGTGTTATAATTGTTAATGTTTTAATCCATAACCAAGGACTATAGTTATTATCCTAAACTTTTAAACAATAATATTATGCATGTGTTTGAACTATATTGTGAAATCAAATTCCACCTCTTCGTAGGATTGGTTGTGTTATTTATACTAGAACCACTTCTATTCAAAGGTTCATTAAAAAATTCCACAAGAATAGGTATTCGACTCCAAAAATTGTCTTCTAATGAACTCAAAAGTCGATCATCCTTGTTATAATTTTAGTAAATGTAATTTATAGAGATCTAATACTTCCTTGAACATCAATGTATGAAACTCTAAAAGGTTGGTACTTAACATTGGTCTAGATATCAACATTAAATCATCTAAATCTACCGACCTTAGTTTATTCTTCGGAACTATAAGTTTTGGAATTATCAAAACATCTTCTAAAAATATCTCTCATTGAATATAGGTTGAAAACTACAATGCCTTGTGTCTATATGAATAGTTTGAAATTTAAAGGAAATTTGAATTTGCAATTAGTAGACAGGTCAAGTTTTGAACTAGGGTTTAGAATCAAATTCCAAGATTTTTTACAATTCAGAAATTTTTTTTAGAAATAAAATAGATCTCTTAAGCTAATTTGGGAGGTTTATGAAGTGTTATAAGAGGGATAGGGTGGCTGGGAAGCATGGTGGTTGTAGTCCTCAATTACTAGCTAACCACCTACTCGTCGGTGGCTAAGAATTATTCCTTGATTAACCTAATAGTCAATGGTCCAATAAAAGCTAGCCAGTGGGGACATTCAAGGGTTAAAATAACCTTTTTCTACTTAAGTTTTTATAGGGGGCATCCCCCTCTTCTTTTCCTCCCTCACATAGAAGGGGTTCTCCTCCCCTTTTATTCCCCTCTTCAAGACTCACCAAAAAGATGTTTTTGAAAATGTTATTAAATATATTGGGGAATTTCTCAACCTCTATCATCATCCATTGTCCCTTTTCTCCCTCTATTAAATTTTTTATTCTTCTCCACAAAGTTTTTATTGTTAGTTCCACCAAAGAGTGGTGGAACCAACCAATTCTCAAGGGGCATTCATGTATCCTAGAATGTAATGTCCTAATACATAATCTACATGTGTTTTCTCCAAAATTAGAAAATTTATTTATTCATTATTTTTTTGTTTTTTTCCATAATTTACAACAAATTTGTTTTGGTTTTTTTACTAAAGGTTGGGGTTTTGTTTTGTATTGGTATTAGCGATGTTCTAGGGGTGGTTGAGACCCTGTGACATGAGTTTTTGATGGATGAATAAGTATTGGTTAGTTATTAAAAATTATTAAAGATTAATTTAGATAAATTAATTAATTATAATTGTTATAATTAATTAATTATCATTTCTCAGCTTCATCTAGGAGCTCGGGTGCTGGTATAAGCTTGGAATGGACATTGTCGGGCTTAGTTGGTCATGGATGATCCTTAGAAGAGTTTTAAACCCTATGATTTTTTTAAATGATCAAATTAAGGTAATTGGTCTATAATGTTTTCCATATTCTTATTTTATGTTCCATGTTCAAGTTATTATAGTTTTACCAGTTTCTATGTGGTGATATTATAAATGAGTTAAATGTTCAAAAATTTTAAATTTATATAGTCATCACCATCAAAATTCGTTGATCATGATAGGGAGGTGGTTCCTAGTGGAACACCTTATTAATAATTTCATTTAGGTATTATTTTAAGTTAAGGGATTTTTTCTTAAAATGATATTTTTGGAAAGTGGATTTAAAAACATTATTTTGATATGGCATTCAAAACATTTTCAGAAAATGATAATTTCATTTTGTTTTGGAAATGGAAATTTGATAATGGTAAAAAAAGGTTTGAATGAAAAAAATGGGAATGGTGTGGATGAAATTTGTTTGGTTTTTTGGGAAATTATTTTATTGGGAATGGTATTTTGGATGTTATTCTAAAATATTATTTTTGTAACAAGATTGGAAACATTTTTTTAAATGGTTTTGGGTGAAAAGTAATGGGATTTATTTTTCAACAATAATGTTAATATTTCTCCATGCCTTATATATATATATATATTTTGTTATAGAAATAATGATATGCATGTGTTATAATTTTATGTTATTGAATTTTGTTTTTCATGTGATGGTTAAACTAGGGTGAACACGACCCCGAGGAGGATATTGAAATTTATGGTTAAACCTAGGGTGAACATGGACCCCATGTGGACACTAGAATTTATGTTTAAACTCTAGGTGAATAGGACACTCCGAGTGGGAACTAGGGCCCCAATTATGGGTATATTACCCCCGGGTGCCACATTTTTTTAAAAGATATTGGTTTATTACCCCTGGATGGAAGATGGTTAGCATGGTCGTCATGACATTCTTAGAGACAACCTGATACTGGATGAAGTATGAATGTAATGTTCCCATGGTGAACCCAACCCCTAGTTTAAAATTTGTTTAAAATAAAATTTTAAATATTTTAATGTTTTTAATTATATATATTTACATTTTTTAATTACCAAAATATCATTAAAGGGTATCATTATAATTTGGGATGCTATTAGTGGAGGCATATTAAGTTATAATCACACCCTAATCTATCCACCTAGGAACCTGAGTACTTGAATATACACCACTCTCATATATTGTAAGATTTGTATGGGATGAAACCTACAATTGGATTTTCATTGATGAGTGGGATAACTCATATGGTATCAGGATATCAGGGCATGTCATGGATTAAAGATGAAGTCAAATTATGCCTTTATTTTTCTTTTATTTCTAGTATGCACATGTGATTGGCTTAGTGGGTGGTATATTTTGTATTCCATATGTTAGCACTGCATTTTATATTTCCCATTATAGTTATTTTTTCTTTATGTGTACTCTGATGTGATTTAAGTGTATGAGATTTGGTAATTTATTGATTTATTGATTCTGTACTCAGAACTAGGGGGTATATCCTCCCAATGACACCATCATAGAACCCCGCTACAAGTCAGTAGCCTCTAGTGTAACACCCCTTTAACTTTGTCACTTTAATGTTTTAAACATTTTTGTTTTTTTACTTTTTAATTGGTTTAGTAAGGTCAAGAATGATTTTGGAGGATACCTGTAATATTTAAGTTAGGTATTTATTGGAATTTTCAGTATAAACATGATGTTTGTGCAGTCTTCTTGGCATTTATATCAAAAATAAATTGCTTAAATGATGTGTAATCATCTCCTGTAATATTCCGTGAAATGAGTACATGGTGTGAGATGTTACACACAATTTATAGTTTACACACCGTTTAAATATTAAAAATTATTTTTTTATAAAAGGAAATGTCCTTTTTTGTGTATATGACATCAGATAATTTACATGATGTGATCCAAGTTTACACACATTGTAAGTATTAGGGTTGAAAATTTTAAATGTGTTTCATCATTTATTTATTTTCCACTCAACCTAAAACCTTTCCTTGCAAGACCCAAATCCATCCTTAAGTGATTCTTGAAATTGTAGAGTCTTCAACTTCCTTCAGATCATCTTTTTGGTGATTCATCATCGTGTTGGTTGTGGTTTATCTCTTTGGGTAAGAATTCTTCCTAATTTTTTTGGCTGCCTCTATTTTTTCAATCAGGGTTTTATTGGTCATCTTGGGATTGATGGATCTAAAATCCATGCTTTTAAATCCTGATTCTAGGATGAGTTCCTAGATCTTCTGTGCCTTTGTTTTTTATTGGCGAGTCCCAATATGGGTGTTGTGAATTTTTGAGAAAGTTAGTTGGTTTCGTTTAAGATTTTATAATTTATTAAACATTCAATTTTATAATTTGGCAATTGATTTAAATTAATTTATGAAAAATTAGTTTCTTATTAATTGGAACTTGGATTTTACTTCGGATGGAATTTTGGTAAAACATACCAACTCTGATGGAATTCATAATTTGGGGTATAATTAGAAATTGATGGAATTGGTAAAATGATTTGAGAATTGATTTTGGAAAATGACATAAATTGATTTGATAAAAACCTATGATTGGTTTTGAATTGAAAACTAATGAAATGATGAAAACCTATGTTTTCGTTTTGAGCATGAATTGGTATTGTGAAAAAGGAAAAGTGGACAATTGCGAAGAATTTTGAAATTAAAGGATTTGACCTTTTCCTATTAATTTATAGAGCATATTATATCTTGGGTAGTTAGTGGGTTATTTAGAACAAACACACTAGGATAATAATTCCATAGCAACGGATTAACAATTACAAATCTATCAAAAACCTAGTTGTGTATATCTTATCCTCGATGGTTTGCTGATGGGTCCAATTCAGCATGAGCCTAAGGGATGTGTGTACGAATACTTTTTATGATCACTAATATGAGATGTGTGAGGATCCGATAACATGGAACTATTATACCTCAAGGAATATGACCATATTGGTTATTAGGATTATTTTGATTATATATTACATTGATTTTGAAATTTCTTTACTCATGCCTAATGATTTATATAAACTATTTTACATAAATTTTTTATTTAAGATATGTTTGAAATATTTTCCATCATTTGAAATAGAAGTAATGTTCTATTTTAAATATGAAAATGTACTACCGTGCATGGTTTGATTAAAATTTAAAGCATGACTTGGTTTATTTTTGATGCATCTTATTATGGTACACATGGTGAGCCACTACTAGGATTTGTTTTCTCACACCCTACCTTTTTATTTGGGTGTTTGTAGATTTTCACTCTCTAGTTATGAGTATAGGGAAGGTGCCTCTTAGAGGAAGTGGATTCTATTGATCCCTTGAGGCTTGGAGTGACGTGTCATTCGGGACAAGGTGTTTGTCTTGTTAGATGTTATAGTACATTGATGATGTATTTATTGGGTTTTTGATATACCTATTTGGTTTCTAGTACTATCTACCTTGGGAGTTTTTTATCATACTAATATGTATCGGTTTCTTCCATTGTGTTTGAGGATAATTTATTCACACTTTTATATCATATGATGCCTGGTTCTAGTTTCCAACCCATGAGGATTTTGAATTAGCTTAAGAATATTTTAGGGTCAACATAGTTATTAGGGTACTAGGGTCTTTGGGATGGTTCATGAAAAAATGGTTTTAAAGCTATAGGTTAATCATCTTTCCTTGATGTTAGTATGTAGTTGAGAAATCATGTCGAGGATTAGGATGTAGTTGTGAGTGAGTGCCTAGCCATATCTAATAGTAATGACACTTAAGTCACCATAGGTGGTTTGGGAAAGGATTCATGGGGATTAGATTTAGTAATTTTCAATTTTTATTTGGATAGGTTAAAATCCAAATTTTGTTTATCTATTTGATGGGATTAATTTCCCTTGTTAATCTTGTTTGAGTTTTGATGTTATTCATCCTATGATATCTTCAATGTTGTTTCATGATGTTGTTAGCATCATGATTCTGATAATATGTATAAATAAGATCCAGGAGGAAGATTCTGATGAACCACAATGAGAAAATTCTCTTATGGACCAGAATCTGGTTGAGGTTGTTATGCCTGTTGTCCAAGGTCTAGGACATGAACCTACACCCATTCCTATTCGGGCTCTAGAAATAGAACCCAAGAGGAATGAATCACAAAATCATACTTAGGAGTTCAATCATCATAAATAACCATATTTACAAGGTTATAATGATCCCCAGTAAGTTTATTACTGACTAAGAGAGATAGATATTATCTTTGAATTCTTGGAAATTCATGAAGATATTAAGGTACAATGTGCTACCTTTAAGCTTGATGGACCGAATAGAATATGGTGGGACTCAATGGTAATAGAGAAAAATCACGTGGGTTTAGAGTAGAAAGAATTCAAGGTTCAATTAAATGAATATTTCAATCTAGAATATATGGGGCTAACTAAGTCTATCATGTTTTTCAAACTCGAGTAGGCTAACAGGACCATGATAGAATATACAAACCAATTCACTGAGCTTGTTCACTTTGCACCTAATATGATATTGAATGAGAATATGAAAACTAAATAGTTAAACATGGAAATTTATTATTATATTAATTCTTTGGTTTTATTACTGAATCTATCTTCTTATGTTGATATGTTGGATAGGGTTTTGAAGGTTGAACATGATCTGGCTAGTATGTCAGGGTTGATGGGAGTTAATTTTTCTCCCAGATGAAGTTATATATGTTTCCATAAAGAGAATAGAATGTGTGATGATTCTCATTGTGGATCTCAATTACATGGTTCTTCTAGACCTAGTATAGTTCCTGGAAGACTCCCTTTGACTTGATACTCGTGTGGAAAGCCTGGGAATTCAAAATTTGTTTTCACTTAAGCACCCAATGTATGTGGTTCTTGTGTTCATTTTTGAAAATTAAATAATTTTTTTAAATCTTCTCTCAGAAATTTAGTTTCATAATATCATAAACACCAAAAATTACTTCATTGGAACCATATGCTTCATGATCTAAGGGGTTCCAGCCATTGAAATTCAAAACAATGTTTTTTCATCCAGTGGAAGCATCTCTAGAGGAAGTAGATGCATGTCTAGAAACTGTGGGAGGTACCATCACTATAGATTCACCTTTAGTGATATATTTATTTAATTCTAGTTCATATCAATTGTTTATATAAACTCTCATTGTGAATATTCTAAATATTCATATGGAAATGTTATCTTAGGTGATGGATATTACTACACACCTTGAAATGAAGAAAGAGAAGGGTCTTAATTTTCTTATTTTTTTTCTCATTATCAGATATTGAGTTTACTTTTGATTTTTTTTCTTTAAATGAAACCTTTCAATGTTATTTTTGGGATGAATTCTTACTTTTCTGTTCAATCCTAGATTGGTTGTTATCTTCATCAGGTCTCATTTTCTGCACCTGATGGGGTGTACCGTATATTTTAGGGAGAATATGACCTAAGGCCAATCAAAGTTGTACATTATTATCTAGAGTTAGGGAAGGTAATATAAGTGTTTTCTTATGATCTTGAGTGAGAGTTCTTGATTTGTGATTTCCCGCCAGTTTTCATCAATTTTCCTAATTTTTTCTTATGAATTCTATGGGTTTTGACCGATAAGGGAGGTTGAGTTTTCTATTGATTTAGTACCCAGTAATCACCTAATATTTAATCCCTATAACCATATTAAACCAACTAAAATGAAATATTTTAAGACTTATTTGGATGTTATTTTTGACAAAGGCTTTATACGCCTGATCATGTCACCTTAGGTGGTTCCGGTTCACTTTTCTAAGAAAGATGATTGAACACTTCGCATTTGTTCAGATTACCAGAAGCTCAATCAATTCGTAGTAAAGAAAAAGTATCCATTTACATTTATTGATGAACTATTTGACCAGGTAAAGGGGTGAATTGGTTTTTTAATATTGATCTTCGATCTGTTTATCACATGTTGAGAATAAAAAGAATCTAAAACTCCAAAAACTACCTTCCAGAGTATGTATTTCTATTATGTGTATCTTTTGATTCTATTTGGTATAACTATTTCTCCTTCCATCTTTATATATTTTATGAATAATATTTTACTTGAGTATCTTGTTATGTTCATGGTGGTATTTTTGGAAGAAATATTGGTTTACTCTACGTCTAAGGAGGTTCATGTGTGTTATTTGAGAGTTGTTCTTTCATTTTTGAAAAATAAATGACTTTATGAAAATCTGTCAGACTTTATTTTCTGGATTCAATACGTGAAGTTCTTGGGACATGTGGTCTTAGAACATAATATTTTATTTGATCATGAGAAGGTGAAATATTTTATGACACTGGAGAAAACACATAATTTTTTTGAGATTAAGATATTTTTAGGTTCAGATGGATAGTATCATCAATTCGCAAAGATGGATTCTCTGATGACCGTACATAAACTCAGAAGTGAGTGATGTTTTCATGGGATAAGGAATATAAAAGTTGTTTTGTTGAGATAAAATGTATTTTGATTTCTACACTAATGTTGACTCTTTTAGTGGTCAATCATTACTTTGTGGTATTCAATAATGCGTTGGGTTTAGGTTTGGGTTGTGTTCTTATGTCGGGTGATCATTTAATTGCCAATGAATCTCAGTAGCTTATTCTAAAAAAGAAGAATTATCTGACCCATGATGTTGAACATGTAGCTGTGATGCATCTTCTTAAGAGTTGGAATCATTACCTTTTCAGAGAATTGTTTATCATGTATTCAGAAGACAATAGTTTGAGTTATATATTCTCTCAAAAAGATTCGAATCTCCACCAAAGGAATTGGTTGGAATACCTATGGTATTTTGATTTTGATATTTCCTATACCTTAGGGAAATTAAATGTTGTTCCATATTCCTTGAGTATGAAACATCTGACCTAGGGCATGAATGAATCATCATAAGAGTGGATCATGTTGGATATTTTTACATAGTTTCATATTGGAGTTCAAGAAATAGGGTTCAAGGATGTCTTGGCTAGTGTTTAGTTGAACTCCCCTATTCTTAGTATGGTATTTTATGATCATCATCTTGATAATGAATTCTGTGGAATTAGGAACTTTCTTTATGGTGTGGAGACCATTGCTGAATAGTAGATCTCCAAGGAGGGTAACATATGTTTTCAAAACCAGCATATTGTACCCTTTCCTATAATGAAATCTATGATAGGGGATTATTATAATTCCCAATAGGAATTGAACCTTGGAAACGAAAATATGTTTTATGACATGGAATGACAATTCAAGTGGCCGGTCATGAGATTAGGAATTATAAATTTATTTTATCATTATTATACTTTTCAAAAGCTTAAGGTCAAACACTAGAAGCCTTTGGGTTTTCTTCAGCCATTTACAGTGCAGACATGGATGTTTGATTAGGTATCTAGGGAGTTTATGATTGGGTTTTCATGTACTCAATGCAATAATAATATGACATGGGTTGTGATTGATAGGGTGTCCAAATTATCTCACATTATACACATTCATAATGAATCCAAAGTTGAGGATGTGGAAATTCCCTATTAGAGGGTGATTATTTGTTTTCATATAGTTCAATATACTATATTATTAAATAGAAATCCAAATTTTACCTCTAGATTTTGGATAGGACTTCAGAAGGTACTAGGTTCTCAAATTCATTTGAGTATTGAATACCATCTACAAATGGATGGCCTGATTTAGATGGCTATACATATTCTTGAAGATATTCATCATGCTTATGAACATGATTTTTGTGGATCTTGGGAAGACTATTTATATAAGGCCCCGGCCTTAAACATTACTTAATATTGAATTAAATGAATAATTCACATTGAGGATCTTTTCAGGTTTAGAGTTTTAGTGAATTAGAACACAACTATTACATCTCAAAAGATTTACAAAGTAGACACTTCTACCAAGTTTCCATTGAATAAAAAAACTCTTAAAAAGAAACATGTCTAGTTCCATGTTTTATATAGAATGAGATTCCCTTGATCCCATCCTTGACCCTATTCCACATTTGGTCCTGTGAAAAACATTTCAAAAAAACTTGGGGTGAGCATAAAGAGCTCAGTAAGGGATACACAAAGAATGAAAACTTTTAGTTTATCAAAACAATAAGTAAAGCATGTATACTTTATCAAAGTAATACTTTTCACCTTTATGAAGTAGTATAAACTCTTCACTGAATAAAAGATCATTACTTACCCTTTTGTAACAAAAAGATTACCATAAAACCCATATAAAGAACACATAACATATAAAGGTGACTTGGGACAAAAACATACTTAAATGGAATAACCATGCGGTCGACTTCCACACATACTTAATGGAATAGTCATACGGCCAACTTCCATACATACTTAATGGAATAGCCATACGGCCGACTTCCATACCCAATGCATTGGAGGTTATAATGTAACCACCCGTCCTGGTATTAGCGGCACCACCCGTCATATGGTTTATCATGTAACCACCCGTAAAATGTCCAAGTACCAGTACAAAATCATAAAACATAAAACCAATATAAAGGAATGATAACATTTCCACATTTCAATCACAATATATCATAAATATATTGACATAATAGAATCCTTTATCAAAACCATTTTCAATAACAAAATACATAAAAGAGTATATGGTATTTATTTTATTTTAAAAACATTACGGCTTGTTGAGGAAGCCAAAGACCAAATAATTCTCGCGGCGGCGGAAAATGTCGTGGTCACCGCGTAACTTAAAAGAAACATTCCATTTTGTCGTTTTGTAAAACGCTTCATAGAAAAAGATTCCTTTTGTATAAAAGTAAAAGTCAAAGGGTTTTATACAACGTACAAAATAAAGTTGTGTATAAAACGAAATATGCCTCAATGAAAGGATATTGAGACGAAGTCCCTTACCTCGGGCCCGACTTGGTTCGATCGTTCTTTAACATCCTAAATAATAAATTTGAGTTAATTTCTATTTTCATAAGAACCTTTTTCAAGTTCATTATTCCTTTTATATCACTTATTTCCATGTTATAAACATTATGTAACTATTTAAGTTAATAATGTTTGTTTTGTTGATATTTGGTTCTTAAGTCGAAAGTGGACTTCTTACAATTACATGTTGTTCATGTGGTCAAAGGTTCTTTATATCCAGAATGACATTCCTGATTTGGATATCATATATATCATATATATCCAGCATATACATTTATTTATAATATTACATAATCATTTATAGGTAAGAAATGAAATTCACCGTTCATGGAGACGGTAAGCCGTACGTACGCATTAACAATACTTTCATTTCTTTGTCATATTAATGGAATTAAAACTAAATGAGATGTATGCATATTTTAATTCCAGAATTATATTCATCATTTATATGTATCATTCATCATATATATCCATTATATACATGTACTTTTAATAGTACCTTACATTTTGGGATAAGAAATGAAATGCACCGTTCATGGAGACGGTAAGCCGTACGTACGCATGAATGCTAATTTCATTTACATCTCATACTTTAATGGAAATAAATAATAATGATATAGAGGTATATTATAATTCCAGTATAACATAATATATAATAACTTTAAATCCATCCTCTATACATCCCACATATGGTATTAACGAATCACATCACTTTGAGGGGGCGGTAGTCCGCACTTCCTTAAATAAGATATCGTGTTTACCCATAAAGGAAACCATAAAGGTATGCCCAAAATGAAAAATGCAGAAGCTTAATGAAAACATAAACATATTATATATCATATATAAATATACTGTCATCTTAATGTCCACCTTTTAAGGTGTTAAAAGAATGTTGAACAATCATCGTTTCGGGAGACAGAAATTCGCCATCCACAGAAACAGTATGTTCTTTAACAATTAGATGTAGGTGTGTGTAAGTATAGCTCAAATACTTCTTATAACAACATCCTAGTATATTTAGGATACTGTATTTGTTACAAAAGAAAAGAATAAAAAATATTTTAGGGGGTTGGAGAAGCAAAATAAAACAAAAGGGCTCAAAAGAAGACATTACCTTAAAATCAGGTAACTCTCTTAGATTTGAGCTTAAAGGCTTACTTGGTAAGACTTCTGCCCAAAGTGAGGATTCAAGGAGTAAGAGAGGTATGTGGAGAGCCAAAATGGGTAGGGTTTGGCCGAGCCAAAGGCTCTGTGAGTGTGGGTAAGGAGGTAGAGGTGGGGGGCCTTTTATAAGAGGAGATGAGGGGCACTCTTGGAAGGTAAAGAAAAGTCACTTTATTTTAAAATGGTATTTGGATTTAAGAGGTCCCACATTGATGTGTTTCGAGGATAAGGTGATAAGGGTTTGAAATCCACCCATACAATAGGTTTTGGCCATGTGTAGGTCTTAGATTTTACATTATCTTTCCATTTTATTTAAATCGTTAAATAATGAGGTCATCGCTGCATGATGTCATAAATAATTTAATTTATTTAATGTCTAAAAATTATAAAAAAAATACTATGATGTAGGAAATCTTTTTAGATTTCTAATGAATATTTATAGTCAAAAATCTGACTTGTATAACCCCATGTAAAAATTGTTTTAGTAAAACACCTCATGTGTGTGTCATTTTTACATTAACATTAAATAAAAAGTTATTTATGTCATTTCCCAACCAAAGTGGCTCCATGGGGTCCCCATGTTGACCCATGACTTTTCTTGGTCGTCCATGACACATCCAATAAGGGTAGGGTATGTGTAAAGGTATTTTCATTTTATTATAATATCATTTTTGCCTTAAATTCCACTAATTACCCCTAATTGCGATTAAGAACTTAAAAGTTACTATTCACCAAAAAATTATTTTAATCTCATTAAGCCACATTTTACATATTAATGACAACCATGTATGTCGTATTTTTGAAATTCAAAACACAAAAGTGCTAAAATTTCACTTAAACGAAAAATCAGTTTTTATTAGTACCACTTAGTGGTTTCACTATTCATCAAAAATTGAAGTTTTTCAAAAAAATACAAAAAATTCACCCTAAGATATATTTGATATTCCAAATTAAAAAATGAAGTCTATTTTACAAAATTCACAACATATAAGTTTCATTAATTAATTTAATAATTAATTCCCGCTGTCAGAGAAAATAGCGTGTTTTTATGAAACAATAAGTATCAAAAGATTGACACTAGTTTAAGTCTGATTTCAAAGTGAAATTAATTACAACGACCACTATTGGATTTAACGGTAAAAATATATTCTAATTTCACTTTAAAACCAATTCAAAAGATAATCTAATCATCTTAAAAAATTATATTAAAAAGAGGTTTTGAATTAAAATACAACATTTTACACTATTCATTAAAAAATGAACTTTATCGGAAAGATACCAAAAATTTACACAAAGTAAATTTTGATGTCCCGATTCTAAAGAAGATTTATATTTGGTCCAATAGAATTTATAAGATCGATCAAAACTACATTTAATGACGGTTCACCGTCAAAAGGTGATAAGTGGACCTTTCGTGAAAATTAGAGTATATAAGCCTAAAATTGAATTCTTTTCGTATTTTAAGCCTTTATCTTTTATTAGATAAATGTAAAAACATTTAACAAACATATATAATGATATTTTAGTTATTTCTATCCATTCCTTCCAGTACAATGGCTACGTGTTAACTAACATTTAAAATAATATTATTTTATTACTAGTGTGCAACGTAAGTTTTCATAGGAACTCATCGTTGCGTATCGGGTACGCTATCGATCATAGAAACCCCTTTAAAGTAAAATTGATATTTAATTCGTAAATATTAATAAATATGAAAATTATTTATTCTTTATTTACCTGGGATGTTACATCCTTCCCCCCTTTTGGGAATTGGGTCCTCGCAATTTTATTCACTTATCAAAATAAGTGGGGGTATTTATCCCTCATAGCATTTTCAGATTCCCACATTGCCTCTTCAACCATATGGTTTTTCCACATAACCTTTACCTGATGGATTACATTATTTCGTAACACTTTCTCCCAGTGGTCTAGAATCTGGACTGGTTGTTCCTCATAAGATAGGTTCTCTTCCAGCTGAACTACCTCTGGACTCAAAACATGAGATAAATCTGGCATATACTTACTCAACAGCGAAACATGAAAAACATTGTGTACCTGAGATAAACTCGGAGGAAAAGACACTCTGTATGCAACTGATCCAACTCTCTCCAAAATTTCATATGGTCCAATGAACCTTGGACTCAACTTTCCTTTCTTACCAAATCGCATCACACTTTTCCATGGTGAGACTTTGAGAAAAACATGATCACCTACCTCGAAAGATAGATCCTTCCTCCAGTTATCTGCATAACTTTTCTGTCTGCTCTGAGCTATTTTCATGTGTTTCTGAATCAACTGAACTTTTTCTGCAATCTCTTCTACCAATTCTGGTCCCATCAGCTTCCTTTCACCCACTTCATCCCAAAATGCTGGAGTTCGACACCGCTTCCCATATAATGCCTCAAATGGTGCCATCTGTATACTGGAATGAAAACTATTATTATATGAAAACTCAACCAAAGAAAGATGTTGGTCCCAACTTCCCTGATAATCCTTCGAACAAGATTGTATCATACCCTCTAAGGTCTGAATTTTTCATTCTGACTGCCCATCTGATTACGGATGAAAAGATGTACTAAAATTTAATTCAGTACCCAACGACTTCTGAAGGCCTTTCCAAAAGTTGGAAGTGAACCTGGGATCACAATCAGATACAATGGAGAGAGGAAATCCATGTAACCTGACTATCTCTTTATGATACAAACGGGAAAGTTGATCTAGTGAAAAAGTATCTCGTATAGCAAGGAAATGAGCAGATTTAGTCAAGCGATCAACAATAACCCAGATTGCATTATTACCTCGAGATGCCCTCGGTAATCCCATAACAAAGTCCATGGATATGTTTTCCCATTTCCACTCTGGAACTGGTAAAGGCTGAAGCATCCCTTTCGGTAACTGCTGCTCTGCTTTAACCTGCTGACAAGTCAAACACTTCATAGTAAAATCAGCAATATCCCTTTTCATTCCATCCCACCAGTAAAACTTCCACAGATCTCTGTACATCTTAGTACTACCAGGATGAACTGAAAATGGGGAACTATGAGCCTCACATAACAACCCATTCTTTAATTGTGAATCACAAGGCACACATAATCTCTTCCCAAATATCAAAACAGAATCACTATCAATGTTGAATTCAGGAAACTTGCCCTTCTGAACCAGCTCTAACTTTTTCTGCAACTCACAGTCTGGCTTTTGTGCTTGCTTGATTCTGTCTGATAGGGATGATCTCACTGCTACCTGAAACAAAACAGAAGAACTTCCTACACCAACAACTTCTATGCCAAAGTTCATCAAATCAAAAACCAAAGGATCTCGTTCCAAACGTAGCATGGTTAATGAAGCATTACTTTTTCGACTCAAAGCATCAGACACTTTATTTGCTTTTCCAGGATGGTAATGAATTGTACAATCATAATCCTTGATTAATTCCAGCCATCTCCTCTATCTCATGTTCAATTCTTTCTGAGTGAATATATACTTTACACTTTTGTGATCAGTATATATTTCACACTTACTCCATACAAATGATGCCTCCAAATTTTTAGAGCAAAAACAATAGAAGCTAATTCCAAATAATGAGTAGGGTAATTTACCTCATGAGTTTTCAACTGACGTGAAGCATAAGCAATTACCTGATCATTCTGCATTAGGACACAACCAAGTACTTTCAATGAAGCATCACTGTAGATAACAAACTCAACATTCCTGGAAGTTACTTCCAAAACTGGAGCATTAACCAATCTTCTTTTCAACTCCTTCGGTAGTAACCTGAGTCAACTGAGCCATCACTGCAACAAACTGTTTAGTTCGGATTCTGACCATTTCAGGATACTGATTTGAAATGTCATTTCCCTCTGTATACCTTCCCGGAAAAGCTGTTCTGTTTCCTCTATGAAAAACCATTCTTTACAAAGAAATATCTTTAGTGAAGCAACATGTTAATATTTAAATGCTATATCATTTCAATCATACCATAAATTAACTTATAATTTAACACTTTTCTAACTCCTAAAGTTTTCTAAACCGACCTCTGATACCAACTATAAGGCTCTGGCCTTAAACATTACTTAATATTGAATGAAATGAATAATTCACATTGAGGATCTTTTCAGGTTTAGAGTTTTAGAGAATTAGAACATAACTATTACATCCCAAAAAATTTACAAAGTAGACACTTCTACCAAGTTTCCATAGAATAAAAAAACTCTTAAAAAGAAACATGTCTAGTTCCATGTTTTATATAGCATGAAATTCCCTTGATCCCATCCTTGACCCTATTCCACATTAGGTCCTGTGAAAAACATTTCAAAAAAACTTGGGGTGAGCATAAAGAGCTCAGTAAGGGATACACAAAGAATGAAAACTGTTAGTTTATCAAAACAATAAGTAAACCATGTATACTTTATCAAAGTAATACTTTTCACCTTTATGAAGTAGTATAAACTCTTCACTGAATAAAAGATCATTACTTACCCTTTTGTAACCAAAAGATTATCATAAAACCCATATAAAGAACACATAACATATAATGGTATCTTGGGACATAAATATACTTAAATGGAATAACCATGCGGTCGACTTCCACACATACTTAATGGAATAGCCATACGGCCGACTTCCATACATACTTAATGGAATAGCCATACGACCTACTTCCATAACTAATTCATTGGAGGTTATAACAAAACCACCCGTCCTGGTATTCATGACACCACCCGTCATATGGTTTATCACGTAACCACCCGTAAAATGTCCAAGTACTAGTATAAAATCATAAAACATAAAACCAATATAAAGGAATGATAACATTTCCACATTTCAATCACAATATATCATAAATATATTGACATAATAGAATCCTTTATCAAAACCATTTTCAATACCAAAATACATAAAAGAGTATATGGTATTTATTTTATTTTAAAAACATTACGGATTGTTGAGGAATCCAAAGACCAAATAATACTCACGGCGGCGGAAAATGTCGTGGTCACCGCGTACGTTAAAAGAAACATTCCTTTCTGTCGTTTTGTAAAATGATTCATAGAAAAATATTCCTTTTGTATAAAAGTAAAATTCAAAGGGTTTTATACACCATAAAAAAGAAAGTTGTGTATAAAAAGAAATATGCCTCAATGAAAGGAGATTGAGACGAAGTCCCTTACATCGGGCCCGACTTGACTCGATCGTTCTTTAACGTCCTGAATAATAAACTTGAGTTAATTTATATTTTCTTAAGAACATTTTTCAAGTTCATTATTCCTTTTATATCACTTATTTCCATGTTATAAACATTATGTAACCATTTAAGTTAATAATGTCTGTTTTGTCGATATTTGGTTCTTAAGTCAAAAGTGGACTTCTTACAATTACATGTTTGTTCGTGTGGTCAAAGGTTCTTTATATCCAGAATGAAATTAATGATTTGGATATCATATATATCATATATATCCATCATATACATGTATTTATAATATTACATAATCATTTAGAGGTAAGAAATGAAATGCACCGTTCATGGAGACGGTAAGCCGTACGTACGCATGAACGCTACTTTCATTTCTTTGTCATATTAATGGAATTAAAACTAAATGAGAGGTATGTATATTTTAATTCCAGAATTATATTCATCATTTAGATGTATCATTCATCATATATATCCATTGTATACATGTACTTTTAATAGTACATTACATTTGGGGATAAGAAATGAAATGCACCGTTCTTGGAGATGGTAAGTCGCACGTACGCATGAACGCTACTTTCATTTCTATCTCATACTTTAATGGAAATAAATAATAGTTATATAGAGGTATATTATAATTCCAGTATAAAATCATATATAATAACTTTAAATCCATCCTCTATACATCCCACATATGGCATTAACGAATCACATCACTTTGAGGGGGTGGTAGTCCGCACTTCCTTAAATGAAGATATCGTGTTTACCCATAATGGAAACCATAAAGGTATGCCCAAAATAAAAAATACAGAAGCTTAAGGAAAACATAAACATATTATATATCATATATAAATATAGTTTCATCTTAATGGCCACATTTTAAGGTGTTAAAAGAATGTTGAACAATCATCGTTTCGGGAGGCATAAATTCGCCATCCACAGAAACAGTATGTTCTTTAACCATTAGATGTAGGTGTGTGTAAGTGTATCTCGAGTCCTTCTTATAACAACATCCTAGTATATTGAGGATACTGGAGTTGTTACAAAAGAAAAGAATAAAAAGAGTTTAGGGGGTTGGAGAAGCAAAATAAAACAAAAGGGCTCAAAAGAAGACATTACCTTATAATCGGGTAACTCTCTTAGATTTGAGATCAAAGGATTCCTTGGGAAGACTTCTGCCCAAGGTGAGGATTCAAGGAGTAAGATAGGGATGTGGAGAGCCAAAATAGGCATGTTTTGACCGAGCCAAAGGCTTTGGGAGTGTGGGTAAGGAGGTAGAGGTGGGGTCCTTTTATAAGAGGAGAGGAGGGGCACTCTTGGAAGGTAAAGAAAAGTCACTTTATTATAAAATGGTATTCGGATTTAAGAGGTCCCACATTGATGTGTTTCGAGGACAAGGTGATAAGGGTTCGAAATCCACCCATCCAATAGGTTTTTTCCATGTGTAGGTCTTAGATTTTACATTATCTTTCCATTTTATTTAAGTCATTAAATAATGAGGTCATCGCTGCATGATGTCATAAATAATTTAATTTATTTAATGTCTAAAAATTATAAAAAAATACTATGATTTAGGAAATATTTTTATATTTATAATAAATATTTATAATCAAAAATATGACTTGTATAACCCCATGTAAAAATTGTTTTAGTAAAACACCTCATGTGTGTGTCATTTTTACTTTAACATTAAATAAAAAGTTATTTATGTCATTTCCCAACCAAAGTCGCTCCATGGGGTCCCCAAGTTGACCCATGGCTTGTCTGGGTCGGCCATGACACATCCAATAAGGGTAGGACATGTGTCAAGGTATTTTCATTTTATTATAATATCATTTTTTCCTTAAATTGCACTAATTACCTCTAATCGCGATTAAAAACTTAAAAGTTACTAATCACCAAAAAATTATTTTAATCTCATTGAAACACATTTTACTTCTTAATGACAACCATTTATGTCGGATTTTTGAAATTCAAAACACAGAAGTGGTAAAATTTCATTTAAACGAAAAATCAGTTTTTATTAGTACCACTTAGTGGTTTCACTATTCATCAAAAATTGATGTTTTTCAAAAAAATACCAAAAATTCACCCTAAGCTATATTTGATATTCCGAATTCAAAAATTAAGTCTATTTTACAAAATTCACAACATATATGTTGGATTAATTAATTTAATAATTAATTCCCGCTGTCAGAGCAAATAGCGTGTTTTTATGAAACAATAAGTATCAAAAGATTGACACTAGTTTAAGTCTGATTTCAAAGTGAAATTAATTCCAACGACCACAATTGGATTTAATATTAAAAATATATTATAATTTCACTTTAAAACCAATTCAAAAGAAAATATAATCAACTGAAAAAAATTAGATTAAAAAGAGGTTTTGAATTAAAATACAACATTTTACACTATTCATTAAAAAAATGAACTTTATCGGAAAGATACCAAAAATTTACACAAAGTATATTTTAATGTCCCAATTATAAAGAAGAGTTATATTTGGTCCAATATAATTTATAAGATCGATCAAAACTATATTTAATTACGGTTCGCTGTCAAAAGGTGAAAAGTGGACCTTTTGTGAAAATTAGAGTATATAAGCCAAAAATTGTATTCTTTTCATATTTTAAGCCTTTATCCTTTATTAGATAAATGTAAAAACATTTAACAAACATATATAATCATATTTTAGTTATTTCTATCCATTCCCACCAGTACAACAGGTACGTTTTAACTAACAATTAAAATAATATTTTTTTATTACTAGTGTGCAACGTACATTTTCAAAGGAACTCATCGTTGCGTATCAGGTACGCTATCGATCATAGAAAACCCTTTAAAGTAAAATTAATATTTAATTCGTAAATATTAATAAATATGAAAATTCTTTATTCTTTATTTACCTGGGATGTTACAATTTAGGAATAATTGATTCTACAGATGATAATAGTTACTAGTATGTGATCAAAATGGATCCTTTTGAGGCCCTATGTGGTTGGCATTGTAAGTTTTCATTATGTTGGTCAGAGATTAGTGAAAGTTCCTCTATTGTATTGAGATTGGTTCAAGAGACAAAAAAATATTCAGTTGATTTTTCAGTGATTTTTTATAGAACATAGCCAATATAAATATTATTCTGGTCAATGGCACAAACTGTTTGGATTCTCAATTGGTGATAAGGTGTTTTTTAATGTTTCAGCTCATTTGGGTCATCAAAGGAATGGGAGGAAAGGGAATATGGATCCTCATTTTTCAAGTCCTTTTGAGGATTTTGAGAAGTTGGAGTAATTTTATTACCTTTTATCACATCCTCTATAGTTGTAATCAATACATGATGTGTTCCAGGTATCACAACTATGAAAGTATCTTTCTGATCAATCACATGTTTTGAGATAGAGTGATCTTGATGTTGAGGCTCATTTATTAGTGACCAAGAATCCTATTAGGATCTTTGATTTAGAGACTAATGTGCTTCATGAGATGAATATACCTTTTTTCCAGGTGATATGGAAGTATGGTTCTGCTTCTCATGAGACATAGGAGCATGACACACTGATGAGAGAGAATTGGCCCCACCATTTCTGTATGGAAGCTTCTTGATAAGCTTTCTAGGGACATAATGTTTTTATAATGGGGAGGTTGTAAAACTCTTTTGCCTTTATATGAGGTATGTTGTAACATTTTTGTGGTTCTTTTTTTGGATGAATACGGATAAAAGTGAATTTTTGGGATAAATTTAATTGTGAAGTAATTAATTTTTTTAATTTTCATTATAAACCGACTATTTCTATAGTATGGTAGGGACTTAAATTCTGCATAATGGGGTTATATGACATATAATAAATTCCTAGAAGATGGTATGAAATGGTTACATAATGTGCAAGGTTACACTCTATGAATAGTTTACACACCATGTAAATACTAAAAATTAGTTTTTAATAAAAGGTGACATCTTTTTTTTGCTAATATGTCATCTGAGAATTTAGATGATGTGAACTAAGAGTACATTCCATATAAGTATTGGAGAAGAAAATTTTAAATGTTATTCAAGGATTATTTATTTTCCAATAGGCATGTATCCCTTCCTAATGTGACCTAGATCCCTCCTTAGGTAATTTTTGGTGTTTTTGGAGTCTTCCTCTTCCCCCAGATCATCCATTCAATGATTGATTGTCATGTTGGTTATGATTTATCTCTCTAGGTAAGTGGTCTCCTTTTCTATTCTATATCCCTTTATTTTAATATTTTGTTATGATACGTCATCTTGAGATTGATGGATCTAATCTTCATGTTTTAAAATCAGGATTCTAGGTTGCATTCTTAGATCTTATGCTCTTTTATTTTTAATTAGAAAGTTCTATTGTGAGTATTGTGAACCTGTGAGAAAGGCTGGTGGTTCCATTCAATATTTTCCAACTGATTAAAACATTAATTGTATTTGTTTTAAATTTCATTCAATTTATTTATTAAAAACCAATTTGATGCGAATTGGAACTCGGATTTGACTTGGTATGAAATTTTGGGGAAACCCACAAATTTTGATAGAATTTGAAATTTGTGGTGTAATTTGAAATTGATGGAATTTTTAAATTGCTTTGATAATTATTTTGGGAAAAAGGACTAAATTGATTTGATAGAAACCTATGATTGTTTTTTAATTGAGAAGGCATGGAATAATGAAAAACTTATGTTTTGGTTTTGAACATGAATTGGCATTGTGAAAAATAAAAGAAGGTGATTGTGAGGCATTTTGAAATGAAATTATTTTCCCTTTGTCTATTGATTGATAGAGAATATACGATTCTAGGTAGTTAGTGGGTTATTTGGGACAAAATTTTATGATGGTAATTCCCTAGAAACAGATTAAAAAATCAAAACTCTAATAAAAACCGAGTTAGGAATATCTTATCCCTAATGGGATGTTGATAGGTCCTATTTGGCATGATTCTGAGGGATGTTTTTACAAATACATGTGGTGATCACTTACATGAGATGTGTGAGGATACCAAAACTTTGGACAATAATACTTCAAGTCATATGTCCACATTGATTATTATGACTATTTTTATTATATATTCCATTTATTGTGAAACTGATTTACCCAATCCAAATGATTTATATAATTTTTTTAATATAAAGTGTTTAGTTAAGGCATGTTTGAAATGTATTCCATCATTTAAAATGAGAATCATGGTTTGATTTAAATATTAAATTGTTCATCCATTCTTGTTTTGATTAAATATTAATGCATGATTTGGTTTGTTATTTGGCATCATATTATGGAACACCTGGTGAGACCCAACTGATCTTTTAGCACACACCCTATGTTTTCCTTTGGGCATTTGTAGATTTTCCCCTACCAAGTCTTAGAAGAGGGAAGGTGCCTCTTAGAGTAGGTGGATACTCTTGATCCCTTGGGTATTAAGGTGATGTGTCCTTTAAAAGGTGTAGTTTGTCTTGTTAGACATTCTAGTACTTTTATGATGAATTTTTTGGGTTTTGGACATACTTTTTTGGTTTCTAGTACTATCTCCCTTTGGAGTTTTTGAAAATACCGATATGTATCTGTTTCATTAACTACTTTTTAGAAAAAATCATTCATACTTTTATATTATATGATGTGATGTTCAAATCACCAACATATGGGGACCAAGAATTCCCTTGAGTCTATTTCATTATTGGATCATTTATTAGGGTTCTAAGGTATCCAGGATAGTTTGTGGACTTTGGGGAGGTGTGCCTAAGGTACAGTAGTGACCACTTGTCTAGGAACCAATCAATGGTCTATGGCAGTGGGATGCTACAAAGTGGTATTATAGCATTGTTTTATTTTTTACTATTGTTTGGTAGTCAGTACATAGGATACATGGTAATGTGTTGCGAATTGTGATGGAACCTAGATTGGTGCATCACATACACTATTCCTAGTGGATGTCTAGGTTACTACGGGTATGGGGTTTATGTTTTGGGTTTGTGATATTACAGTTGATACGATTTTCACCGCATGTCACACATATTATTTTGGGATTTATTGTTTATGGGTTATTTTATTCTAGCTATTGGCTCATTGGAAAGAGGTCAGTTATTGAATTTTTTATCTTATCCTACCAAGACCATAGGTTTCTCATTCATTATATTTGGAACATAGGATCACCAGGATATATTCCATATAGCGTGTCTACTTTCACTACTTATTGAGGATTAGTTTTTTAAGTTCCTATAACTACTCATATAGTTTTTTATCATATAATTACATTGTGTCATTCTACTTAGTTGGAAAAAATTATATAAATATGTTTTATTATGGTGTTAGGTTTTATGAATCTTATACAAAAAATGTGGTCACATTCCCCCATTAAGGTATGAGTAGAGACCCTAAGATGTTGGTGAGAAAAATTTAGTGTCCTTAAGAGGTCATAGTGGGAGTTTTTATATAGGTTCATTTAATTAAAGTACAAATAGAAACCCATATGGTGTCTTCCCACAAAGCTTGGAATGAAATTTTATTTAACTGAACCTTGTGGTTGTGGTTCCATGGCCCAGATCATCATTGATGATATAATTGGCCATGATAGTGGTGACTAGTGGGTTTTGATCATTGAGGGTGCAGTTCCTTAGGTGTATGGTTCATGGGAATCATTTCCTAATGGTCAATGGTTTTGAATGAGACTTCTGGAGGTTATATATAGTATTTGATACCCTTGAGTTCATGTTTCGGTATGTTGGGTTCCATGAGGTGTTGAGACATGTAGGTGAATGATGCTCTATGGGTTGTGCTTTCTATGATATTTTACTGGTGGGGATATGGCTTGGTGGTTAGACCTAGTGACCCGGATGTGTCCCCTTTCAAATGAATGTGGGGAACATCAACATTGAGGGCCATCTTGAGGCTAGTAATGAGTGCCTAATACTCTACCTCATTATTGGTACCGCCTTCTGACAACAGGAATGAATATGGAAGAATAGCTAGTATTGGCCTGATGAAGACGATACCCAGGCCCACTCAATTGAGTCTCAGGCCATTGAGTCTTTTGCCGATAGGTATTCAAGATGCACTATTAAAGTGAATATGAAAAAAGGAATGACTTTTTCTCCTGATAGGATTGCCTCATCCAGAAAATCAAGGTCCAGGGACTGGTCCACGAGAGAATTATGGGCAGCACGGAATTCTACTAATTCTTTCCCATTAACAACCTTTTGGGGGATGACCATGATGTTGAACTACATGAGGATTACCTCACACCGAGATAGATGACCTATCAACATGGGGTGGTTCAAGATGCATTTCTACGGATCCACTAGGGAAACTTTCTATATCTCTTGGTGTTGCATGTAATATCGTAATTTATACACTGTGAATACCATCACAAGGAAGTTTTTCTCGATAGAGGAGTATCTGGTCTCTATTTGGAAGAGCATGTGGTTGATATATTAGGGACTATTTTCTATTCCCTTGTTGTTATTTTGGGTGATACGGGTGCTGAGAGATCATTCTATGGTGGTCACATAAAGGACCATTTATTTTCTAGAAAGATGTGGCATTAGGACTGGAGGATGTAATAGGTACTTCTTTATTTCCTTGAATGCAGTCTGACATTCCTCGTCCCACTAATAGACAGTGCCTTTATTCATGATCTGAGAAAAGGGTTTACACTTTCTGGCCAAATTCATGATGAATCGGCGTATGTAGGCCAAGTGTCCTTGAAAGCCTCAAAGCTCTCGAATGTTTCTCAGAAGAGACATTTGACTGATGGCCTTAATCTTCTCTAGATTGATCTTGATGCCTCTATCTGACAATAAAGCCAAGAAACATTCTGGAGGTGACCCTGAAGGAACACATTAATGGGTTCATCTTCAGATATTGTTAACAAATGAAGTCAAATAATTTCTCAAGGTCTTCGATATGGTCCTGATGCTGGCGAGATTTGACCACCAGATCATCTATATAGCATTCAACCCACGTCTTGAGGATCGCTTAAATATGCGATGCATGGTATGATGAAAGGTGGAGCCAACATTATTTAGACCAAAATGCATTACCTAAAAAAAGTAACTTGTGGTGCCCTGAAGGCTGTACACTCTTAATCCGTGAGGGCCATTTGAATTTGGTTATACCTGGAATACCCATCCATGAAGGAGAGAGCCTAAAACCCAGTGGTGGTGTCAATCAATAGTTCTCTCACAAAAAGGTAAAAATCATCTTTCAGACAATGTCAGTTGAGATCCTAAAAGTTGATGTAGCATCCAAAATGTCCATTATTTTTCCTATAGAGCACAATTTTGGCTAACCATCTGGGATACTAGACCTCCTTGACAGAATTGGCTCTGATGAGCTTATCAACCTCAGCCTCGATCAAGGAACCATGAGAAGGATGAATCCTTTTAGGAGGTTGTTTAAACCCATGATGATTTGATGGAAGACCTAGGCAGTGGACGGTGATGGGAGTATGTTGTCCTAGCATCTCTTTATAACTCTAGGAAAACACATCATGATTCTGCTTCAGGAATTCCAAGTACTACTGTTGCTCTTCGGTAGGCATAACAACATAGATAAATGTGGGTTTTAGATCTATCTCATTACCGAGGTTGACCTATAACAATTAATCAACCATGGAGGATACAACCTCTTCAAAAGTGGGAGGATCATCCTCCAAATAATCTTATTCATTCATGGAGGAGGGATCCTCAGTGGGAGGCAATTAAACTATATCAAAAGATCCCAATGGGAAGCTGGCATCAGTCTGAGTGGTGGTGGACACCGCATTGGGGGGGGGGGCTTCTGTGCGGCCGAAACCATAGCGATGAGGGCTGTCGATCTGATCTCATCTGGTCTTCAGCCCAACATTCCATTCTTGATGATATCAAACAAATAGTGGCGTGTCAGGCTTAGCTAGTTTATCCTTTCCTGATGAAACAAGTAAGTTTGATTTATTTTCATTTCCATGGGGTGGACATCTTGATACCTTATAGGATTCAGGGGATTTGGGATTTCCCAAGCAAGATTTGTGTAGTAATACGAGGTAATATTCTGAAATCTCCTAGACTTGGGAATGCGACTTCACCTCGTTCCAAAAACAACAAATAATTTACCTAGATCTGGGGTTATAGCATCCAATAAATGGATCAGAAAAATGTAGGCATCATCCAGGTCTGTCCATGGGCCAGTCATAGCCATAGGAAGTTAACCTCATTAGCCAGAATCTACTTGTTCTTGCTCTTGTAATAGTCATCATCTAGGTAGCTGGATTCACCAGAGGAAAATATAGAAGAATCACCTTGTATTACACCCAATCGACCATTAAGGGAGTACTTAAGGCAATGGTGATACAATTAAGGGACCACCCCATGAAGGTGAAGCCATATGCTACCCATCAACACATTGCAGATGGTGTCCAGGGAGGCAACCAGGAACTCGGTGCAGGCTATCGGGAAACCAAATTGGGTATTCAGGCGAATTATTCCAATTAGTGTCTATTACATCTAGTCATAACCTTTATTTTTCAGGTTAGAGGGACTCAGATTATCCTCTAACAACCCCATTTTTTGAACTGTCCGGGTTGGGATATGGTTGATCCTAGAGCCTGTGTCGACAAGACAACAATGAACCTCCACATCAATGAAGAGGCCGGTGATATACAATTGGATAATCTTCCCTTTTATGGGAGATCCTTCATCTTATCTATAGAAAGAGATAATGGCCAGGAATTCCAAATTCTTGGCTATCTTAGCATGGAAGGATTCTGCGGATGCTACCTCCATCTCAAACTGGATGGGGATTCTTAAAGCCTTAGTGAGGGATTCACGCATATCTGGTGACAGGAAAATATCCTTAAGGATAAAGAGCCTCATATGTATTCTGGATAGATTCTTAATGATATCATACTTCCATGACCAACATGTACTCCTGCTTATAGAAGGTCGTTCTGCGGTAGGGGTATGACGGGCCCTTTCAGTTGAACCAGCAGGTGACTGGTGCCAGGAATTTCCTGATGCTCACTAGTTGAATCATGTTGAGCAACCACTAGAAAAGAAATAGATGAATAATTTCGATACACAGTGCAATTTGGATTATCATAGAATGATTGTGGTGTTTCCTCCTGAACAGGTAACATAGACGGCGGTGAAGGAAGACCTAATGACACCATATGAGAAGGCTGCACATGTTGGGCTTTATGCAGGTCCTGTTGTTTAGTTTGGGTTGCATGCATAGTCTAGTTGTATGTACTGACCAAGGAATTTCAATGGCTTATTTACCCATGACTTCATCAACATTGGAAATGACTGGGGACATTGGGATTATCTGTATGGCACTCCTTTTCATCAGGAATCATGTTGGGGTTTACCAGCTACATGGTGTCAACTGAAGGGTACCCTTGGTCATCACGTGAAGAATCCTCCATCCCTAGATAGATTTGTTGGCGCCAAAAATACGGCCCGAAAGAAAGGAAGGAAAAAGACAACTGGCGCGCTGCCTCGCGAAGCACCGCCACGAAGCACCGCCGCGAAGCACCCACGAGAAGTGCGCCGACCATTGCGGCCCCGCGAAGCTCCTGAGGAGGTAATGCTCCGCGAACCCATTTGACGTTCGCGAGCCGCCGCGAAGCACCAGAGGCGGTAATCCTCCGCGAACCCATTTGACGTTCGCGAGCCGCTGCGAAGCTCCAGAGGCGGTAATGCTCCGCGAACCCATTTGATGTTCGCGAACCGCCGCGAAGCACCAGAGGAAGTAATCCTCCGCGGACCCATTTGACGTTCGCGAGCCACCGCGAAGCACCAGAGGCGGTAATCCTCCGCGAACCCATTTGACGTTCGCGAGCCGCCGCGAAGCTCCAGAGGCGGTAATGCTCCGCGAACACATTTGATGTTCGCGAGCCGCCGCGAAGCTCCGGAGGTGGTAATGCTCTGTGGACGATGTTGACGTTCACGAGCGCGCCGCGAAGCACCGGAGGCGGCGCGCAAGCCCTGCATCGCGGCGCCCCTTCCCTATAAATATTGGACTCCCCCTGAGTCCCAGGGACGGACAATCCGACCTTTCGGCTTCTCCTCTCTCAAATCGCGAAGCACTCTTTGCCCCGGGAATCATGAGCTCCGCGAGGTATTTCTACTTCGCGAGACGACTCTGCTTTGTCTCGTTTTGAGCCCCTCTTCCGAGAGGGATGCCCTTCGCGAAGCTCAAGGGCGTTCGCGGAGGAAGGGGATTCAAAAGGGAACCCGGGCAGCAGCGGAGCGTTTATGCTTCGTGAAACACCCAACCCATGCTAGTGATCCCTATGCCAAGGTAGGATCACTATACATCACGAAGCACACTGCTTCGCAGGAGCCTGCTTTGCGAGGCACCCCTTCCTCGCGAGGCAGTGCTCCGCGAACACTGTTCCACTTCGCGAAGCACCTCCCACTCACACCTATGCCCCATGCTAAGGCCAAGGCACTCCACTTCGTGAAGCGCACCCCTTTTCTTAGCGATTCCTCTTCCCGTACGACCCTCCAGGTTTGCACGATGTGATTTCAAAGTCCCATGAACAATGCCACCCGTAGCGTTGCTTCGCCTAATGCTTCTTCGCATAGGCACTCTAACGGCTATTGCTTCTTCGCATAGCCACGCTAACGTGGACCCCTCGATGGTTCGTTCCATGACCCCCCTTAACCATGGCCTTACCGGTACCTTCCCATCCCCAAGGACCAGAGGGTACCGGTTATGTAAGTCCTAGGGGTGTGGAGTGAACCCACCTCGTCCGAGCTGCCGGAGGTTAAACTGCCAAGTACCACGTCCTCAACACATGACGTTAAACTGTGATCCGACCTCGTGCCCCTCGCGAAGGGTCCCCCCAGCTTGAACATTTTTTACACCACTCGTCTCCACGGTAATGAATCTCTTCCTCACATGGAATGAGATCCTCTTTGTCGGAGTGGCGTATGTTCGTAAGAGAAGGGTGACCCTACCCCCCTCAATGGATGGTTGCACCTCTGCATCTCCGTACTTCCCCACTACCAAGGTCAGTGGAGGGCGTGATAGGGAACGAGGCACCTCCCATCGTCGGACCAAGGTCCATCTTTCCCGCGCTCTGTCGCGCCATGGGCCTCCATCCTGGAGTAAGTCCCAACACCATGGGTTGCTCAATGCGTAAGCCCCTCTTCGCTTCTCACGGACGCACCCTTCGCGACGTGATCGTCAGGTCCTTGCAACCTCTTGTTTCTCACACCGAGCATGACTCATGTGGGCTTAGAGTGAGCACCGACCCTGACCCCGAATATCCCATTTGAACTACGATGTCTTTGATCCATGTCAAGGCATGGTACGTAGGAAGCCTTCACGAGGTTCAATCCCACCAATAGTGGACCCTCGGGTCTACTTTCACGTCGGTTCACCGACAAACCCATCCTTTTGAACTACGAGGTCTTTGATCCATGTCAAGGCATGGTACGTAGGAAACCTCTATGAGGTTCAAGCCCACCCGTCTTTCACGTCGGGTTTCACCCCGTCCAGCACGATGTTAAACTACACTCTGGTCCAGTGGTAAGCCATTGCGACCCATCCCATTTGAACTACGAGGTCTTTGATCCATGTCAAGGCATGGTACGTAGGAATCCTCTATGAGGTTCAAGCCCACCCGTCATTTCACGTCGGGTCTCACCCCGGTCCAGCATGACGTTAAACTGCATTCTGGTCCAATGGTAAGCTGTTGCAACCCTTTCCCACCTGAACTACGAGGTCTTTGATCCATGTCAAGGCATGGTACGTAGGAAGCCTCCATGAGGTTCAATCCACATCGCTCGGTCATTCATTCACGTCGAGTTTCGCCCTCGTCCAGCATGACGTTAAACTGCATGCCTCCTTTTGTCCCACATGACTTTAAACTGTACACCCAATGCTAGTCCGACGGCAAGCCGTTGTGACTAACCCGAACTACGAGGTCTTTGATCCATGTCAAGGCATGGTACGTAGGAAGCCTTCCCAAGGTTCAAGCCCACCACCCATCGGACCAAGGTCCACTTTCACGTCGGTTCACCGACAAAGCCCCATTTGAACTATGAGGACTTTGATATATGTCAAGGCATGGTACGTAGGAAACCTTCCCAAGGTTCAAGCCCACCACTAGTGGACCTACGGGTCTACTCTCACTTCGGTACTCTGATGATGCTCATCGGTGTAGGGTCCACCTTCACATCAGTTCATCGACATCATCCCGAACAATGCGGACTTTGATTCCCTACCACGGGGATATGTAGGAAGCCTCGTCAAGGCTCAAGCCCAACTTCACTATCTCCCCTGCGATGGTCCCACTTCACTCTCCTTCCACTCCATTCATCAACCTACCACCCGTTCCGATTCTCGCCCGGACCGTCTTATCCTGGTGAGACCATGTCGGTACGCTCTTCTTCACAGTCGCCCATGGGCTGGCCCCGGTATCGATATCCCTTCAAGGAGGATCCCTCAATCCGATCTATCCTAGCTAATGCCCTGGTTGGGTTGATTCGTCTCCGCTGGACGTTAAACTTGCGGCATACCCTGTGTTGAGCATGGGAAGCTGAGGAAAACCTCAGATATGTGTCTACGACATATAATTCCCCGCGCTCGATGTGGGATGCCTCGGGCTTCCACGCCCTCGAGAAGCCTTGTGGTCAAGGATAACAGACAGACATGCCAGGTACCCCAGCATCCAGAAACGCTACTGATGCCTCAACGTGACTACTCCCCTGACTGAAGGTTGCTGCCCCGACTGGACCCTTTGGAATGTCCCGACAGAAGCAGTGTAATTAACCGGCGTCCATGGAAACATGGCACTGGGAAGAGTTTCACGAACTACGTATTAAATCTATAAGGGAGACCCAGACTAGGTGACGAGTTCTGAGGAGGAATCCACAAGAGGAAAAACCGACATCCCATCATCCCGTTTCGATCAAGGAGCAGAAGTCCCTGAATAAGGAGCGAATGCCGCCCGCCTTTGGAAATCGGGAATGAGGGGAAATAGAAGCACCGCGCGTCCTCCCCCATGGACGGACGGGCGCGCGTCCTCCCCCATGGAAGGACGGGCGCGCGCCCCAGTGAAAGCGTCGGAAACAGAAATGGTGAACCCGACGTGAAATTATTCTCCTCAATATGGAGATTAGTAGCGTTCGAGACACCAGTAGATTGACGTGTCACCGGATCCAGATATATGGTGCCTGGTCCAGCCAAGAAAATAGCGGGCCTGCCGTGAAACTCACCGGAAGTCGGGGCAGTAGAACTTGGGGCACTCCGTTCTGTAGAGTATCGACGTGGATCCTTCTCACAGACATGGAGAATGGAAGAACGTTGGGGCACCGGCTGTCAATCCTTTTCCTCTCAGTACTGATGAGTTGATCCCTTCGTTTCTCAGGAACCAGGTTTCTGTTACAGAGACGTGATCACCGTCCGCTCCTCACCCACGCAGAGGTAGGGGAAACACCACGACGGCCACCCCACGTAGCGCCGATACCGCCACAACGACCGCCACATCGCGGAGTACGGGGCGCCCACATCCCCTTTCCCCATCAGAGGTCATCCAGCGAAGGGTGATCAATAACCTTGTGCGCAGGTATGAGGAAGAAGGGGTCATCCCAACCCGGGATATGGCCCGCCTGGACCTGGAGGCCTCCAGGCCCTGCTGTCAACGCCGCCCTAACAGGCCGCGCAGGGAGCCTCTGCTCCCTACCCCAACATTCAACAGTTTCGGGAGCTTGTCTCCGGAACGCCTTGACGACTCCTCGCCTTACGCTGAAGAGGCGGGCGACGTCCGGCTTAGCCCGCTCAGGGTCCCGACCTGAGGGATCCAGGTGAGAGCTCCCGCCCGGCCGCGTCAGCACCACCGTCCGGCCCCGTAGGAAGAGTAGGCAGGCTACGTCCCTGCACCACTTGCGCCAGCCCGCCTGACCCGACGTCAGCGTCGGGCCCGGGCTGAGGACGCTTGCCTAGGCGCGTCAACGTCGACAGCTACAGTGGCCCGAGCCACCTCCTACGTGTATCGTGAAGCCCCTGCATACACTGAGCAGGGGCACTCCTTCACCCAACTAGTATTGAGACCCCAACCGCCCCACGGGCAGGCTGGGTTGACTCTCTGGGTTGCAGGCCCAAGTGGTGATCGCCGCGAGCTAACCCGCGGTAATGTCACCCCGTACGGAGGTCCTCCCCGTACCACTACTCCACAAAGCGTCGACCTTCCCCGCTCCGAGGTTCGTCATGGAGGCCTGCCTCGTGCTACCCCCATCCCGCAGGAAGACCTGCCCCGCGGCAATGACGCTCAGCGCAGAAACATTTCCTGCGCCCACTCTACAGGGTATGGAGTCCATCCTCTTTCCCCTGACCTCCAACCTGATGGCACTGTCCATCCGGTCCCTCTCCAACGTGGGGGCCCTCCCTACGTCCTCTCTGCAATCGGCGAAGGTCCTCCTCACCCCAGCAACTCGAGGAGTGAAGGTCAGCCTCGCTCCACCCGTAGTGACCATGGAGGTCCTCCCCATGTACCCTTCGACATTTGCCCCGGTGCCCCTCGCACCCCGGCTATCTCGAGTGGGGGCCCTCTCCGCCACGGCACCAGCGCCGCCCCGAGGCTGCCTGATAGGGGTCAACCCTGTCCCGAAGAGCCACCCTGGGGCAGAAGAGCGGGTCGTCGCCGCCACAAGAAGAATCTTGGGAAGGCCCAGGTGGAGATCAAACCTGCCCGCTTCTCCGACTCGGAAGCGGAATGCGATTCAGCGATGGAACCTTCTCCCCGTTCCTCCGTATCAAGGACTGGGGCAGGAACCAGACGCGTTAGCCTCATTCTCCAAGAATTTGAGGTCCATCAGATTCCCGTCTCTCTCCGCAGGTACATCCAGGAGGAAGAAATCATGGGAATTCCGTAGGTCTCGACCACGCAATCACCGCCTCTGTCACCAGAAGAGCCCTCTACCTATACCAGAGATCACGTAGAGTTATTTTGGGGGCCAACGACGGTAGAGAGATGACACAACCTGTCACCGGTAGCCGCGGCTCCTATTCCGGAAGCTGTGGTTATCAGCCCGTCGTATCGTGACATCGTGGCCAGGTCACCTCACTCTTCGGAGGATGTCCCGGAATTCGGCGGCCAGTCAGCTCGTTTGCCGTATTCTCCACCGCCGAGCTTATTATCCCAGAGGTCAGCCTCGGTACCGCTACCGGTTCCTTAGCCGCCCCCAGTTGACGAGTGGGGTAACACAGGGCCAGACCCTGAGTCCGAGCCTAGGAGCTTCTGGAGTATCGTTGCAGCGGATTACTTCCCGGAGAAGTTCTGGCCGATGGCGGCACTGAATTTCCGCATACCAGAGTCTCTTACCCCTGAAGATGTGGGGTGCTTTTGTCGAACCCTGTGGGCCACACACTTCCGCCTCCGTTATGAACAGGTGGTGTACCCCAGAAGTCGTGAGCACTTTGAGGAAATCGGCGAGCAGTGCCGCCTGATCGATGCAGTCACACTTCTTGTGGCCCAGCACACTGAGTCGCCAGGCCACCAGAGTGCCCTTCAACAAAAATGCGTTCAGAGTCTTAAAACACTCCGCAGAATCATCAGGGAAGCCACCCCCCATGTGCAAGTTCGTGGTTGGGGACACTATGCCACTCTCCTCTTCGACCCTATCCGACGGCAGCCCGATTCGCTATGCGACATCGAGGATATGCCCCCAAGAGGGGTCGCAGTCCACATGGCCGACGTTGTGGATAAGGAAGATGAGCTTGTGTTCCTTGATGGAGACTTACCATCCGAGGGCGTACCGCCGCTGCTCGACCCATCGGGGAGAGTTACCCGTCATCAGAGGAACCTGCTAGGTCTCCTCGTACCCACCGAGTCGCTGGTACTCGGTCGAAGCACTAGCAAGGGTAAGGAGCACGTCGGAACAGTCAAGCACTCTGACCCGTCCGCCTCTGTGCAGAAAACGGACGAAGATCCCGAGAAGGCCACCTTACGCCAGCAGTTTGCTGAGCAGAAGAGTCTGGTTAACGAACTCTTCGCTGAACGCACCGTAGAGCGACGACCCGAATATGGTAATCCCAGGCCGGGGCAGCAGGGGCAGGAACAATTTCCCCCCGGTGAGATGCCTCCAGGCCACCCTAATCATGCTACTGCCGCAGACAGGGCGGAAGCCGGATCATACGGCAAGAGGGCGCGATACGTCTCGCCAAACCCCCCGAGCGATGGGGCAATATGAAGAATCCAACCCGGGTTCCCCCAGTCGCCCCGCAGGTCATCCAGCCAGTTGACCCACGAGCGGCTGAAGCCGTCTACCGTGTTGAAGAACCTGTAAATGAACTTGTGGTTAGGGATCCCCGTCAAGACATGGACCCCCACCCGGAGGACCTTATTGCGGCACTCACAGCCTGCCTCGAGGTGTTGGAAACGTGGCAGGTGGCGGTCCCACCGGATGGCAAGCCTTATCCCGCGTGGGTGGATGATATGCCCGCGCCTCCGGGTTTTTGGGAACCCCACTTTCTCACCCTTTAACGGGACATGGGACCCGCCCCAGCACTTGGCTCATTTTTCTTCCAGGTGTGGCCCCATGCTGGGGACCCCAGCTCAGAAGAAGCCGCCAAGCTCCGATGTTTCGTACAGACATTGGAAGGTCCGACATTCGTCTGGTACAGCTAGCTCCCTATCGGATCGGTGACCGGTTGGGAGGATATTCGCCGGCAGTTCTTATACCAGTTCAGCTCCACCACGCGAAAGACCAGCATTGCAGACCTCTTCAAGTGCATGAAAAGGCCTGATGAGCGAGTCGCAGACTTCATCGCCCGGTGGAAGGGACTTACGTACTCCCTCGATATGCCACTGACTCAGGAGAAATTACTGACGATGTGTGTGGGGAACGTCAAGACAGAGCTGGTACCCACCTTGATTATCCAGAACTACCATGGAGGGTTCAGAGATTTCTCGGAGAAGGCTCAACGCCTCGAGGAAGCCCTGCAACAGGCCAGTCAGGCACGTTTTTTGCCCCCTATGATCCCAGCCAGGAGAATGGCCAGGGCTGAACCCGCCGCGGTGGCTCAAATAGAATCCCCGAGGCAGCTGGAATTGCTGTCGGCGGCACCACCCCCGCAACCCCGCAGAGGTCCTCCTCCTCAAGCACAGGCTCCCGCCCAGCAGCGACCGCCTCAGAACCGACAGGTTCCCCCGCGCAACGCGCCACCACCACCTAGGCGAGACAATCAGGCGCCGCCTCCTCGGCAGCCCCCTCCGGCCCCTCGTTAGGACCAGGCCCCCAGGGCCCCCTATCTGGAAAGAAGGTACCAGACCTATTCGTTCAATGAAAATCAGGTCCCTGGCTACTTCTGAAGTGCTCTAGAGCAAGAGATTGTGCGTCTGCCTGAGTGCAGAAGGCCGGCAGAGGCGCATCTCACCGATCACCCCAACTACTGCCCATATCATCGGATCCTGGGGCACACCCTCAAGAGATGCTATGTGTTTAAAGACTGGCTTCAGGACCAGGTCAACAACAACATAGTCAAGTTGGGCCCAGCACCAGCGCAAGTGGCAGGTGTCTTCGCAGGATCAGAGATCGGCAGCAACAGTGAAGGTGAGTGGCAGCAGGTCCCTAGCCGCGGACCCCATGAGTATGATGACTGGATGGCTCGAAAAACCATCGTCCGTGCCCAGGGTATCATCCGGGCGCGCCTGAAGCAGTCAGAACCTTCAGAAGAAGTAGCCGGTGCCTCTGCATCATCTTCACAGTCGACCTCTGCCCAAAAGGGCAAGCAGCGGCGACGCAAGAAGAAGCAACGTGCACCGCCAGTGTGGTCGTCATCCCGCACTCTCAGCGACTTTATGCCCCCCAAAATGGGGATCCCTCCCAGAATCCACCCAGCGGTGGATGACTCCTCGAGCGACAGCCAAGGGTACGCTTCGGTTAACACCGTGGAGATGGTAAAGCCCTATATGACCCCCGACGAGGGGGAATGCCAGGCAGACCTCCCCAACGTTTCCAGCCGACGTCAACGTCAGCGGAATCGCAATCGCGCCGGTCATCGAGGCACGTCAGCAGGCACCTATGGCCAAGCCATGCACGCTACCAAGACCAAGCAGCAGGCTCAGCGCAGATCTCAGCATGCGCAAACCCATCCAACACCCTCGGCTCTACCTCCACCGTCGTTCGTGCTACTGGATCGGGGGGAGCCGCCTCGTTCGTATCACATCTAGTCTTGCCCGGCTATAGGCCAGCCTCCGCTATCCGATCATAGCCCAGAGACTACTCTTCAGGCTTCTACTGGTAGGCAGCAAGATGTACCCAGTACTAGTCACTCGCCGGTTCAGCCAGCCGGACCCGCTGTGCATCCAAATGCCGAACGACCTCCTGTAAGCAGAGGTTTGAGTTTGGCATGAAAGTACGATGTTCTCAAGCACCTGACCGGAATCCTGGCAAGGCTCTCCATCCTTGAGGCCCTTCTCCTGTCATCTGAAATGCGTGAGGCACTTTCTGAGGCCCTAAGGAGCCCCCTCCAGTTCGAGACGGAAGTAGCAGCTGCGGAAGCCTTCCATACCGAGACAATTGAAAACGCCGAATGTCAGGCGGTTATCTCGTTCTCCGGTAAAGATGAGGACCCTCCTATACAGGGGCACATTCGCCCACTGTATATCACTGTCCACTTCAACGGTGTGGAAGTCCGCCGCTGCCTCATTGACACAGGTTCTGGAATCAATCTAATTTCGACCCGGACGCTGCGAAAGCTGGTTCTGTCCGAAGGTGATTTAACCCCCTCTGAACTCAGGATCCAGGGGTATGACAGGACAGAGCAAACCCCAGTCGGCATGATCCGCCTGAAGACTCAGTTCGGTGGCTTAATTGCCAGCACCGAGTTCATGGTTGTTTCTCAGGACACCGCCTACAATGCATTGATGGGTAGGCCATGGCTCCATCTGCATGCAGCGGTCCCCTCTTCGTATCACCAGTGCCTCAAGTACTCAATCAATGGTCAAGTAGGCATGCTCCAAGGAGATGCGTCCCCTTTTGCTTCTTGTGAGGCCCGCTATCTGGATGCGGTTTATTACAAAAGTAAGGACAAGCAAATCCTGGTAAGCGAGGATGAGCCCTCCCAGATCACAAGTGATCCCTGGGCAAGCATGGATGACACCTACATCCTCCCGATCCACCGGTTGGAGGCGATGACCCCCGACATGGGACAATGTTTCGTTGTTTTGGGTACGCAAGGAAGGAATGTTCCTGTGTCCAAGCGACAATGGAAAATCACCTTGTACTCCTACATCAACCAGGCTCAAGTCATCCCGGAACCCCCTACCCCTGTACGGTACCGGGACGTCAAGCTCATGACAATGGCGGTGCGCCATATGTGTCTCTTCCGCCGGGCTGGAATTAACTGACTCAGGCCGACATGTCACCACTGCTTTGATATCATCAAACGTGGCCCTTTAGGCCGAAGGCCAGATGGGATAGGGTCGACTGCCTTCATTGCTATGGTCTCAATGGAAAGCGAGTCTCCCGATGTGATGACCGCTGCTGCCCAAGCCGGCACAAGCTGCCCCTCGGATTTTGATAGCCCAGAAGCCCCCCATCGCGGGAAGTCCCCCTACGGGTGGGGAGGAAGACTTGGAGGATGCACCCCCCACATTTGAAGAAGGCGTCTCTACCACGGTTGATGAACTGGTACATGTGAACCTTGGTAGCGAGGCAGATCCGAGACCCACATTGATCAGTGCAGCCATGTCCCTCGAGGAGCGGCAGCAGTATATAGACTTCCTCAAACAGCATCGTGATGTGTTTGCCTGGAGTTACGATGAGATGCCAGGGCTGGATCCCCAAGTGGCCGTCCACCGTCTGGGCCTCCTGGCAAAACAACGTGGGTTTAAGCAGCCTCCCAGGAAGATGCACCCTTCCCATGGTTCCATGGTTGAGGCCGAAGTTGATAAGCTAATAAAATCCAACTTCGTTAAGGAGGTCCAGTACCCCAAGTGGCTTGCCAACATTGTGCCAGTCAGGAAGAAGAATGGGCAGATCAGAGTCTGTATCGACTTCCGCGATCTTAATCGCCACTGCCCAAAGGATGACTTCCCACTCCCAGTGACGAAGCTATTGATTGATGCCACGGCCGGGTTCCAAGCCCTCTCTTTCATTGATGGGTATTCCGGGTATAACCAGATCCGGATGGCCCCCGAGGATGAGGAGTCCACTACCTTCAGGGCTCCCCAAGGTACCTTTTGCTACCAGGTAATGCCATTCGGTTTGAAAAATGCAGGTGCCACTTATCAGAGGGCCATGCATCGCATATTCAAACCGATTCTCGGGACATTGGTGGAATGATATGTGGATGACCTCGTAGTCAAATCATGCCAGCGTCAGGACCATCTCAAAGACCTTGAGAAAGTGTTCGGTTTCCTCCGTTCCCGTCACCTGAAGATGAACCCGCTGAAGTGTGCCTTCGGGGTCACCTCCGGGAAGTTTCTGGGCTTTGTTGTCAGATATCGAGGTATCGAGATCGACCCGGAGAAGATCAAGGCCATCAGCCAAATGCCTCCTCCGAGCAACATTCGGGAGCTTCGAGGCCTTCAAGGCCACTTAGACTATATACACTGATTCATTGCGAATCTGGCCGGCAAGTGTAATCCCTTTTCCCGGCACATGAAGAAGGGTGCTGCCTACGAATGGGATGAGGAGTGTCGGACTTCCTTCGAGGAAATCAAGCAGTATCTGCTCCAACCTCCGGTCTTGATGCCACCCATCTCCGGAAAGCCGCTGGTCCTTTACGTGACCTCCCGGGAGAGGTCCCTCGGTGCGCTACTTCCCTAGAAGAATAATGAGGGTACTGAGAATAGTCTCTACTATCTCAGCCGCATGCTTCTCGATATAGAGGTCAGATACTCCCCTATCGAAAAGAGCTGCCTTGCGCTCGTCTTCGCCGTGCAGAAGTTACGACGTTACCTGCAGCACCACGAGGTGCAATTGGTCTCCCGGGTGGACCCACTAAAGTACATCCTGAGCCGTCCCATGCTTACTGGCCGACTAGCACGGTGGGCGGTGATTCTCCAGCAGTTTGATATCAGGTTTGTACCTCAGAAGGCCATTAAGGGACAGGAATTGGCAGACTTTTTAGCTGCCCATCCAACCTCCGCGGATCAATCCCTGGACCTGGATTTCCCTGATGAGACAATCCTCTCAGTCGATCATGTTGCCTCGTGTTGGCAAATGCATTTCGACGGCGCCTCCCGGAGCCCCACCGGTAGGAGGCTCAACGATCCCAAGCTCAACAGAGTGGGCCTGGGTGTTGTATTCATTACCCCGGCGCAAGCCGTCCTGCCATACTCGTTCCTATTGTCAGAAGGTTGTACAAACAACGAGGCAGAGTACCAGGCTCTCATCACCGGCCTCGAGTTGTCCCTCGAGATCCATGTTCCCCACCTATATGTGAAGGGAGATTCCGAGCTGGTAATCAAACAGGTTAATGGCGACTATGTCGTCAGGAAGCCAGAGCTTGCACCATTGCTGGAGTACACCCTCCTCCTAATGGCCCAGTTCTCTTCTCGACCAGAGGTTACCCATGTCCCACGGTCGCAGAACGGCCAAGCGGACGCCCTGGCTGGCATAGCCGCGTCGCTCGCAGAACCCGAGCAAGATGATTTGGTCATACACGTGGCCCACCGGAGAGTCATTGCCCCCGTCACCCAAGAGGACCGTGATAGCCTGCGGGTAAGTCATCTCACCGCCAGACCCTCCATATCAGGAGTCTCGGGTTCGTCAGATGTAGTGGTTGAAACCACCCCTGACTGGAGAGCACCTTTTGTCGAGTATCTTCAAAATGGTCAGCTCCCGGATGACCGGGACGAACGCGAGCGAATCCGACGCCGCGCGCTGCAATTTACCCTCCGGAGCGGCCCCAGTCTTGAACAGATCCTTTATAAGCGGAGTATTGATGGTGTCCTCCTCCGTTGCATCCAAGGAGGGGAGATACCTCAAGTTATGCAAGAGGTTCATGCCGGTTCCAGTGGCGCCCATCAAGCTGGGCCGAAACTGTCCCATCAAATCCGGAGGTTGGGGTACTTTTGGCCCTCTAAGATCCACGATTGTATTGGATACGCCAAGAGATGCCACGCGTGCCAAGTACACGCCAACTTCTTGCATCGGCTGCCGGAGCCCCTCCACCCCACCAAGTACTCTTGGCCATTTGCGGTATGGGGACTTGATGTAGTGGGACCGTATCCACCGGCAACAGCCCGCCAGTGTAGGTTCATCCTGACTGCTACAGATTTCTTCTCCAAGTGGGAAGAAGCAGTTCCGATCAAAGAGGTCATGGACCTTTCCATCATTGACTTTGTGAGATCCAACATTATCCACCGGTTTGGAGTCCCTCACGTCGTCCTCACCGATAACGGCACCAACTTCCGAGCAGCTGAATTGAAGAAATTGTACGCTAAGTACGACATCCGGTCGAACCATACCTCCCGCTACCACACGCAGGCGAATGGAAAGATCGAGGCGTTCAACAAGACCCTCTCTAAAATTCTGCAGAAGATGGTTGGTCAGAACAAGAAGAGTTGGCCGGACAAGCTCCCGAACGCCCTCTGGGCTTACCGGACGATGACTCGCAACTCTACCCAGGTGACCCCATATTCCCTGGTGTATGGAGCTGAGGCCGTCCTACCCATTGAGATCCAGCTGCCATCGCTACGCACTGTAGTTTATGATCACCAGACATCAGATGAGGTAGCCGAGATCCGTCTAGCTGAATTAGAGGCACTGGACGAGAACCGGCTTCGTGCCCTGCACAATCTGGAAACGCATCAGGACAAGATAGCGAGAGCCTTTGACAAGAAGGTTCGTCTCCTCTCTTTTCTACAGGGTGACCTGGTACTGGCCCTTCGAGCGCCAATGATTCCCGATAGGAAACCGCCCAAGTTAGAACCCAAATGGGAAGGGCCTTATATCATCCATAAGGTTTACCCCAATGGAGCATACTCCTTGGTGACCACAGATGGAGAGCGTATAACCCCTCCCACCAATGCCAATTTCCTCAAGCGGTACTTTGCCTAGGGAAAAAAAGGTCCAGCACGACCCTAAACTGCGTGAAGGTCCTGTACGACCTTAAACTGCAAAATGGTCCCGCACGACCTTAAACTGCATCTTCGTCCTGCAAGATGATAAACTGTGAAACGGTCCCGCATGACCTTAAACTGGACACTATAGTACAACATGACTCTGAACCGTAAAGTCATGCATGACCATAAACTGCATCTTCGTCCCACGGGATGTTAAACTGCAAGCCGGTCAGGCCTTCCTGACCGAGTCTCAGCCTCAGGCCCCTTGGCCACCTTGGGCCCCTGGCCCCGTCTCCACCGCGGTTTGGCCCCAGGCCCCCCTTGTTTTTTCCCCGACTTACCCTCTTGCGGGATTGTACGGTATGGTGTAGGACTACGTCCTCATTCATGTCGGATTACTTTTCATACCGTACATATCCCCAAATGAGGTTCTTATCATCGTCCCACATGACGTTAAACTGCACTTCTAGAACTACGTGTGGCTTGATTCTCATTCTTATGAGATATGTAGGAATGCTCGGACACCTCGTCTTGAGCCCATCCCCAAGCTTTTCCATTCCACTGTCCCCCCTAGGAATAGTTTTCTTGGAGTATCTTTGTGTAGCAGGGAGTAGGCTTTCTTGGCCCTTCTTATGCAACCCCGCTCGCACAAAGATTGTAAGGGTCGCACCATGCGCCCACTCCCGTTCTTCTATCCTTCCCCGTCCTCACCACATGATGCTAAACTGAATGTCCTTCAAGAACTACGTTTGTCTTGATTCTCATCCTTATGAGATATGTAGGAACGCCCAGACGCGTCGTCCTTTGGCCCATCCCAAAAGCCAAAATCTTCCCCTCAGGTCAAGACATGGAAGGCTGCACACTTTTGCCCCGACCCACATCGAGCAAGCCTCGACCCGGCTGCACATTCCCCCTGGAGGTGTTTTCCCCTTTTGTGGATGGATACAACTATGCTTCACCCACTCATTGACTGGGATTCCATCATTTTTCACACCCATAGGGACCCCCAAGAACGGCCTGGATACAATGCCCAAGGGCTCTCCTGCTGATACGGGCCAACGCCCCCGAGGGTTTTCCAGCAACAAGCTGATACAAGTCCCGCGTTGCGAATTTGGTCAGCGGTCGAAGCCCATTTATTGCCCCCATATGGGTCACCATAGGAACACTGTGTTTCGAACATGGTCAACAGTGTCCTGGATTTTCGGGTCCACCCCGAGATGTCCCAGGCATCAAGAACAGTGATTCATTCTGCCCCATCCTGAGGTGACAAACTTCCCCCAGGTGGTGCTATCGATCCGGGCCACGGCCCAGGATTCCTCATAAGGGTGTACGGTGTGATGTGGGACTATGTCCTCATTTACGTCGGGATCATGTACCATGTCGTACGCCCTCCCTTTACGAGGCCCATCCTCAGGCCCCTTGGCCTTCTCAGGTCCCCGACCCTCGTCCTTATGTAAGACGTTAAACTGCAGACCAGTCAGGCCTTTCTGACTGATAACTTTCCCTTTTCTCCGGGCCACGGCCCAGGATTCCTCATAAGGGTGTACGGTGTGATGTGGGACTATGTCCTCATTCACGTCGGGATCATGTACCATGCCGTATGCCCTCCCTTTACGAGGCCCAGCCTCAGGCCCCTTGGCCTTCTCGGGTCCCCAACCCTCGTCCTTATGTAAGATGTTAAACTGCAGACCAGTCAGGCCTTTCTGACTGATAAATTTCCCTTTTCTCCGAGCCACAGCCGAGGATTCCTCATAAGGGTGTACGGTGTGATGTGGGACTATGTCCTCATTCACGTCGGGATCATGTACCATGCCGTACGCCCTCCCTTTACGAGGCCCAGCCTCAGGCCCCTTGGCCTTCTCGGGTCCCCGACCCTCGTCCTCATGTAAGACGTTAAACTGCAAACCAGTCAGGCCTTCCTGACTGATGCCTGACCTTAGGCCCCTTGGCCTTTCCGGGCCACGGCCCAGGTCCCCTCTTACCCAGGGTGTATGGTGTGATGTGGGACTATGTCCTCATTCACGTCGGCTTCTTCGCCATACCGCTCACCTCCCTTGTTTCGGGGTATATTGCTTCCCCTTCTCATCCAGTATGATGTTAAACTACATATAGAGAACTATGTGTGGCTTGATTCCCATTCTCATGGGATACGTAGGACCACCTGAATGTCCAAAATTCGGGTCCAGCCCCATCTCTCGGGAATCCTCATCCCATCCCGGCCCCTTGGCCTATCCTTCCTTCATGAGAGGATCATATGGTGTGGTGTGGGATTATTTCCTCATTCACGACGGTCTCGTAATGACCACACCATGCTCCCCCCCCCCCTACTGAGCTATTTCATCGATCCCTTTTTCGGCAGTTCACCAATGTGCTTAAGAGTACTCTGGTTTATTACCTGGAATGTCAAGCTTTACTCGGACACGTCCGCACCCGCTTTCCAGGATTTGCGTATCCCCGCATCAGGGCTTTCATCGTCTTTCACACCCGGAGGGACCCCCAAGAACGGCCAGGATACTACGCCCAAGGGCTCTCCTACCGATATGGGCCAACACCCCCAGGGTTTCGGACAACAAATCGATAAAATCCCGCGTTGCGAATATGGTCAGCGGTCGATGCTCGTTTGTTATTCCCACCTCAGGCTAACGCGATACAGACGTTGTGTTTCCATCATGGTTAACAGTTTTCCTCTATCGCCACGCCAACCCATTAAGCCCAAATGGCGGGTACACGATTCACACCCTTCATCACTTCATCATGTCCAAGTAGAGTCTCAGAATTCTTGGTACTTTTCCTCCGTGCACGTCTGCGCGTTGGGAGAACAAGCTGCATCAAAGGTGTCCTTCGAAACACTCCGTCGACTCCCCTTTGATGGACGCCCCAAGTATTGTGATGAGGATACCCCCCTTGTTTCCCACACCGAGTTTATCTCACGTGGGCTTAGGGATTGGGTTGACATCTGTGCTTACTCGGGAGTTGTCACCATCCATGGTCCGAGCTCTAAGACTATAAACTAAGACTCTCATCTGGAACTACGTTCAAGAATCCTTGTCTTTGGGTCTAGCTTGAGTTCAGCAAGTTCACCTCTCTCGGGTCCTACCATTGGGACCCCGACCACCGGACCGCGTGGCGTAGTGTAGGATTACGTCCTCATTCACGTCAGGTTTGCAATAGCTGCACCATGCGCACCCCGTTTTGAGAGTTGGCCCTCCTATTCTTTGTCCTGCATGACATTAAAAGGCACCCTTCAGAACTACGTGTAGCTTGATTCCCTGTCTTCATGGGATATGTAGGACCACCAGAATGTCTAAGATTCGGGTCCAGCCCCACCTCTTAGTGATCTCCTGATCTCCCGGTCACCTAGGCCACTTGGTCTATCCCTCTCCAGAAGGGGGATGTGTAGGTATGATACAAGGTTTTGGGAACCATGCCCCCTTCCCCCGGGAACCTGCCATCTTTCGATTACCCTCAATGTTGAGTCCCTTGACTCCTTGCAGTGGTTCACCCATGTATTAAGAGCACTCTAGTCTAGGACCAAGTGTGTCAGATTCAACTTGATCAAGTTCCTTCCACTTGTCAAGCTTCGTGCTCCCCTCCATTCGGACTTCCATCACCTTTCACACCTAGAGGGACCCCCAAGAACGGCCTGGATACAATGCCCAAGGGCTCTCCTACCGATACGGGCCAACGCCCCCGAGGGTTTTGGACAACAAATCGATAAAATCCCGCATTGTGAATATGGTCAGCGGTCGATGCTCGTTTGTTAGTCCTCATTTCAGGCTAACGCGACAGGATTCTGTGTTGTGAACATGGTCAGCAGTAATCCTCTTTCGTCACGCCAGCCCCTTCTGTCCTTAAATGTTGGTTACATGATTCACATCATTTTCCACCCCATAATGTCCAGGTGGAATCTCGACACTTTTGGCGCTATCCCTCAGTGCACCTTTGCATGGTAGGGGGACAAAGCTGCAATCTGGCGTCCTTTGGGGCTCCCATGGTCCGAGCTCTAAGACCATAAACTAAGATCCATTCGGGACTACATTCAACTTGATTCCCATCCTCATGGGATACGTAGGACCGCCCAGACACCCTGTCTCCGGGTACAACTCATTAAGGAAGCCAGTCTCTCTCCCCGTTTCACCTCTGTGTAGGCCCCTCAGCCTAAGGTTTCCCTCTCCGGATGGCGTACAATTTGATGTGGGATCATGTCTCTGTCAATTGTGTTTTATAACACTGCGCACATTTCCCGCCTAGCATCGTCTCTGCTACGTCTACGCTGCATGACGATAAAATGCATGCTTGGTCCTACCATACGAACTTAAACTGTGACATTATCGTCCTGGCCGCATGATGAAAAACGGCAACCGCATCGTGGTGACCTTGTTGTAGAGGGCATCACGTTGGGTATTGGTCACGTTCCATGCCATTTGTCAACGCCCATCATGGCTTGATTCTTGTGGCAACATCACGACCTACTGTTCTAGGCCTGTCGCTTCAAAAAAAAACCATTCACCTTAAAGAACAAACAAGATACATCAAATTCCGCTTCTTTTAGTGCAAGGGCCACGCCCGCACTCCCCTTTTCCCCTAGCACTGGTATCCTACCATGTCACTTCCAGAACTACGTATGGCTTGATTCTCATCCTTATGAGATACGTAGGAGCGCCCGGGCACTTCCCCGCGGGCCCAGCCTAACCTTTGTGTTCGGTCCCTCGACTCGAGCGTTTCCCCAGAGAATTCATGTTAAGTAGGGCTTAGGTCCTCCTCACGTCGGGTTTTGATGCCATGCATCCCCTGCTCCCTTTACCTATTTATGGTCTAAGTTCCATCAAGAACTACGTAAGGCTTGATTCTCATCCTTATGAGATACGTAGGAGCGCCCGGGCACTTCCCCACGGGCCCAGTCTAACTTTCATGGTCCGAATTCTACGACCCTAAACTAAGATCTCTCCAAGAGAAAGGAATCTGCTCCCTCCATCTAATACGTTTCATTGTCGTATTCAGATGTGTTTTGACAAAGAGCCCGAAGTGTGGGATTTTCACAGGGACATTCCCCTCATCCCACGACCAAGCTTCGTGAACTCTCTATTTGGATCCTCATCCTCTTCCACGTCCAGAAGGACCCCCGGGTGACATGGATACTTGGATTAAGGGCTCTCCATGAATGCTGGACCTAAGGGCCCTTCAGTCGTTTTGGGTCGACGTCCCTACGGATATCTGACAACATTTGTGACATGGTCCCGTGTTTCGAACATGGTCAGCGGTCGACCCTCATTTGTCTGTCCCCATTCTAGGCTAATGTGACAGGGTACTGCATTGCGAATACGGTCAGCAGTTACCCTCCGTCATCATGCCGCCATCATTGTGATCTGAATCTTGAGCACCATGATTCACACATTTCCACTTCCCCATGTTGAAGTGGAATTCCATCATACTCAGCTCTTTCACTTCGCGCATCTAGGTGCGCCACAAGATCGTGTTAGTGTCACTGGGCCGGGATTCACCGAGCATCCCTTTGCCCTAATTATCCCCTCTCTGTGTTGGGAAATTCCCAACACTACTGCTTGTTTCCCACACCGAGCACGACTCACGTGGGCTTAGTAGTTTTGGCAGGATGTGTACCAATACGGTCAGGCTGCTCCTCGTCCTGCGTGACATTAAAATGCGCTTTCAGAACTACGTATGGCTTGATTCCCATCCTCATGGGGTACGTAGGAATGCACGACCACTTTTCTTCGGGCCCAGCCCAATCCTCACTCTTGGTCCCTCGACCTGAAGAGTGTCCTTCGGGGGTATGTGGTGTGATTTGGACTCCAAGTCCTCATTCGCGTCAGTTTCATATCTACCGCGCCACACGCTTCCTTCCCTCTTACTCCACGTCCTATCGTATGACGTTAAACTATAGGAGTCTATGTGTCCTCAACGCATGACAATAAACTGCGGTTCTTCCCTGAACAAGTTCAGGATGCCCCAAGATCCCACTGGGAAGTGACGGATCCCCTTGCCAGAGAGGCCCTGTCTAAAAGAAGGAATGATCCATGATCAAACCGATGCGCCTATTGGACGTACTCCCACCACGGTGGTGTAACTACCTAAGTGTTGGATTCTGTTTGGACAGAACATCACTCCATATTCCATGCTTTGCGTGCCCATTATTCAGACCCTCATCCTCTTTCGTGTCTAAAGGAACCCCCTGACGGCCTGGTCTCATGCCGCATCGGCTCACCTACCGTCCTGGGCCAACATTCCGGAAGACAGGTCATGTTTGGAGGGACCCCCAATAACAGCCTGGATACTACGCCCAAGGGCTCTCCTACCGTTACGAGCCAACGTCCCGAAGGATTGATCGACAACAAATTGATAAAATCCCGCGTTGCGAATAAGGTCAGCGGTCGATGCTCATTTGTTGTCCCCATTTCGGGCTAACGCAGTAAGGGTACCATTTCTCCTCCAAGGTTAACGGTTTTCCCTTATTATCACGCCATCCCCACAGTGTTCTGAATCCTGGGTATCGTGATTCACACTTCCCATTTTCATCTGTTTTGGACTGATTTCAACTCCCATGGCGTTTCCCCGTTCGTGCATAAGATCACGTCGAAGAAACGGTAATTTGGCTATCCTGGAAGTTCCTCCTCTGATCAAGCCATCCCCATCTTTCGGGAATCTGGACTGGCTTGGGGAATTGTCATCAAACGTCCCGCAAACATTGTAGGGATGTGACAAGGCAATTCAACAGTGGAAATCATGCGTTCTACGACATTCAAAACAAAGGTAAAATTTGGAAGCACGAAAGTACCAATAAAAGGGTTTGGGGTTTGTTACAATACTCGGGGGTTGACTTCCCCCATGGATGGGTTGACCCCGTCAAAAGAGCGTTGCAGCTCCGCCACCCGTTGACATGCGGCATCCAAGGCTTGCTGTCGCTGAACTAGCTCCCGCTCCTCCTCTACAGCAGCGGGGCGCAGTTCGTCAGTCCTGGCGTTGGCCCTCTCCACATCAGCTTGAACGACAGCCATCTCTCCAGAGGTCTGCCTCATATGATCTTCTGCCTCCTCCAGCTGGGCCTTCAACCGTGAGACCAGCTCAGTTTGTGCATTAAGAGAGGCTGAAAGCTTGTCTGCCCGGGTCTGCATCCGTTGAACCTCGCCTTCAGCCTCCTGGAGCTTCTTGATGCTGGTCGCCTTCCTCCGCTGCCAGCCCACGCTATGCCCACGATCATGCTCCCGTATCTTCTCAGCCATAAGATCTCGGATGAGTGCATGAGGAAGTTGGGCATCCACTCCCCCAACGCACAGTTCGCGCAACCGCGAGCGAAGCCTATCCATTTCGGCCAGCCATTGTGCTTGGGGAGTGTCCTTGATAAAGCGTGCGATCAGCTTCCATGACCGGCGGCGAACTATGCTGTTGTCTTCCTCGTCGAAGGCCGTTTCGTCCCAGTCTGCGCGATTGGCAGGCTCATACGCGGGATACGCCCACAGGAAATCCTCGGCAGGATCAACATCCGGTGTTGAATCCAGTGCGACACCTGGCGCCGAAGCAGGCGCGACAGAGCTGGGACCGACCGGTTGATCCTCTTCCTCGGATTCCACCTCAATGATTTCGGGTGCGGCCCTGCTGGAGGACCTGCCAGTGATGATGTGTGTCGCATCTTGAGGAGATGGAGGGACTATTGCCACGATCACCGGCATGCCCCTAGGAGGGACGCCACCAGACATCCCGATCAGCCTTGCTGCAGCAGCCCATGCCAGTTGAAGGACTGCACGACAAAGAGAGACATAAACGTTAGTTGACATGGCCTACATGGGACAACGAGGAGACCGGTGGAGGAGACTTACGAAGATCGACCTCCAAGCACTGCTCTTGAGCCGGTACTGATGGGACCCCGAGACGAGGCCCCCCGTATACTGTTGGAAGGTCTGGGGATTCCAGAGGAGCCACCTCGGGCCCCCTGGTCCCACCAGACGCAGAACAGGACGCAGCCATAGGCGCAGGTTCTGAAGGTCCCACATCATCACCGACCAAGGAGCGAGAACAAGGCCTACGAACAAGTTCCTCCTGCATGGCTCAAACATTGGTGAGAAGTCCATAGGGATCCAAGAACAGATCGTAAGGAGAGAAGTTCGGAATGCTACCTTGAGAGCCTCCGTGAAATCGTCGGATTCTGAGCCTCGGTCTCCGACCTCGCCCTCCTCCAGCGGGCTCCCTCCTCCAGCCTCATCCTCCCGAGAGGAGTACTCTGATTCCTCCGGCAAGGGGAAGCGCTCCCTCAGATCGGCAGCCGATAACTGTGGGGGGACCGTCTGATTCAACAGTACCCTCACCCGGTCTGTCATTGGGCGAGGGACACCACTGGAGTGGACATAATCCTCCAGCTCTTCCAGGTATTGTTCTGCCTCTGCCAGAGACGCCATGAATCCAGCCCGAACTGGGCCTATAACCGGTAATTCCATCTCGAGGCGATTCAAGTGGGACCATATCTCGGATGGGCTGAGGAATTTCCGGTTGACATCCCAAATGTCCCAAGCTTCCTGGAAGATGGCGTCCTCTTCCATGTCAATGTGACGCAGGCGCTTCCCCAGAGCCTGAGTGGATATCCTATGGAATCCCCTCGGTGGCCGCCCCTCCGGATGACCCTGCTCTCCCGGAATCACCGAATCCACCGCTGCTGCCATACCCTCGGCCGGTGTGGGTCTCGCCGCCATGGCAGCCCCGCTACCGCGAGCGGCCCTAGCTGCCCTTCGACCCCGACCTCGAGATAGAGGAGGCCCACCGTCACCAACCCGGATCATTGGTTGCTTCAGCATCTCCCCCGTATAAGAGGCCTCCCAACTAATGGCGTACTCCTTCACTAATCTGAAGGCGGCGGTGGATGGAGGCCATGCAATATGCATCTTTCCATCTTCCCGTGTGAACATGAGCCACAGATGCCTCATCACACACGTGTGCTCCTCGTGACGCACCTCCCATTAGACCTGCGGGGTCAGCCGCTGGAGGCACCGAAACTGCCTCGCAAACCGATACGGAGTCTACAGTTCACAGAGCGGCTCACGATCTATTCGTGCCACCAAAACTCCACCTCAGAAGGCCAGGAGGTAAGCCCGATGTTCTTCCGTTCCCTGTCCGTCATCAGTAAGCATCCTCGTCGGCAATGGGAAGGGATGAAAGTTGAACTCGTCCGCCCTCCACACCCTATTCAGCACCATCGGAACAACCAGTTTGAACGGGAAGCTCCCGACCGCGTTCAGGATGGAGGGACGAAAGTTTGATTCCGGTGGTGAAATGGGGTTTGGATATTCGTAAATCCCCCTGATATGCGCTGCGATCCACCCATACTGAAGGTGGAAGGGCTCGCATATCCTTGGCGGCTTCTTTCCCTCGCTAATATGCCGCAGCATTCTCTACAGTTTGGTGAGCATCGGGATCCCCAGGTTGTTCCGCTGCCCCATGGCCAACATCGACGCCATGATAAACGAGCTGGGTGGTACCCCCATGCTTGTATCTCTCACCGGCAGGATCCAGCCACAGATGAGAGCCGCGATGAACGCCACCAGCCTGACTATCGGCTGTTGTTCAGTGCTGACACTGAAACCCCAAGTTTTCCATTGGCTGTCCTCCAAGACCCTCCAATACGAGTGCCCCTTGCCCCGTTGGGCCGCCCTCGGTCAAGTTCGAGGCCTCGGAGGGAACTCTTGATTCTCTGGGAGATTCAGGAAGCATTTGAACCACCTCCTGAAGTGTCCCTCAATGCCTCCTTGTCCTCTCCAGGGACAAGTGCCATCAGCGCCGATGCCAATCGCGGCATTTGCTCCGCATCTCCCCACGCGCTGGCAACGGGGAGGAACTCGTCATACATGGCCCCCAAGATTGGGGCCCCAGAAATCTGGTGGACATCCCACAGGATGATGCCCACCTCCCCGTGATGGAGGTGAAAAGTGTTGGTCCTAGATGACCATATACTCAGCAACTCCAGCATTAGCTGCTTCGGTTGGTAAATGTGGAATTGGGAGGCCCATGCCGCCTCATACAACCCCACTCTCCTCAAATCGGCCCCGAACTCCTCGCATGAGGAGCCTACCCAGTAGGCCCAGGCCCAATCATCAGTAAAGTTGACTCCCTGGCGCAGGTCCCACTCATCGGACCATCATTTCTTCGAATCCTGCAAGGCCGCCTTCAGCATGGTACGGTAGAGGGGAGGGGAAGTCTTCGGCAGAAATGAATTCCCGTCGATGTCGTTCACATGGTTGTAGAGACAGTCAGCGGTAACGGGTGTGAAGTCCTCCCGCACGTGACCATCGGCCGCCCTGAACCATTGGTGGTGGCACGGTGTGCTCCTGAACCAGCAAGCTGGTTCATCCCTACTCGCCTCAGGGATGAAGACGTCATCCCTCAGCCCGAAGCCGTACAACGGTAGTTTCTTGCACTGTGGATAATCTTTCTGACCCTCCGAGAGCAGATCCGTCAAAGAAGTGTGGTCCGAGTGGCTCCGGATCATCTCCCCTAAGCCTGGACAGTTGGCCATCTCCTCTCGACGAGAAGCATCTGCAAGGACCCCCAAGACAGCTTCTTGATGGGCCATTTTAACTATGGCCCTCATAAAAGGATTCTTTCGGATGGATCGCGAAGCTCGACCGTGAAGCTCGACCGCGAATCCGGATCGCGAAGATTGGTCGCGAGACCAAGCCGCGAAGTCTGGTCAAGGCCGACAAACAGTGGTTCGCTTGGCGCGGACGCAGAGTCGGAGACCTGCGGTTCGCCGCGAAGCTCGATTCGCGAAGGGCTGTCGTGGAGTACGCGGAGCTTCGCGAAGTCGAGAGCACAAAAAGACAAGGAAGGCACGTGAATACAAAAGAGGGCGGACCCCCTATTTATAGGCGGCGACCCCGGAGCATTGCGGCGCGCCTCACCCGCGCGAAGCATCGCGGCGCGTCCGGATCCGCGGCCCCGGCGAGCATCGCGGGGCCCCTTCGCGATGCTGCATCGCCAACCACCGACAATTTTGGTGATTTTCCCTCAGACATCGACCCTTCTCCCTCTACAGCTCCATGTCTGAGGGGGGGAATTTGTTGGCGCCAAAAATACGGCCCGAAAGAAAGGAAGGAAAAAGACAGCTGGCGCGCTGCCTCGCGAAGCACCGCCGCGAAGCACCCATGCGAAGCGCCCCGACCATTGCGGCCCCGCGAAGCTCCTGAGGAGGTAATTCTCCGCGAACCCATTTGACGTTCGCGAGCCGCCGCGAAGCACCAGAGGCAGTAATCCTCCGCGAACCCATTTGACGTTCGTGAGCCGCCGCGAAGCTCCAGAGGAGGTAATGGTCCACGAACCCATTTGACATTCGCGAACCGCCGCGAAGCACCAGATGCGGTAATCCTCCGCGGACCCATTTGATGTTCGCGAGCCGCCGCGAAGCACCAGAGGCGGTAATCCTTTGTGAACCCATTTGACGTTCGCGAGCCGCCGCGAAGCTCCAGAGGAGGTAATGCTCCGCGAACACATTTGACGTTCGCGTGCCGCCGCGAAGCTCCGGAGGCGGTAATGCTCCGCGGACGACGTTGACGTTCGCGAGCGCGCCGCGAAGCACCGGAGGCGGCGCGCGAGCCCTGCATCGCGGCGCCCCTTCCCTATAAATACTGGACTCCCCCTGAGTCCCAGGGACGGACAATCCGACCTTTTGGCTTCTCCTCTCCCGAATCGCAAAGCACTCCTTGCCCTGGGAATCATGAGCTCCGCGAGGTATTTCTACTTCGCAAGACGACTCTGCTTTGTCTCGTTTTGAGCCCCTCTTCCGAGAGGGATGCCCTTCGCGAAGCTCAAGGGCATTCGTGAAGGAAGGGGATTCTCAAGGGAACCCGGGCAGCCGCAGAGCGTTTATGCTTCGCGAAACACCCAACCCATGCTAGAGATCCATATGCCAAGGCAGGATCACTATACATCGTGAAGCACACTGCTTCGCAGGATCCTACTTCGCGAGGAACCCCTTCCTCGCGAGGCAGTGCTCCGCGAACACTGTTCCACTTCGCAAAGCACCTCCCACTCACACCTATGCCCCATGCTAAGGCCAAGGCACTCCACTTCGCGAAGCGCACCGCTTTGCTTAGCGATTCCTCTTCCCGTGTGACCCTCCAGGTTTGCAAGATGTGATTTCAAAGTCCCATGGACAATGCCACCCGTAGCGTTGCTTCGCCTAATGCTTCTTCGCATAGGCACGCTAACGGATATTTCTTCTTCGCATAGCCACGCTAACGTGGACCCCTCGATGGTTCGTTCCACGACCCCCCTTAAGCATGGCCTTACCGGTACCTTCCCTTCCCCAAGGACTAGAGGGTACCGGTTATGTAAGTCCTAGGGGTGTGGAGTGAACCCACCTCGTCCGAGCTGCAGGATGTTAAACTGCCAAGTACCACGTCCTCAACACATGACGTTAAACTGTGATCCGACCTCGTGCCCCTCGCGAAGGGTCCCCCCAGCTCGAACATTTTTTACACCACGCGTCTCCACGGGAATGGAGCTCTTCCTCACATGGAATGAGATCCTCCTTGTCGGAGTGGCATATGTTCGTAAGAGAAGGGCAACCCTACCCCCTCAACGGATGGCTGCACCTCTGCATCTCCGTACTTCCCCACTACCAAGGTCAGTGGAGGGCGTGATAGGGAACGAGGCACCTCCCATCGTCGGACCAAGGTCCATCTTCCCCGCGCTCTGTCGCGCCATGGGCCTCCATCCTGGAGTAAGTCCCAACACCATGGGCCGCTCAACGCGTAAGCCCCTCTTCGCTTCTCACGGACGCACCCTTCGCGACGTTATCGTCAGGTCCTTGCAACCTCTTGTTTCTCACACCGAGCATGACTCACGTCAACTTAGAGTGATCACCGACCCTGACCCCGAATATCCCATTTGAACTACGAGGTCTTTGATCCATGTCAAGGCATGGTACGTAGGAAGCCTTCACGAGGTTCAAGCCCACCAATAGTGGACCCCCGGGTCTACTTTCACGTCGGTTCACCGACAAACCCATCCTTTTGAACTGTGAGGTCTTTGATACATGTCAAGGCATGGTACGTAGGAAGCCTCTATGAGGTTCAAGCCCACCCGTCTTTCACGTCGGGTTTCACCCCGTCCAGCACGACGTTAAACTACACTCTGGTCCAGTGGTAAGCCATTGCGACCCATCCCATTTGAACTACGAGGTCTTTGATCCATGTCAAGGCATGGTACGTAGGAAGCCTCTATGAGGTTCAAGCCCACCCGTCATTTCACGTCGGGTCTCACCCCGGTCCAGCATGATGTTAAACTGCATTCTGGTCCAATGGTAAGCTGTTGTGACCCTTTCCCACCTGAACTACGAGGTCTTTGATCCATGTCAAGGCATGGTACGTAGGAAGCCTCCATGAGGTTCAAGCCACATCGCTCGGTCGTTCATTCACGTCGAGTTTCTCCCTCGTCCAGCATGACGTTAAACTGCATGCCTCCTTTTGTCCCGCATGACTTTAAACTATACACCCAATGCTAGTCCGACGGCAAGCCGTTGTGACTAACCCGAACTACGAGGTCTTTGATCCATGTCAAGGCATTGTACGTAGGAAGCCTTCCCAAGGTTCAAGCCCACCACCCATCGGACCAAGGTCCACTTTCACGTAGGTTCACCGAAAAAAGCCCCATCTAATCTATGAGGACTTTGATCCATGTCAAGGCATGGTACGTAGAAAACCTTCCCAAGGTTCAAGCCCACCACTAGTGGACCCACGGGTCTACTCTCACGCCGGTACTCTGACGATGCTCATCGGGCCAGGGTCCACCTTCACGTCAGTTCATCGACGTCATCCCGAACTACGCGGACTTTGATTCCCTGCCACAGGGATACGTAGGAAGCCTCGTCAAGGCTCAATCCCAACTTCACTGTCGCCCATGCGATGGTCCCACTTCACTCTCCTTCCACTACATTCATCAACCTACCACCCGTTCCGATTCTCGCCTGGACCATCTTATCCTGGTGAGACCATGTCGGTATGCTCTTCTTCACAGTCACCCATGGGCTGGCCCCGGTATCGATATCCCTTCAAGGAGGATCCCTCAATCCGATCTATCCCAGCTAATGCTCTGGTTGGGTTGATCCGTCTCCGCTGGATGTTAAACTTGAGGCATACCCTGTGTTGAGTATGGGAAGCTGAGTAAAACCTCATATATGTGTCTACGACATATAATTCCCCGCGCTCGATGTGGGATGCCTCGGGCTTCCACGCCCTCGAGAAGCCTTGTGGTCAAGGATAACAGACAGACATGCCAGGTACCCCAGCATCCAGACATGCTACTGATGCCTCAACGTGACTACTCCCCTGACTGAAGGTTGCTGCCCTGACTGGACCCTTTGGAATGTCCCAAAAGAAGCAGTGTAATTAACCGGCGTCCATGGAAACATGGCACTGGGAAGAGTTTCACAAACTACATATTAAATCTATAAGGGAGACCCTGACTAGGTGACGAGTTCTGAGGAGGAATCCACAGGAGGAAGAACCGACATCCCATCATCCCGTTTCAATCAAGGAGAAGACATCCCTGAATAAGGAGCGAATGCCGCCCTCCTTTGGAAAGCGGGAATGCGGGGCAACAGAAGTGTCGCGCGTCCTCTCCCACGGACGGACGGGCGTGCTCCTCGGCAAAAGCGTCGGAAACAAGATTCTGTGGGTAATACTCATCTTCAGGGGCATGATGTTTCTTAGATTATGGGATGATGATGACATCGGTGGGGGGACCTTGTTTTCCCTTGTCTTGTCGATGCTTGCTCTTATGGAAAGAGGGAGGTTGAGACATCGATGCCAAAGTAGTAGTTTAGGAAGACGCGTGGACTTATGAATGCTCAGGTTGATTCAAACATGTATGGATAATACTATGGGCAAGGGATAATTCATTTTGAGCTATCTAGTCATCATATTTTTGAGACCCACAGTTAGGAATCTGATACCACTCACCCTTGTTGTCACTTCTAGGGTATGGCTTTACGAATACACATGCCACCTATGCTAGAGCTAGGCCTAAACTTACTATGTTGTTATCAACCTAGTCATGAATATAGTATTTAAAGACATAGCACTATTTGAGGGTGTTCCCCATGACCTGGTGATAGGGGTAGTAGTTGGGTCAATCAGTGAGATCTGCCTCTTTAGGCCTACTATATTTGGGAAACCGTAGAATTCCCTATTCTAAGGTACTTTGGAAATAACTGGGGACCTGATCCTCGTTGAATGATGAGGTCTAATTTCTACTTTTTTGGAATGGGGGTCTAGAATCCTGGCCCTAATGATAGACTGGAGGAGCTTTTTGAGGAGTTGGAACCAGGTTATCTCGCCAAGGTGGTTGTGGCGCATTACGTGGGGGTGCCTACTGATTCTGAGGTGGGCGATGCTGGGCTGGAGGCTATGCCCTTTGGTGGCGGGCCTCTGTGAGGCTGTGGAAGAGGCTCTAATAGTAATAACTCTAGTTTCTTGGGGGCTTCTATTTGGGGCACTACGGTGGTCTCATCCTTAGTGGTCCTTCTCACGTGAACTACAAGAGGAAATAAATGGGCCTACTTGGCCTACTACAAGGCTTCCTATAGGATTTGGGCCTTATTAGAGAAATAACAGAATCTCTCAGGGAAATTATGTGTAATTATAGAGGAGAATGGTTCATTTTTGACATTCCCCACACACATTATCAACAATTATTCCTGAGTCAGTGGTATATCCATGGAGTAGGTGAGGCCTTTCTATCGGGTGACAATGTCCGCAGTGCACCCATCAGGCCTATGATTTCACATGAATAGGTCTACAATATTCATCTTCTGGGTGGTAGAGCTGAACTAGTAAAGAAAATATCTATGAAGATCTTCCTAGTCATCGACTGAACCAATGGGTAGTTGGTTGTACAAGACAAACGTCGGACCTTCTAATGTCTGTATGAAACACCGGAGTTTGGATGCCTCTTGTTGTGCAGGATTTCCTAGAATGGGTCCAAAAATTGAGAGGAAGTGGTCTATATGTTTCATAGGATCACCTATCCCATTATAGAAGGAAAAGGTATCATTTTTTAAACTAGGGGGTGTTGTCATATCCTCCACCCACACCGGATATGGCTTGCCATCAGGTGGAATTTCCACCTGTCGAGTTTCCAAAACCCCTGGGTGGATGATGATCACTACCAAAAGATGATATGGATGGGGATTCTTGTCTTGATGAGGATCCCTGACCACCACTGCATTGGAAGGTTCTTTAAAATGATAAGCAAGCCCAGCGGCTTGGGGAGCGATTGGTGGGATGACCTACGGGACAGTTAGGGGAACTAGTTGTGGAAATGCTGGGGGAACATGAGCTGGGTCCCAAGGATTATCATTCTGCTTAAGTGGATTTGGTGACACATACCTCACCCTCTTTCTATAAGGCCCAGATTCCATCCTGTCTATGCGGGAAGGATGGTCAGGGTTACCCGATGGAAACTCGCCATGGGGAAGTTATACCAGCCCCTACTACCCTAGTCGAGGATCACCATAGTCTGGTTGCTACCCCACATAAAGTTCAGAAATGAGTTCATTGACCATATTATTATTATCCATAATCTTTTTATGGAACATATCATTTTTGGGATCATCGTTCGTCTTCTATACTGAGCCAGATGGGTCAGTGGGTTTGACCGCCCCAAGATGCTCTTTTCCCTTATTGGGATTCCAGCTGAGGACTAATGTCTCAATGGGCACGGGAATACAAAATATATTTATCGACATACTAGTAACCCTTCCTAGGGGATTCAATAGGAGTGGAACTCCCCCAGGAGGTTAGTTCTATCCAAAGAGTTTTGTATCGTTCTCTTCCTCTGATAGGTAGACCATGTTAACCGCGAATCTACCTTAGGGAATATCCCAAATATCACCTAGAAAGTCAGGCTGGATTTAGATAGAACTAAAATGGAGGGAAATATACTTCCCACAACCATAGACCTAAACATGGTGGGAAGCCTCCTTGATAATTATACGGAGCAATTTAAATCTCTTAATGCATCATTTTTGGAGGTTCTGATGGCGACCGAGAGTCTCAAGGATTTGGGCCATAGTGAGTTTAGATAAGTCAACCATATAGCATTTTTATTCAATATCTTCAAAGAATTCCTGACTTTGGGGCATGCCAATTACTGATAATAGAGAAAGAAGTGTTCTGCCTAGAGGGTTTTGTGATAACATGCAACTTCCTCATGTGTAAGAAATTCTGGTGCACTGAAGTTCATGTTTGCGACTAGCCATAAAATCTTTGGGAAATGATCCACTACAAGGATCTCCCAAAAGATCCTCATCTCAAACCCATTATATGGCCCTTATTTTCCCCATTTGTTGTCTAGGGGTGGCTAAAGGACTGATAACGACATTGAAGTAGACCCCCCGAGATGGTAAACTGTCGGTAGAGAATATGAGGAACAAGATAACAAGTCGCCACATCTTGAATTGTCCTATGATGAATGTAATGATTGAGCCACCACATCTCGATAAGACTGACTGTAGATCATGGATTTTAGTACAGGGGATGTGGTTACAAATGGTGGGCCATGCTATAGGTCATCCTCCATTGGTCCCCAAAATAACGCTCCATGAGCTCTGGTTGAGGTAGATAATGATCCTGGTGATGATAGGGGGGATTACACGGCTAGTCCCTAGAAAGAGGCCAGATTTTCCTCCTCTTGGATGTATATGTGGAGGGTGGTGGGAATCCGTGGGACCTCAAATTCTAGAAGGATGAGGTTGATATGCCTCGTTCCTGCCCTAACCCTTGACATAGGGGATCGAGATGAGGGTTCTATTGTTGAATCACATTCTGCCTTGGAATTTGAGAATTATATGGGATTAGTCATAGTCTGAAACATCTTGATATTATTATTATTGTGTCAGAGACCCACCCTCCTTACCTGAGGTGGATCTTCAGGACAACGTAGGTTTTTGGCTCAAGGTTGTCCTTCGACCAAATTTATGTTGGGGGCAGAGAGGACTTCTGTCTGGGTGAGTTGGGGTGTGAGAAGTAACTGAAAAAATGTTAAAGGGAACACAGGGAGTACCTCCATGTCCACTGGTTGATGTGTGGACGAAGTCTCCATGTGAAGTGCTAGAATGGGTAGGACCTCCACTGGAGCTGGTCGGAGCATGGGCAGGGCTTGCATGCTTATTTCCTTTGGCTGTGACAGTATGAGGAAGTTCCTCATACGGGTCGAGTCGAACAAGGGTGGGACCACTATTTTGGGTTCCAATAAAGTGTGGAAACCCTCCGCTTCCCAGATTGTTGGGACAAGGAGTACCTTCTTCAGTTGTTGTAAGGAATGGGGAATACCCCCACATTGACGGTTGATCAGACATGTATGTCACACCCACTATTTCAAAATTTATTTATTTTATTAATTTTCTTTGTGTTGGGTAGTTCGGGTCAAAACCCAACTTAATATTTTTAGTTCTTTGTGTTTTGGTCTTGATTGCATCAGGCGCAATGCGGTCGAAGCTGCGCCGCCTCGCCTGGGAAACCGTACGACCCCGCCCAGTTCACTACATGCCTTGCCAGTGTTTAATTAAGGAAATTAACATTATTATTATTATATTGGAAGATAATTTAATAGAGAGTATTATTTTTATTATTTTCATTTTATTATGTTTATTATTGTAAAGTTTATTATTTAATTCATTAATTTTTTTTATTACCTTATTATTATTATTATTATTATTTCCATTGTTGTAACTTGTTATTATTATTTCCCATTTACTTTTATTATTATTATCATTAGCCTTATTTTATTTTTATTTTTACTTTTATTTTATTATTTTATTATCATTATTTTTTTCATTTGGGTAGGGTTTGGACCCCCCCCCCCCTTCATCGCGGTGCACCCCCTTCCCCGCTAAAATCTCTTCGCGCATCTCACCCCCCTCTTGCGCGCTACGCCTCACCGTCGACTTCCCCTTCTGCGCGCTACACCCCACTGCCGGCTTCCCCAACTCACCCCGCTGAACCACCACCCCCGAAGCCCTGGTCCTACGCACCCCGCCTCTTCTTCTCGGGGTGCCCTACCTCCCACCATGCACCCAGCCTTCCCTAGAAATCCTTCAGTCTCCCCACGCCAGTCCGGCCAACCCGCTACTCCGTGAACCCCATCTCACCAGACCTCCCCTCTTCTGCTCTGTCCGGCGAAGCCCATCGTGCCCCGTCGAAAGCCTTCTCTCCCCCTTCGGTTCTGTTCAGGCTGTCTCCTCTTCTTTTTCCAGTCGCCATCTCCTCCGGCCATCCCAGCCAGCTTCCATTTTCCATCTCGACAGCCAGATCGCACCGCACCCCCCCCCCTTGGCCGGCGGCCCCTGCTTTCCCCTTCGGATAGGTACTCCCATTCTATATTTGAGTGTTGTTTTATTTTATTATGAATTGTTCTAATGGGTATGAGTTCATATTTTAGGGTTTGATCTTGGTTTATTTTGGTTCAAATTCATGATTTTGGGTTCTCTCTAGGTTCCTTGAGGTGCGAATTACACACGTTTGTGGTTGCACACAAATTTTGGGGATTTCTCCAATCGAGGTAGGTGGTTCCGCACATGAATATTAATTGATTAATTAATTCGTTGATTTAATTAACATAGCGTGCTTATTAATCATTTAGTTTGATGCGAATTTTATTTTTCATAAGGTTTAGTGTGTTTTGGTGTGTTTAGTAGTGTGTGCATAAAATAAGTATGTTTTTGTGAGACCAATGTTGAACTAGTTATTAGTTTTTTTCCTTAAGTTGTGCAGTTAATTTGTTAGGGTGTGAAAAAGGGTGCAATTTTCGTTTTATTGTTGAGTCTGTCTGCATTTAGTCAGAAATGAAATTTGAAATAGTTTTTGGCATTTAGTGTCATGTGACATATATTGAAATTGTTTGGCACATTTTTTTGGTATTTCGTTTAATTATAGAAATGGTATTTTAAACTGTATGTGTGTTTTCTTTAATTACGTGTGTGATGAGGATTGTGTTCCTGAAGTGTTGTTGTGTACATGTGGTCATGTAAGGGCGGGTTTGGGTCAGTCTAGTGTGTAAAGCGTTGTTTTTCTCTCAAAAATTTATTTTTGAAAGAAATTGGGTTGTTTTATTAAATGAGTATTAAGGGTGAAAAGTTGTTTTTGATTAAATTGTGTGAATATTTTGGTGATTAAAGTCAGGAGACACGTGCGGAGTTTGTTTAATAATTTTTTTTAGTGGCGTGTTTGATAGTGAAAGTGTTTTCTTTGAATGTGCAGTTGTTTTAATTGGTCATGTAAGAAATGCATATTGAGTTTTGGAACATTTTAGTGTGCGTATTATTTCAAATAGCTTCTGTGTGTGCAAATGGTGGTTTTTGGTGTGCGTGATGTCTTTCTTGGTTTGAGTGTATGATTATGACACGTGGCATGAACTTTGAATTACTTGATCACAAACGGGGAGCCTGGGTACTAATTGGGTGGACTAGACTAGCGTGCTAGTGATACGGGAGTGGCCTCGGCCCAGTTTCACTTAGCGGGATTGACGCTTACAACACTAACTAAACATTGGATGATGACTGGAGACCACTATAGAAGGAGGTGTTTTTCTACCAGTGTCTCGTGCACGGGAATGTAAGATATGGTTCACTGAGACGTGACGTTCTAGGGTCCCACCTCTCGCTAGTATATTTAGGGCCTCTCCCATGTATTGTGCTCTTATTTTTCTTTCTTCTCACCGTCGGTACACGGTGTGACGTTGGTTTTACCAAGAAAAGTGTGTGTGTGTGTGCATCTGTGTGTGAGTGATTGTGTGTGTATGCATGAGTGTGTGTGTGTGTGTGCGTGTGTGTAAGTTAGTTAAAGTTGTTTTCTTTTTAGAGATGTTTCCACTTAAAAACTGTTTTCATTAAAATTCTTTGAACACTTGTTTATTTTTATTCTGTTAAATTGCAAATGTATTTGTCTTTTAATAATTATGCATGGAACCTTTTCTCAGTGGCATCCTATTGGGATTTTAGCTCACACCCTACATACACCCTTGGGTGTATGTAGATTATGTTTCTTCTTTTTTCCAGGTTGTGACTTCGTGCTCAGTGATGGTGGTTCGGTTGCAGTTGGTCTTTTCTTGCAGAGTGGTGTCGTTGTGGCCTCTCTTCTTCCGGGTGGTTTGAGTAAGAGTTTTAGTTTCCGCTGATAGCTTTTCTTTTTAGTTCTTGGTTCGAGTTGTAGACTTTAAAAATGTTCATAGTTTAAAGACATGTTTGGTTGTATTTTTTCCAGTTTCAGTTTATTTATCTGGCTAGCTATTTTTTTATCTTTTATTTCAGGTAAAATTGGTCCCACTTGTTACATATGATACCCAGGCACTTGTGCCAGCCCATGGGGATTGGGAACGCCCTTTGTGCCTTGCCGCGGTCCGGGTCGGGAGCCGGGTCGGATGGCGACCCGACCTAGTTCGTGACAAAATGGTATCAGAGGGAAAGGTTTTCCCTCTTGGGACATTTTATTTTGGGATAGAGTCACGGTAGACTTGAGTTAAATTTTCCAGGACTCGACATCCTGGCTATGAGTAAGGTGCCTGTCCAGCAGACCTCGAGGCGGGACTCAAGTTACCAAAGAATGTTGAGGTTTGTCTGATTCTTTGGTCCTTGAGGTTAAACTTGTCTAAGGGAAATGAAAAGGGATAAGGTCAGTGGTGTTAGTGAGCTCGCAGGGTCTAGAAAGCCTTGTGGATCCGGGGACATTGTCCTAAAATACTCTCCGTGTCTAGTGGCGTGATTGGCGTATGGCCGCCAACCATATGCTCCAATCACCCACTGACACTAGTTTCCTCATGTATTGTTTCTCGTCTCTTTGTTCTGGATTCATGGAAATTTGTTTTTTAAGTAAAAATGTTTTGGTCTTGGAAAATGTTTTCATGTGAAGGGCTTTAAAAATGAAATGGTTTGTGAGGTTTGAAAAGTGTGGTTGGATGTTTTGGTTTTGAAAAATGGAAAGGTTTGGTTTTGATCCTTGGAACTCTCATGGGAAACCACATGCATGAGTGTATACGAAAAGGGAAATGGTTAACGGCACGATTGGATGAGTGCCGGGATGGATATGAGGTGGGTACCAGTGTGGCACGAGAACATGCATGCGCGAGGCTCGTGGGACACAATTGGTGTTTGTGCAACCCACTGGCTTTGATTATTTTTCCAAAATGTTTTTTTAAAGGAAAATTTTGTTTTTTTAAATAATCGGCGACTGTGTGGTGTGTACTTGTATTTTTGAAAGATTGGACATGAGGTGTTTCGAGCCAAGAAACCTTTTGACTGATTTGTGTATTGAGTTTAAATTCTTATTTGTAAGTTGGTATGCAAACATGTGGTTAGTAAATTCTTTTGAAGAGTACATCGGGGATCCCTTGCAGTGGTTTCCCCCCTGCACTTTTGGTATTCTCTTGTGTTATGTCTTGACCATCGGACTTGTTTGATTGGGTCCATGGTTCTCTTTCTTGGCTAGTGTACACCCTAATAAAGAGTCAATGTTCGAATGACGTGCGACCACAGATAGTTCGCCGTTGGCCGACCCTCCAGTTGATTAAAGTAAGGGATCTCCCTTTTGGGTGATAGCGCTAAGTCTTTTCCTTTCTCCTTTCAGTTAAGTAGATCCTCTCGCAGCTGGGTGACATATGTGAGGGGAACTGAGGGGTGTTTCGGTCTATTTGAGTGTCTCGACCTGACGGGTATGAAGTTTGATGTCGTTATGTTTAAAGTTTCCCCCTGGAAACGGCGAAAAGAAATCTAGTGGGGAAGGGTGAAGGTGGTTCATAATTTTCAGTGTTAACCATTGTCTTGAAGGGATTTTTAGTGTTTACATCGGCTGCAAGGGTCATTTTTGGTGACGTCTTGCAGTGTGAGGTACCTTTGATAGTCAACGGTGGTTTAGAAGCGGTAAAGGAGACTCCAGTGGGAAAAAAAAGTGGAAGAAACCCTAAGTTTTTGGTGCGGTATATCATTCTAAATGACCTCTGGTCCTTGGTTTGTTTTGTTTAAGGAAAGATTCGTGTTAGGCTACTAGTTTGGAAGACCCAGTCGTATGAAGCTGATATGGTCGTTCGCAGTAATCACGTGTTGTTCAAGACGCAGTTTAAAGTGTTTTTCAGTGTAAAGTTCCTCTCAATAGCAATAGTCATGTTCAGGTGATGATTGGTGGTGTCGTGTTCTCATTCAGTGTGACAAAGGGTGATGCGCATGCACCATTTCAGCTCTTGTGTTGGTGAATGTTCCATTTATGATCAGTTGGATGTCGTAATGTGTTGTGTTTTCTGGTGTTGCCTCGGTTGCAGTGTGGTTTTATGTGACACCAAAAGGAGAATCTCCGCTTAGGAGTCTTCAATGCCTGACTATGAGGTAGGAGATGCTTCAAACATCAGGGCTCTAGCCATAGGCCCTGGAGTGAAGCTGGTGCGTGGTCAGGAACCCTGGGAGTGTAAGGGACCCCAACTTTATTTCTATCACCAATGTTAAAATTAGAGGCAGTTTATATTGTCTCCAAGGTTGTTCCACTTCGAATGAGTCGTCGTGTTGCATTAAGTTTTCGTGACCATGTGGACGCATGTTCGTATCATGCCTTAAAGTCTTGGGGGTTGCATCCCACTGGATTCAATCGCTTTAGTGGTCCTTATTGGAGTCTGTTGGGTAAATCATTCTAAATTTTGAGTGATACTCATCATGGGGTTTGGAGATGTTGGTATGTCTCCGGCCGTGGTTTTGACGCCCGGTAGTTAGGCCTGACCCTCCCCGCCCTTGGTGGTGGGGTGCTTGGTCCCCATCGGAAAATTTCTAAAGTTTCGTATATGCTATTAGTTCCAATGAATGTGGGACCCACATTGGATCTTGCACAAATGTCTCTAGAATGAATTGATGTTGTACTTTTCTTTAATGGTGGGGAGTCCGTTCGGACCTCCCCGTGTCGATTCTCCAACCCCGTCTTGGGTGATAGTAGGTTCTTAATGGCGAGGAGTCCGCTCGAACCTCCCCGTGTCGGTTTTCAAGTCTTGTCTTGAGTGCCAGTGGGTTTCTAATGGTGGGGAGCCCCTCAGGCCTCCCCATGTTGATATTTTTTTTCGGTTTCTAAATCTGGCTTGGTGATAAGTGATAAGAGTGTTCCTTGTACGTGGGTCGATCTTGTTTGTTCATTATAGCCAAATGGTGTGGTTTCCATTTAAATTTTTCTTGAGATGTTTCAGCTTGTTAAGTTGGTTTCCGTGGGGGCGAGAGTTCACTTCCTTGATCAGTCAACTGGAGGCGCTCTAGCTCTTCGAGGTGGGTGACACATATCAGAATGTCTTTTTATGTGTTTATTGAGGTTTTCATTTGAGTCACTTTCTCTGAGAATGATGATTTTATGTCTTTTCGCTTGTTGATTGTGGGGATCCACTTTAAACCTTAGTGGGGTATCAATTTCTTCTTTTGGGCTTAGCATTAGTTGTGGATTTCCGGGGGCGTAAAGCTTTATGGTGGGGAGAATTGTCACACCCGCTATTTCAAATTTTTTTTATTTTATTAATTTTCTTTGCGTTGGGTAGTTCGGGTCGAAACCCGACTTAAGATTTTGAGTTATTTGTGTTTTGGTCTTGATTGCGTCCAGCGCAACGTGATCGAAGCTGCACGGCCTCGCCTGGGCCGCCGTGTGACCCCGCCCGGTTCACCGCACGCCTTTCCGATGTTTAATTAATGAAATTATCATTATTATTATTATATTGGATGATAATTTAATAGAGGGTATTATTTTTATTATTTTCATTTTATTAAGTTTATTATTGTAATGTTTATTATTTAATTCATTAAGTTTTTTATTACCTTATTATTATTATTATTATTATTTCCATTTTTGTAACTTGTTATTATTATTTTCCATTTACTTTTATTATTATTATCATTAGTATTATTTTATTTTTAGTTTTACTTTTATTTTATTATTTTATTATCATTATTTTTTTCCATTTGGGTAGGGTTTGGACCCCCCCCCCCCTTCATCGCGGCGCACCCCCTTCCCCGCTGAAATCCCGTCACGCGACTCACCCCCCTCCTGCATGCTACGCCTTTCCATCGGCTTCCCCTCTTGTGCGCTACACCCCGCCGCCGGCTTCCCCAACTCATGCCGCTGCACCACCACCCCCGAAGCCCTGGTCCGCCGCACCCTGCCTCTTCCACTCGGGCCGCCATGCCTCCCACCGTGCACCCCGCCTTCCCTAAAAATCCTCCGGCCTCCCCATGCCAGTCCGACCAACCCGCTGCTCCGCAAACCCCATCACGTCGGACCTCCCCTCTTTTTCTCTATTCGGCGAAGCCCGTTGCACCCCGTCGAAATCCTTCTCCCCCCCTTCAGTTCTGCTCAGGCCGTCTCCACTTCTCCATCTAGCCGCCATCTCCTCCAACTATCCCGACCATATTCCCTTTTCCCACTCGACACCGAGCTCACACCGCACCTCCCCCTTGGCCGGCGGCCCCTGCTTTCCCCTTCAGATAGGTACTCCCCTCCTATATTTGAGTGTTGTTTTATTTTATTATGAATTGTTCCAACGGGTATGAGTTCATATTTTAAGGATTGATCTTGGTTTGTTTTGCTTCAAATTCATGATTTTCGGTTCGCGTTAGGTTCCTTGAGGTGCAAATGACACGCGTTTGTGGTTGCACACAAATTCTGGGGGTTTCGCCATTCGAGGTAGGTGGTTCCGCACATGAATATTAATTGATGAATTCATTCATTGATTTAATTAACTTTGCATGTTTATTATCCATTTAGTTTGATGCGAATTTTATTTTTCATTAGTTTTAGTATGTTTTGGTGTTTTTAGTAGTGTGTGCATAAAATAATTATGTTGTTGTGAAGCCAATTTTGAACGGGTTATTAGTTTTTTTTCTTTAAGTTGTACAGTTAATTGGTCAGGGCATGAAAAAGGGTGAAATTGTCGTTTTATTGTTGCTTCTATCTGTATTTAGTCAGAAATGACATTTGAAAGAGTTTTTGGCATTTAGTGTTGTGTGACATATATTGAAATTGTTTGGAACATTTTTATGGTAGTTAGTTTAATTATAGAAATGGTATTTTAAACTATGCATGTGTTTTCTTTAATTATGTGCGTGATGCAGATTGTGTTCCTAAGGTGTTTTTGTGTATTTGTGGTCATGTAAGGGAGGGTTTGGGTCGATCTAGTGTGTAAAGCATTGTTTTTTCCTCAAAAATTTATTTATTAAGGAAATTGGGTTGTTTTAATATATGACTATTAAGGGTGAAAAGTTGATTTAGACTAAATTGTGTGAATATTTTGGTGCTTAAAGCCAGGAGACACGTGCAAAGTTTGTTTAATAAATTTTTTTAGTGGCGTGTTTGATAATGAAAGTGTTTTCTTTGACTGTGTAGTTGTTTTAATTGGTCGTGTACAAAATGCAGATTGATTTTTGGAACATTTTAGTGTACATATTATTTCAAATGGCTTCTATGTGTGCAAATGGTGGTTTTTGGTGTGCGTGATGCCTTGCTTGGTTTGAGTGTATGATTATGGCACGTGTCATGAACTTTGAATTACTTGAGCACAAACGGGAATCCTAGTTACTAGGTGGGTGGACTAGACTAGCGTGCTAGTGATACGGGAGTGGCCTCGGCCTAGTTTCACTTAGCGGGATTGATGCTTACAACACTAAAAAACATTGGATGATGACTGGAGACCACTATGGTAGGAGGTGTTTCCATACCAGTGGCTTGTGCACGGGAATGTATGATATGGTTCACCGAGACATGAGGTTCTAGGGTCCCACTTCTCGCTAGTATCTTTAGGGACTCTCCCATGTATTGTGCTCTTCTTTTCCTTTCTGCTCACAGTAGGTACACGGTGCGACGGTGGGGTTACCAAGAAAAGTGTGTGTGTGTGTGTGCGTCTTTGTGTACGTGAGTGTGTTTGTGTGTGCGTGAGTGTGTGTGTGTGCGTGAGTGTGTTTAAGTTAGTTGAAGTTGTTTTATTTTTAGAGAAGTTTCCCCTTAAAAACCATTTTCATTATAATTATTTAAACACTTGTTTATTTTTATTCTGTTAAATTTTAAATGTATTTTTCTTTTAATAATTATGCATGGAACCTTTTCTCGGTGGCATCCTACTGGGATTTTAGCTCACACCCTACATACACCCTTGGGTGTATATAGATTCTGTTTCTTCTTCTTTCCAGGTTGTGACTTCGTGCTCAATGATGGTGGTTTGGGTTGCAGTTGGACTTTTCATGCTGAGTGGTGTCGTTGTGGCCTCTCTTCTACCAAGTGGTTTGAGTAAGAGTTTTAGTTTCTGTTGTCGTCTTTTCTTTTTAGTTCTTGGTTCGAGTTGTAAACTTTAAAAATGTTCATAGTTTAAAGACGTGTTTGGTTGTCTTTTTTCCAGTTTCAGTTTATTTATCTGCCTAGTTGTTTTTCTATCTTTTATTTGGGGTAAAATCATTCCCACTTATTACTTACGATACCCGAGCACTTGTGCCAGCCCATGGGGATTGGGAACGCCCTTCGGGCCTTGCCACGGGCCGTGTCGGGCGCTGGGACGGATGGTGACATGGCCTGGTTCGTGACAATGTATCATCTTTGCATCGACTACCTTCACTCATATTGATGGTGATCTGGGGAGGAACTCTATGTCGTCCTTAGGAAAGGGACAGACCTACGGTCCATTGGTGTTGGCACCGGGAGGACCTCCGTACTTGATGTCGACATCGTGGGTCAACCTGCAACAGATTCCACCTATGTCGGTGACCATTAGATTCATCACATCCTGCCGGTGGGGTGGTTGGGACCATGATCTAGGATAGGCATATAGATTCCCCTACTCAATATGAATGGGAGATTGACGGTATGTGTCAGCGGTGCACGAGCCACATGAGCCAGTGATGTTGATACTCCTCGGTGGTCATCCTCCTTATCCTGTGCTCGACACTGGCCTTAGGTTAATTGGACAAGGGCATGTAGAACAAGTGTATAAACCACCTAATACTCAGCCAATGGGGCCGGGTGGTGGCACTGATGTGGCCTACTGGGATCCCTCCATGGTATTCCTTAGGACTAGACTACTGCTAGGTTGTCCCAGACTTTCATCACCTCATTTTTGTAGGGGAGGGACTCATCAATGCATTCCTGGGAGAGGCTCTCAAAATGATCATAGGTCATAGTGGTGAGCCATGGCTCCCTATGTGCCCCTAGGGATGGATATGGTAGCATGGCGCAAAATCCTTTAGGTCATGTCGATCCATATCCTTCTCTAAGATAATCCCCTCTACCTCATATCTCCAGATGAGGTCGTTAATCACCCTTCGTTGAACAAATTTAGTAGTGGAGATGGGGCATGGGTTCCTAGGAGCCGTGGATATAGAGGCTACCAGGGAAGGGATGAGGTCGCGATGGATTTTCGAGTTGTCGTCACCCCTGCCCCTCCATCAGTGGGTGGGCAGTGATCGATTTCCTGTTTTAGCAGCTTGGGTCTTGAATAAGAAGGTAGATTCAACCATTAGTTCTAAAAGGAATAAAAGTGATGTCTAATGCCCCAACATCATTCCATCTTCTATGGTTTGTAGAAGGATCCACAGTAACAACGTCGTAGATCAAGATATACAATGTTCAACTTCCCCAATTTCTGCTGGGTTTCTTCCAGGCCCACTATTTTTTTGGCAGGACCCATCATCAGAAAACTAGATCTGGTGACACGCTAATCCACTGATTTCCTAAATTGTACCAATCATCATGCTGAGGAGAATAATTTCACATCATGTTCAACATTTCTGTTTTTGATGCTTTCACTGGGGTGCACATTCATCTTTGGAGGAATACACTGATCTGTTTCCCGACATTCCTTCATTCCAAAGGCAGGCAGCCTCCGTCGCTTATTTAGGGACGTTTTCTCCTTGATCGAAAGGTGATGATGGGATGTCTGTCTCTCCTTATGTGGATTCCTCCTCAGAGCTTGTTTTCTAGTATGGGTCTCCATCATATACTTAATATGTTTCTTGTGAAAGTCTTCCCAGTGACATGTCTTCATGGACGCCGATTAATTACACCGCTCCTTTCATGACAATCCAAGGTGTCATGTTAGAGAATAAACCTTCAATCGGAGGAGTAGTCATGTTGGACATCATTGGCATGTTTGGATGCTAGAACACTAATGTGTCTCAGTTTCTTCCCCTTATGATAGGTATTATTGAGGGAAATGAAGCTCGAGTCATCCCACATCGAGTGTGGGGAATTATAATCCATAGGCATGTCTTTGTGGTTTTCCTCATCTTCCCATATTTAACACAAGGTATGCCGTGATTATAACATCGAGAAGATATGGATCAGACTGATCGAAACAATGATAATATTGGAATAGATGGGTGTAACCTCAGTAGGGAACACTGATGTTGGAGATAACGCGTGGTTAGTTACCAGATTGCTACTAGGAGCAGTGAAAAAGTGGGTGACATAAACTCACTGGGATGTGGTATCCTGGGTAAGTATTACGGTGGATATAGATGGTTGAGAGTGGATGTAGAATGTTATGGAACTAACGTGAGGACGATAGTGTTTTTGGGATTGATCCTCAAAGAGAACTCCTACATATCCTGGTGGCGGGAAATCAAAGTCTACGTAGTTCGGTGGGGTGAAGGGGTGCCTGAGGGGGCGGCCTGTGGGATGGATGCATGGATGGTACCCGAAGGAAGTGAAACCCATTTGTGGGGGCGTGACCTTCCAAAAAAATAAAGGCTTAAGGGAAATACCATGATGGGACATTAGTAATGGGCTTGAACATTAGGGATGCTTCATACATATCCTTGTGTTAGGGAATCAATGTTCACATAGTTTAGGATGGGGATATTGAATTGGGTTTTACAAATAGGACAATGACCCGTCGAGACACTGGGGCTTACATGTGGTTATAAACCTGGGTTGGTCTGACAGCCAGGGGGTAGGCCAGATATGTGGGTCCCGTAAAAGGGGACTACAACAGATTATAATTGATTGCGGACTACAACATATTACTGCAGGTTGAGGTTCCAATAGCTTACCACTGGTTAGGGTTCCAATGGCTTACCACTGGTTACTGTTCCAGTGGCTTACCACAGTTTGGGGTTGAACCTCAGGGGGGAATCCTACATACCATGTCCAGGGGAAAAAGATCAAAACCCATTTAAGTATGTAGTTTAGCATCATGCTGGATTAAAAGAGGGCATACAGTTTAACGTCATTTAGGATTGGGGTGAACTGACGTGAAGTGGTTAGGACCGATGGGTGTTGGGCTTGATCCTCAGGGAGGCTTCCTACATACCTTGCGTAGGGGACAAGGATAAAATTCCACATATATCTGGAAGAGGGATATGGTTTAATGTCATGCGGGGTGAATGTGAACTGCCATGAAGGGGTTGAGATAGGTATTTGTTGGGCTTGAACCTCAGGGAGGCTTCCTACATAGCATGCCTAGGAGATAAGGATCAAAGTTCACCTAGTTTGAATGGGTGTTGTTCTTGAACCTCAGAGAGGATTTCTACGTACCTTTCTTGGATAGGGGTAAGGATCAAAGTCTATGTAGATCAGTTGGGTGTTGGGATTGAACCTCCGGGAGGCTTCCTACATACCTTTCTTCGGAGATAAGGATCAAAGTCTACATAGTTCGAATGGTTGTTGGAATTGAACCTCATGGGGGATTCCTACATACGTTTCTTAGGACACATGGATCAAATCCCACATATTTCGGTATGATTTGGGGCTTACACACTAAGGAGGACCATGAATGATTCCATGGTCAATGCTTACTCTAAGCCCACAAGATTCATGCCCAGTGTAAGAAACAAGAGGCGAAAATGACCCGATGATCATGTCATGAAAGGTGTGTCTATGAAAAGTGGAGTGGGGATTATACCTGGTTAGGGACCCAAAGAGTAAATAGGGGCTTATGCGTGGTTAGCGGCCCAGGGATATGGAGATTGGGACTTACCACAGGATGGAGGCTCGATGGAAACAAAGCCCAGAGGGAGAGGGATGGGGTAACGAAGGTCCCAATACCCATATCTCCTCTACTATTTCACATGGAAGAAGAGAGGGGGACCAAGTATGATCCCTCTATCCTGAAAGGTTTGGGTATTACAGTAGGATGGTCTGTCTTCCCTGTGGAGAGATTCCACTCCAACAAAGAGGATCTCATTCCATGTGAGGAAGATCTCACTCCCATGGGGACTAATGGACGTGGGGAATGTTTGAGGTGGGGAACCCCATGTATAATTCATGGGGAGAGGCCATAATTTAACATCACATAAATAGGATGATGGGGATTGGCAGTTTAACATCTGGCATCTTGGACGAGGCAAGTTTACTCCTTACCCCTAGGACTTACATGACTGATATCTACCCACCCTTGGAGAAGGGAATACATCAGCAATGCCTTGGTGAGGGGTTGTTCTATAGTGATCCACAAAGGGGATCACATTAGGGTGGCTATGTAAAGAATCAATAGTCGTTAGCGTACCTATGATAAGAAGCATAAGGCTATGAAACACAATGTAAAGCACTCCCAAAGGGGCCTTGAAATCACTTCGTACAAACTTGGATGGTTGTGTGGGGAAGGGTGTGTAACATATGTGTTTTTTACATAAGAAGATTATGACGGTAGTTTCCAAGAAAGTGACATTGAAGAAAGGATCAAGGTCACACCCAAGGAGAAATAATTTCATGAAAAAGAAGGGGTTTGTGCACAATAGGTGTCCAAATGGGAATTATTTCATGCAATAAGCTGTGTTTCATGGATAAGGGAGTTTCACATGCCAATTGTAGGAGATTTAATCATAAGTGTATGATATTTTCATGCAAGTGGGAGAGGTTTTCATTAAATTGGAAGAGTTTTTCATGAAAATGACTTATCAATAAAGGAACTAGATGAGGGTCAATCCCTAGTGGTTATGTGAGAAGGCGGTCCCCTGGAAGACCTAACATGGAAAATACTATACCTAAATGTCATCTTTTTCACATGAAAGATATGTATTATATGCAGGACAGATAGTTTGAATTATTCTTCCACTAGAGGTGAGGGGGTGACCTTCTATTTATAGGAAATTAGGGGAAGCAGTTGCATGTGGAATTTGGCATGCGTGGAAACTCAGCCCATTCGTCAGCCGCATTGGACTTTCCATGAAGGTGAACAAAATACATCAATGCCACAACAATATTGCACATGGGGAAGCAGTTTTACATGAACCCATCGGATTTTCTATGAAGCCTTTTGGACCATCCTACAATCAATTGTTGAGTCAAAATATGCCTTCAGTTTTCCTAAGGATGCCTTCTGGTGGCCTTCGTCGGATTTCAGTGTCTATAACCATGAACTATTATCGTCTCCATTTATGAAATATATCTAAGTGAATGAGTCATAGCATGAATTAATAATAATCTTTAATACTAATGACTATTACACACACTATAGAAATGAAATATCTAATGACACCAAAACATGAGGAATTCCTACTGGAAGGATTGTTATCATAATCTACCATATTGAAGATTATCAAATATGAAATTCATGATAATAAGTCTCATATTCATATGATTACTATCCCTTGATATTAACATTCTATGTTTCCTGTCATAGAATGTTATCTAACTATAAAACTATATTTAATAATATTATCATTGCATTTCAAAGTTCCCATTATAGTAGGAACTTATATAATATTATCAATGTGGTATAAACTCTAGGACATTATCAAATCAATATTATGTATAAGAATAATCGATATGTAATAATATATTTATATTAATATTCATATATTTCAGAATATATTTATTTAATAAAAAGTATTTGGTTCCAGGGAACCAAATCCAACACCTTGCACTAAGGGGATCATACATATGTGCAACTACCCATTAAATGGTTGTTATGGATTGAAAAACTGAAGAGTAAATAGATCAAATTTAATCCAGATTCCACACGGAATCCCAAGTGTGAATCGGGGTGTGACGCCAGATGGGAACAAAGTATCTACTTTGGGCATAAGGTGACTTGGAAAAACTAATATGTTGGATGGAGTATCTAACCAGTGAATCTCACCAGGGGTTGGCTTCGGAATTAAATTATTTGGTATAGATGATCAAGTGGTGTCTCTTAAAGTAGGGGTACTGAGATCTAGTGGTTTGGAAATGCATCTATGGTTGGAGTTTGAGCATGAGTGTGGGGATATGGATGAAATTGGAATGGTACAAGGTTACATTGGATAAGAAAATACTTTAGTGATAGAAAAAATAATGTAATGGGTTCAGTCACACTATGAGTCGATCAGAAATGTCAAACTAATAGATGGATGTTCTCTCTAGTAAGAATGATTAGACAATAATGATATACATTTGGGCACAGATGAATCCTGATAGGGTATTTAAAAATTCATTGGTGATAGGTTTGATCATTTTCATGATGGTTCATCTAAAGGTGGTAAGATAGATGGTTATATGGGCATTTGGATTTGGTATGTTAGTTCCCACAGTAGTCATATCATTTTGGACATGAAGATTATGATTCAAGTTTTATCTGGTGATTTTGAGTAAAATCCCTCATGTTTTGGATTCTGAATGGATGGTGGGTGTACACCAAGTTTTCTATGGAATCAATAACATTTATTTGTACCAATGATGGGTCTATTTCCTTATTGTAGTTGGTCTTCGAATGTTGGGAATCCAACTGGGTACATAATTGTAACATGAGTACGACATTACAATAGGAAATACTAAGGGAATAACTTCCAAGGATTAGAAACTAGTGGATGTTATAACATTAATTTTATAGTTGGGAGAACTAAAAGTTGTATGATGATTTGGGTGGTGATGTGGTCATGTATTGGGATGGATGGGATCAACCTTATAAGGGTTTTAGTAGTCTTTATGAGTATCGGTTTGTGTTTAGAGGGTTCGAGAACCTTGAATTAAGGATTGTTCCTTAGGGGTGGTTGATCATTAAATAATATGACGAGACCTTACAACTTAGAAGTGGTGACAGAAATATGTTGGGTAGTTTAGTTGAATGAACACCGAGATATATTAAGGACGTGAAGTGCTATAATGGGGAGTTTTTGATTCATTTTTTATATAGAGATGGTTCAAAATTCAAATAAAATTTTAATTTTCAATTATTTGATGATCCATGTTTTTAAAAATGGTTTAGAATAAAATTTTGAGAGTTTTGACTATTCAAACATATGTTTTTGGACATGTAATAGATCTGGGATGCTAAGCCAAGATTTTTATGAAGCATCAAAAGAGGACCAAGGTGGATGGGTTTTTTGGTGGTTATAACCTACAACCACTAACTTACAAGTGGGTTGGCCAGTGGATAGGAATTCAGCTCGGTCTAGTGGACCAGTACCAGCTATCTGACAGGGGAATTAAAGGTTGAAAATGATGCTTTTTCAACTCATATTTTTAGAGGGTCACCCCCTCTTCTCACTTTTACATTGCAAGGAATGAATTCTCCTCCCCCTTTATTCCCCTCTTTAACCCCTTCCAAGGAGTTTTTTTGGGGGTGGAATTATCCATTATCTTAAGGTACATCTCATCCTCCATCATCTTCCATTGATCCTTTCATCACACATTTTAAATTTTCCTTCATCTCAAATAAGGTTTTTATGTAAATTCCATTGAATAATGGTGGAATCGCCCAATTATCAAGAGGATTTCATGATGCATCATATGAGGGTGCCCTGAGTCTCTATCTGCATACATTTACTCGTTGATTCGATATGGTATGTCACTATTAAGGTTTTCATACATTTTTACCCAACTTATAATTAAATTGGATGTGGGTTAATTTCTAAAGGATAGAGTTTTTTGTTGGGATTTGTGGTTTTTTGGGGGATCCTGACACCTTGTGGGTTGAGGTTTTGATGGATATCTACGTCCTAGTCTGTTATCCAGCATTATGATATTTTAAATTTTATTAGTTAATTACTTATAAATTTTCCAATTAATTAATTATCATTTATTTGGAAAATATTTTGGATTTGGTGCTAATAAAATCTTGGAATGGATATTTTTTGGATTAGTTGGGCTTTGGCGGTCCTTGGAAGAGTTATTGGACATTGTAAATAAATTATAAAGCTTCAAATAATAGTATGTGGTCTTTAGATTTTACCATAGTATTACTTTATGTTTTATGTGAATTTGATTTTTGTTTTAATAGTTTCTAAGAGGTGACCATAGGAATTAACTAAATGTTAAAAAAATAAAAATTCCAATAGTTAGTTCCCTTGAAATTACTTGAGCTCGATAGGGAGGTGGTTCCTAGTGGAACACCCTGATAATAATGTTACCAAGGTAGTTGGATAAATAAAGGTTATTTTCCTTAAAATGGAATTTTTTAAAAGTGGTTTAAAATTTTAATTTGGATTTGGAATTTGAATATTTATATGAAAAGGGTAATTTATTTTTGTTTTGGAAATTGAAAATTTTAAAGGTAGAAGAAATTTTTTGAATGGAGAAATGATAATGGTGTGGATGACATGTATTTAGTTTCTTTGGTTATTTTTTTATTGGGAATGAGATTTTGGTTTCTATTTGGAAATTTTATTTTACTAATGGTATTGGAAATAATATTTGGAAATGGATTTGGGTAGTAGATAATGGAATCAATTTTTGATTTGTAATGTTAATATTTCTATTTTTATTTGTTTATTTATTTTATGTTATGATTATAATGATGTGCATGAATTATATTTTTACATTATGGAATGTGGTTTTAATATTAATTGTTAAATCTATGGTGATCATGACCCTAAGTTGGATGCATGAATTTATGTTAAACCTAGGGTGACCATGGCCCCCGGGTGGATGCTGGAACCCAATGGATGGGTATATTGTCATAGAGTGATTCGTGTTTGGTCTAGGTATCGGTATATTACCCCTTGTTAGGAGATTTTTCATGGTCCTTACGATGTGCTCAAATACATGATAGAGCTAGATAATGTATTTATGTACCTTTCCTAGAGTGAACCCATCCCTCAGGTTCGATATTTTTTTACATTTTAGTTTTAAATATTTTATTGTTAATAATTATATTTATTTAAAATAGAGCATTACTACATGGAATTTACATAGATTATTTATATTTAGGGATGTTGTTGGTGGTGACCTATTGAGTTATACTCACACATTTCTTGGGATTCCATGGTACTTGTGTACCTAAGAAGACACCGCTCTCACTTATTGAGGGTTCGTGGTTGCATGAGGCCTTAGATTGGGTTTTCATGGATGATTGATATTGTAATTATGTGAATAGTTATAAATAAAATTTACATTATGATTTAATTAAATGTATGATTATGTAATATGGTTATAGAAAAAACATGAACTTATTTGGTTTTATTATATCCTATCATATTTAAATGACTGTTAAGAATCATTACCATTGATGATATTTTTATTGAATAATGATCACATGATTAGTATAAATATAGGGTTTTAACATACTCAATAGACACAGACAAAGGAAGTGATGACTTCAACCAGAAGGATTGTACCCTATGAACCCCATTTATCTAGATTCCTATGGAGACTACATCATGGGGATTTAATCTTGACCAATCCCAAGTTGAGATCAAACAACTTAAGCATGATAGAAACCATTTTTGGGAGAATTTAAACCTCATCAAGATCATGACCAAAACCATGTATGTTGAAAAACCCCATGATAATATCATTATTTCACCCCTTAATCTTAGGGTGTTTTCTAGTTTTTTAAAGGGATATGTATTAATACCCTATAAATATGAGTATGTACATTTTTTTATAATAATGAATATATTTTTATCTTATTATTATTATTATTTTATAAATTATTTTTACTTTGATATAAAAAACACAAAGAGTATTTTTGGGAAATATTAGAATTAAATTAAATAATTTTTTTATGAATTAGTGGTTTTTTGGAATAAATAATATTTTAATAAAATATTATAATTAAATAATTTTTATTAAATAAAAATGATCATATAATTTTTATGAAGTCAAATGTAATTTTTATAAGGGTTCCAAAACTATTTTTGTCAAAAAACCCAACATTTCCTAATAAATATCAATTCTAATTTTAAAAGTTAAAATGAACATATTTAGAAAATTATTTAGATAAAAGGAATATAATTTTTGGAATCATCACCTCACAATTTTGAAATGGTGAATTTTCCAAAATTTTTTGAGATAGTAAAATTTTTAGTTAAAAATTAAATACTATAAAAATATATAATGTATATTATGACATAGTAATGAACCAAAAGTGATGTAATAAATACAATAAATGGTATAAAAGACCAAATATATGTTTTCCCTTTATAATAATGTTATTTTATGTTTATTTAATTAATATTATAAATCCCTTATGAATCCCCCAAAACCATTAATATATTTTAAGGATTTAAGATCATTTCCTTAAGAGTATGACTCACTTCCACATCATAAAGGGTATTGTTTTATTAATTTCATTCCTTGGACTTAAAAAATAATAAAACATACTCCCATTTTGAAGCACCCATGGGAAAAACCATGGTCAGGTTTGTGGTTGTGGTTATTTTACTATATAGAGTCCAAAATCTATGCTTGAGTAATGATAAAGAATTCCCCGCTAATTTCCTATATAAATGAACCCAATATCCCATTTATATTCTCTAAAAATACTTTTATCATGTAATTACTATGTCATACCATCTCTACAGTTCTCCCAAAGTGCCCCTAAGTTTTCAAGAAGCTCCTTCCAAGCATTTGAAGTCATACACTCAAGTAAGGGATCCTCACCTTCCCTTATTTATTAATGTTTCTTTATTATATTATTCCTTCTATTTATAATTCATAATGTTGATATATGTATTTACAAGTCCATATTACTTACCATTTTATGTAAAAATGGTGATATACCCATTTCTCTCTCATCGACCCATTTTAGGAATTTGTATGTGACACTGTTATGCAACTAAACTTTCACTACGATTCTCAATTCCAAAAAAAATATGTAGTGAATACCATAAAAATTTCTTATCAAGGGTGTTAAAATGTATACAATTATACTCATTTAACATGGGCCATACATGTATTTATTTCAAACTACTTATTCATTTGATAAAATATGATGATTAATGAATCCATGTTGTATGATCTATGTGGTACACTTAAGTTAGAGAATGAAATGAATGTGACATATGTGCCCAAATTTATATAACACTCCAATGCATTGGGTAATGTTTATTATCATGAGACATCATGTTAGGGTAGGGAGTGAACCTAATTACATTATGTAACTTTTCCAATCTAGATGTCTTGGCATTTAACCTTGGCCTATGTTTATGATGAAGTGTTTTAAGTTGTTTCCACATTTACCATGTTTTCTTTATTTTATCATTATATATCAGGTCTTATTATTAAAGTATATGATTATCACCATTTTATTCCCTATTGATATGACTATTTTCTAACATGTATTACCATATTTATGTTATTCCATGTTTATTCTCTTATTGTATTTTAAATCTCACCCATTTCATATGTATGTCCCTTGGTTATCCCATGCAGTTTTAAGTACGAGCATGTTAATGATGTTTTCAATAAAGATGATGTTTTTTTCATGTTTTAAATTGTTATGTAATATACCCAGTTTCCTAACACACTAGAATTATTGACCTTTAATATTGTATTAAGTTTAATATTATGCAATAAATCATGAAATAAAGTGTAATAAAGCGCAGGGTTGTAATAGTTGGTTTCAAAGGGAAAGTTATATTATTTTTGGGATTGGGATTAGAAAAATCCAGAGAAAGCCTTTGGGATAGGACTAAGTATTAGAAACAACCATAAATTTTGGTAAGTATATATTACATGGGGTATCAAGAATATAAATCCATTTCTGGATACTACAAGTGGATGTGGTTCAAGGACAAATGTACCTACGGGTAAAAATGTTGACAAGGTGCATCGAGCTTGGCTCAACATAACCTGGTACACAAAAGAGAGCCTTAATATGCACATAGTTTGAAAACACCTAGGGATATTCTTTAGTAAAATAAAGAGTTCATTATGAAACATTATTAAGGGAACAAAACAAATCCCATAAGAGTATATATTAAGAAATAGATTTAGAATAATATAGATTGAATCATAGATATTTGTAAGTTAAGGAAATAAATTAAAGTTATAATTTATCCATTTAATGTAATTAAATTCTCATTTATGTGTTTAATAGTTTAAAAATACTCATCCTTAATATTTTCATTATTCTATCCAATAGTTGGAAATTTGAGAAATTACGTAAAAAATCAATGTGATGGGAAATGTCATGAAGGCCCCATCGAGATACCAAACCTGATAGGAGTGAGAATCAGAAACTTTGTAATGATACTCTTTGAGTTGACTCAGGTTATAAATGGAAACCTGGATCAAGAGGATATTTAAAATACCCCTAAGAAAAAACAAGCTAAAATTGAGAGCTTTATGTGATAAAGGACTCCAATATTCTATTGATCTTATGATCCCCTTCTCATAGAACAATGGATAAACTACATTGAAAAAATCTTCTCAATATGTCAATGTTTTGAAAAAGAGAAGGTTCTACTATATATTTATCATATGGATATATAATCTGATCAGTGGTGTAAATTGATCAAGAATATATATCCCAAGGAAGAGATCGAAGCGATGGGTGGGAAGAAATTCCAAAAAAGGATTTTTAATAAATATTTTCCTCACAATCTTCATTTTAAAATAGAAAATGATTTACACTACATCCAGAAATAAGATGATAAATCTATTAGGGTTTATTTGGAAAAATTCAAAAGACATGCATGATATGCATTTGTATTTTTCATTACCACCTAATGAAAGTTTGAACACTTATTTGGTGGGATGAAACCTAGTCTATGAAAATCCCTAGCGATTTGAGACTTTGATAGCTATAAAATTTCTTTTCTGATGTTCCCTCCAAGTTGAAATGGAGATTAGTGAATCTCAAGTGTATCACGGGGATAAGAATTTGAATGTGGAGTTTAATTCTAGTAGTATGATAGAGAAATATAGAAGTTCCAAGAAATTTCAATCTCCCACATATCAAAACTGTATTAACAAGACCCATAGATGTTGACTAAGGGGAATGAGGAAATGCTTTTAGGGTGGAAAATAAGGACACCTAGCTAATGATTGCGAACATAAGGAACCCAATAATGTGATGGAGGAAATAAATTCCCTATTAACCCCTCAGTGCATTGTTCATTTCTTCATCTAAAAGTAACAATTGCACTTTTCCAAATAATTCATTAAGATAAGGGTTTTCAGAGACAACCAACAACCTCTAAGGAAACAAGGGTAAAGCTTTTCGCATCACAACAACTGAGGTGGATCATGAAAACAAGTTGGTGACAAGTATGCTAGTTATTCATTCAAGAATAGTGAATTGATATTTTGATTTTGGTTCTACGCATTCCTTCATACCATGAAATTTTAGTAGAACTATTCAAACACCACCACAAATCATGTGATTAGAGCTATTGGTGAAAATGAAAAATGGGAAAACTATGGAATCCCATGTATATAACTACTCACTTGTCAAAATTTGTGTGATGAAATTCCCAAAGAACATTTTCATACTCCCATTGGTGATATTTTATGCAATTATGGGCATGTATTGTCTTTCCCTATATAGATCCAACATAAATTTCAGTGAGAAGGAAATCACTCTTTGTATTGAAAGTCTTCCTTAGATTCTATACAATTTCAGTATGTATTATCACCCTCAATATAATGGCCACATTGAGCAGACTATCTATACATTTTAGTACTTGTTGAGAGCATTCTCAATCAACTTAAAAGGAGGATGGGATCAACATCTTTCTATGGTCATGTTATCTTAAAATAATAGTTTCCACTCATGTATACAAATGGATACCTATGAATCCCTTTTTGGGAAGAGGTTCAGAACACCTAAATGTTGGGATAAAGATAGGGAACAAAAACTTTTAGTTCTTGAAAATGTCGATAAAATTATGGAAAAGGTTAAGACCATTGAACAATAAATCAAGGCTTCTCAGTTTCTATAGAAGAGCTATGTTAACCATCATCAATTAGACCTATAGTTAGATGTTGGAAACATGGTATTACTCCACATATCTATAGGTAATAATTTCATGATATTTGTTAAGAGTTGAAATATTAGTCCAAGATACATCGGTCCCTTTGAGATCATTGATCGCATTGGAGTGGTGACCTATTGACTAACACTCCCATATAACCCATATCGAGTATATGATATATTCCACATATCCCTATTTAGAAAGTACATACCAGTATCACCACATGTACTCAATCTAGAGGTGGTACCATTGGATAATGATATCTCATATGAAGAGAAGACAATAAAGATATTATATCATATAGACAATGTTCAATGAAATAAGACAATTCACCTAGGTAAAGTGATGTGGAGAAGCCTCATGTTGGATTAAGAAATATGGGAACTAGAGGAAGTGATGAAAAAAATTACCCTAATCTATTTTAGTATGGATAATGAAAATTGCGAGGGTGAAATTTTTTAGGGGGGGGGGAGATTGCAACTACTTGAAAAGTTATAAATAAAATTCTCCTTGTTATTTAATTAAATTTCTTATTGTGTAATATGGTTATATAAAACACATGATCTTATTTGGTTTTATTATATCTTATCAAATTTAAATGACTGTTAAATATCATTACCATTGATGATATAGGCATTGAATAATGATCACATAATTAGTATAAATATAGGGTTTTGAAAAAACCTAATTGACACAAAAAAGGAAGTGATGGCCTCAACCAATAGCTTCGTAATCTATGAATCTCATTTATAAGAGCATATAATGGGAGGTATAATCAATGGGATTTTACCTTTACCAATACCAATCTGAGATCCAAAATCATAAGCATGAGAAAAAAATATTTTGGGGGAAGTTCAAGCTCATCTAGATCATGGACGAAACCATGTACGCTAAACAACCCCCTGAAAATATCACCATCACACACCTTACTCTTATGGAGTTTGATGGTTTATTAAAGGGATATGAATCATGAACCTATAAATATGATTATGTATATCATTTTTTATAAAATAATGAATATATTTTCATCCTATTATTTTCATTTTATGAATTATTTTTACATTGATTCAATAAAACACTAATAGTATTTTTTGATAACATTCATATTCAATAAAGGAATTTATTTTGATAAATTGATGGATTTTTTGAAATAAATAGTATTCTAATAAAATATTATTATTAAATATAAATTATCATATAATGTTTATTATGTAAGATATATTTTTTATATGGGTTCTAAAACTAATTTTGTTAAAAAAACCGATCATTTCGCAATAAATGTATATAGTTATTTTAAACATGTCAATGAAAATATTTAGAAAATTATTTAAAAAAAATTAATATTATTTTTTGAATCAAAACTTCAAATTATCAAATAGTTAATTTTTCATAATTTTCTAATACATTCAAATTTTATGTTAAAAATTAAATATTCTATAAATATATGGTGTGTATTATGACATCTTGATGACCAAAATGTGATGTAATAAATACTATAAAGGGTATCCTGGAAAAAATATTTTTCCCCCTTAAAATAATTTGATTTTATTTATATATTATTAAAATTATAAATCCCTTATTAATCCAAAAAAATGATAAATATATTTTTAATGTTTTAAAATCATTTATTTAAGAGTATGAATCACATCCACTTCAAAAAGGGTGTTATTTTTTTTAATTTTATCCCTTGGGATTATAAAATAATTAAAATTACTATTATTTTTTAGAAACTATGGGTGATAATGATTTTTCTAGCACACTCTCAAAATATTTTAACTAAGTACAACATTGGGGCTAACCTAGGTCATTCTCTTGAGAAGCTATTGAAGTCAATCACTCACTAATTATAATTCAATTTTTTAATATTTTTTTATTTATGAATTAAACTTCATAGAAATAGATATTTTAGAATGAAAAATTTTCACTAAAATTAAACATAAAATTGTAATGAAAACAAAACGAATGCTGACAGAATGATGTTGGACAAAAAGGAGATCCTCCTAGGTGATTACCCAGAGTGAACCTTCAACTTATATTAATTAGTTTTAAATTTAATTAATAAACACACTAAATTGTATGTGAGAACATACTTCTCTTCATATGGTTGTGAATATGAGGTTCTATTAATGATCAACGAGAGACCACATATCCACCTCCTTAATCGATGGAACATATTGTAGAAGAGAATTTTAAGAATCTGGTGGAAAGTGGAGACATAATGGTGCCTTTACTATTAAGACCCCCTTTTCATAAATATAATAAAATAATAAAAATTAAAAATTAATGTGAAAAACCATGGGATCACCACTGGATTGATCCCCTAGGAACTTTCTCGGGATAGTTTATCATTATCATGACTAAAAGAGATCACACTAGAGAAGAAATTGAAGTGGAAACACAAAAGATAAAAACTGAGACTGGGAGGAATAAAAATACAAATATATACTATAAATTAATGATACTGTTATATCATATAACAAACTAAAAAAACATAAGAATCCACTTAGAGTCCCAACAACTTGAAATGAAGAAGAAACACTCTTTTATGGGAAAAATAGGTGAAATAGTTTTCTCGGAAATCATCCTCTGAATGATTCCTCATAGTATCCCCAAAAAATGACTAAATTTGGGAAAATTTATATCTTGAAAGTTGTTCCTATAATTTATTATCTTCTTACATAAAATTTTTAGAATTATTTCCCTTGGGTTGTAGTAGTTATGGAGGATTCAATCTGAGGAATTAATTCTGGAAAGTTGGCTCTTCATATTCCAATGCTCCACTTTACTATGAATTAATGACCTTTAAGAATGCATAATAAGGTGATTCCACAGAACAATAATTTGTTCCTACAGATATAATATTTCTCTATGTGTAATTATATCTCATTTGGTTTGGCCATTTATGTTTTATTGTCACAAAATCAAACATATCCGTATATGTACACAGATTTCAGGGCCCAATTTGTAAGCTGGATTTGGGACTCCAAATTGTCAATTGAAATTTTGGTACATAATAATTAAATGAATCTCATTGAACATATAATCCCATTAAATAATAATTTTTCAATTTTCATTAGTGAAAAAAAATTATGGTAAAACTAATGAATAAAAATAAAATAGTTAAAATCCAAAATTAGACTTTTTTACAATTAACCTCAAAATACCACTAAAACCTAAAAACGTGACACTTTCACATATAATAACACTTTTTTGGGATTAAAAATATTAAAATTAAAATTGAAATTAATTAAAATATTTTCTTTTTCAATTCCCCCACACTTAAACATTTCACTTTTGGGAAATCGTCTTATAATAAGGTCAAAACAAACTTCCCAAAGCATAAATGACAACATAGCTCAATTATCGTATCTATAGAAAGTATCATGACTCCAAAATGGGTAAACAATTACCTAAATCATCAAAAATCATAATATTAAATTAATTTTTATGTCAATCCTAACATTCATTTCATACCTACCTCCCATGAAATATATTTCTCTCTTCACTCAAGGATTATTTTGTTAACTTTTTCTCATTCTCAAGAAAATGTGTGATCTCTATAGGATTGTTATCCACATGGTATCTCTGAATAATAGGGTATAAAATGTGTCAATAATGAGTCATTTTTATTGGGTTTTTCTAAGGCTATGTTTTGGTAGGTTTTAAATGTAAAAACATTGAAGGAAGAATGATGTGGGTTAAACTCTAAAGTGAAGTAAATGCATGAAAACTGTTTTTCTCAAGTATGTTGTTCTCCTAAATATTATAAAAAATCACCAAAAAACACCTATTTATTTGGGATGTTCAAACTTGTAATTTATTTCCTCTTTCCCTAGTTTTTTTCATTGTTTCAACATGAATTCAAATATATATTTTCTCTTTAGAATTATGTTTTTTGAGGAAAAATATGAAACCATCGATCTTCAAATATTGGTGACCACCCATCCCATATTTTTAATTATATTTTTTTTCAATAATCCATAATACCATCATAAAATTAATTCTACCAAATCAACAATTAATATGGGAACACTTTTTTTCATTTCTCCTCAAACAAACACTTTAGGAAAGAAAAATGCGGCTCATATTCTCCCTCCCCCACACTTGATTTAAAAAATAACCATGAATTTAACTTCTAGAGAAGTTTGTAAAGGGATAAATAGATTTTAATGTGGCTTCATAACAAATTATTTCATGGATAATAGGGTATTAATAAATTTCATAGGAAAAGGTAGGCCAAAATTAGAGTCGAATGAAAAAAGGGATTTCAAAGTGGTGCCTCAATCATACTTGACAAATTCCATGAACTCTAAAAGATTTGAGAAAGAGAAAAACTAAAATTTCAAGATAACAAAACATGACTTAAGTCTCTAAAGAAGAATATAAAGGTAAATAATATTTTAATCATGTTTATAAACCTCTTGGGCTATGAAATATTTTCAATTGGGAAATTTCTAGTGCACATGAGTTTCCCAATCAATCAAACTTCATTAAATTAAAAGATCATAACTTAGAAAACAAAATAAATTTCTATATAAATTAAATCATAAATATTTAAATCAATAAATTTTACAAAAATACCAAGATGATTTTAATTTTACAAATTATTACATTCATCTTTTGAATCCTAAAAACACATGAAAAGAATTGAAAAAATAAAACAAAAAATCAGAAAAAGACATGAAAATAAAATGACTTCATACAAAAATTCTTAAAAACAAGTTTAAATCCCTCCCCCACAGTAATTACATTTACTACCCTATATACATCTAAAATCAGATAAATAAATATTTTCATACATAATTTTAATTGGGTAGAAATTAAAATAATGAAATGGAAAGACACAACAAAATTTATTTATCAATTAGAGCCTTGAGTTAAGATCCTAGATGATACCACATTAAAAATAAAATAATTAAATGAAAATACATAATAAAAATACTGAAAAATGAATATATAGGGGAAATAAAAAGGATAATGATTGGTTTAGACCCCCAAGAGGGTGCTAGATTATTACTACCACTTGTTAGGAAATTGCAGAATTTTATCCCTAATCAGAGGTGGGTGTGGTTTCTTTGATCTAAGACACCACATGTGACATTTCCCAGTGTCCATGAGTAAAAAAATTAATCTAAAAACCCAAATAAGATAAGAAAATTTTCAATCACCAAGAAATCAGAAATAGAAAATTTTATTTCCAAAGTGGGATGGAAAAGAAGATAGGGGTGATCCATGTTGACTTGTGTGATGTCCTCCGCTATATGGTGTGAAAGTTGTGGTAGAGGAGGTAGTCGCATCACCACTAGCTTATCTAGCTCCTTTTCCTCAATAACCCCCACTTTGGTGGTATCATACTTAAAATACAAGGCCTCATCCATTTTCTCTGTATCATAATGTTTAGAAAAGGGGAATTCAAAAAAAAATAAACTTAAATAAGATTAAAACATGAATAATTAAAAAATAAATCTTCCCTTTCATGTTATTCAGATTAGAAATTGATATCTTATGGAAGGACCATTGGAAACACAATCATAGTTGGCATATCTTTATTACCATATTCCAAAGTAAGAGAGATGTCAAAAGGTGTTTATTTTTTATTGTTAAGGATGTAATGATCCAATATCAGGTTATCTTCAATGACGTAATTTTGGGATTTTTCTAAAAAATATTGATCTCCCATAATTATACATGCTATCATGTTTTCATTAGAGTCCTCCTCAAACAATTGATGAGTGTGGGATGATGTGATTAATTACATTATAATATCCTTCTCACCCACCATAGGTTATTTAATATAAAAAATGATCAGTGAAATATCTTCTACTACTCGTTTAGTTTCAGGTTCTAGATCAGGTTTCGGTTTGGGTTGCTCCTGCAGTGCAAAAATATATTATTCTACCATTTAAGATTTTATATTTATTTTTTTTGTTTATTCATTTGGAATTCATGATCATTTTGAACTTCTTTATACACCTATTATTGGTTAGTTCATGCATAATAAGTTTAATTGAAATTCACCATGAACAAAGATTCATTTTAGTTTTTGAAATTTATAATTTTTTTAAGTGAAAGACAGGATAATTATTTAAAAAACATGAATAAAAATAGGTTATGAAGACCACTTAGCTCATTATAAATGGTTCAAATTTAATTAAGCATTATTGTGTACACTCAAAATATTTTAACTAAGTAAAACAAAGGGGATGACCAAGGTCATTCTCTTGAGGAGTTGTTGCGGTCAATCACCCAATAATTATAATTCATATTTTTTATATTTTTTTATTCTTAAAATAAAGTTAACAGAAATATTGATTTGATAATTGAATATTAATTACTAAATTTAAACATGAAAATTAAATGAAAATATAATGAATGCAGATTGAATGATGTTATAATGAAAGGTGATCATACCAGGAGAATACCTATAGTAAAAAGTCATCATGTTCTAATTAGGTTCAAATTTCTTTAAGGAAGAAACATCATCATATTATGAAAATCATCATACTAATATGGTTGTGAATATGTGGTTTTCTAAAAAAAAATTCAAGAGACTTCACATCAAACTCCTTGATCAATGAAAAATACTAAATAAGTAAATTCTAAGCCTCTAATGGTAAGTGGATACACAAAGGGGCCTTGAAAAATAAGATACCCCTAGGCCTAACACTAATAAAATAAAAAAATTAAAAATTAATATAAAAAAACTTGGTTTCACCTCTAGATTGATCCCCAGGGAAATCTCTCAGGTTAGTTACTCATAATCATGAGTATAAGAGATCGCATAGGAGAAGAAATCATGGTTGAAACAAAAAGATAAAAATATGAGAATGGGGGGAAAATAAGACTAAAAATTAATAACAATGCATGATAATGTTAAAACATAAAATAAACTACAAAACTATAGAAAATGGGCACTTAGAGTGCCCAAATATTGAAATAAATAATAAACACTCTTTTATAAGTAAAAGAGTTGAAATGGTTTGCTCCAAAATAATCCTCTGAATGATTCCTCATGGTATCCAAAATAAATGAATGAAGATGTGACAGGTTACTTATTTAAATTTTTTCCTTTACCTCATTCCCATATTCCCACAAAATTTAAACTATATTTTCCTTGGGTGTAGGATTTATGGCTAATTCAATCTGAGAAATTAATTCTGGACATGCGACTCTTTATATTACAGTGCTCCACTTTACCATCCATTAATGTCCTTGAAGAAGGAATATTCAGGTGGTTCCATAGTTAAGGAATTTGTTCCTTTGGATGTCTTATTTCCCAAGGTGTTATTTTATCAAATTTGTTTCTTCCATTTATGGTCTATTGGCCCAACATGAAACATATTTAGATCTATGCTTAGAGTTCAAAGCCTAATTTGTGAGATGGATTTGGGAATACCAAAAGTGGATTGAGCTTTATGTATAACATAATGAAATTAACCTCAATGAATATATAATCCTATAAAATAATAATTTTTCACTTTTCATTAGTGAATAAAAGTTTATGAAAAAACTAATGAATAAAAATAAAATAGTTGAAATCCAAAATTATCCATTTTTGAAATTAACCTCAAAATACCACTAAAACCTAAAAATGTGACTATTTAACATAAAATAAAACTTTTATAGGATTAAAAACATTGAAATTAAAAGTAAAATTAAAAAAATATATTTCTATACCAATTTATCCACACTTAAGCATTACACTCATAAAAAATCATCTTATACAAATGTAAACAAACTTCTTAAATAATAAATGACAACAAAACTCAATTATCATATCTAGGGAAAATATCAAGTCTCCTACATGGATAAAAATTATCTAAATCCAAAAAAATCATTGCAATATATTCAATTTCATGGTAATCCAAACATTCATATAGTACCTACCTCCGAAGAAAAATATGTCTCTCCTCACTCAAGGATTGTTTTTGTGGAGCTTTTCTAATTCCAAAGAACATGTGTGATCTTCATAGGATTTTTATCCTCCTATTATCTCCACTTAATATAGTAAAAATTTTCTCAATAATGAGGTATTTTTCATGGATTTTTTTGAGGATGAGGGTTGTTAGGTTTTAAATATAAAAACTTCAGAGGCAGAAAGAGGAGGGTTAATATGTAAATTGAAGTAAATGCAAGAACGTTGTTTTATACAAGAATGTTGTTCTCATAAATCAGGTAAAAATTAATCACCTATAAACACCTTTTTCTTTGGGATTTTCACACTTGGAATTTCAGAATCTATTAATTTCTTCCCTCTTTCCCTAATTTTTATTATTTTCTCATCTTGAATTCAAATATGGATTTCTCTTCAGAATCATGTTTTTGATAAAAAGAGAGGAAAAATTTTTCATCAAATATTGGTGAAAACCCAAACCATGTTTTTAATCATATTTTAATCCACCTGTATATAATTTAATAATATAATTTCTTTCACTATAGTTGCAATAAATTTGTAATTAATTTTTTTTTATTTCAGCTCAAACATATTCTTCAAGAAGAAAAAATACATATCATATTCTCTCACCCCTACACTTGAGTTCAACAATAATCATACATTTAACCTCTAGAGAAGGATGGAAGGGGACAAATGTATTGTAATGTGGCTTCCAGAAATGTTATTTCATGTCAATTAAGGGGTTAAAAATTTTCATATAAAAAGTTAGCACATAATAAGAGTTGAATGCCAAAAGAGCTTTCAAAGTGGTGCCTCAATCATACTTGACACATTCCATGAACTCTAAACGCTTTGAAAAGGAGAAAAATAGAAAGTTACAGATCAAAAAACATTCCTCAAGACTCTCAAGAATAATAAAAATGTAAAAAAAGATGACAAAAAGTGTTAGAAACCTCTTGGGTTGGGAAATATTTTCAATTCGGGTAGTACTGGTGCACATGAGTTTCCCAGTCAATCAAACTTCATCAAATGAAATTATCAGAAATCAGAAGAAAATATCCATTTATTAATCATTAAAATAATTAAATATTCAAATCAAGAAATTTTCGAAACATTAAAATATGGTTTGAATTTTCTAAATTATTCGATTCAATTCAAGAATAAAAAAACGACAAAAGCATTAAAAAAGAAATGAAGAAAAATTCAGAAAAATACATGAAAATAAAATGAAATCACACACAAAATTCATAGAAATAGGTTGAAATCCCTACCCTACACTTATTACATTTATTACCCTATTTTCAGATAAAATAATATCCATAAATATTTTCATAAATAATTTTAATTGGGTACCAAATAAAATAAATAAGAGGAAAGACACAACCTGGTTTATTTATCAGTTGCAACCTTGAGTTAAGATTCTTGATGATACCACATTAAAACTTTAAGAACGAAATTAAAATACTTATAAAAAATAAATAAAAATAAATATTAAGGGGAAATAAAATGGATAATTCTTGGTTTAGAAACCCAAGAGAGTGTTTGGTTTTTGCTGCCCCAAGTCAGGAAGTTGCATAATTTTATCCCCAATTTGAAGGTGAGTGTGGTTTCTTTGAGATAAATCACCAAATGTGACATTTACCAGTGTCAATGATTAAACACAATGAATATAGAACCCAAAATAAGATAATAAAATTATAAACCCTTATAAAGGAAGAAATAAGAAATTTGAGTTTGAAATTGGGAAGGAAAATAAGATAGTGGTGCTCCTTATTGACTTTAGTGGTGTCCTCCAACAAATGGTATGAAAGTTGTTGTATAGGTGGTAGTCACACCACCACCAGCATCTCCAACTCTTATTATTAAATAAACAATGATTGGGTGGTATATTCCTTAAAATCCAAGAATTTATCCATTTTTTTTATGTATCATAAATTTCAAAAAATTAGAAGTTATAAAAAACTCAGCTTGAATAAGTTTAACACTTGAAGAATTAATAAATAAATTTCCCCTTTCATGTAATCTAAATTGGAAATTGATCTCTTCTAGAATGACCATTGGTAGTTCAATCTTGACAAAATCATATTCATTATCATCTTCCAATGAAATATAGGGGTTGTAAGGTACTGATTTTTCATTATCAAGGATGAGAAGATCTAGTCTCAAATTATCTTCAACGAAGTGATTCATGGATTCTTTTAAAAATTGTTTATCTCCCATAATTATATCATCTTGAATGTTTTATTTAGAGAACTCCTAAAGAAATGTTTGAGTTCGTGATGATGAGATTAATTCCTTTATAATATCCTTCTCACCTTTCTCAGGTTCTTTAATATAAAAAATGATCGAGGAAACCTCTTCCACCACTTATTCAGGTTCTGGTTCTGGTTCCTCTAGCAGTTCACAAATATATACTTATACCCTTTTAGTTTTGCTCTTAAATTTTTGTACGTATTCTTTAATTTCATTCATTCGGGATTCATGATCATTCTGAACTTCTACAATCACATGTGATTTGTTAGTCCATGCATAATAATATGAAGTGAGATTCATCATGAATACATATTCTTTTTAGTTTTTGAAATTTATGATTTTTTTGTGTTTTTTTAATAAAATAAAGGAAATTTATTTTAAAATTGTGAATAAAAATTGTGAAATAAGACAATTCAGATCCCTATAAATGGCACTAAATTGATGAATCATTTTTTCGTGCTCTCAAAATATTTTAAGTGCAGCACAGGGGTTGACCTATGTCCTTCTCTTGAGGATCTATTGTGGTTAATCACCCACTCCTTATAATTCAAATTTTCTATATTTAGTTTATTTATGAAATAAAATGAACAGAATTGGATATTTAAGAATTAAAAATTTACTAATAATGTTAAACATTAAAATTAAATGAAAACCGAATGAATACTGATAGAATGAGTTTATAAAGAAAGGAGATCCTCCAAAAAGATTACCTAGAGTGAACTTTCATCATCTTATAATTAGTTTCAAATTAACTTAATGAAAAAAAATCCATATTATGTGTGAACATCCACCTTTTCATATGGTTGTGAATATATGTTCTCTCATTAATCATCGAGAGACCGTACATCCACCTCATTGATCGAGGGAAAATATTGCAGAAGGGAAAGCTAAGACTTGGGTGGAAATTGGAGACAAAAGGGTTCCTTTCCCACTAAGATCCCCCTTCTACTCACTCTAAGAAAATATGAAATATTAAAAAATAATGTGAAACAACATGGTTTAACTAATATATTTATCCCCTTGGAACATGCTCAGGTTAGTTACTCATTATTATAAGTATAAGTAATCATGGTGGAGAAGAAATCGAGCTGAAAACACAAAAGATAAAAAAATGAGAAGGATCTGAAGATAAAGACTAACATATAATAATAAATCATGATACTATTAAAAAATAAAAGAAGAAACAAAAATATATAAAATGGAAACATAGAGTGCCAACAACTTGAAATGAAGAAGAAATACTATTTTATAGGCAAAAGAAGTGAAAATTTTGGCTCCAAAATCATATTACAAATTATTCCACATGGTATCCCCAAAAAATGATTGAATTGGGAAAATGATCCTTCTTGAAAGTTGTTAAAAAAATTTATTAGAATCTTCCCTATAAATTTTAGTCTTAATTCATCTTAGGGTGTAACATTTTTGGCTGATTCAATCTACGAAATTAGTTTTAGACAGGTTACTCTTTATATTACAATGCCTGACGTTACCATGCATTAATGACGTTGATGAAGTAAGAATCAGGTGGGTCCATAGTTAAATAATTTGTTCCTATGGATGGCCTATTTCTCTTAGAGTAATTTGAACTCATTTTATTTGTGAATTTATGATATATGGGCCCAAAATTGAATATCTCCAGATCTATGCATATATTTTGAGGCCTAATTATTGAGCAGGATTTGGGACCCAAATGGGGGATTTACCTTTAGGTATATCAGAATTAAATGAATCCCATAGAAATTATAATCCTATAAAAATGTATTTTTCAATTATTAGTAGTGAAGGAAATTTTATGGTCTCAAAAAAATAAAAATAAAAATTTTAAAATCTAAAATGAGTAAATTTTTTAATTAACCTCAAAATACAAATAAAACCTAAAAATGTAAAAATTTCCCATAAAATAACACTTTTTTGAGATTATTAAATTTAAAGATAAAATTATTTAAAATATATTTCTTTATTAATGGGAAAAATCATGGGAATGTTTTTGGTATTGGTTATTTTATTCTATAGAGTCAAAAACTTATGTTTGAGAAATGATAATAATTCCCCACACATTTCCTATATAAACTCACCCAATATCTCATTTATTTTCACTAAAAATCCTTGGAACATGTCCTTACTATGAACTTTAATCTCTATAGTCCTACCAAGGTTCCACTAAGCTTTCAATAAGATCCTTCCAAGCATTTGGAGTCACACACTCAGGAAAGGGATCCTCACCTTATCTTCTTTATTAGACATTATTTATTCTCATAATCCCTTTATTTATATTTATTAATGTTGGTATATGTATTTTCATGTCCCAATTACTTCAAATTTTATGTCCAAATGATGAGATATCCCTTTAACAATCATCAACCCATTTTTTGAATTTTTATGTGATGTCATTATGTTGCCAAAATTTCACAACAATTTTACATGACAAAACAATTATTTAGTGAATACCATAACAATTTCCTATCAATGGTTTTCACCTTTATAGACTTATATTTATTTGAATTAGGACCAACATGTATTTATTCCACACTACATGATTGTGGAATAAAATATTATGATGAATGAATCCATGCTGTATGATCTATATGGAACACTTATGCACTAGAATGAAATGGATGTGGTGTGTGCACCTAGAATTATATATCACTCAAATGAATTGGGTAATGTTTAATCTCATGCGACATCATGTTTGGGAAAGGATTAAACATTATGGAAATTTTTCATAATGATTGTTTTAGAGTTATCCTTCATCCATGTTTATTATGTAGTATTTTAAGTTGTGGCACATTTCCCATGTTGCCTTTGTATTATTATTCTATATCATGTATTATTGTTCAAGTTTATGATTCTGAGACCTTTCATGCCCCATTTATAATTATATTTTCTAACATGTATTACCTTATTCATGTTATGCTATGTTTATTCCCTTACTAGGCTTTATAGATCACCCATTTCTTATGTACGTCTCTAGGTTATCCCATGCAGTTTTAAGTGCGAGAACTTTAATGAAATTTTAAATAAAGATGATTTTTTCATGTTTTAAATTGTTATTTAATGTGACTAATTTCCAAAGACACTAGAATTATTGATCTTCACAGTTTTATTATGTATAATCTTATTTAATAAATCATGAAATAAAGTATAATAAAGAGAAGGTCTATTAAAGGGATAACTTAGATAGTATCAAGAGATTAGGGCATGTCATGGATCAGAGTGGAAGTAGAGTCCTGAATTTATTTTTCTATAATTTATGCACAATACATGTGATTAGAACAATGGGTGGTATTTTTTTTATTCCATATTTCATATCTTCATTTTCTATAACCTATTTCAGTTTATTTTTCCTTTTTTTACTCAGATGGGATGGAGGTGAATGGTGTTGGGTTATTTATTGGTTCTGTGATTTCACACACTAATATATGGGGTATATCCACCACAAGATTCATTATTAGACACCCAATACTTATTGGTATCCTTTGTTATTAAAGATGGTTTTCTTGAGGTATATTAGTGATCATAGATCCATCAATGAATTAGTGTTCCATGGTAGCACGATGTTACAATAACTCCCTTTCTACTCCTTAGATTTACTCTCTCAGTGGTGGTTCTCCTTTATCATATATAAAATATAAATTATCTAGACTCATTTTATAGTATCAACCTTTAATGATATGTTTGATGATTTAAAATATATAAAATCCAATTCTTTTCAACATTCCATTTTGAATTCCTTTACAACTATTCTAAAATCTTGGAGTCAAGTAATGTGTTCAAAAAAATTGGTGTCAACTCTTTTTTCAATTCATCCAAAAAATATAGTTACAATCACAATCTTACATATATTAACATCACAACATTAGAAATAAAATTTTCTAACATCACATTTAGTTTTGAATTTGAATGAATACATTGTCCCTTGACATTTTATAGTGCTCAAACTTCCATAGAATTCAACAATTTATTCTATAGACTTTATTTTGTATATTCTTTAGAGCATGTCCTCTAAGAATGAATGCATGTATAAAATTCATTATTTGATTTATCTTTTAGAATCCTATATTTTCTATTTAAAAACACTAAAAAACTATCACTATAAATAAGACTTTAAAAACACTAACACGAAGATTACCTTATATTTTGATGAACATCATCCTTTTCTCGAAAATAATATTCCAACACCAACTAAAAATTACTCTTATGATCATCTCACTCCCAATTGACTTCAACCTTAAACGTATGTGTTACTCAAATTTCATGATTAAACATGATTATGATTGATATAGCTTGAAAACACACCATTTTATGGTAACCTTACTTCCAAGCTACAAATATTGCATACAACACTAAATATCAACCATTATCATACTTCCAAAAAAAATGAATGTGCTAGCTCATTCTTGTCTAATATCTGATCAACATAATAATCAAATAATTCATCTTGAATAATGAAGAATATACTATCATATTGTTTTTCAAATTAAAAGGAACAATGTATAACATCATCACATAGTTTCTTATTTTGATTCACGTAGGTTCTAATACCGATGAATTCAACATTCAGAATGTATTACATCTCATTATAGTAATCTCCATTATTCTTTTCATAACATATAGTTCATGGTATTCTCACAATTATTCAACAAACTCATCTTATTTTGGTGCTAGTGTCTAAAACAACTTATTTTGGTGATTTTCAATTTATCTTTCGGTAATCTCAAATCCCAAAAATTATGGTTCACAATATCATGCTCATACAGATTCCAAACTATAGCGACCCTTGCTTTTCAAACACTAACATTACATAAAATTTTCTAAATACTCAAAAATTATACAAATAGAAACCAGAGGGATGTACTATTCTAGTGCCTTTGGAAACATGGAAACATAAACATTAGTACTTAAATGAGATACATTATCTAGCACTAGGTTCTTCTTGACTAGCAGCCTTCTTAGACACCTCAAACATGATTCATACCTTCAAAAATTAGGGAATGAAACATAAAAAAGGATGGGATAAAGTTATCAATAATGGTAAACATTGGAGTTATATAGATATAAACATGAGCATAAGGGAATGAAAATGTGATCACAAAAATAGAAGATCATACCTAACATAACAAAGATCTTGGCAAAAAGATTGGAAGTTTACAAGATATGAATCATAAAGAAATAATGATCATATTACATGAAAGTGTAACATATGAATAACATATATAATTTTGGCAACACATAAGAATATAATGATTTCCATAGTAGCAAAGGAATCACTACCAATACCATCTTAGTGGAAAAATTTCTTTATTGAATTGTGTAACCCCCATTCCAGCCCTGTATTACTGAACCAAGTGACCCTCATTTTGGCCCTATATTACTAAAATTGGTAACCCTCATTCAATCCAGGAATTAATAAACTGAGTATCCATGATTTTATCCATGATTTATCTCATGAGATATAAATCATTACCCAATTCATTGGAGGGAGATATAAATACCACTTGCCACATAATGAAATATTGCACACATGTGCCACAATATCATAAATGAATATATCATAACACATAAAATAAAATGAGTATCATAAACATGTAAACATATCATAACCTATCTAAAGAGATAGGTTTTATAATCATTTCATCATAAACTTATCCCATGAAAAGAAGCATGTTTCAAAATAAAATTACCCTTGAAAGAGAAATGGGTTTCATAACATCATGCCATCAAAACATAATCCATTTAGAGAAAGAATATGAATAGAGAAAATGAATAATTCCCTATAAAGGCATAATGAACACCAATGAATGTAATCTAAGATGGAAATAATTTTTATAGATATTTTAAAAAACATTTTTAGAGGAATATATTATTTCTTATTTGAATTTTTTTTTACATAAAACCTTTTTAAAACCATTTTATTTGAAAATACATTTGAAATAATATAAAGGAATATTTGAAAAGAATAAAACATTTTTAAAATCCATTTTCCTTTATAATTCTCATCATGGATCTTGTGAAAACATTTCAGAAAACATGGTTTTTGAATATAATAAATTTACAACCAAAGATATATGTGGTTAATTTTAATAAAAAAATTATCTTAAGTACTAAATAGTGGAAAACGATACTAACTATTAGGTCTGAAAATCTATGATGAAGACACAATAGAGGGTGAATTGTGTCCTTTTAAAATTTTCACAATTTCATTTATTCACATCAACAGAAGATAGAGATGGAGGTGTTTCTGTATTAGATTATATGCAGTAGAAAAGTAGAAAATGCAGAACCGAAATTTATAGTGGTTTGAGGCATGAAGATCCCCTAGTCTGCTCCACCAATCGCCCTTTTAGCAGGATTGATGAATTTCACTAGTCAGATCCTCTTCTCATAAGACCAATCCACAACTGAGAGTAGGAAGTTTACACCCTTAAAAATAAGGCTAAAAACATAGACTTATGGTTCTTTTATTGGGAATCGAAATATCCATGTCATAGCATAAGAAGATGACACTCCACCACAACTGAAACCGGGTAGCCAATACTCAAAATAATCAATAGATATTTATTTGATAAAATAGTTTAAACATTATATTTGTTGAAACATGCAACTGAAAGAAGATGGATATTCATCTTTAGAAGTATACTAATCTTTGAAATATCTCTAAAGAGATCCAGTTTCACACAAATCTTTGATTTTAAGAAAAACAACAAAAACATAGTATCACAATTCCAGGATTGAACATGTATATCTCCAAAATTTAGTGCTTGTTTCTGAGATTCTTGATAGCTGTGGCATAGTAAATTAATTTTCATAGTAAAACTCAAAGAATATAAATTTTCAACACAGTTGAGAGATACCAAAAACAACCTTCGTAAAATGATATATATATATAAAGACATATCTCGTAGTAAGATTTCTAAACTATAAAAGAAGCATGCTAATTCAAGAGAATTCAAATTAAAAAATACAGCGCAGAGTCGATACAACTTCATTAAAGAATATGAAAGAAAATCATTGTTGAAGAAGATCCATTAAATTAATTATAACGAGCTTTGAATTGGTCGAAATCGAGCTTTAAATTGTCTGGATATTCTGCAAAGACTACTATAGAAAACTCTGATAAAGTCATAAATAAAAATTTTTTGTGTTGAAAAGTCAAACGTAAGGTTCCTTAATTGAACAAAAAACCACAAACATTGGGTTTAACCACATATTGCAGGGGTGATGATTTATACTTTCATCCTTGTCAGCAAAATATTTTGAGCGTAACATTGATTATACATACGTTCAATTTTCCCAAATGTTGGGTTGAAAACATAAGGTTGGTCACAAAAGTAAGATTGATGATCCATATGTTTTCTTCTCAAATATAGGGTTCCATACATATGTAGGGTTCTTTATCCATACTTTTTCTCTTTAACAAATGTAATGTTCCATTTAAATGTAATTTTATTTAACCATACGTTTCGTCCAATATAAGGTTGATAAACCATACATGCTGATACATTACCATAATACTTAATAAAAACATAGGGTATGTTCTTTACGTTATGTTCTTCAATGTAGGGAATGAACAATGATTCTAGAAAACAATAAACAATGAATAGTGTTTCTAGAATACGCTTAGGATCATTCCAAACACTTTAAAAAATATTTATCACACAAAAATACTTGATTATTATACAAAAATATGAATTATAAATAATATAAATTTCATTAAATAAACTTAAAATAATATTATTAGTGAAACAAACAAGGGTATTTACACGAATCAAAGTCAATAATATTTATATAGTATTGTTCAGAAAATACATGCCCCACAATATCCCAATTTTTTATGATTGCAAACCCCAATATTAAAACTAGAAATGAAGTAACATAATTTATAATTTTTTAAACATAAAGTGAGATAAATTCAATTTTCCAGAATTATTGCGATAAAAATAAATGTTGTGTTTATCTAAATTTCTCCCCAAATATTTCAAAATTTTAAATGAAATGTTGTGCTTATCCAAATTTATCGCCCTTTCGGGAGATCAAAAAAAAAGTAAATAAATGTATTAAAAACATTTAATGTCGGATGTATTAGTAGGTGAATGTTATAATAAACTGAAATGGGTAATGAAGATAGAATATTTGTCTATTATATAAAAATATAAAATAATATTAAAATAAAGTACCAAAAATAGAAATGAAGACAATTTCATTAATTAGAAATTGTAAAAAATTGATAAGAAAGTGATGAAGAAACAGAATAGTAACTTTTAGATTTAGGGGAAAATGTTGGTTAGGGATTGGTTTCTAATAAGATAGAAAATGGATAGGGATTGGATAGGTTGGAATTATGGATGGATCGAAACATCTCCATCAACTCACCCATCTACACTCGTAACTTTTACATAAGACTATCACCCAACTACATCATCAAAAGTCTAGAAGCATGATTAATATGAATATAATCCACAAGATTGACTTTCAAAAATTCATGTAGACTTTTTAATTCTTTATAAACAGTTCCGACTTCACTTTAAATGGATTCAGTAGCAATCTAAAATTAGGTTCTCCTTGAGACAAGTGATCAACAAGAAATTTTTTATTTTCCAATAAAGATGACAGATGAGCACTATTGAATTGATGGTCTAAAGATGATCATTCATGTCTTCCATAATTGATATAATGGCCTGAAATCATCTAATCAAACATGTACTGGTATCAGGAGTAGAAGTAGATGTACTGTTCTGACCAACACAATTTTTGATTAATTCAAACTAACTTCCAAATTACCACTTCAAATCTTCAAAATCTGTCTTGGAAACAACTTCAAATCTGATCCTCCTAATCTAAATTAACATTTCTCTCTTTAAGGAATCAAAATACCTTCTAGAAATAGTATTCTAATTATTTTCCTCGATCTTTTTATTTTCATTTCTGAGCTCCTTCCGCAGAGTGGAATTCTATTCCAGATACTTGTTAAACTTAATCACAATTTCTTCAACTTGATGATACAATGAATCAGATCCTCCTTCTCCTACATTCAGTGTCAGATCAACAAAGTTAGGAAAAGTATTCTCCACTAATATCTCAACATATTTTTTAGATGAACAAGATTCATTATCAAGAACTTCAGTTTGATATCTATAAAACATGACCATACTGTTCCACAGTCTGATTCACAATGGTATATATAACTTCAGTTACTAATTTCTATATAATTTGTTCTTATTTAGAATCTTCTTTTTGAATATATTCTTCTAGAATATTCATCTTCTCTAGAATATTAACATGAACATGATCACTTATCTGAGGTACAATAGAAATCTCTCAAGATTGAATATCCACTTTTATTTCTTCTTCAATAATTAGTTCATCTAAATGAACTGAACATGTTTCTTCTCTAGAAGCCAACACTTTCTATTAAACCTATTAAACATCTTTGTTTATAGGTTTCACAACAAGTCCCTCCTGAATTTGTTCTTCATAGGTTTCACAACAAGTCCCTCCTGAATTTTTTCTTCCTCAACTTCCTCTACTTTAGTATTAAATCTAAGCCGTCTCTTAGACGGTTGAGAAACTTCTTCAGTTTGTGATTTAGCAACACCCTCCTTTAGAACATCTCCTTGTTCCCCCTAAGAAAAATCTCATGACCTCTGTTCTTCTTCAACACCAACTGGTAAAATATTTTCTTTCACCGTACTCTAGAAAAATCCTAATTTCTATAGATTTGTAGAATTTAAAACATTTCTATGATGATACTTCAACCTCAAATCAACTAATCAAATCATATTCTTCTTAAACATAATTCTAGAGATTATTCATCCATAAGGATATAAGTTCATCCGTACATATGATTGATATAAATAATGAAAATATTGAATCATATACCATAGAAAAATCAGATTAAAGTCACTTGGAAATAAAAACATAATGTACATATTAGGGTACAAAATTTTCTCCATCTCTTGCATCCTTCACGCAATAGAAGTATGAATGAACTTAACCAATATCTTATAATCTGGCTCGATATCCTTAACAAATATTTTCTTAATGTACGTTGAGTGAAAAAAATAAAAGAAATAATGTATTTGTAATAGTGATTCTTGTCTCAAATCGATCGAAGATTGAAGTGAAAAACTCTTTCATGTGGGAAGTATAAGATATGAGAAACATTAGTCGAAGAAATCAAAAAATCCTTATCTTCAATACTTGCAAACATCTTATCCTCATAATCACCAAAAATGAATTGAATACTCTTATAAAAATAGTTCAGTTATACTGTATTAATAAATTCGAAATTAATGTCATTGAAATCAGTCTCCATCCCTTGACATGCTAATTCCTGTTTTAGGAGCATATTCATCTAATATAACCAATCAAAATCGACCACTATTCCTTGAAGTGTTTTTCTGCCTGTAATAAATTGTCACTTCAGATTTCATGTGTCCCCTTCTTTAACTCGCTTGGTTTTTTTCTTTCAAAAAAATCTGAAAGTCTGAGGTTTTCGACATCTAGGGTTTGGAAGGAAAAATTAGGGTTTCAGGTTAGTAGAAACTGTTTTGGTAAATGAAGGGTATGATAGATGAAGGGGTTTTGACAGGTGATGCATATCATCGTTTCTCATGTCACAGAGTAATTATTATAAAATTTTTATTGATTATGTGGTGTAAATAAATATAATATTAAATAAAATAACTAAAATATATTAAGATAAAAATACAAAAAATAAATTATATTTACTGTAATAAACATAAGATACAATAAAAATATTAGAAAAATAAAATAACATATTTAAAAATTAAATAAACCTAGCTTACCATTAAAAAAAATCAAAACTTATAGTGGGAAGTGGTTTAGTGAAAATATCAGCTAATTGATATTTAGTGTTAAGAAATTCTAAAATTATATCCTTTTTATGAATATAATCCCTTAGAAAATGATGTATAATGTCAATATTCTTAGTTTAGAATGAATTATTAGAATTATTTAAATATTTATAGAATTTGTATTATCAAATAAGATTTTTGTAATATTAAAATTATGTCTAAATCCCATCAGTGTGTTTTTCATTCACAACACTTGCACATAACAACTGCCTGGATATACATATTCTGCTTTGTCTATTGACAAGGAAACTGAGTGTTTCTTCTTACTCTACCAAGATACTATACATTTTCTTAAAAAGTGAAAAGTTTCTAAGGTTATTTTTCTATAAAAACAAAAACCTCCAAAATATTCATCTGAATATGATATTAAATTAAAATAATATTTTTTTTATAAATATAAAATTGAAAAATAGTTTCTTTTAGATATCTAAAAATTCTTTTGACATCAATAAGATGTGATTCTTTAAGATTTGTTTGAAATTTGAAACATAAACATACTAAAAACATAATATCAGGTCTTCCAGTAGCAAGATATAATATAATACCAATCATCCCTCTATACAACTTTTTTTCCACTAGTTTTATAGCTTTAATCAAATGATGTTTTATATTAGTACATATGAGAGTTTTATATGACTTTCTATTTTCAAGTCCAAACATTTTCAATACATTAGTAATATATTTACTTTGGATTAAGACATTTACATAATATTTTTGATAAATCTGAAGTCCTAAAAAGAAATTTAATTCTCCCATCATGCTCATCTGAAATTATTTTTGCATGAGGTCTGAAAAATCTTTAATTTTTTTTTATTGATAAAAAATTACCTCATCAACGTTGACTTGAACTAATAATAAATTAGAGCAAACTGTTTTCTTAAAAAGGGTTGGAACTTCCAAACCAACAGTAAAACTATTTTTCAAGAGAAAAGAACATAGCCTTTCATATGAAGATCTGGGTGCTTTCTTAAGGCTGTAGAGATCTTTAGTAAGTTTTAAAAAAATCTATTTTTTGAGAATCTTCAAAACCAGGGGGTTGTTCAACATACACTTCTTCCATTAAATTTCCATTTAAAATAAATATTTTACATCCATCTAATATAATTCAGAATTCATATGAGATTCATAAGATAAAAGGATTCTAATAGCTTCAAATCAAGCTATGGGGGAAAAGGTTTCATCATAATCTACCCCTTCTTCTTAATTATATATTTTAGATACTAATCTATCTTTATTTCTTGTTATAGTCCCTTGATCATATTCTTTTTTTCAAAAGAAACATTTTGTTCCTATAACTGGATAATTTTATGGACTTTCAACAAATTCCTAAACATTTTTTCATTTAAACTGGTTTAATTCTTCATCAATTTCTAATATATAACTTTTATCTTCTAAGGATTCTTCAAAACATTTAGGTTCAAGTTGTGATAGAAAGGAAAATAATTCAACAAGATTTCATGTATTTATTCTAGTCTATATTCCTATGTTTAGGTATCCTATAACAATTTATAATGGGTGATTCTTAAGGGTTCTATAATGTCTAGAAAGAATAATTTTAAATTCATTAGTATCATGTTCTTCAAAACTAGACTAAATTTTATTTTCATAATCATTTTTCAGGTTTTCAAGTCTCATGTTGTCAGAAGGGTTAGCAGATTCATCAGTTTGATCATTCTCTTTATTAAAAGTGTCAGTTTCATCAAACATCACAAGAACTGATTCTTCATTAATCCTTGACTTTTTATTAAATACTCTATAAGATTTTGAAGTTTCATAATATCCTAATAATATTCCTTCATCAACCTTTAGACCGAAATTACTTAGATTATCCTTGGTGTTCATGAAATACACCTTACATCTAAAAATTTAAAATACTTTACCTTATGCATTATGTTATTCCAAAGTTCATAAGGTGTCTTTTTAAAAATAGGCAAAATTAAAACACTATTTATTATATAATAATCTTTTCTTATAGCTTCTACCCATAGAGAGGATAAAAGACTATATTCATTTAGCATATTCCTAGAAATTTCTTGAATTATTCTGTTTCTTCATTCAACAATTCCATTTTGTTGAGGAGTTCATGGTGAAAAGAAAGTGTGTTTAATACCAATATTTTAGATAAATGAATTGAATTATTGATTCTAAAACTCTCCATCAGGATCAATTCTTAATGAAATTATTTTAAAACAATTTTCATTTTGAACACTTTTACAAAAAAACTTTCAAAAACAGTAAAAGCGTCATTTTTCAGTTATTGAAAATATACCCATGTAAATATGGAATAATAATCAACTAAAACATATACATATAATTTTCCAACCAAAATTTCTACTCTAGATTTACCTAACAGATCTATGTGGATAAGTTCTAGGGGCTTTGATGTTGTAATTTTGTTAATAGATTTGAAGGAAGATTTGTGTTTCTTGCAAATCTGGCATGCTTCACAGAATATTTCACTATCAAACATAAGACTAGGTAGATCTGAAACTAATTGTTTCTTAGATAATTTAAGTAAAGATTAAATATTGAAATGACTAAGTAATTTATGCCAAATCAAAGATTCATTTATCATTTCAGTTAAACAACTCACTTTTTGTTTAAAATATGAATTTGAGTCCAAGGTGTAGACATAATCTGTTCTGGGTGCTCTAAATTTAAGAAAATGATCTTTAAATATTTAACATGAATTGTTAGAAAAATCATCGAAGTATCCATAATCATAGAGTTGAGAGATAATTATAAGATTATTCTTTAATCCTTGTACATATAGTACATTATTGATTAAGACAAACATTGGATCTCCAAATGTTCCAAGTCCAATTATCTTCCCATTGGCATTGTCATCAAAGGTGACTAGACCTCCATCAATCTATGTCAATGTATTGAAGTTTGATGGATTTACACTCATGTGTCTGGAGAATTCACTGTCCATATACCATATATCTTTTTCTTTTTTGTGACTTATTACCTGCAAAGAAAAGTTATACAAAAATTTTTTTTGGTACCCATATCTTTTTTGGGTATAGAAGTGTTAGATAACATGGATTTAAGAATCCAAATCTTCTATATTTTTCCATGATTTACGTCATTTGCTTCAAATAAAAAATTTCAAATAAAGGATCTTTTAATCCCACATATTTTAGTATTTCTCAAATAACAATTTTTTGTTATACGTCTTTCTGATACACAAAAATGACTAACAACATATTTTGTATTGGGAACAAAATTATTCTTATATAGATTGCATGTTTCACCTTTACTACCTATAATAAATATTTTCTTTCTAATAACATTTTTCCTAAGAATTTAAACATTCAAATTGTATTCTTACTTATCTGAATCAAAAATAGTTGATCTTCCAAAGTCTTCATAAACACTCCAAGTAGCCTTTATAGATCTTTTTCATTTGTTTTCATAATCATCATTTTTCTGAAACGCCTTTTTTGTCTTTCTCTTTTCACTTTTTAATTGAGGATAGTTAGGTATTATATGACCCAAATTTTCTCATTCATAGAATCTAAATTTCCTTGACTATTTCTCATCCTTTTTGAAGGGTTATCTGAATCCTCCTTTCTCCCTATATGATTTTATAGATTTTCTGGCCATTTAAGCAAGATCACTTTCAGAGTCATATGAGTCTAAATTTCATTCTTCTATGACTTCTTATTTCATTTTTATATTCTAATTTTGAGATGTAACCTTTAAAGTAGTGTTATAATCTTTCACTAGGACTTTGTGGTCTTCAACTTCATCTTGAATTTCATATTCATACATCATTAGAGTTCCAATTAATTCTCTCATTGTTAGATTCTTGACAAGTTCTAATTGGAATATTACAGCTGAAATTCCATTCCACTTATTAGGAAGTACTCCTAGTACTTTCAACGCTTGATCAGCCTCTTTGATAGGTTCACCTAAGTTTGTAATGTTGTTTATAGTTTCTATGATCCATCTATTCATTCGTGTAATAGTTTCTCCATAAAAAAATTCTGAATGTATAGAATTTAAATTTCGATATTTCATACCTTATCTTTCTTACATTGTCTGTACCTTCATAAGAAACTGCAATTGTCTACCACATTTCATTTTATGTAGGGAATTTTGAGACACATTTCAATCCATCTAGTCCAAAAACATAGATGATGGAGTTCATAGGATTTTAATTCATGTCATAATCAGCCTCTATATAAGTAGTCTCGACTTTGGTTTTTTCATGGATTTTATAAGGAGTAACAATCTTTGAGTACACATTAAATCTAAGAGTTTTCAAATAGATTATCATATGTGATTTTCAGCATCCATATTTTAATATGGAAATCGAACCATTGTAATAACTTCTTTGAGATTCTCCATTGATATTCATCTGAATCTTTAACTCTATTTTGTTAGAACCAAAGAGAATTTTTTGAGCCCTTCCTTTGATACCAAATTTTAGGTCGTAAATTTTAGGATGAAGACACAAGAGGGGGCTGAATTGTGTCCTTTTAAAATTTTCACAATTCTATCAATTCAAGTCAACAGATGATATAGCTGGAGGTATTTCTATATTAGAGTAGGTAGAGTAAAAACAATAGAAAATAGAGCACAACAATTTATAGTGGTTCGGGGTATGAAGATTCCATAGTCTACTCCACCAATCACCCTTTCTGTGGTCTTGTGGAATTTCACTTGTCAGGTCCTCTTCTCATAAGATTGATCCACAACTAAGTGTAGGTAGTTTTAATCCTTACAAACAAAGCTAAAAATAGAGCCTTATGGTTCTTTTATAGGGAACTTAAATATCCATGGCATAACACGAGAAGCTGAAAATCTACCATGACTGAAACCGAGTAGATGATACACAAATGAATAAATAGTGATTGATTTGATAAAATAGATTAAACTTCATAGTTTCATCATCACACAACTGATAGAAGCTGAGTCTTCGTCTTCTAAAGAATAATAATCTTTGAAATATGTCTGAAGAGATCTGATTGCACACAAGATCTTTTATTTTTAGAATAATAAAAAAACTGAGCATTGCGCTTCCAGGATTAAACATGTATATATCCAAAATGTAGTCCATGTTTTTAAGATGTTCGATCGTTGTAGCATTGTAAATTAATTTTCACAATAAAACTCTAAGAATATAAATTATCAACACAACTGAGAGATATCAAAAACATCAGTTGAAGAAAGATATATATAATGATATATCTCAAAGAAAGATTCCATATCTGCAAAATATTCCTAATAAATTGATAGAATTAAAATTATAAAATATATCTCAGAGTTGTCATAACTTCCATTAAGAATAGGTGAGAAAATCTTTGTTGAATACGATCCTTTAAATAAATTATAACGATCTTTGAATTGATCAAAATCGAGCATTAAATAATCCTAATATTCCACAAAGACTATTACACAAAACTCTAATAAAGTCGTAAATTCAAATATCTGGTTTTGAAAATTCAAACACAAGGTCCTTCATAAAACCACAAAACCACAAATATAGGGTTCGACCACATAGTGTATAATTGATGATTGATACATTCATATTTTTCAGCATAAAATTATGAGCATAACATTGATTACAGATACGTTCAATTTTCTGAAATTTAAGGTTGACAATGTAAGGTTGATGACAAAATTAAGGTTGATGATCCATACGTTTGATTCTCAAATATTGGATTCCATAATTATGCAGGGTTCTTTAATCATAATTTTTCTATTTAACAAACATAATGTTTCATTCAAATGTAATGTTATTTAACCAAAAGTTTCTTCAACGTAAGGTTGATAAACCATACGTTTTGATCCTTTACCAATAGAAGTAATACAAATGTAGTGTATGTTCTTTATGATACATACTTTAGTGTAGGGAATGAACATAGATTCCAAAAATTAACGAATAATGAAAAATATTTCCAGAATATGATTAAGTTCGTTCCTAAAACTTTAAAAAATATTTATCACAAATAAATACATGAATATTATTCCAAAATAAGAATTATATAGAATATAAATTTACTAAAATACACTTAAAATAAGATCATTAGTAAAAAAACAAAAGGTATTTGCGAGCATCAAAATCAATAATATTTATAGAGTATTATTGAGACAATACATGACCAACACTAACAAATGAGGTTATATTGAATAAAAATATGATAAGAAAACTCATGAATATTCTTTAATTATGGATCATAATATTTCTTCAAAGGAAGAATAAACCTAAACAACCTCAATAAATGAAGAGATTGTCTCAATAAACTATTATAAATTGGTGACTTGGGATCATACTCTCCATTTAAGAAAAAGAAATTTCATTAAGATTAATATTTCATGAAAATAATTAGATTCTTGATATAACATGTAAAATGTAATTATATACACATCTAAAATATTGTTCAGGTACATAAAAAACATGAGTCTCAAAGAAGGAAAATTAAGGATAACTATTTTACCTATTTGGTATCTTTTGAAAGTTAAACCACATGAAATAAGGATCATAAAATGGGCATGTGAATATACATAAATTGAATTATAAGATAAATTTAATGCAATCATGGGATGTACAAACACCACACAAAAGGAAAGAGTGGCGAGCATAAAATGTATCTCACAGAAATTAAATGTGAGATGAAAATCCCCTTACCTTGTGTCTTAACTCTCTCTGTATTTATACAATATTACTGTATAATAAATATATGTTTATTATAAATATTTTACATAAGAATATTCTTATATATTTTACCATATATTCTGTTATTATTACCTTATATTACCCTCTTGTAAACGATCCTACGTTAAGGATTCACTTCAGGTAATATTCTCTTTGTTCTTCACATGTGTCTTAATTTGTTATATCATTGATCCTTATACTTATGTCCTAATTCAAGAATATAGAACATGATATAATTATCAGTTATATATATTATTATTATATTATAAAAATCTATATAATAATTATGTATGTAATGGATTAAACCATTTATGGAGACGACAAGCTATACGTACGCATGAATACAGTTTTCTGTTTTTATTTCCGTATTGAAAGAAAGTATATAAATGATATATATATATGTGTTTGTATATGTATGTATGTATATCATTATTATATTATCATAAATATATGATATATATCATATAAATTCATTAAACCCATCATTAATACATTCTATGTTGTGTGTGAATGAACCACATCGCTTTGAGGGGGCTATAGTCCACACTTCCTCAAACGAAATTATCGTATTAACACCAAATGGAAGGTAAAAAGATGTGTGTTGTAAAAGGAATACATAAGATTAAATATATAGTAAATATAATATATGAAAATATAAATATAGTTTCCATCAAAATGGATACCATGATTGGGGGTAACGGATAAATAAACAATCATCATTTTGTGATACAGTATTTAACCGTACACAGAAATAGTATGTTAAACATCCATTATATGGAGGTGTGTGTATGTTTAGATCATAAACTATTCATAAAAACATCCTAGTATATATATGATAATGTTTTTGTCATAGAATAAGGGAATAAAATAGTGTATGGGTTGTGAAGGAAAATAAATGGAAGGAGTTTGAGAGAAGATGCTACCTCTAAATCAGGTAACTCTTTTTGGTTTGTGCCAAATGACTTCCTTGCTAAGATTTCTTACCAAAGATATGCTTCAAGGTATAAGGTAGGATTTTTTTGAGTCTACATTTGTATATATTTGGCGAACTAAAAGGGTTGTATAGGGGTGGGTATTGGGTAGTTGTGATGGACTTTTATAGGGAAGGAAAATGACTCAGTTGGAATTTTTAGAAACAAGTTCGGTGTGAACATGTTTTTACCAAAAAAAAGTAATACCAAACCAAAAAAAACTCAATAATTTAAGGTTTTAGGACTAAATATAGACATAAAATGGGGTTTGGACAACTTTTTAGGTCATTTGGGCCCTTAATAGTAAGGTTTATTCTCTAATTAAGCTTAATTTGGCCTTAAGGGATTTGATTAATTTTAATGACTTTTACTAATCATTTTGGTCAAAACTTAACATGGTATTATTAGAATATAAATATTTGACTGAATACAATGGCGTATTTCATATTTTTTAAATTAAATTCAAAGAAGCAACAAAATTAATATTAGTACTAATCCCACAAAAAGGATGAAATAACGGGGTTTGAATTTCGGAAAAAGATCAAAAGTTTGTTGAGATTTTATAATCAGTTTCAAAGTGAAATTGATTCCAATGAATTTAATTATATTCTTAAATGTAATTTTTATCTAATTTTACCTTAAAACTAATTTATAATATCATTTATCATTAATAATTAACTAGACCAAAAGGTAATTTTTATGTTAAAAAGTAGTATTTTTCACTATTTATAAAAAAATGAAGTTGCTCAGAAAAATCCCAAAAATTCACCCTATGCTAATTTAAACATTGTGAATTCCAAAATGTTGTTTATTTTTTAAAATAAATTTTTTAATGTGTCTAAAATTACTTTTACTATGAGAAGTAGCTTATTCAAGAAAACGATGTTTTCAAACAAAGAAGGACTTCAGCAAAAATTATATCTTTTGTTATAAATATGTTTTATTATTATAAAATAATTATAAAAAATATTTGAAAATTATTTATTAATATAAATATTACTATGTTTAACATATATCTTATAATTATCTTATTTCAATAATTAAAACAATAAAAATATATGTTTTGTATAAATTAAGTGATGCGTGTATCATACGCCAAGTTGGTGTTGCATGTAATGTACAACAAGTCAATGTTGCATGTGACATACACCAAGTCAATGTTATGTGTTGAATTAATCGTTAAATTAGTGCATGGAAAGATATAAATGAAAATTTAAATTTATTCAAAAAAATAGGTCCACAAAAACTCAGGGTGTTACATTCTACCCCCCTTAAAATAAATTTCACCTTCGAAATTATTCACTAGAGTAAAAAAAAATGAGGATAATTATGCTTCATCATGTCCTCAAGTTCCCACATATCTTTATTTAACTATTGGTTTCTCCATAAAACATTAACCAGATGAGTGGTCTTGTTTTGAACAACTTTCTCTGATCGGTCCATAATTTCAACAGGTTGCTCCTCATAAGAAATATTTTTCTCCAGTAATATGACATATGAGTTCAATAAATTTTAAGGGTCAGGTATGTACTTACTAAAGAGAAATACATGGAACACATCATGGGAATGAGAGAGACTTGGAGGAAGTTACAAGCGATAGGATACCATCCTGATATGATCATGAATCTTAAAGGGACCAATATAACTAGGGATTATTTTCCCTTTCTTCCTAAATCTCACAATTTTCTTCAAGGGTGAGATTCATAAAAACATATTTTTACCTTCAAACTCTAGATCATGTCGATGGTTATCAGTATAAATTTTCTTCTTGCTTTGAGCGGCCATGATATTCCATTGAATGGTTCTAACCTTCTCGACCATTTATTTAGTGATCTCAGGTCCCAATAGATTTATTTATCCAACCTCATCCTAACATGTTTGAGCTCTACATTTCTCCCCATAGAGGGATTCAAATGGTGCTATTTAAATGACTAAGTGAAAGCTATTGTTGTTAGAAAACTAAATTAGAAATTGGTATTGATTCCAACCAAATTTGAAATCCAACGAACAAGATATCAACATATCCTATAGGGTTTGAATTGTTATTTAAGACTGAATATCTATTTGAGGAAGATAAGATGTGTTAAATCTCAATTCTGTATCAAGTTCCTTATGAATACTTCACTTGAACATTGAGGAAAACCATAGATCTCGATTTGATATAGTGGATCGTGGTACTCCATGAAACCTTACCACATCCTTTAAATATATTCTGTCAAGATGATCATGATAGAAATATTCTCTAATAGAAATTAAGTGTGTTGACTTAGTAAGGTGATAAACTATCACCCATATAGCATTAAACCCTTTAGGGGTTTTGGGTATTCCAAGAAAAAAATCCATAGTGACCATTTTCATTTTAGTATGGGTAATAGATGAACTATACCTTTAGACTTTTTCTTTCAACGTTTAATTTCTGGAATACCAAACACCGAGATACAAACTCCATGATATCTCTCTTAATTTCATCCCACCTAAAGTATTATATCATGTCCCTATACATCTTCGTACATCCATGATGAATTGAGAATGAAGAACTATGAGCTTCCTCTAATAGCTCCTTCTTCAACTATGGAAGGGAAGGAACACATACATAGTTCTTGAACCTTATCATTCCATCCTGATGAAGGTTATGCTTAGGAAAATTTCTGACCCTCCTTTTCATCTCTTCATCTTCCTTATATGCCTACTTATTGGATAGAGGTCTGAATATTAATTTAATAAAGAAAATATTTTTTCGCCTTCATTATGGGTTTCCATATACATCCTTTTAAAATCTAGAAATATTGGATCTTTTGTGATCCTCAACATAGATAAGATATCATGATCTTTTCGACTCAAAGTATCAACCACCTTGTTCGCTTTCCTAGGGTGGTATTGCATTGAGAAATAATAATCCTTTATCAATGCCAACCATCTTCTCTGATGCATGTTCAACTCCTTTTATGTGAATATATATTTCATAATTTTATGATCGGTATATATATAACAATTTTTTCCAAAAATATAATGCTTCAATATATTTAATTCAATGATTACCGATGATAACTCCAAATCATTTGTTGGATAATTTTTCTCATGAATCATCAACTATCATGTGGCATAGCCTAAAACAATGTTATTTTTCATAAAAACATATCCCAATCCCTTATTGGATGTATTTTTATGGATTAAAACCCCTTCTCTACTATAGGGTAGTGTAAGAATAGGTGCACTAACCAACCTTCTCTTTAGTTCCTTTAAATGTTCCTCACATTCATCTATCCAAATGAACTCAACAGCTTTCTGAGTTAACTTGGTCAAATTATTAGATAGTTCTGATACATTCTCCTCAAACCATCCATAATATCCTACTAAACCTAGAATGCTATAGATCTCAGTCATCATGGTTAGTCTATTCCAGCTTTCAATAGCCTCCATATTTGATAGATCTACTGTTATACCATCTATTGAGATTATGTGACCAAAAAATGAATCCTTTGGTAGCCAAAATTCACTCTTTTTAAATTATGAATATAAATTATCCTTACTTAGGATCTATAGTACAATTCTCTAGTGATCTTAATTCTCTTACTTTCTCTTTGAATAGATACTAATATCATCTATAAAGACTCCCACAAATATATTGAGGTAATCTGTAGAGAATCTATTCATTAAATCCATGAATATTGCATGGGAGTTAGTAATACCAAAAGGAATAATTTTATATTAATAGTGATCATAACTTGTATGGAATGAAATATTGGGTATATCCTCCTTCTTAACCCTCAATTGATGATATCCAAATCGATGGTTAATCTTACAAAAGTATTGAGCTCTTTGCAGTTGATAAAACACGTCATCAATAAGGTGAAGAGGATAATTGCTTTTTATTATGATCTTGTTCAACTCCTGATAATCAATTTAGAGTCACAGTGATCCATCTTTCTTTTTCACAAAAAGAACTGGTGCACCCCAAGGTGACACACTTGGATGAATTAATCCATTGTAAAGGTTTTCTTGGATTTGCTTCTTTAATTACTGCAACTTAATTAGGGCCATTCTATAAGTAGTATTCAAAATTGGTGTGGACCCAGGTGTAAGTTCTATCAAGAAATCAACTTCACATTTTGGGGGAAGACTGTGAAACTCTTCCGAAAAGACATCCACAAAATTCTGAATAGTAGGTACATCATCAATGTCGATCTTCTCCCCATCCATTTGAGATAAAAACCCTTTTGAATGGGATATAAAAACCATACACTAGACATAATCTCCATAGGAATTTTAAACTTATCATAACCTTGAGGGATTATCATAGGAGGGTTTTTAAATATCAAATGTAACTTCCCTTACTTGAAAATTAATGTGCGATTTATACATAAAATCCCAATCCAGGCCTAGCATGACGTCATATTTGACCAAATTAAGAATGAAAAGATTTCAAGGATTCACATTCCCATAAACATCTACCAGAGAAGAATTATAGAATTGAGATGAAATTATTGTATCATTAGGGGGTTTCAATACTAATTCCATCTCTAATTTTTTTTATGAATCTTAACACCCATAGAAATTTTTTTAGATATGAAATATTAGGTAGATAAATAATCAAATATGACATTATACGTTCTAGATTGGATGGTAATTGTACCTTTCCTCGCGTCATTTTCTAACCCCTCATCATATACAACATTTGCAAGAGATTTCCACTTGTCCCTCATCTTAAGAGGTTGCTGACATCGATCATCATCACTAACCCTTGGGTTTGGGTACTGGTTAGCATAATTCTCATTCTCCATACACTTGAAGAACTAAATTGTTTAAGGTTAATTTTGTTTAGATTTTTCACCATCAGCATTTTCATCCAACATCTTCCCATCACCTGGATAATAAATTACCTGATGTCCTTCCCTTATACACCTAAAACATTTATCATCCCCCCTAAAGTAATTTCTTACACTGTTATTCCCATACTTAGAGCATAAAGTAACGTTAATATTCTTTTCTACAAGGTTTCTAGAGATTCCTTTAAACATTATCTTCTTCTTATTGTCGAATCCATGATACTAATAAATAACTCCAACCCCAATTTCAACCTTAATTGCACAATGTACAATATATTCATAGCTACTAAAGTTTCTTATGGAAAAAATACTTCAGAGACATGGATTTAATCCACTAAAAAACCTATCAAATTTACATTGCGGTTGGATGATAATTCCTAAATCATACCTCACAAGTCTCATGAAATTAGCCTAATTTGTACCAATAGATTCATCATCCCTATAATTCAACTTAAGGGACTATTTTTCCAACTTGGTATGAAGAATTAGAGGAATGTACTTAATGAAAAATAAGTTCTTGAACTCATCCTAAATCATGGATTCAATATCATCATGCTGCCACGTATTTTTGATTAGAGTCTAGCACTGATCTGATTCGCCTTCTAAGAAATAAACAGCTAGAAATTCTTTCTCATGCTCTATACATTGAAGAACAGAGAATATATATTCCATAGTACTAATATATTATTTATCAATAAGTGGATCAAAAGGCCCTCTGAAATAATGTGGACATTTCCTCAAGAAAGACTCAATAGAATTTTGTTTCCTCCTTTGTTCATTTGGAAGTCCACCATTATTCATAGCTTGGGAAAGCTATGTGAGAAAAGAAATGTGGTTTTTCATTACAACTTCTATATCATTCAATGTTTATGGAGGAAAATTGTTTCATTGTCCATAAAAATCACCATTAACATAGTTCCTTTTGGTTTTAGACATTGACTAAAACCGAAAGCATAGAGTAATAAATATTTATCATAATGTGGAAACACATAATCATGAAAAAACACTTATAGGATTTCTATAATATGACACCTTCATTAATGTATGACAAATTAGTTTTATCTTAGGTTATTCATTGCCAACTAATATTTAAATCCTTCATAGTGGTTTGTGAAGAGTTTGTTAATTCCCAAATCATATCCCTCAAGAGTGTCAAACCAGGTGTGTAGAAAAGCCTGTTATCTTGTACCAGATTACCCCGAGTCAAGTCCAGAACATCTTGTTAGAGTTGTTACCCATAGGTATATATATTTCAGATCCATATCCACTGGTAGTATCTAGACTGGGATGTATTTCTCGGAATCTACTCACTCTTTCCTCCACCAAAATTCAATGACATTTTTAAATACTTTGACTGATCCTTATAAATATCCATAGACATGTCCTTAGGGTTCTAACCAAGGTTTTCTCATCCAACTATAAAAATGTTAACTAAACCTTTCCTCTAATACCAACTATAGAAACCCTCTCTTTTCAAACATTAACATTACATAACATATGAAAGACACTTAAACATTATACAAAGAGATACTAGAAGACTGTACTTGTTGAGTTCTTTTGGAAGCATGGAAACATAAAAATTAGAACATAAATGAGCTACATTATCTCCCATTAGATTCTCCTTGAATAACACCCTTCTTAGAAACCACAAAAATAATACATATCTTCATAACATGGGGAATGAAACATAAAAATGGTTGAGCTCAAGTTATTAGTAAGGTTAAACAAGGGAGACATGTATTTATAAACATGAGAATAAGGGTATGATAATGTGATCATAAAAATAAAAGATCATACCCTGTATAAAAAAGATCATATAATAAAGATTGATAGTTTATAAGACATGAGTCTTAATAAATAAAGAGCATAGTCCATGAAATCATAACATAGGAATAAGACATTGAATTTTGGCAACACATAAGAATATACTCATTTCTATAGTAGCTAATAAATCACTGCCAAGACCATCTTAGTGGACAATGTCCTTTACTGAACCAGGTAACCCCCATTCTACACCAATATTACTGAACTGAGTGACCCTCATTCCATCCATGTAGTACTAAAATGAGTAAGCCACATTCTGTCATTGTACTACTGAACTGAGTAACTTGTATTCTAGCCCTATATTATCTCATGAGATATAAATCTTTACCTAATGCATTGGAGGGAGATATAGGTCCCACCTATCATAAAATGAAATCATACATACATGTGCCACAAGATTATAAATGAATATATCATAACCCGTGAAAATAAATTGGTATCATAAACATGTAAAAATATCATAACCTATGTAAATAGATAGGTTTCATGATCATTTCATCATAAACATAACCTGTGAAAAGAAGAAGGTTTTAAAAGCATATTACCCAGGAAAGAGAAACAAGTTTCATAACATCATGAAATCAAAACATAATCTATTTAGAGAAAGAATTTGAATAGAGAAATAAAATAATTCGGTATAAAGACATGATTAACACCAATAGATGTTTTATTATATGGGAAATAATTTTGAAATATCTTTTAAAAACACTTCTTGAGGAAAATAACCTTTCTTGTTTGAAAAATTCTTTTTATTACATAAAACCTTTTGAAAAACATTTTCTTTGAAAATAACTTTGAAAACTTATAAAGGAAACATTTAAAATGATAAGAAAAATTTAAAATCCATTTTTCCATGAGAATATCTTTAAGTAACTTTTGAATTTTTTTTATAAAACATGGTTTTTAAATACAATAGATTTCCGACAAAAGAGAGAGGTGGTCAAATTTAACTAAAAACATTATATTATGTACCAAAGAGTGAAAAAATGGTACTAAAAATGAATATATCATGAATAAAAATAGGATAAGTAAAATCATTAATATTCTTGAATTATTGATCCTAATATTTCATTAATAGAATCATAAACATAAAAAATATGGAAAAAATGAGGAGATTGTTTTAATAAACTCATATAACATGGTGACATGGGATCATACTCTCCATGTAAGAAAAGAAAACTACATGAAGCTTAATATATCATGAAAATAAGTTTATTCATTATATAACATGTTATATGTAAGTATATAAACCTCGAAAAAAGAGTTTAGGTGAATAACAAAACATGAGTCTCAAAAAAAGAAAATTGAGACCAAACAATTTTTCTGATTCGTAACTTTTGAAAGTTAAAAACCATGAAAAAAAGGATAATAAAATTATAATGTGAATAACCATAAAATTAAGTATAATATACATAGAATAAAATCATGTTCAGTACATATACCACACAAATGTAATTATTGGTGAACAAAACATGTATCTCATGGAAATTAAAAGTGAGATGAAAGTCCCCTTACATTGTGTCTTGACTCTCTCCATACTCGTACAAGATTCCTATATAATAAATATATCTTTATTATACATATTTTATATAATAATATTATTATATATATTATCTTATATTATTTTATTATGACTATATATTACCTTCTTGTTAACGATCCTATGTTAAGGTTTCACTTCGGGTAATATTCGTTTTATTCTTCACATGTGTTTTAATTTGTTATATCATTGATCCTTATACTTATATAATTATTCCATAATATAGAATGTGATATAAATATAAATTATATATAGTATAATTATATTATAATAATATATATCATAATGAAGTATGTAATGGAATACACCGTTCATGGGGATGGTAAATCGTACATATGCATGAATGTTGTTTTCTGTTCTTATTACCGTATTGAAAGAACGTATGTAAATGAAATTTATATATACATATATATATATATATATCATTATTTAAGTATCATTAATATATCATATATATCATATAACTTCATTAAACCATCCTTAATACATTCTATGTGGTGCGTGAATGAATCACATCATTTTGAGGGGCAATATTCTACACTTCCTTAAATGAAAATGTCTTATTAACACCAAATGGTAGGTAAAATTATGTGTGTTGTAAAAGGAATAAGAAGAGTGAATAAATATTAAAAACATTATTTGACAAATAAAAACATATTTTCAATCATAAGGGCCACCATGATTGGTGGTAAAAGAGAAATGAACAATCATTGTTTTGTGAGGCAGTATTTTGCTATACATAGAAATAGTATGTTCAAAATCCATTAGATGGAGGTGTGTATATGTGTAGGCCTGAAACATTTCATAATAACATCCTATTATATGTAAGATACTATTTTTTTCACAAAATAATGGAATAAGATAGTGTAGGGGGTGTAGAAAGAAAATAAATGGAAGGAGCTTGAGAGAAGATGTCACCTCTAAATCAGGTATCTCCTTTTGGTTTGTGCCAAAATGCGTCCATGGGAAGATTTCTGTTAGGGCCAATAGGGGCCTATATAACCTGAGAGGGGGGGGTGAATCAGGGTATGGATATTCTTTTTCAAAGTTCTTCCTACCCCACTGGATCTTGACCTCTTTATTACAAGGGTCACTTTGTTTGCTCTTGTGTGTAAACTGTGATCACTTCTTTACTTCTTTATCTAATGATGATGCTTTGAATGCAATGCAGGGAAGCAAACAGATAGACACAGAGATTTTTACTTGGTTCACCCTCACTGGGCTACGTCCAAGGAGCATACGCCGATAAGTTGCCGATCGTACCAATTACACTAAACTTCACTAGCTGTGGATTACAATGTTCGGGCTAGATCACTTCTATGCCCAGGCTCCCTGCCTTTACATGTTTAGGGTCAGCTCACTACTTTCCCAAGGGTCACTCCCTGTTTCTCTCTCTCTGGCTCACTACCGGTGGAGAGGATCACCTTCTTCCTCTTCCTAAGCTCACTACTCTTGGAAGGAATCCACTCACAGTTTATAGACCTGTAGGTCTCTTCATATGCATGAATGAATGCATCTTCCTCTATGTATAGATGCTCTGTTGAAGTAAAACTTTCACCTGAAGATAAATATCTCTTTGCACCGAAGGTATCAGGAAAACTTCCAGCTTCCACGCAGTCTGAAAAACACTGCTGGAACAAACCTTACTTGGCGCGCAAGTCTACCTCGGCGCGCAAGTCACAACGGGCACGCAAGTCCTCCTCTGACACTTGCGCGACACAAGCTTCCTCAACATCAAACTTGCGCGACTCTCTTACTTTTACACCCAAACCAATAGTGGTACACAACTGCAAACCGGTGCACAACTTCTAACACCGGCGCACAACTTCAACCACTGGCACGCAACTTCACCTGCGCGACCACACACACCACCTACGCGACCACCACCCCTACGCGACGGGAGCTCTGATTTCTCAAATAGTTGAACTCCGGTGGAAAATGAGGAGGGGTGGTCCATTATTTATAGGCAATCTGACCACCCTGTGCGATGGTGCGCAAGTCACCTGCGCGACCCAGTCTCGGCGTGCAAGTCTTCTCCCCTTTTAGACACTTGCGCGACCAACTCCCAAACTTGCGCGAACCTATTTCCTTAGCCATATTTTGATCTTATGATCTTGAAAAACATATGGCGCTCATGTTTCCTGTACACCAAGTTCACAGCGCGCAAGTCCCTTTGCCAAAAACACTTTTCTTCATTTGCCGATTTTCAGGCCCTAAAATTTGGCAAACACTGGAAAACGGCGCCACCTTGTAACTGTTCTTTTGTACCGCCTCCAGATCATCCATTCCTTTCATCGACATTCTTGAATCAAACATGGATCGTTGACCTCAGCTCTTGAACTCAACATTCCACCATGAAATCCTCTTTGTCAACAAATTTGTATGTCATAGTTTTGCTTTGTCAACAATCACTAATCAGATGTCCACTTTGTCAACAAACACAATCACCTCAAAAATGCTTCAATGATACCTTGAGGGATTTTTGCCCAAAAATTTCTATCAAAAGTTGAGATTTAAGGTCAAAGGGATTAATTTTGGTAGGATAATTGGGAAGATCATGGTTGAAATTAAACGGTTTTAGAGGTGTGAGGAATGGGTAGAGTTGGGTCCTTTTATAGGGAAGAAAAAGGACACATTTAAAATTTTTAAAAACTAGTTTGGTCTGCACATGTTCTTCCTAAAAAAAGTCATACCAAATCAAAAATACATAATAATTGAAGGTTTATGGAATAAATATGGATATAAAATTTGTGTTGGACAAGTTTTTAGGTCATTTGGGCCATTAATTTTAAGGTTTAATCCCTAATTAAGCTTAATTTGGCCGTAACCAATGTGATTAATTTTAATCACTTTTACTAATAATTTTGATAAAACATTAACATGATCTTATTAGGATATAAATATTAGACTAAGTTCAATGGTGTATGTCTGATTCTTGAAATTAACTTCACAGAAGTGGCAAAATTAAGATTACATCTAATCCCGCAAATGGGACGAAATAACAGGGTTTTAATGTCGGAAAAATTCAAAAGTTTATTAAGATTTTATATTCATTTTCAAAGTGAAAATGATTCTAATGAATTTAATTGTAGTATTATATGTAATATGTATCTAATTTTACCATAAATATAATTTAAAATATCATTTATCATTAATAATTAATTAGAAAAAAGGTAGTTTTTAACCTAAAAAGTAGTATTTTTAACTATGTATCAAAAAATGAAGTTTCTCAAAAAAATCACAAAAATTCACCCTTGGATAATTTTAGTGTTATGAATTAGAAAAAAAATTTTATTTTATCAAATTAAATTTATAAATTTGTCAAAAATTACTTTCATTATTAGAAGTTGTTCATTCGGGAAAATGATGTTTTCAAATATAGAATGACTTTACAAAAAAATCATATATTTTATTGTCAATATGTTTTATTTATATAAAACAATTATAAAAAATATTTTAAAATTAGTTATTACTATTTTTATTATTAAGTTAAACTTATAGATTATAATTATCTTATTTCAATAATTAAAACAATAAAAAGAGATGTTTCATAGAAACTTAGTGTTCTTGTATCGTAGGGAAACACGGTGTTGGGTGTATCATATAACAAGTCTTTGTTTCATGTAACGTACACCAATTTAGTGTTGCTGGTAAAAGGAATATTTGAATTATTTCATTGAAATATATAAATTATAATTTAAATTTATTCAAAAAAATAGTTCCATAAAAACTCAGGGTGTTACAAAAAACATTGCATGAATTTCAAACAACACCTAGTTTGTGATATTGTCTTCATGATGACTGAATAAAACACCAAGCCATTCACACTACTCTATGATTGAATTATTCTCAGTTTATTCATTCCATATACAATAATTAAGATTTTATTTATGGTCAAACTAAATATTCTCTTCTGACATTCTCAAGCTATTAGTGATTTCAAAATCATCTGAAACTCATTTGAGTCTTAACATGTATAGATAAACATATAAAAATTCTTCAATATGAAATAGAGATTAAAGTAATCTTCATGTATATTCTATGATTAATATTTCATCTAACATTATCATCTTCACTGTGTAATTTATATAACCTCTTTTTTAATTAATTTTATCCTCTAATTTCTTTATAGATTACTTTTACTGGTACATTTCAAGCACTTCACATTTCTTTAGAGTGACTAAATGTAACATGAAATATCCACACCTTGTGGTGGGGTTACTCCTTTGATAGTCTTAAAGATTTATTGTTCGTAGTTTTATTATCTTCTAATCAACTCAAAGTATCATCTTGTCACATTATCTTTGAACTCTTCATATAAAATCCTTCGTGTGAGAACCTTTATTTTTCATACATATGTTATAGAGAGTATCACTAGAATTAATTTCAATGTAACATAAATTTTTTTTCTATTGAAAGTTTACTCTATTGATACATGGGTATAGTTATTAGTGGATGCATTATGATTTTCATGGATATTGCATGAAAACACTAAAATTGCAAGGTTACATATGGTAGAAAAATCACATGACATCGTCGATTCATTTAACATTTTTAAATTTATAAAATTAGCTAAAAATATATGTTATATATTAATACAATTTCATTTACTTCCCAATAAACACAATTTTTATAACTTTAGATGAGAAAATATATATCAATGAGTAATCATGGCACCAACCTGTGCTAAGAGCACTGTTCCTTTACATTTTTCTTGGCACCACCAAACACAAGATGCTTTGTTTGTGATTTTTTGTTATTTAGATACCCTATGCCTCTATATTTTTAAATAATTTGATGAAATATAATGTTCTAGTGTAAAACCCTAAATTTTTATATTTTATTACCCTTAAATAAGACAATGTGTTGGATATCTTTCTCCAAAAGTGACACTAAACTTAAACAAAAACCACGATACATTTAAATGAAAATATAATTATTAAATGAAACCAATAAAACCTAGTCCTTAAATTAGTAGTAATTAAAATAAGTAAATATATTTTAAAATGTCATTATAATGAAAATATAGTCCACTTTTAATATCAATGAAATTCAATTAGTATAGCTAAAACAACTAATAGAATCATTTTAGGTTTTAAAATAAATTTTATTAAAATTAGTGTTTTATTTCATAAAACCAAGTATATTAAGATAAAATAATAAAAATATATTGTTAATATTAATAATATAATTCCAATAAATAAATTATAAATAGACTGTAAATAAAAATAAATAATTGTTAATGTTTTAAAAATCTATTTTCTAATATGAACAGTTTCCACACTATTTTTTGGATATTATTTAAATATTGAAATAATAACTTTTAGAAATTTTATTTAAAAAAATAACATAATATTTTATTAATTATACTAATATAATCATAATATTAATTTTTTGTTATTTTTCTAAAATAACTGATATGTAGGTGAATATTGAAAAATACTACTTTTGATAATAACTTGGATTTTTTAAAATCCCTTGGATATAATAATAAACTAATACTTATGAATCCTTTTTGATGAAAATATATATATATATTATAAGTAACATTATATATTTTAAAATATTGTGTTTTAATTAAAAATCGATTCTTGATATTTTAGAACATAAATAATATTTCTCAAAAAAAAACAAATTCCATACATTTTACATTTTATTTTTAAATTAATTTTTTTAAATTTAATAAATGTAATCAAATTAAATTTATTTAAAATATATAAATATTGGTTCGAAATTATATAATAATAAACACTCTTTTTTAGGCATTAATATTAAGTTACCATAGGTAAAAACTAGTTATCGTGGTAAAAGATAAAATGGTAAATGTAATAATTCAAGGGGAAATGGGATTGAAACATGATAAAAACATGACTAAAATTGAATGTATGATGTGTGTATATACTATATCTCATCACCACTCCATTATTTCTCAATTTTAGATCGACATGATATGTTTAATATGTGATCTCTTTATATTAAATTGAAATATTTACAAAAATGCCACTCTCATCACTTGTAAAAGGAGTATCTCACCACCCCTTCAAGGTAATCCTAAAAATAAATTTTACTCCTAATAACCTATCATTTTTTATTACTTATTAAATACTCTTTCAATCTCTTTATATCTTTGTCATAATAGATTATCCCATTCCATAAATTTCGTAGGGATCTTCAAAGGAAATCTCAACATGCTCAATGTGAGTAATCATTTTTACATAATTTATTTTTTTATATTTTTCCATTACAATTATAAATTTTAAACCCCAGTGGGATTAAATTTTTTTTGGTTATATACTATTTTTTATTTCTATGGGAATAATCCTTAATCACATTTTCCATTTTCTATTAAGAAAAATGTATCATCATTCATGTATTATGTAGAATACCTTCTTCGTAACAAAACATGTTTTTTCCTTCACCACCTAACATGGATGATATAAAAGTGAAATTTAATTAAAAATTATCATATTTTTATCATTTTTATGATTCTTAAGTAATAAACCATATTACTCTGCCAACCTATACAATGAAAATGAAAGAATCATCCATGCATACATGTAGACTACCACCTCCATAGAATGATTGATTCCCATCTTTATTTTCATCACCACCTAAATAGAAATTAATGAATATGGGATTAAAGGATAAATATTATTTTTAGGATATAACTACTCTTTTGGTATATAAAATTTTATAACCCATTAATGGAATATTCAAAAAACTAATATCATTAATTCGGTCTTCTGGAATGAGTGATCTAAGAGGAAAATAATATCTTTTTTCTAAGTAATGACTCTATATAAATTATATTATATTTATAATTGTTTCAAATTCTGTTATATCAAACTAAAAACCACTAAATAATATCATTATTCTTTTATTGTAAAAATATTATAACTAAATCACCTCATAATCATCCACTAATTAAGGTAAGTTCATGTTTGGGTTGGTTTAATAACCTACTTGAACAATACTATACATTTATATCATGGATTAATATGATAACTTATTTGACAGTATAATATAATAAAAATGTATAAATAATGATTATTTTTGTATTTTTAAAGGTTATATCAAAATTTAACTAATTAATTAAGAATACACCTTTTGTTCGTTATGAATCATTGAAATATAATCATCATCAATTTCATCTTCTTGGGTTGTAACCAAAACGTCCATAAAATGAAATTATAGATATATACAATATCACTTAATATTTATTCTAGTACCTTATATAATTTAACAAAGATTTAATTTTGGAAAAAATAGAAACCAAATTTTTTTTTATTAAACTGGTTCAAAGGGATAAAGATTATATACACCAGATATTGAAAATAGGTAAAAACTGACTAATATTTATAAGTATAGAATGATTGTAAACAAAGAGTATAAATGGATATAGTTATGAAAACTTTTATTGGGTATGAATTTAATAAAATTAATTTAACTGTTAATTATATTTTTTCAAAGTGTAGAATGAATCAGAACTAGCGTAAGGGTTTTCATGTAAAATTCCTTGCTTCGAGATGTGATTGGTATCATACACATAATTTAATTTATGTGGTGTATATACTACCTATTTTATATATCATCTTAGGAATAATAATTTAATTATGCTATTTTATTTTGAATTACATGCCCTCTCTTTGATGGGGTTTATATTAAAATGATACTCAAGATGTAAGGACTTTCTTGGTCTCAATTTTGATTCATTGACACAAGTTACATGTTAAAAAACATGTTTCCTTAATATTGAGTTATATTGATTTAATATATAATTAATGTCATATAATTTATTTACTTTAAATTAATAGGATAATCCAATCCAAATCAATTTATTTTCATTAAATATTATTTCACTCAAATGTTTCCCCAATCATGAGTGTTTTTTGGTAGCTCAATTTTTATTCATTTATTATGATAATTTACTTGAACTTATTTAATATATTTTGGGAAAATTATACCCTTCTGTTTTGTTAGGTTTCAGCCCCACATTGATTAAATATATATCACATTAACCCATTTTCAAATGTTTCAGGATTCATGGAGTATGTTACCCATAAGGAGAAAATCCACCACTTAATGAAGAGATGTCAAAAAAGGAGTCGATTGGATTTGGAATCACTAATAATAACTATGTAACTTGTATCATTCCAAAAACTATGAATATAGGATAACTTTAAATTTATTCTAGTATGTAAAACTGGTGTTGTGCATTGATGAAGAAACCAAATGTTAGAGAAGATGAATAATACATCATTTTATGCATATCCTGACAACACAAAAATAAGATAATTTTTAGACCTTCTAAACATCCTATATAGATGTTATTCCAGTTAAGTTAAATGTATATTATTTAGAGAAATTTTTAATGGATTGAAGATCAATTTAATTGGACATATATTTCATGATATATCATTGAAAATAAATGAAAAACATAAATTAGAAGCTTCTGAAAAATAAATGAAATGTTTTATACATTCTACCATTTTTAAGGCATTTGATTGGAATTTTTAGATTAATTATGTTGAATGAAATGTATAAAAACGTATTATCCTAAAAAATAATAAAATGTGATTATGATTTATATAGAAAGAGTTATCATTGAAATAAAAAATATTTAGAAATATGGAAATTCTAGAATTTCAGAACTACTGCAAAGAATTGACGCATTTTGTAGAGAACAAAAATAGCAATTTCTGAATTTCAGTTAGTTTAATGAAATGAAAATAAATCTTTTATATATCCAACGTAATATATTGTTTGAAAATATGTGCTATATAACTAAAGTTATAATATAATAACTAATGAAAATAATGATTCATTATAGACTAAAAAAATATTGAATCCAAAATTAGATAATATGTTTGGACCAAAAAAACATTATAGAGATTGAATTATAAATTTTTATTGTTGAAAAAAAATTAGATAAACTTATTATCTTCATATGAAATTGTAATTATAAAATAATAATAACTAAAACTCAATATATTATAAAAACATAGTAAGATCATAACATTGATTTGAATAAAATTATGATTCACTTAAAATATTTAGAGTGTTTTTAATAAAACCATAACAAACAACATGTGATAATAGAATATACGATAACATGAAAAAAAATATCTCCCTCTTTGTTTGATTAAAAAAATGAACATTTAAAACCAAGAACCTTATATTTTTGGTATCAGAGCTTTTTTCCTTTTGGAATATAGCCAATCCTTCAATAGAGTTCACTGTTTGTATTTTATTGTGGTAACCTATTAATAGACCTAAAAATCTAAGGAAATAATATTAAAAATTGTAGGAATGAATAAAAATAATGCTTGGATTCCTCATAATCCACCGCACATTGATGACAATGATTATGGCTACTTCAGATCCAAAATGGAGGCATACCTAAAATAGTAAAGCATATAACATAGGTTGATCATTGATAAATCATACACACTACTTAAATCTTACCCATAAAAACTAATATGAAATGATGTTTTTATATATTTTTTAAATTAACAGGTACTAAAAATATTATATAGTTCTATTATTAGAAGTGTGTTTAGTCATGTGTATAAATTTAAGAAAACCCATGAGATTTGAATGTTTCATCAAGTTAATCAACTTGGATCAAATAAATAAATATGAACCAAACATGGAATGATTCATGTTGAGTAACAAAACTTCAAGACGGGTGAAGAAAAAACTGTGAACCAAATGTTCAACTAATTCAAAAGAATTAACAATGTAATGAATTCAATTGGATAATATTTAAAAAACCTACTATTTTTTGAATGATTATTATAGGAAATACCAATGAAATGGCACACAATTTTTTTTCCATTGATGAGAGAAAGAACCTAAAAGAGTACCCTCTTGATCAATTGATTGTATCACTATTGTAGTATGAAATGGAACTGAAGAACATATCTAACAAGAATATAACAAAAATAAAAGTTTTATCATTTAAATATGTGAATGTTGTTTCTAATAATTTTTTTAATTTTGATCAACATGATATTTTAAAACAAGATATAGATAGGATTGTGACTAAATTTTTAAAAATAATGAAATTGAAAGGATTCAAGAATTGATTTAGAAGAAACCCTAAAAAAATGAAAGGGAAATAAAAATAAAAGTTTAAAAAAAGAATAAATAAAAATTCAAAAATAAGGGAAAGGGAATTTAAAACCAATTGTATTTATACTAAATAATCATATTCGAGTGGGCAGTATGGAAATGAGAAATAATCTATTAACTTATACTTCATGGCTTCTCTAAATGAGGAAAAATTCATTAGATGTCTCAAGAACAACAAATGGAACAGTTACAATGGATTATATAGCAATATGACTTGAGAACCATCAAATTTTATGACATAAAAAATATGTGATGAAGGCACTGTTACATTTAGAGACAATTCTATAGGCAATGTTAATAGTTTTTATAAAGTTGGTATTTCAAATTCTTCTATTATTTCTAATGTTTTATATGTTAATGGATTAAAACATAATTTAAATTTTATATCCTAATTATGTGATAATATAATGGAAGATAGTTTTTAAAATAATAATTGTTTAGTCTCTAATAATGGTTTTTGTTATTCTATTCTAATCAAAATGAAAATATATATCTAATTAATATTTCTAGGAAAACTATTCAGCATGTTAAGTGTGTGAATATTGTGTGGAGTGATATTTTTATTTATAATTGGTTATTATGCTATATTAATTTCATAATGTTACATAATCTTTATAAACATGAGAATTTGTTACATTTACCCACCATAAAGGAATAATGGATTCTTCTTAGGACACATTCATGAAAAGAAAAAAACATAAATTTTATTTTTCGACTATCAATTAGTTAATTACTAAAATAGATTCATTATTAGTACATATTGATCTATTTGGTCCTACTCAAACTTATAGTCTTATCAGAAAGAAATATAATTTAGTTATTACTGATTATTATATTAGATTTACATGGGTTTACTTACATACTCCTAAAAATGATACTTTATGTAGATTTATTGATTTTTTTTAATTTTGGTAAAAATGAAAAATGTTGTATGATGGTTTCTATTCATAGTGATAAAGGGGGAAAGATCAAAATTTAGAATTTTAAAACTTTTATGAAAATAATGGTTATTTTCATAATTTATCTACTCTTTGAACACTACAGAAATTGGTGTTATAGAATATAAAAAATAGACCTCTTATTGAAATGACTATAACTATGTTAAGTGAATATAATTTTATAAGATATTTTTGTGTTGAATCAATTTTTTACACTTCTTATATTTAAAATATAATTATTTTTTAACCTTTTTGGAAGAAAAATTATTCTAAATTTTTAAAGGTTAAAATCCTTAAGTTGATTACTTTAATGTTTTTTTGTGAAGTTTTTATTTTTAAGGATAAGGATAATATAGATAAATTTGGTTCTAAAATTTATAAAGGTATTTTATTAGTTATTCCAATAATAGTAAAGCTTATATACTTTATAATAAAATAACTTTGTTTATTGAAGAATATATTCATGTTATTTTTGAAGAAAATAATTTGAAATAAAATTCAAATTCTAATGTTTTTAGTGATGAACTTTAAGAGGATAAATTTAGTGAAGAAAAACCTCATGATAAGGATAAATCAATTATGTGGGATATTATTACATCTTGACCTGATCCGAGATCATTGAATATTCGTAGAGGTTATCGTGTTGAAAATGTTTTTGTAAATATTGATTATGTTTTTAAAATATGAAATTTTGTATTAATTTTTTTCATAAATTCTTCTTTTATTTATGATTTTATTGCTAATAATGTTTTTGATTATTTAATAGATGCAAATTTGATTTTTTATAATTAAGATAACTTAATTAGTTTGTTAAAAATAATGTATCTCATTTATTATATCTTCCTAAGGATAAGTAGAAAATTTTAATTAAAAGGACCCTTAGAAACTAGCTAGATTAATCTGCATATATTTCCAAATATTAACCCATAATTTTTCCCAATTATACTCTCAAGAATTAAGTATAAACTTCGTAAATTATATCAAATGGATGTAAAAAGTGTTTTCACAAATGGTTTTATAGATGAATAAGCTTATGTTTCTCAACAAATTCTTTTTGAAAATGAAAAATTTCATAATCATGTTTTTAAATTATCTGAAGTTGTATATGGTCTCAAACAAGAACATTCTTCTTGGTATGAATAAATATATTTGTTTCTATTAAATAATGATTTGAAGAATGATATTATTGATCCTATAAGTTTTATTAAAATGTTTCATAATTATATTTTAATTTTTAATAATTATGTTGACATTACATTTTTTGGTTCTTCTAGGGAATTACTTTATAATGATTTTTCTATATTGATTACATTTGGTTTAACATGAGCTTAATGGGAGATTTAAAGTTATTTATCTGATATAATTTTTTTAAAAGGAATGATGGGATCTTTCTTAATCATTATAAGTATACTAAAGAGTTGGCTAAAAGGTTTGGTCTTTATTACAATCAATCTATGAAAAATCCTATCAGTACTAGTTGTAAATCAGATATTTATCTATCCAGAAAATCTATTGATATTAATGTTTATATATTTATTATTGGTTTTTTATTTATTTAACTAAATCTAGAAATGGTAAAATGTTTATTGTTTATCTATGTGTATGATTTCAATATGATCTCAAAGAGTTTCATATTGAACTAGTAAAAATTAATAATTATATATGTTAAACAAACTATTTACTATGGTTTATTTTATACTAAATAAATCGGTTTAAATCTAATAGAATATAAAAAATCATATTTTGGAATCTGTAAAATTGATATAAAATCACATCACATAGGTTTCATTTTTCCCAGAAAATTTTAATTTTTTTATCATTTAAGAAGAAATTATCTATTTCTCTTTCTACCGGAGAAGTTGAGTATATCTATAATTCTAGTTTTTATTCTCAAAGTTTATGGATTTAAAAAAATGTATGTGGTTTCGGTATTTATACTGATAAATTACTTTTTTATTTTTATAACATAAATGAAATTCCTATTTCTAAAAATCCTTTGATTTATTCTCAAACAAAGGATATTGATATTAGATTTAATTTTATTATAGATCATGTAAATAAGGGTGATATTATTTTATAATTTATTTATACTAAGAATCATCTTGTAGATATATTTACTAGAACATTAGACACTACAAAGTTTGAAAAAAAACTTAAATTTAAGCTTAGGATGTTGGAATCTTAATTTCATTATCTATTCGTACATATAGAGGGGGGGGGTTAGGTTTTATCTTCTTATTTATTTAAAAAGGGTGAGAAGATAAAATATTCTTGGTTTTAAATATTCAATTTTTTTATTCAAACAAAAATGAGGATATTGTTTGTACACGTAGTTTCATTTATTTTTGGTTTTTTTGATTACATGTTGTTTTTTAATAATTTATTACAATCCTTATTATTATTTTATGTTAAATATAATTTTATGGAAATATGTTTTACAAGATTTATGTATTTTTGTTATATCATGAGTTTTAGTTATTAGAATTTTATAATATTAATTTATTATGAAATATAAAAATGTAATATGACTTTTATTCAACTATGATGAAGTCTAATTCAATCTCTATAATGTTATCATTTTTTTCCAAAAAAAATCATTCTTTTGGTTTCAAGATTTTTTTGTTTATAATTTTACATAGTTTTCTTTAGTTATTATTTTTAAATTAGGTTATATAGATCTTACTTTTGGGTAAATTATTCTTTGGGATATAAAATAGATTTATTTTCATTTCATTAGACTAAATTAAAGTATGAAATTATTGTTTTAGTTTTATAAAAATTGATCAAATTATTTTCAATAGTTCTTGAATTTTTCAATTTATATAATTCAAAATAATTTTTATTTCAACGATAACTCTTTTTATATACATAATAATCTCACACCATTTGTTTCATTAGAGAGATAATAAATTTTTATAAATTTCATTCAACTAAATAAAACTCTCAAAATGTTGTTCATATTCAATAAAAATGGCCGAAAGTATTCAATAGTTCAGTCGTTTTTATATTGCTTTTAATTTATGTTTTTCATTGTTTTAAATTACCTTATGATATACATGTCAGATTGAAAATATCATTGATTTTATGGAAATATATAGAAATTATATACATTTAAGATAACTAGACTAGCATCTTAATCTGATGTTTAGAAGGTCTAAAAATTCATTGAAATTTTTATGAACATTATTTTCATAAAATGATATACTATTCATATTCTCTTACTACAGGATTATTTCTCCTCACATGACACTAGATCAAAAAATGGAATCATTGCTAAGAGATACTCTATTAATATATTTAAATATATATAAGTTCCATTGTTATTTTTAGTAAATCCCTTGACAAACAACTTTATGTTTCTAACCTCATCCTCGAGCAGTGGTTCTTCTTCTTATACTTCCATTAAAGTAGCATAACACATAGAAAAGATGAACTTCTCTCATTAAAAGAAACCACCTAAAAAATTTCATGATTAGAGTATTCTATACTTTCATAGAGGTTTCCTACTCCTACAATATGGTATTTCTTTAGCTGCATGAAATAGTAGAAACACCTAGGTATTCAAATGGTTGTATCATACCATAACTATAATGATTGTTCATTTCTATATACATCTCAACAGTAGTTGTAGGTTCCTCTTTAATTGATGTATTAATCATCACAGTAGTAGTGTTCTACTCATCAATGATAGCTCAATATTTTTCTCAGAGGTCGCTCATTGTACTACTGAATCATCCAAGGTATATACATCAATGGTAAATAATATACTCAAGCAATGTAACATTTCCACATAAGTAATTGTTGTTTATTCCCCTTGTTTTAATCCAATTTTAGTAGCAGATATACTTCATGAAATAGTAGTACCATTGTTTACTACCAATATATGGTGGCACCACTCCATTTAACTGATTTCAGATCCTTTACCCATTTGTGATGGTAGCACCGTCATCCACCAAAATTAGTAACACAAGTGATGGTAGTACCGCCATCCCCCAAAGTGAAGCGGTACTATACTCACAATTTCGGGTTCTCTTTTTTCACATGATGGTAGAAGTTTCTTTTATGACAGTGGTGGAAAAATCTTTCTTCCCTTAATAAATTTTTATTCTATCATCACTTATAAAAATTTAAGACCACATGTTTTTTTTCAACCATTCCAATGAATAAAATATAGCCCAGTTTTTTATATATTTATATATTTTAAATGCTTCATGTTTATATCTATTTTTATTATTATTTTACTTATTCCATAATTATTTGTTAATCATTTTTAGACTTTGGATTTTTTGGGATATTTTAAAATTGTTTTGAACCTATATTTAATATTATTATCTTGTTTTGTATAAACAGACAACAACTATATTCTACTCAGTTTAAAAATATTTACTATTGATTAAATTCATTTATTTCGATTGTGTATAAATTATTTTTTAATATTGTCAAATATTTTCAAGGTTTTTTTATTGTATTAAATTCATGAAAATAATTTATTATATTTCATGAAATGACATAGAATATTTTTCAATATTTAATTTGTAGTCAACTCTCATGTGAAATATATTAAAATAGTTGCGTGAGTTTTATAAATATAGTTTGAAATATTTAAATTTTTCAACACTCTTAAAATTATTCAAATGATCATATTTAAATTAGTATGAATTACCCAATATTTCTAATTTGTTTTCTCTACAATATTAATTGTTGTCTTTGTTATTATTATTTTAAATGATTCAAACCATTTGTACAGGCTATCTTTAGTTATTGTAATATTTGAAAAAAATATATTTAAAGGACATAAAATATGTATGGAATAAAACTAGATAACTTCTTCGATACTCTATTTTTTCATAAGAATAATGTTATGAACATTCAAAGTATTGTAAAATCCATAATTTAATATTTTACCACTGTTTCATCATCTAGATTTTATCTCAACTGATATATTACATATTCTTTGATTTCTACTTCCTTGATGAGACAATATGATACAATACTCAAGAACAAGTACATGTATATTATTATTCTTCTATATATTTTGTTCTGTTTTCTTGATTTTGTATCCCTAATTCCCATATCTCGCACACACACATACTATATGTTTATTTTTTACTTAGAAACCATTCATTATTTATTTCCATAGGTTGTGACTCCAAAATTATAAAGTTATGACCCTTCAGATTATGAATCCTATAGTATCATATTTGCATTGTAATTGGATTGTAACTCCTTATAATAAATCTGTATGTGAGTGGTTATCCCTACACATGATAGAAAAGGATTCCATAATCAAGTGATGATCCCCATTAAAAAATAAAACTAGTGAAAAATGTATATATCACTTAGTAGATACGTATTAGAGTATACTATGTCCACTTTGGACCAAACTACTATAAAAAATTTCTTGTGCTCATTCTCTTATTCTGCTACTAATTAAATCTAAAAATTAACTTTAATAATCAATTTTGATAAATAATATATTTCATTAAAATTTTCAAATATGGTCTATTTACCACTATTATAATATCTTCCATTAACCATCTGGATCTAACAGTTACATATAAGGGATATTTGTAACTCATATTGCCTTTCTTTGAGTTATAATGTTTAGTCTTGAACTCTTCATTTCAATGCTTGGGTTCTACCACCCTAATATTTTATCATAATATATTTTATAATCACCTTTTTAAAAATTATTTTTTAATAAAATGGAATGTTCTTTACTCTTCCTATAATGTGTGTTTTGAACAAAGGAAATTTTAAAATAATAAAAATGGATTGTCCATTTAACTTTCATATGTTTTTTCTTCCTATTCTTATTTCTCCAAGATAAACCTTATGACTTTTCCAGGCCCTATTATTTAAGATTTGTTAGTAATGGTGTACAAATATTTTTCACTTCACCTTTTGGAAAATTCATTTGAAATTAGCCCATAACATCATCATTTATATCAATACTAAAACTGTAACCTAAAATATCTTTTAATTTTTATGTTCCACTTCTATTTTCATTTTCAAAAGGATTTAAACTAATAGGGTTAATATTCTAGTATTTATACATTTAAAAATATTTATATTTTGTGGGAATGAACTCATAGTACCAAGCAATCCAATTCATGATCCCTTATTAGGTGGTAACACTCATGAATTCTTTTACGTGGATGTTTTTCATCTATGTAAACACCCTTATGTGTTTTATTTGATACAATGAGTTATATTATTTTACAACCATCGATATTTTCCTTCACATGGTTCATGATCATGTTATCAATTTTATTAACATAAGGAAATGTATTGGAATGCATTATATTTTTTTTCTAATATAGAATATTATTTACAAGATGACTGTGTGTTTTTTACCATCAAACTTTCTTACCAGGATGTGTTATGATCATGTTATCCATTTTATTGTCATGGGGAAAAGTATTGGCATTCTTGGTGATTATTTACTATTAATTTCAATTGATCAAGAATTAATATACCTTATTCTTCCTTATATGGAGTGCCATATTTTAACTCATCCAAAGGTTCCATAAGGAAAGTTATGGAAGGTCTTGTTTACTATTATAGTGAATGAATTGGACTTAATCAGGTGATGAGTGGCGTCCAGAATTATATGTCCCCTCTAGGTGTTGACATGTCTCATGAGACAAAAAAAACATGGGTTTTTGTGTATACCTCTCCCCATATCAGTATATTGTCTTTGAAAAATTCCTTGATAATATGTCTTTGATGTCGTACATTATGCATTCCATCAGTATGATATTAGTATTATTGATATATATGTTTTCATTTATTTTCGTGATTACAACATGCTCTTAGTTTTTGTTTATTATGAAATTACTCATATTATTTATTCCTACCAGATTAATTATAACATAATTATGTTTTTGATAGCTTCAATTATATTTTTCCCTTACTGGGAATTTTAGATTAACCCTTTTTAATGTTTCTATTCCATATATTATGAAGGAAATTAGTATACATGACATATTTATATTGATAATTCATGTGGAAGAATTTCAGGGAGATGTTGAAGACTCATTATTGATTTGGTTTTCTATTATATAGTAAAAATTATCCATTAGTTGATAAAGGAATGGGGTTTATTAATTTATGATTATTCCAAATTTTATAAAGCGTTAAAAATAAAACGATTTGAGAATATATTCAATGAAAAACTTTCTAATCATTAGGTGACTATTGTATAGTCATTTTTGAGAATTCATAGATTTTATCGAAGTCGATATGTAATATATGTGTCCATGGAATTGGGCTCAGGGGTACTAGTTTATGGAACCACAGTTGGAATCAGATCAAGGATTAGATAATGTTGGAGATTAGGATATTTGTTGATGATAATTTAATGGTTGATATGTTAATGTTGATCATAATTTCAAAGGTATAGATAACCCTTTGGTATAGTATATAATTTAATTAAAAGGTAGTAACCAAATTTTATTTGGGGATTTGGATAAGATAAATTTAGTGAAACCCTAGGGAAATGTTCTAATAGTGAATTCCAAGTATAAGATAACATCATGATGTTTTGAAAATATAGGGATTGTGTGGTACTCGTAGAAATTATATCCTTGTATAAATACTATAAGTGGATGCCTGATATGGAAAATATTTAACTAGTGGAAATAACTCTAAAAGGATGGAATGTTTATTAACTCGATCATCACCTGGTTCATGAGATAGAACCCAAACTACAGACCTAGTTTGAAACTCCCAAGGGAGATGCTTTAGTAATTTTATATTATCTTTATAAACAATTATGTTGGATTTGAATATTTTTTTTGTTAGATATCCTAATAGGAAAATTAATATGGATATCATAGATTGAAACATAGAGATTAATATTTTAAGGTATATATTAATTGATATTTACTTTACTGGATAAAGAAATAGTTGAATTTTGAGTGTATAGATTTCAATTATTTTTAGGTTTAAAATATTTTAAGAACTTTCATGGTAATTTGTGAGAACTATTTTGAGGATTAGGTTGTGATGTATAAGATATCACAACTTAAATTAACCTAGGTTATACTAATAATGATATAGGTTAAATTGGGAATGATATAAGTTTAACGAACTTGGACACAAGTTGAGTTCTAATAACTATAGGTTAACATGATAATTTTATAAAGTGAAAAGTATTGAGGTTAAATTTTCCTATGGTTATTCATTTATAATGATTATCAATCATTTTAAAGATTTTGGTTTTTTTAATGGATTAATCTAGAAAATAACCAAGATAACGAAGGATACCATAGAAAATAAGAAAATTATTCCAATGAACAACCTAGTAAGATAAGGGTTGGAGTGAGAAATCATATGATTATAAAAAACTGACTATCAGGAATACTAATTAAAAAAGTGAATATATTTTAAATCCAAAATATACTATAGAAGATAAGTATGTAATCTCATTTAAATTCAAGTGATCAATGAAGTGTTCAATGGATTGTGTAGTCCCACTTAGAGGGGGAGAATCATGTTTGACATATATTGCTAAATTATTTTTCCACCATTTAATTCAAACCTCTATCACATATTAATATGATTGAATTCTATATGTAATGAATTAAATAAATGAAATAAAATAGACAATATTTTTACTATGTTAGATATTAAGGCTTACTGTTGGTTATATTGGTTAGACCCCCCGATAAAGATTCTCCACTATAACCATATTATCAATTACAATGGTTCATGAAACAATTGGTTATACACCCCATTAGTCAATCATATAGCTGATCTGAGTTATCCTCTATAGTGATCCAACTCTTCTTCCTCAGTTTGTTAGATCCCCAACCATTCAACAGGTTATACCCCCACTTAGTCTCTCAAGTCTCTTTAGAAACTTGTTAGAACCCACAATCACATGTTCCTTATTCTTTGGTTAATCCACTATAGGATGATCTCTTGTTATTACTCCACAATATTGATGGATCTGGATTCCTCTTGAATAGGGTCAAGAACCTTTGTAGTTTTTTTATCTTTTTCAATAATATCTAGTAACATATGGATAATATATTTCCTTAGTATAACAAATTCTTTAACAATTCATCCTTTTGTAGAATAAGTCATGGCCTTAGTAACTATTCACTTCTCTACAAATGATTTGAACTGATCTAAATACATTAATAACTAAGATAATAACTTTTTTGGAAATACTACCCAAATTAGTCTCATGCTTCACCACACAATTTATATATAAATCGTATCACATTTTCATTTCTCAATATACTTATATATATAATATAATGTATCAACTTATTCAAAGTACTTTTTTGAAATAGTAATAATAAACAAGCATCCATTGCAAGTGTTATTTTATGTCATGCATATATTGAATAGTGCAAGCACATTATATTGCCTTAATTTCACCATTTGAAAGACACTCATAGTAAATTTTTATTTATGATAACACAAAATGGAACTCATGTTGAAAACATCCATCTTCCTTCATGAAAGTATATCATGTGATGATACTTCTTCTTCTCAAGTGTGAAACATCTTTACTATTAGAAAGATAGCTAAATTTATGCATGTATAATTTTATAAGAATGAAAATAAATCTCCATCACATAACATAGTACGTAATATATTAGGATACTTCCTACAATATTATATGTAGGTTCTTTTATTCTTTCTCCTTCACACCCCAAAATATTATCCACACTGGTTTACGGAATCAAAAAATAATCATGAAAATGTGATGGTCTAGAAATACACAACACAAATTCATTAAAACTATACATTAATACATATTATTATTATTTTCACAGGTTCTTTCTCACCTCCCTTAAAATTCTCATTAAGCATAGATTACAAATGATCATTTTTTAGGGTATTTATAGAGAAACACCAGCAACTAAAATCCACATCCTTTCTACTCATATGAATAGCACCTTATATCTATGAGAACAACCTTATATTACATGAATACAAAAAACACCTTCTCTATAAAATATATCATTCATTTTCACTATGGCCTTTATCGAAAACTCTCATGCAACATGTCAAAAAAGATCATCCACTATTTTTGATCAATTTACAATCATATGTGATAACTATATTAAATGAATTGATATTAGTTCAAACATGGTTGTTTCATCTATAAGATCTAGATGAATATAAGAAACCGTGACATAATTGAGGAAGAATATGATGGATGGCTCGATCAAATGGTGTCGGATATTAAGATCTAATAACACTTATTCTTTATATATGTTTTAAATGAAGATAGATATTGACATACTTAGTTCATATCCCTCATATAATTTCTATATGGTTAATCACATCCTTTTAAGACAATGTGCTCTGTATACTGCTCATTGATTAGCATGGGGGTCGCTCCCATAACAACAGTGCACACTCCAGGGCTCACAGACCATGTTAACCCACCTTCCCTCTAATGTGGACTCACACTTGAGACCTCCTTTGGTTACTCTATAAAAAAATATATATTACTTCCTAATGCCACACCATATTGGATAAAGGAAGACTGGACACCTAGTTAGTGGATATAATCCCTTTGGTTGGCTTAATGTGGTTGGTATATTTTTTTGTTATAGTTCTGTATAAAAGTGTTCAAAAAATTACCATAAAAGTCTCAATAAATTTCAATTTCCAAATTTAACTTATAAAATTCCTTTTTAATATCCCTCATGAATATAATATTAATAATATTTTCCTAGATTGGAAAATAAAACACTTTATTTATTAAATTAATTTTGCATGGAGTTCTTGGAAATGTTGTAAATAATGTGCACTACTACTAGTGAAATTGTTTCATGTCATAGACATTAATAACGATTCAAAAACCATAATATTTAGAAAAATGTTGACTTTTCATCTTCTTAAATCACAAAAAAGAAATTCAACTTTAATAAACCACATTTTTTCTTCAATGTACCCCTTTGGATTTGTTTTCAATACCCGTTTCATCTCTAAAGTCAATGTTAACTTCTCTTCCTTATTGATAATAAATCAAAAAAATTAAGTTTGGGAATGAATTCTCATCTCCAAGATTCATAAAATGTTATTCATCTTTTGAATCTTAGTTCGATTGAAATAGAAGAATGATAAAATTAATCATTACTTAGAAAAGATATAATGTTAACCAACTATATGTTTACATTATCGATGGTCGATATAAAAAATAAGAGTGATCCAATTTAAAATCAATGTTGTTAATAAATTTTCACCATGTGATATCAACAATGAAAAGTTATTTCAGGGTCTATTCAAAATGTTTTCATATAAAATCCTATAGTCATCTAAAAAAATAGATTAAAAACATTAAATTTCAATAATTTTCCTCCCCTTCTTAAATTTACTTTCCCTTTTTTCATCATGTAATAATTCTATCCATTTTAGAATTGATTTTTAATCATGAAAATATGGGAATGTAATTGCCTCAATGAAGATAATATTGAATATCTATACCTTTAGCATCTTAAATTATTCGATGAATCCCTAGTGTAAATTCAGATATTCAAAAGATATAAAATGAAAGTAAGGTATTAGGTGGTTGTTATTTTATTGCCCCCTCAAGAGATGCACTCAATAATTCTTCAACATAATTGTAATTATTCATGGATAAACTCCATGAATCTTCCAAGATTATTTCAAGTGTTTCAAAAAGAGTGCATGATTCCAATAATACTCCATGATGGATAAAAGTTTAGCAATAATTTTTTAAAGATTTTATAAAATTGGTATCCCCATAAATATATGATTCTCCTTTAATTTATGTATAAAAAACACAATTTATATATAGGAATAAGTTTTTTCTTCAAAGCTTCATAGTTGGAGAAACACGGATTAGAGTTTCTTATCAACGTGACTGTATTCTTAGCTGAAAAAGGATTATTCACATTTGGAAGAAAGTAGTTTCAATTTTACATGATTCATCCATATTTCTTTACTCTTTCAAATATTCTGGTCAAATGATCAAGCTATTTTTCAAAACAATTTTAGTATTCACTTTGTGTGTAGCCTCCTTTTTTTGAACAATATTTCTAGAACAAGAAGTCAGAAGTTAATATTTTCCATCATTCAATAATTATTCCTATACAAGAATCCATCTAAAAAAATTTACCTGAATTCCTAAACATATTACACATTCCACACACATCATAACATTCATCAAGTTACACTTTTGGAACTATTCATATTCGTCATTAGACATTTCTTCACCATTTCAATCATGATTTTAATTTTTTGGATCGATTCTTTCTTTGATTCCAACCTACTTTCTTTATTATTGATGTTCATGGAAAATTATAAAATTTATATGATGTAACCTTTCCTACGACAATGTAATGATCATTTATTTAGTGTGGAACTCTTCATATCATTCTTTACAAACATCTTGGGAGTGGTTTGTTTAACAATCATCTTATTTTGTTCACCTTCCAAGCATGAACTATAATCTTATTTTATTACCAGCTTCCATTTTTATGGTCTTATCTTCACATAAACACATGATTCTTACATGATTGGAACATACTGGCTCTCATCATAACAGTTTCCAATTCTATTGAAATACTCACAGAAATATTCGAAATATTCATATCTGTTCTTGATAGATTGATTATATTTCTATGAATGAATCTTCTATTGTGCATGTTTTCACATTTAATTAGTTTTAATACCTCTAAATTTAGGCATTATGTAATTATTAATACAATTTCATGTTTTTCTAGTAACTTATAGTTTGATGGATAAATTTACAACATTACCAACGCTATCCAAAAAAATCACGTTTTTTTATTTTGTGATATATTTTAACTATCATTGATAACTCTATATTTTTTACCACACTTTATTCTTTTATGATTTATTAATGGGAAAACAATATTACACTTATCCACATATATCTTTAATGATTTTTTGGATTCCTAATAATTTTTCTTTACCCATGTTGGTCTATATTTTAAAGTTGAATCTATACTGTTTATCAAAATAGTATTAATACATAGATATTTATAATAATAAAGGGTTACCTTCTTCAATGATCTTACAATATAATTAATTATAGATAATATCAATCAATTATTTTCATAAGAATGAGTCTTTTTCATAAAAAATTCTCTTATCTAAATAATTCTTGGTAGTACTCATTTTATCACCAACTTGGGAAGTCTCAGTGTGTGTATCTTCATTATTTATCAGTTTCACTTATATTTCAAGTCATTTTATGTTGGTATAAATATTATCATATTCAACTGATTTCATAATTTCTTCCCACTGAAACCACATCTTCTAAATTTGATATTCATACAACTGATTTTCCTTTAGTAATAAATTATTAAGATGCTTAATTATTCTAACTTTTACATCTAGATGAGTGTATTTAACATTTATAGATTTATTATGAATATTTTCAAGATCATGGATAAATTATGTAATTTCTATTTAAAATAAATATTTCAAAAAAACAATAATTTTTAATTCTTTAACAAATCTATCATATATTTATTTGCAAAGAAATATTTTTTCATCATTTTCTCTGAAAAGTTTTTTGGGTGTTTTCAATATTCTAAAATTTTTTACCAATGATTCTTAGTTGGAATTAAACCCATATTCTAGAAATAATTTTTTACCTTGATTTTCTTTGAAAACTCTAATCATACATGTGACCAATTCTTTGGAAACTTTCTTCAAATTCTCACTGTTTTTAAAATTGAACACATCTTCATCATAGATTAAACTTCATTCATCAAAATTATAGCCATACAACTTTACTGAAAAATTACCAAGTTGAGTGACTTTGGTTATAAGTTTATCTTCATTAATCTTTGAGTTCTTATTTATCTTATTTTTCACTATTTACTTCACATTTTTCTATGTCTTGATTGAAACTTCAATATTTCTAGCATCAGTAGTAGAGGTAGGATTTTCCATCTGAAGATATTTTCAATTTTATTTAAACTAAAATATAATATTTATATAATATTTATATAATCTATTGGTAATGTAAATTAGATCCAAACATAGTGAAACCTTTTCTCTAAAAGAAATTAAAGCGTCCAATAGATTGTGTTGTCACACTAAGAGGGGGTGGATCAGGTGTGACTTATTTTACATAATTGTTTTCCCCATTTTAATCCAAACCTTCGTAATAGACTAAGATGAGTGGATACTTTATGAAATTTATAATTTAAATAAAATACAACACACAATATTTTTACAAGGTTCATTACTATTTCCTTCTCCTTTCTATGTTGGTTAGACCCCCCAAAATTGATTCCCCTCCAAAATATTGTAATCAATTACAATAATTCATGACTAAAATTGTAAGATTAAAATTTTTATCATGAGGTACACATCCTTTATTTCTCTATTTAAACCTCCTTCTTCACTTTAATAAATATGTGTAAGAGTTTAAGGAAGGTTTCCAGAGCATTTGAGGCTTCTTTAGAGGTAGGAACTCTGGTTTTTTAAGGAAACATATGAGGCAGACTATCAGTAGTAACTATGTCATTCAACTATGTAACCCTAAGGAGGTGGTGAATGGTTTAATAAATCATACTCAGTAGGACACATGGCTATGTAGGGATCTATTAGTTTACTATAGAGGAGACACAAGGGTGGAACATGGTTTGTCAAACCATGTTCCTAACCCATTTTAGGGTGGTGACTCCTAATAATGTGTTAGTGTACGATTGGTGCATGATTTTTCTAACCACGCAGATGAACTATGATCCCTTAAAATTGAGAGGAAAAGTCTCTTTCCCACGAAATCTTTAATAATCTCCTCCCATTTCTTTTCCTCTCCATGTGAAGCATCTTATCATGTTTGAATCTCCTTCCTCCCTACCCCATAGGCCTTATGCCTCCCCCCTCATATAATGTCACAATCACTCGATGTTGAATGCATTGAATTTCTAACAATAATCTATTCAATCCTCATACTTATTTTCTTTGTTTATCTCACCCTCAAAAAAATTATTTCTATGTGAGATAATATTCACTATTCTCATGGAATTTGTTAATTTCACTGATTGCTTTTGTTATAAACAAAATTACATGCTCACAAGGAATGAAAACTTTTCAACTGCTATAAGGTAGATGGTATAGTAATTTCCATTAAATCCTTTTGGTTTTATATCATTCTTTGTGATGTCTCATGCTAAAAATTCCAATCATTTAATCAAAAATAGTATTTTCCCTAAATTGATTTGTTTGCCAAGTTTGAAATACTCCCACACAACATTTTCTTTGTTTTAGTATGTTCTTTTTGACTAATGACATATCTTGAGGTGTACTTATGAAATTACCATTGACTTTATGAATGATTATGTGGCCAACCAACCTTTTAAGTTGTCTTGTCTTAACTCTTAAATGAAATGGGTAAATTAAATTTAATGGAAGTGAATGCTAAGACCATGCCACGTGACCCTTGTATACAATGTGGATTATTCCCTTGACTAAATGAAACATAATATGGATGGAGGCCATCTATTAGCATAATTTTAAGTATGGTTGTATTCCATTATTATTTATGATACCAAGGTATGGAGTCCCTTTTTATACACCATACATAGGAATGGAGACCCTTATTATTTATGATACTTGGGCATGATGTCCCTTATTGTTAATGATAATTGGTAATGAAGTACATTATTATTTATGACACTTAGGCATGGAGTACCTTATTATTCATGATACTTAGGCATGGTGTCATCATTATTCCATGAGACTGATAGACATGGTGACCCTTATTTATGAAATGCGACACTTATGATTATACCAGGATTCTTGAGTTATGACTCGGGCTTTGGCTTGCACTATGTATCTATATATATGTATATATATGTTACCATGTATATAGTAAATATACATACATACAAATCTATATATATGTATACATAAATATATGGTTACACGTGTCCAAAGATATCCCAACTTTGGATGAAGTAGGTATAGTCGGGCAGGTGTTCACAAGAAACTGGAGCTAACTTAGTTAGAGATTACATTAGTTCATTATAATTGTTATATATAAACACAGATAATTTTATATACACTAGATAGATTTTACTATTCACCATTGTTGGAGGCCTAATGTGTATATCTGATATGCTATTTGATCCACCTGTCGATACTTGAACAGACTTCGTAGATTCATGTAGGAATAAGGGGAAGCACCCTACTATGGATGCCAAATTTTCTATGCTAGAATGGAGGATGGGAAAAGAGGATTGTTATTATGATACTGATTCCATTATATATATATTTTGGTTATATTCTTATTTCGTATAGCATAATGTATATGTCTCCTGCTCTGTTCCTAGTATTCCCATTTTTTATAGCTTTACTAAATGATCATCATTTTTATATGATAATAGATGGTTCTTCCTTTGTTTTTTTCATTGTCTCTAGCTTGGTGATTTATTCTTATTCTATATGTTGTGATTCTATTGTTGTATTATCTTTCTTCCATGGTTCGTATCTATTATACCAATGTGTAACACTCTGATGATGATGGAATAGTCTCTCCATCATACCATATTAGACTCTCACTACTAGTTGGAAACCTCTAGTGTATGGGGAGGTGAAATTTTTTCCATGAGAAAATCAACATTGGTTACTAATTAGTAAATCAGGATCAAGATTATACAAAGTGGAAATTCTATAAAACTGGGTTTATCAAGGGCTAGGGATTTAGCAATGCTCACTAAAAGTGGTGTTATAGACCCCAGTTATCAGTGCTAGAAAAAACGCTGTTAAACAGGTATTTAACAACATTTTTATTAGTGATATTAAAGGTTTCTTTAACAATGCTAAAAAAGAATTGGTAAAGGGGTACCATTATCAGTACTTGTAAAAAATCACTAATAATGACCCCCTTTTTAACAGTGCTAGTAAAAAATCATTGATAAAGAGGTCCCTTTATCAGTGTTAGTTAAAAATCGATGATAAAGGGGTGGATTTATCAGAGCCTTTTTTACTTGTGCTGATAAATGGTATTTTTCAAAAAAAATATTTTTCATTAAAGATAATATATATATGTATATATTTATATTGATATAAATATAATATATATTTTTTAAATATGTTTAAATGAGGCTAAATAAGCATTTAAACTTAATATATAAGATATTGAGTGAAAAAGAATTATAAAATAATTTAAAAAATATTTTTAATTAATAATTTTCTAATTTTTATTGATTAATATTCATTTAATAACAATTTGAAGAAAAATAAATTATAAAAATAATAAAAGATCTAAAATAAGTTGAAAATGTAACTAGACCATCAAATTACCTTAACTTTAGATCTGGGTATCCATTTGGGCTCTCCTACATATCAAATTAATGTTTATGATGAGCTCTACTCCCTAGCTACTGAATGGACCCCTATTTCATTTTTCATAACCAAAAAAGATATATAAGGCCTTCAAAACATATTTTTATTTGGGATTCCCCAATTTCTTAACATTCGATGGATTTTCATCCTCATTTAATGAGGTATTATTTTCTTATTTTGGTGGATACAGAATTTATTCCCAGGTCTTACATTTATATTGATATTATGGTTTTGAAATTTTATCATTTTTTACATAGTTTTATTTATAGTTAAATATATGCATATTCTCTTATATTTACTTATAATAATTCACTTGTATAAATACATATATTAATATATTTATTTAACAATGTATTTTTAAATATATAAAATAAATATTTATTATTCATTTCATTTAAATTAAAACATTACCATTTTATTTACCATATAAAAATTTAATAATATTTATATATATACTTATACAATTAATGTTTTTATATAAACATGTGTGTGTAAATAATTGACAAATATATCTGTATATGTATATTCTAATATATTTAAATAAATACATATCCTAAAAATGTATTTAAAATAATATCTAACTATTTTTATATAATCAAAATATATTTTTAATGTTTATATATAAATATATGTTTGTATTAGTAAAAATATATATATATATATATATATTATATTCTAGTATATGTACATGAATATAATAAATAATATACTTAAATAAATATAAGTTTATATATATCACACACACATATGTTTTATAAATATATTTAAAATTAATTATATAAATATATGACTAATATATATATATATAAAAAGAAATATCCTTAAACAAACAATAAAAAAACATGGTGTGGTGGAAAAGGAGTTTCACCTTCAAAAGAGAGGTGTAGGGTACAAATCGAAGCCAGTGAGGAGGATAAAAGTTCACAAAGTATTGATAAAGGGGTGGTGGGGTGAAAATCAATGATAGGGGGAAATGTTGATGTTTTCATGGAAGCACTGATAAAGGGGTCAGACACATAGATTTCCAAAAAATATATAATTTCCCCCCTTTATCAATGCTTTTTTAGTGATGTTATAGGAGACCTTTATCGAGGATAAAAAAAGAAATTTTAAAGGGATCCTTTATGAGTGAAAAAAAGTTTTGATAAAGGGGTGATTTATTTGCGCTTTTTTAGCACTAATAAAGGAACCATATATTAGTGCTTTTCTAGTGCTGATAAAAGCATATTTATTTTAACCACGCTTTGGTTTTCAATACTTTTTTAGCACCGATAAAGGCTTATTATAGCACTATTAAAGGCCTCTTTTGTAGTAGTGTGGTATCAGAGAATTTATTTCCTTTAATATTACCATTTTAGGATGGTATAAAGGAGACTAAGAATGTGTTTGAGTTTGGTAATGCACCTATTACAAAGTGAATATAAACCACATATAGGAAAAAGTCAAATTACCTTGGATGGGACTTATTGTTATAGATTATTCCTACTATATTTGTATTGATTTCACCATTGTGTGAGTGTAACGACCCAATATTTTTGAGTGGAATATTAACTTACTCTTAATATTTTAATAGAGATGTTGTTGGTTAATGAAGAAAGAGGAGTCGATGGCTTCATCCAGTAGACTCGAACCTTATGAATCCCACTTATCAGAGCTTGGGAAGGAGGTGGCATCTTTGGGCTTCGCTTTGGACCAAGCCCAAGCCGAACTCCAGCATGTCAAGCTTGAATGGAAACGCCTACGGGAGAAGTTCAAGTTAGTAGAGATTACTACTAGGGCAATGTTATCTAAGCCTCCCTCAGATTCTCTCACCATAGCACACCTTACACTTAGGTCATATGCCGGTGTTATAAGGGGCTATGTGACGAGACCCTAGCTTCCTTGTGTGATACTTTGGGATGAATAAATTGATATTTCTTCCTTTAGTGTTGTTTGTGAAACTTCAAATGTCCGGATAATTTTAGGATGTATTTTATTGATGAATTTTAAAAAAAGGATATTTTAAAATATTTATGTAAGCCCTAAATAATTAATGATGTGTAATGATTTTCAAAAAATGGTCTTCTAAAAAAGTGTCCAGTAAGGAATTTGGAGTCTAATCATATCAACTTTATTTTTGATGAATAGTAAATTATGAATAGTGATTTTACGCTTAGGATTAGTAATGTGACCAAATGGATTAGTAATTTCACTCAAAGAAAGTTTTAATATAATTTAGACACCTAGATTAAGTAATGTGATTCAATAAAATGGGTAAATAACGGTTCCATAAATTATTAATCATGTATTAGTTTTTTGGGGTGAATAGTGTTTTTTAATTAAAAATTAAATTTAAAATATTTAGAAAAATATTTTTATAAATTGGACTTTATTTTTGAACTCAGAGCACCGATATTATGTTACGGTAATTTTTGGGGTTTTTTCTAAAGAAATGAATTTTCGGTGAATAGTATTTTTATTTAAAAATTAAATTAAAAATATTTATAATTTTTTTTTATAAAATGGAATACATATTTGTAATCAGAGCGTCGATATTTGGTTAAGGTAAAATTTTGGGATTTTTCTGAGAAAGATGAATTTTCAGTGAATAGTAAAAAAAAAAAAAGCAGTTTTAGGGTTTGGGTATGTCTAATGACATCATAGCTGTGTCATGGTGATGTCATGAGATATTTTATGGGTTGGAAGACCTTAGGTGATGAATTATTGTTTTGGGGGCCCCATGTGGCCTAACTTCATGGGAAATATCATGAGAGAGCACATGGTTTTGAGTAAAGCACTTGTGAGGTGTCCCTTGGCCATTAATGCCTTGTCCCCTCACTTTCCCTATAAATACCAAGCCCTCCTCTCATACTTTCGACTCAAAAACCATCCTCAACGATGTTCGGGTCTCTTTACCTCCCAAGGAGTCCTCCCAAGGTGCCCCCAAGCCCTCAAGGTCCAAACCTTTGAGTTTTAAGAGTTATGTTTTAAGGTAAGGGATCTGACCTCTCTCTTCTTTTTAAGTAATCTCATTTATGTCATTTCTTTAATACTCCATGTTCTTATGTTGGAGTATATTCTTATATATTCATATTACTTCCCTTTTCATGTTCATATGATGAGAGACCCCATCTTTCTATCATCAATTCATTTTAAGAATGTTTAAGTGGCGCCGTTGGGCTACCGAAATCTTAAGGGGATTCTTTCACCCTTCTCATTATTTTCAAAGTTGTACTTTCATGTCAAGTCTTTCAAGTTCCTTTTTTATTATTTTGGGGTATAATATCTATATATATCATACCGAACTCTTAAATTCACATGATTAGGGACCCTATTTGATCTTTTCAATTCATTTTTGTTGAAGTTTAAGTGACGTCGTTAGGCTGCCGAATTTTCACAAGAGAAATCTAATTTTTGTCTTCCTTCCATGTTTTTCATTTCAAATGGTATGTCCTTCAAATTTCATTTCCATGTTCATATATCCTTATTATTCTGTCCCTATACTGTTTTATGGTTCATTTATGAATGTCTAACCCATGTCCCCTCTCTTTTCAATGTTTTCTAAAACCCCAAAACATAGTCGTTATACTGTGGAATTTTCGTCACAAAATGCCTCTCTCTCTTTATCTCAAAATTATTTAATGTTATTAAGTGAATACTCAAAGCTATTATTTATACAGGGGTATTCACATATATATCAAAATGTTCTATTTTAAATTCTGGGATTTACATACTTGAAACCCGCTTTCCCTTTCTGTGGGTTTAAAGTGACATAATGATCATGTCATTAAAGCAGTTTTTAAAACGTTATGATTTTGAAATGAAACCAATTTCTTTTATGCTATATGGGTTGTTTATGAAATGATTGATGATGATATATGTGGATCACATGATAATAAAGACATGTCAGGGGTGCGCCCAGATAGCGCTCTAATGCATTGGGTAAATACTTAATCACTAGAGATGACTTTTAGATTGATACCTTGGTGAATAACCTTGGTAATTTTTAATGAAACCTTGGGGATGGACCTTGGTGAAACGAAATGATTGTCAATATTAAATGTTGCAACCACATCTTCAAGTTATGAAAAATGTTATTTTTATTATGATGTATCTCATGATTTTTTTCTCATGCCTTAAAGTTCTTTTCATGTCCTTATTGAAGTATCTCAATTTCACATGTAAAATGTTTCTCTTGTTTCCCTTACTGGGCCTTCTGCTCACCCTTTCTTTTGATGTATGTCCCCAGGTTATGAGATGCAGTAATGAACCTAGGATGAACTTAAGTAGAATCCTTTCAAGTGTTTAATAATAATTTTTTTTGTTTTTTTCATGTATTATGTTCCTTTTATCCAAGACACTAAACCTTAAAGATCCACAGTTCCGTGTAATGAAATGAAAGTTTATTTTATAAAAAGACGGGATGCTATAGTTGGTATCAAAGGATGGTTTAGTTATTTGTGGAAATTAGGATATAAAAACTTTAGGATGAACCCTATAAAAAAATTTAAAAATAGGAAAACTTCCTGGTATTTTGGTAAGTATTGAGTGAGTGGTTTATCAAACAAATACATCCATGTCTGGATATGAGCAGGTAGAGGCGGCTCTGGCACAGATGTACATAGGGGTAAAACCCAAAAACACCGCTTTGAGCTAGAATCGAACAGGAACTAGTGCACGATAACGGGCCTTGCTGCACTCTTGGTTACGACACTCTCGGGGGATATGTTTGGGTAATCACAAGCTTTTTATGAATCATTTTGAAGGAATTATAGAGAAGTGTAATTGTCTAAGAATGAAGTCTTAGTTAAAAGATTCATAAATGAAATAATTTTCTCACTAAGGTTTTACTCTTTTAGAAAATGGCGGGCAATAGGAGGAACCGTGCCAATTGTGACCGCAATGCACCATGTGCTGACGACCCCCCGATGGAAGCTGGAATGGAAACAATCATGCGAATGATGAACCAACTGACTCAAGTTATGAGTAATAACTTGAATCAAGCTGAGAGGCCGATCTCACCATGAAGGGAACAACACTCTGTTGAGTCCTTCATGCGTCAACGACCACCATCATTCAGTGAATCGACTGACCCTTTGGTTGCAAAACAATGGATAAGCTCCATTGAAAAGATTTTTTCTGTACTCCTTTGTTCGAAACAAGAAAAATTCACCCTTGCTGTTTATCACCTAGAGGGAGAAGCTGATCAGTGGTGGTCACTGGTCAAAAACACGAAGCCTAGAGGAGAGATTGAAGCTATGGAGTGGGAAGAGTTCCGTAGAATATTCTTTAACAAGTATTTCCCTCATTCCATGGGAATGAGAATGGAGAAAGTGTTTCTTGAGCTTAAGCAGAAGGAGAACGAATCTGTCGGAAGATATGAGATGAACTTCACCCGACTTTCACAATATACCTCTAGCTTTGTCATGGATCCAAGTGGGAAGGTTGATAGATTTTTCGGTGGACTAAGACCTCATTTGTGGAATAATTTAGCCAACTGGGACTACGATAGCTATGAGGAGATCGTGCGGAGTGCAATGAAAGTCGTGCTGGATTTTGGTGAGACGCAGTGGTATCATAAATCAAATGAAAAGAAGAGATCGTTAGAGCCCAGTTTAGGGAAGACTTTTGATCAGGGAAGAGGTGGAAAGCAAATACAACTTACCACATGCAATAAATGTGGGAAGAATCATCTTGGGAGCTACTTGGTCGGAAGTGGAAAGTGATACAAGTGTGTAAGAGGAGGCCATATTGCTCAGAATTGTCGTAGTGAGGTGAAGCCTCAACTCCCCAACACTAACGACAGAGGAAAGATGGTTATGGCCTTACCCGAAGTCCATTGCTTCAAGTGTGGACAGCTTGGGCACTATGCTAATCTCTATCCAAATCCAAGGGCAGTGGAGGAGAATCGACATCAACCTCAGCAAAGGCCAAGGGAGCAAGGTCGTGCTTTTGCTATCACAACAACTGATATTGAAGCTCCAAATCATGTGGTAGCAGGTACTCTTGTTGTCCTCTCAAAACTAGCAACTACTTTGTTTGATTCTGGTTCTACGCATTCCTTTATTTCTTCCAAGTTTGCAAATAATATAGAATCAATCCCTGAATTGCTTGAGGTAGAGTTTTCAGTCAAGACTCCAAGTGGGATTATCCATGCATCAACAGTGTTTAGAGACTCTAGTGTTTACTTTAGTGAGCACAACCTTATCGCAAATCTAGTAGTCATTCCCATGTTGGAATTCGACATTATACTAGGGATGGACTGGCTCTCAAAGTATAATGCTATGATCAAATGCATAAGTAAGGAAATCTCAGTAGTCTTGAATAAACAACCTACAGTTATCTTCTAAGGAGAGATATCCCGAACTGATCCCTATCTAGAAGCACCTCCTCTAGCTTTCTTTATGGAGTTAATCGGTGATTATGAGGAAGGAAAAGGGAGCGTACAAATAGAAGATGTTCCGATTGTTTAGGAATACATGGATGTATTTCCTGAGGAGTTACCTGGACCTCCCCCAAAAAGAGAGGTAGAGTTCTCCATTGAAATCGTACCTAGATCACAACTGATATCAAAGACCCCGTATAGAATGGAAAATTTGGATCTATAAGAGTTAATTGAACAACTCCAAGACTTGTTGGAGAAGGGGTTTATCTGACCATGTGTGTCTCCTTGGGGGGCACTAGTTCTCTTTGTGAAGAAGAAAGATGGATCAATGCGGCTATACATTGATTATAGAGACCTGAACGGGATCACAGTGAAGAATAGATATCCTCTTCCAAGAATTGATGATTTATTTGACCAACTTCGTGGGGCTCAATTCTTCTCTAAGATTGACGTTCGATTTGATTATCATCAACTGAGAGTGAAGAAGAAAGATATTTCAAAGACTGCCTTCTGATCAAGATATGGGCATTATGAGTTTACTATTATTCCCTTCGGCTTGACTAACGATCCTTCTATTTTCAAGGATTTGATTAATAGAGTCTTTAAAGACTACCTTGATAACTTTGTGGTAGTTTTTATTGATGATATTTTGATATATTCAAAAAGTAATGAGGAGCATGAAGATCATCTAAGGGTTATTTTTAAAACTCTGCGGAAGGAGAGGCTCTTTGGAAAGTTCAGCATGTGTGATTTTTGGTTACAACAAGTGGCTTTCTTGGGGAATATCGTAACCAATGAAGGAATCTCGGTTGACCCTGCAAAGACAATGGTTGTGGAGGAGTGGCCTCAACCAACAACAGTAACTGAGATTTGTAGTTTCCTTGGTTTAGCGGGATATTATAGGAGGTTTGTGAAAAACTTTTCATGGCTTTCTAATCCACAAACGAAGTTGACTCGAAAAGGTGTTCACTTTATCTGGACAAAGGAATGCGAGGAAAGTTTCCAAGAGATGAAGAAGAGATTGGTTACTGCACCTGCGTTAACACTACCCTCTATTGGAGAAGGATTCGTTATTTTTAGTGATGCATATCTGAAAGGGCTTGGGTGCATCCTCATGAAAAATGACAAGGTAATTGCTTATGCATCTCGACAGTTGAAGATTCATGAGCAGAATTATCCTACGCATGATCTAGAGCAAGAGGCAGTTGTTTTTGCTCTCAAGATATAGAGGCACTATCTTTATGGGGAGAAATGTGATATATACACTGACCACCAAAGTCTAAAGTATATTTTCACACAGAAAGAATTGAACATGAGACAAAGGATATGGTTGGAGATTATTAAAGACTATGATTGTTCAATTCATTATCACCCTGGTAGAGCAAACAAAGTCACAGATTCGTTAAGCAGGAAAGACCCTGTTGTTCTGGAAACAATGAGGATCCTAGGAGATCCCTTGATTAAAGATCTAGTAAAACTGGACATGGGAATTATAAGGAAAGGGACATCATCAACCCTATCCCAAATGATTTCTCAACCTTCTTTACTAGAGAAGATCAATAAGTCTCAAAAAGAAGATCCTTTGCTGCAGGAGAAGTTTGAGGATGTAAAAGATGGGAAGTTCCCTGATTTCAATGTTGATCAAGAAGGTGTATTGAAATTTCGTACAAGACTATGTGTTCCACCTCTTCTAGATATAAAGAAAGAACTGATGGATGAAGCTCATAGATCTACTTTCTCCATACATCCGGGAAGCACTAAAATGTATAGAGACCTTCGTGATCATTATTGGTGGGATAACATGAAGAGGGAGATTGCTGATTACACTACAAGGTGCTTGGTGTGCCAGTAAGTAAAGGCAGAACGACAAATTTTTAAGGGGGTATTACAACCTCTACCCATACCAGTATGGAAGTGGGATAATATCACTATGGACTTTGTAACTGGTCTCCCAAAAACATCCAAAGGAAACAATGCGATATGGGTTATTGTGGACCGTCTCACCAAGACAGCCCATTTTATCTCTATTCGGGAAGATTTCTCTCTGGATCAGCTTGCCAAGATATATGTGAAGGAAGTGGTAAGGCTGCATGGGGTACCACTATCCATCGTGTCTGATCGCGATCCAATATTCACATCAAAATTCTGGAGAAGTCTTCAACATGCTCTGAATACTGAATTGAATTTTAGTACGGCCTATCATCCTCAAACTAATGGCCAATCTGAAAGGACTATTCAGACACTCGAAGACATGTTGAGATTATGCTCAATGGAATTTAAAGGTGGATGGGATCAACACCTCCCATTAGTGGAGTTCTCCTATAACAACAACTTCCATTCGATTATTCAGATGGCACCCTATGAAGCTCTGTATCGAAAGCGATGTAGAACTCCTACTTGTTGGGATGAAACTGGTGAGAGGAAGCTTCTTGGGCCTGATCTCGTGCAAGAGATGACGGAACAGGTTCATGCCATCCAACAACACATAAAGGATTCTTAGAGTCGGCAGAAGAGCTATGATAACAATCGTCGAAGGGACTTGGAGTTTGGTGTTGGTGACAAAGTCTTCCTTCAAATTTCTCCATGGAATAGAGTCATGCGGTTTGGGAAGAAAGGTAATCTCAGCCCTAGGTACATTGGACCCTATGAAATCCTTGATCGCATAGGAGCAGTGGCCTATCATCTAGCACTTCCACAGAACCTAGCGCAAGTTCACAATGTCTTCCTTGTATCTCTCTTGAGGAAGTACATACTCGACCCTTCGCATGTACTAAACCCAGAGGTGGTACAACTGGAACATGACCTCTCTTATGAAGAGCGGCCAGTGGAGATCTTAGACTGTAGAGACAAGGTTCTACGAAACAATACTACCCACCTTGTGAAAGTGTTGTGGAGGAATCAGAAATATGAAGAAGCGACTTGGGAGCCTGAGGAAACAATGAAGCAAAAGTACCCTCACCTTTTCGAATAGGCCTCAAGTATAAATTGCGGGGACAAAATTTCTTAAGGGGGGAAGAATGTAATGACCCAATCTTTTTGAGTGGAATATTAACTTACTCTTAATGTTTTAATAGAGATGTTGTTGGTTAATGAAGAAAGAGGAGTCCATGGCTTCATCCAGTAGACTCGAACCTTATGAAGCCCACTTATCAGAGCTTGGGAAGCAGGTGGCATCTTTGGGCTTCGCTTTGGACCAAGCCTAAGATGAACTCTAGCGTGTCAAGCTTGAACGGAAATGCCTACAGGAGAAGTTGAAGTTAGTATAGATTACTACTAGGGAAATGTTCTTTGAGCCTCCCTCAGATTCTCTCACCATAGCACACCTTACACTTAGGTCATACGCCGGTGTTATAAGGGGCTATGTGACGAGACCCTAGCTTCCTTGTGTGATCCTTTGGGATGAATAAATTGAGATTTCTTCCTTTAGTGTTGTTTGTGAAACTTCAAATGTCCAGATAATTTTAGGATGTATTTTATTGACGAATTTTGAAAAAAAGTATATTTTAAAATATTTATGTAAACCCTAAATAATTAATGATGTGTAATGATTTTCAAAAAATGGTCTTCTACAAAAGTGTTCAGTAAGGAATTTGGAGTCTAATAAGATCAACTTAATTTTTGATGAATAGTAAATTATGAATAGTGATTTTACGCTTAGGATTAGTAATGTGACCAAATGGATTAGTAATTTCACTCAAAGAAAGTTTTAATATAATTTAGACACCTAGATTAAGTAATGTGATTCAATAAAATGGGTAAATAATGGTTTCATAAATTATTAATCAAGTATTAGTTTTTTGGGGTGAATACTGTTTTTTAATTAAAAATTAATTTAAAAATATTTAGAAAAATATTTTTATAAAATGGACTTTATTTTTGAACTCAGACCACCGATATTATGTTATGGTAATTTTTGGGGTTTTTTCTAAAGAAATGACTTTTCGGTGAATAGTGTTTTTATTTAAAAATTAAATTAAAAATATTTAAAAAATTATTTTTATAAAATGGAGTACATATTTGTAATCAGAGCGTCGATATTTGGTTAAGGTAAAATTTTGGGATTTTTCTGAGAAAGATGATTTTTCAGTTAATAGTAAAAAAAGCAGTTTTAGGGTTTCGGTATGTCTAATGACATCATAGCTTTGTCATGGTGATGTCATGAGATATTTTAAGTTTTGGCCGACCTTAGGTGAAGAATTATTGTTTTGGGGGCCCCATGTGGCCTAACTTCATGGGAAATATCATGAGAGAGCACATGGTTTTGAGTAAAGCACTTGTGAGGTGTCCCTTGGCCATTAATGCCTTGTCCCCTCTCTTTCCCTATAAATACCAAGACCTCCTCTAATCCTTTCGACTCAAAAACCATCCTCAACGATGTTCTAGTCTCCTTACCTCCCAAGGAGTCCTCCCAAGGTTCCCCCAAGCCCTCAAGGTCCAAACCTTTGAGTTTTAAGAGTTACGTTTTAAGGTAAGGGATCCGACCTCTCTCTTCTTTTTAAGTAATCTCTTTTATGTCATTTCTTTTATACTCCATGTTATTATGTTAGAGGATGTTCTTATATATTAATATTACTTCCCTTTTCATGTTCATATGATGAGAGACCCCATATTTCTCTCATCAATTCGTTTTAAGAATATTTAAGTGGCACTGTTGGGCTGCTGAAATCTTAAGGGGATTCTTTCACCCTTCTCATTCTTTTCAAAGTTCTACTTTCATGTCAAGTATTCCAAGTTCCTTTTTAATTATTTTGGGGTATGATCTCTATATCTATCATACTGAACTCTTATTTTCATATGATGTGGGACCCTATTTGATCTTTTCAATTCATTTTTGTTGATGTTTAAGTGATGTTGTTAGGCTGCCGAATTTTCACAAGAGAAATCTAATTTTTGTCTTCCTTCCATGTTTTTCATTTCAAATGTTATGTCCTTCAAATTTCATTACCATGCTCATATATCCTTATTATTCTGTCCCTCTACCGTTTTATGGGTCATTTATGAATGTTTGACCCATGTCCCCTCTCTTTTCAATGTTTTCTAAAACCCCGAAACATAGTTGTTATGCTGCGGAATTTTCGTCTCAAAATGCCTCTCTCTCTTTATCTCAAAATTATTTTATGTTATTAAGTGAATACTCAAAGCTCTTATTTCAATAGGGGTATTCACATATATATAAAAATGTTCTATTTTAAATTCTGGGATTTACATACATGAAACCCTCTTTCCCTTTCCGTGGGTTTAAAGTGACATAATGATCATGTCATTAAAGCAGTTTTTAAAAAGTTATGATTATGAAATGAAACCCATTTATTTTATGCTATATGGGTTGTTTATGAAATGATTTATGATGTTATATGTGGCTCACATGATAATAAATACATGTCAAGGGTGCACCCAGATAGCGCTCCAATGCATTGGGTAAAGACTTAATCTCTAGAGATGACTTTTAGACTGATACCCTGGTGAATAACCTTGGTAATTTTTAATGACACCTTGGGGAGGGACCTTGGTGAAACGAAATTATAGTCAATATTAAATGTTGAAACCACATCTTCAAGTTATGAAAATTTTTATTTTTATTATGATGTATCTCATGATTTCTTTCTCATGCCTTAAAGTTATTTTCATGTGCTTATTGAAGTATCTAAAGTTCACATGTAAAATGTTTCTCTTGTTTCCCTTACTAGGCCTTCTACTCACCCTTTCTTTTGATGTATGTCCCTAGGTTATGAGATGCAGTAATGAACCTAGGATGAACTTAAGGAGAAGCCTTTCAAGTGTTTATGAAGAATGTTTTATGTTGTTTTCATGTATTATGTTCCTTGTTTCCAAACCACTAAACCTTAAAGATCCTCAGTTCCGTGTAATGAAATGAAAGTTTATGTTATAAAAAGACAGGATGCTATAGTGACACACGTGATTTGTGGAATTCATAATTATTATGTATTTTCTTTTATGCCTGTCCTGATATGGAAAGGAAGTGTTTTCTCATGCATCATTGTTGGATCTTGAGGATTCACATGTCAATCATAAGTCATGCCATATTTATTTATTGTGTGCATTTCCTAAAACATTTTATTAGTTCCTTTATTTTTATATATGTTATCAGAATAATGTTCTTGTCAGATGAATGATAGGAATAATTAGTTAATTAAATTGTCTTCATCATTATAAATTGTGTTTCCTCATATAGATTGATGGTGGCCCCTTAATTATCCAGTTATTTAAATTTTTATCCATGGAATACTAGTCAACTAGATTAAAACTTTAGTTTTTGTAATTAAATGTATACCAATTTCAATTTACAGAGTGTATGAGCTTCTATAAATTTTGATTGGAGATCTGTATAATTGAACCATCATAAGGGACTGGTTGTAGTTACTTGGAGTACCAAATCAAACTTATAAAGCATAGGGCTTCATAAATTGTGAATCGTAGAATCACTTAACTATAAAAGAATATATATATATTTCTGAATTTTATTTCTTAAATGAAATGATTATCATTAGATGGGGATGATAATTATAACTTAAAGGGTGTTATCCTTTATAAATTTCAATTGACACTCCATATATTAGAACCTCAAACATGAAATAGATAAATTTTATTTGACCCAACCATAGTAGGGGGAGTTGGTAGTATCACTTATGATTATTTGTGACAAGTATTATCACTTGGACAAGGATTTAGGAGTTGGAAGATAGTTGTAGTATTTTTCATATGAAGGCTTGTACCTATCAATTTCATTTGTTGTGGGATCTATTCTATTATTTAATCCATTCTAAGGAATTTTTTTATCATTTTATAAATATTCAACCATGATTTCATCAGGTTAAAAATTATAAAGGTGGTGATGACCATGATCTTGAAGTGATGGGACTGAACCCACCAGTAGTGCCACCTGTTGAACCTCCGGTTATGCCTCTAGTTATACCTAAGATAAGCACTGATGTTGAGTTCTAAGAGAGATTCCTATGATTTATACAGTCATTAAAGGGAGATCATCCACCTATGCCAACTATGGAATATTTTACATGAGAATTCCAGTAGTATTATCCACCAACTTTCTTGGTGTATGGTTGTCTCCAGGTTGTTGAGTCATGGATAAAGGCCTTGCTATCTATATTTGAGCATCTGGAGACATATCCTAATAAGAGGGTCAAGATATAAACCTATATATTGTGTGATTCTACTATGCGATAGTGGGATGTTATCACCTAGGATTAACCTCATCAAGGTATGGTCTATGATATCTTTCAGATAGTCTTTTTTGAAAACTTATCCCCTTGGACATTGAGATCAGACTGAGCTAGATATTTTATGCATCTATATTAGGTTAGTATATCTGTAATGGAAAATTCTACTCAGTTCATAGAGCATTAATGATTCATACTTACTACTTCTACTGATAAGTTGGTGACAATGATATGGTTGAGGATGGGATCATGTACACCATCTAATCATAAGTAAATTTCTTTTGGGTGACCGTTATTTTGGATATAATGAACCATGACATCATCACCGAGAATAATTAGAGAGAAGATGATTGTGTGGTCTAGCAAGGTCTATTAGAGAGATAGAAAAGTGGTTAATCAAGTGGAAGTAAGCATCAATTCGAGTATAAATGTGGAGTAGCTACCATTTAGGATGAGGTGGTGGGGAATGTCAAGGGACTCAAGCATAGGTCTTACAACACAAATAGGGCAGACCTACCTACAGTAGTTAGGTTGTATCTGAGGGCCATGGTTCTGTCATATATATGAAGTTCATCCTACTCCTGATGTGTATAGTATTAGGCCGTTCAAAATTTGAGGTATGATTTTAGTAGCCTCTAATTTATTGTCTATTTTTTTAGCATAATATCTTTACACTCCTTTATATTTATTTATATATTGGGTGGTATTGGGATCTAGATTCAATATTTCTATGGGGTGATGACACTCGATTCTTGATTAAGGGTTCGATAAAAAAGTGTACACCTATATAAGGAATTCCCCCTTAATGTAGGCGGTTATCATTTTAGGTGGGACCTCTTCATCCTCATGATTAACAGTTTTGAAAAAATTCTTGAGAAGGATTGGTTGGTTCCCTACCGTGTGTATGTTTATTTATATCATTGGAGGGTTCCTTTTACAACACCTAAGGGAGACAATTATACTCACAAGAGAAAATGGGATGTATAGGAATGTCGAAATGGACCTGATCATCATGGGATAAGTAGAGTGAAAACCCAAATTGATAGTATTTATCTGGATTATTAGGGAATGTAATGTAATTATTTCCCTCCTATAGTAGATTTATTTAGGGATGTATTCCCTAAAAAAAGTTCAGGTCTACCTCATGAAAGAGAGGTGTAATTTACTATTGTTTTATTTATAGTACTATCACTAGAATACATTACTCCTTATAGGATGGATACAACTAAGTTGCAGGTTTTTAGAAGTTAATTAGTGGACTTGTGAGAAAGGGGGTTTATACAACCCAATACTTCACTATGGGTTTCACGTATCCTTTTTTTCAAGAAGGTGGATAGTATAATCAAACATTGCATCGATTACTAAAAATTGAATCATCAAACAATTAAGAACTGGTATCCATTTACCTATTTTGATTACCTCTTTTACCATCTTTGAGGAGTGTGAATTTTATTTGAGACTAATATGAGTTTGGTCTACCATCAGGTGCATGTTAGAACCTCATACATATTACAAACAAAAACCTGTAATAGATATAGATTGTTTTAGTATTTGGTCATGTCATTCGGTCTCATAAACACACTAATAGTTTTTATAGACTTGGTGAATCACGTCTTTTACCCATATTTTGATTTTTTGTGGCTATTTTCATTGGAGATATCATGGTGTACTCAAAGGCTCAATAAAATTATACCAAAAACCTTGATATAATTTTGATATCACTCATAGATCATAAGTTGTATTCCAATATTGCCAATTTTCATTTATGTATTTATAAGGTTTACTTCCTAGGTCACATCATCTCATAAGCAGGAGTATATATTGACATAGAGAAGGTGAGATCCATGGTATCTTGCGAGAATCCTAAGATCATTTTTGATGTATAGATTTTCTTGGGACCATATAGTTATTACATGAAATTTATTTAGGATCTACCACACCTTATAGCACCACATATAGGATTGAACAAGAAATATTTCATGGTTATAAGGTATTAATTATATGAAAAAATCCTTTAATGAGATTAAATGATGTCTTACTCTACTTTCAATCCTGATTTCACCTGATATTGGATGAAGTTATACGATTTATTGTGATGCTTATGATATATGATTGGGAGTCATTATAATGAAGCGAGATAGAGTCATGGTATATGGTTCCTTCCAGAGAAGGGTACACGAATGTAATTTCTTAATGAATGATCATGAGATATTAGTTATAGACCATGCATTCTATTGTTAGAGGAATTATCTATTGGGAGAATAATTCTTTGTATACATGATCTCAAGTTCCCAAAATACATATTTACACAGCGCAACTTGAACCTCGGAAAATGAAGGTGGGTTGAATAAATAATTTTTTTACTTCGATCCTGTTTATATGAATGGTAGGGGAAACATAGTGGATGAATCTCGGATCCATAAGAATTAGGATAAAACTATTTGGGAGGCCTATAGAGAGTGGTAGTTGATGACTCTTTTCTTTGGGAAGAGTCTAGATATTCAAGAGAATAAGAAGAATCATATTCTTATAAATCTTTTTGTGAATTATTCTATTCAAAATAGAGTAAATATGAGGTATATTTATGTTCCCAAGGGGTTGTTCCTATGGGATAGTGTTTCAAGTGGGGACCCACCACCTTTTTGGTTCACTGATAGGGATGATATCTTATGCATTCATAGATACATATGGGTTCCTTCCAACATGCAAGAGGAGTTGAAGTGAGAGTATAATGACTCCACTTGAGAAATACATCCTAATAATACCAATATGTATCATGAATTATGTTTCCAATATTGGTGTTCAGTGATAAAGGAACCGATATCGGATTTTATCACTCGATGTTCCACCTATTAGTAGGTGAAGTCATAAAACCAGTGACCAGTATGGATTTTTCAATAATTTCACATTCTAGAGTGAAAATTGGATGACATCAGTATAGATATCATAATTAGTTTTATGAAGTCACCTTAGGGATGTGACATAATATGGGTGCTTGTGGAAAGGCGAACAAATGACACCCAATTTTCCTGATTTGATATAATTTCATAGTGGATGATCTTGGGAGGCTATATATCAGGGAGATCATATGCCTTCACAGAACTCAACATGCCATAATCTTGGATAGAGATGATCATTTTATATCAGGGTTTTGGAAAGGGTTACAGAAGTTTCTTGGTAAACAGGTGCTTCTAATCATAACCTCTCACCCATAAATGGATAGGAAATCCAACTATACAATTTAGATATAAGAGGACATGCTATGAGCATGCGTCTTTTATTTTTTAGGTTCTTGAGTGAACCACCTTAATAATTCTGAAATTTATTATAATGAAATAATTCATACAACTATACAAAGGGATCCTAATGAGGAAATATATGGTAGTTCATGTTGTTCACCTCTCTTCTTGTTAGTTGAAGGAATGGCAGCACTGTTAGGACCTCATCTTGTTCAGGAGATGTTGCAGTAGGTTCACATCATTAGGAAACATATGGCTATAAATTTTCCTTTGAAAAATTATTATGTTGATGGTTTCCTCTAATATTTGGATTTTGAGATGGGACATCAGGTCTTCTTGCATGTTTCTCCAAGGTTGGGTTATAGATGAATTCAGATATTGGGAAAGGTATCACTTAGTTATGTCAGGACTTTCAAGATCCTAGAGAGATTCTAGTCGGTATCCCATCATATAGATCTTCCTCATAGGTATCATGCCATACATGAAATATTCCAAGTATCAAATCTTTTTCATTACCATTCATCCCCATCTAAAACTTTTGTTGCTGAGGAGATTGAATTGGAAGTTGATTATTTCTTTGAGGAGTATTCCATTTTGATCATTGATCGTATCATAAAGGATCTTAAAGGTAAGTCAATTCCTCTATTATGGGTTCTATAGTAGAACTATTATATACCAATGTCCCTTCTTATGAAATTGGGATTTAGAGTGAATGTTCGGGGCACTATATAAATATTTTAGAGTTTTCCTTATTTTTTTATATCTCATTGAATTCATTACTCACTTTTTGTGACACCAACATTATATCTTGTATATAATTTATTCATCACTTCTTTAGTGGATAATATCAATAGTAGAACTATTATATACCAATTCCCCTTCTTACGGTGGTTAAACTAATGATGAAACCATTTAGTGTATATAAATTTTTTGATTCATATCCTTTCAGTGCATTTACATCCAAGACACCAATTTGAAACCTCAATTTCATCATATTCCTAGAATTTATCAAAATATATTAACAAAAAATAAAATACTCCATCATCACCATCTGATGGGATATTCAATATCCCCTTTGGATTTGTTTTCATACCAAAATTTTATTAAAATTAAATGAGTTTTATCCCCCCCTTATTGACTATAAATTCAAGGAATTTATATCTCCTTCTAATGAGAACTTTAAGTGAGGTTCCTTCATCATTTATATTATTATCCACTTAACATACATTGAACTTGAAGTAACACTTGATTTTATTGAGAGATGGATGAAAACAATTTATTAAATAAATAAGCCATAAATAAACTAACTATAATAAAACATGATCCATGATCATTGTAGAAAACAAGAGTGATTAACAAACACCTTAAATCTACACATAAAATCTTCATCAAGTTATACCAACTATGATGTTTTCTTTATGGGGAAATTTCAATGGATTTTCATTCAACTTAATTCATGAATCCATCTTAACAAACATGTAAGAATCATTAAAACCCAAAATTAGGTTACTCCCTCTTTACAAAACAATTTTACTTTTTCATAAAATATCCATTTACCCTCATTGATTTTATACTTAAGTTTTCATATAAGGATGAAAGAGTATAAAAATTGTACCTCATAGATTAATGTAGTTTAAATTCTCTAAGTTTTAAATATATAGAACTTATTCATCATTATAATAACCTACATATTCAACCATGAGATAAAACAATTTTAAATCCACTATATTTTCATCATTTGGTGTCACAGATAGTTGGTTTTATAGAATTTAAACTTTCCACTTTAACATGTGAGGTGTCTGGAATAACAATATCCAACCCCTCTAAGGGGGGTGGACTCTATGTTCATTTCAAGGGTCCCCCTAAATTTATTCACCTCCAATCACATTTTTTAGTGATTTTTATTGGAACATATTAGGGAATGAGGTGGATTTACATTGATCATTGGTTAGAGTAACTAGGATTAGAATTATTTCTCACCTTAGATATTATATTCAATTCATCTCTTTTTTTATTCATTCTTTTACCCTATATTTTTCATTCTGAAATCTCCTTAGGAATTAGGATATTATTTTTTATCTTCAATTAATAAATTTTTAAGGAGTTTTATTATTTAAATCTTCTAATAATTAATAAGAATTATTCCAGGTTTCTTTTTTTCTTCACCTTTCTTGCTTCTTGCAACTTTTCTAACCAAATTTTCATAAAAACCTTTATAACATGTTCGTAATTATTCGTGTATTAAAATTTTTTTATAGTACATGTATCTTATGATGTCTTATTCTTTTTATTCACCATCTAATTCAATTTGGTTAACAATGTCCTGAAATTTTCTGAAGTATGTAAGACCAACCTATATCTTCTAAAAAACATGTTATCTTCCTATGACTTTTCCTTCTTTGATAACCTATCATAAAATTATACTCTTCATTGGATATATATTCCACCAAACTGATCCATTTGTTTCTTTCTTGAATATATTAACTTTTCGTCCCATGATTCTTTCTTTAATTTAAACATTCATATATCACTTCAAATTGTCTATGATGTGTCTTCCCCTTCCACCAAAGTAGCATTTTTTCATTGATATAACATATTAATTTAATTTATTCATGGGTTTTTAATTATGGGTAACTTCCATTTAATTTAACCCTAATTATTACTAATAGTCTATTATCCTTTTATATTTCTTCAAAGGTTATGTTCCCCTTCTATTAGTTTCAACTAAATTATTCTCGATAGAAGTAAACTGACACACAAAATTATAGTGGCCACTTATACCATAACTTTCATAAAAGATCTCAAGATTTAAAAATTTATTTAATTTATATATATTATTATTAATTCATGAGATTTGGTATTACTTATATGAATTTCCCATAAGTTCCAATGTTCCTCCCTTAATAGTGGCCTTATTTTTCTTCAATACCTTTGAATATTCTGCCAAAAGTAGATAACTATGTGTCAAACTACTGTAAATAGATGATATACCAATGGTAGTTTTCCAACGGTTTTCATAAACCATTGGAATAGGGGTGTGGAGATACTTTTACCCAATGATTTTATCAAACCGTTGGGATATATGTGTTTTTAGATGACTTTACCTAAATTTTTGATAAACCGTTGGGATATTTCAATTTTAAAGAAGGCTTTACCAATGATTTTTTAAAACCATTGGGAAAGTTTTCCCCTAAAATTTCTAGCGAACCCGATCTCCCATCCACACTATTGAAGTGCTAAAGCTGAGGCCTAATATCTCTCTCTCTCAAAAAATCATTCCACCAGATATATCTTCAATCACAATGTTGTTTTGTTCTACACTTCAAATATTTATGTAGTACCTTATGTTTAATGTTTTGCATTTATTTTTTTTTTGTTTTTTGTTTTGACTTGGCTTAAACCCAAGGTTCGTCCAGTATGTTATACCCATAAATTTCAATTTGATTTGTTTTCTATTTTTGTTCTGCTATCATGTGTGAATCAATTTATTTGATGTGAGTGGGTGCATAGGGTGGGAGGTGCAGTGGGTGGGGGTGTAGTGGTCGGGGGTAGGGGGTGTTCCAGTGGGGGTGTTCGGGTGGTGGTGCAATAAGTGAAGGGGGGTGTATATGTGGGGGTGGGGTGGGTTGTGCAGGTGGGGTGGAGGAGGGGGATTTTCAAGTGGGGGTGCAGGTGTAGGGGGTGTTTTGAAAGTGGGTGGGGGAGGGGGATGTGCAGGTGGGGGTGGTGGGAGGGGGGATATGCAAGTGGGGGGGGTGTAGGTGGGGGGTGGCTGTGCAAGTGGGTCGGGGGAGGGAAGTGTGCAGGTTGGGGATGGGTTGTGCAAGTGGGTGGGGGGAGGGAAGTGTGCAGGTGGGGGTGGGGGTGGGGGGTTGTGCAAGTGGGGGGTGTAGGTGGGGGTGGATGTGCAAGTGGGTAGGGGGGCGGGGAGTGTGTAGGTTTGGGGTGAGGTGGGGGTGTACAGGTTGGGGTGGGGTGGGGAGGGGGGTTGTGAAGGTGAGGGTGGGGGAGGGGGGCTTTGCAAGTGGGGGGGTGCAGGTGGGGGGGGGGGTGCAGTCGATGGATGAGAGGGGTGTTGTCTAGGGAGAGTCTGATGTGGGTGAGGTGGGGAGGGGGGGCTGCGCCGATGAGAAGTCATCACTTCCGTAGTTAACCAATAAGCACTATGAAGTCATCACTTATAGATATTTGGATAGTTTTGAGGCCTATTTGGTTTTGGTTCTTATCTAGTCATCTTGATGAGTAAGGAATCACATGATCTAAAAGTGACATCTACTATATAGGATTAATTCCTTCTCCCACAACACATTTTTCTAGAAATAATATATCATTGGAAGGTTGTGGGGACCTTTTATAATATAATTCCCCAACATTTTCCCAATTTCAAACTTGATACCATCATGCTATCAAGTCACTAATCCTACAAAATTGGATTTACACTAAAAAATACTATTCTAATCCTTAACACCCATTGTTTTTTTTTCATAACAAGAATGAAAACCCAATTAAATCCCATAGATCTCAGTCACACCACCATGGACTGCCAGCCCACCCCTCAGGACACCCCCTACCCCCCTACATAGCCCTGCCACTCTCGTGGACAACCCACCCCCTGGACACCCTATACCCCTGGACAACCCCACCACCCCCGTGGATAGCACACCCACCCCCTGGACACCCCCACCCCTCTGGACAGCCCCCAACCCAATGGACATCCCCCACCCCTGGAAACTCTCCCCCCACCCCTGGACACCTCGTACCCCCTGGACAGCCCCGCCACCCTCGTGGAAAACCCTCCCACCCCCTAGACACCTCATACCCCCTGGATAGCCCTGCCACCCCCGTGGACATCCCGCCCCAGATTACATAGAAGTAGATAACTCTGCATTTCCCCCACTTTCCAGAAGCTCCCGCACATGTGAACCATAACCCGAGGTCTTCCATCCGATCAGCTTCAACTCCCCCATCTAGGATAGACTCCTTCGACCTCTTCCCAAATACATACATATAAGCCCTCATTGAGGTAATTGACATGGTTGGTGTGTGGTTTACCAAACTATGTGACCTAACATGGTGAGTTGTGGTATCTTAACCATTTCTAGTGTTGTTCATCCCAACTATGAGCTATTTATAAGGATATCCTTCTATTCTCAACCTTTCTCCATTTCTATCATTAACGGTTACTTGGCTCAAGAATGTATAGATTTCTGCTCAATCTATTTTACCGATCTTACTACAAGAATTAATAGACCAATGATAAATGAATAATAATAGTATGAGAAAATTAAACCCAGTTTTCCATCACTTCCTCAAACAGGAGGAATTCCTGGATCATATACATTGAAGACATTAAGCCTTGTAGAGCAGGTGATGCCACATCGCACAATTTTGTTCAACTGTGATTTATTCGACGACTACATCAGGTAACTAAATTGAATATGTATATCATACATATAAATATGATAAAATATTAATATTTTTTTATCTACAGGGAACATAAAACAATGATAAATAGAAATCATCATTCTTTATCTTTGAGAAAGATGAAGAATTTTCATAGCAAAGAGTTTTCTTCTTGGTTAAAATTGAAGGTAAAAATATTATTGTTTAAAATAATTAAATAAATATTTAATTATGTTTAATATTAATTTATATTATAGGTATTGAGTTTTCCTACTGACTTTGTCTCTGAGGAAATAAGTGCTTTGGCTTTTGGTCATAATATCATGGTTTGTCACTGTAAATCAATTGTTATCAATGGGTACAAATTTATTATCACTAAACAATAAAAGAACATGAGAACAAAAAATGATTGTGTTATGGTTACTGCCACAATAGATTGTTATGTCAGTGCATCAGATAGTAGACCGCGATTTGAAAATGTTTTTTATTATGGAGTCGTTGAAAAAATAATAATATTGGATTATTACTCTAATAGAGGAGTCACGATGATGAAATTCCATTGGTTTGATTCGGTGATGAGACATGGCATATTTATTGATGATTGTAGATTTTGAGAAATTAATATGACTCACACACTTTCTACTGAAGAACCTTAAGTATTGGCATCAATGGCTAAACATGTTTTTTATATCAAAGACCAACTTCAACCTGAATTTCGTGTCATAGTTGAAGTAATTCTAGGACATATTTTTGATGATGGTGATGATGGAATTGACACCATCCCTACTGCCATTGGAACCAATCCATTTATTTCTCTTGATGACTCTAATAGCTCAATTTTTAGAGTTGACTGTGAACCTGAAGTTGTGGTGGTAAATATATAAAATCATTCATTCATGTTCTCAATTATTTTGGTTTACCACGAGATGGGTTGTTAAGGTTTGTTCTAATCAAATTGATTTAATATTGATTACAAATATGTTGTATCTAACTTGACCGTTATGTGAATTTTCAATGTTTATTGGTTGAATTTTTTTTAATTGCATTTTCTAATTTGGAATTGAACTGTATTTAAACCTAAGGAACCAACATTTATAACTTGGTGAACATTTCTATGATTCAAATGTGATTTTTATAAAAAATTTATGACTCTAATACCTCTCTTTAAGATTTTACCAAGTAGTGACCATGAAGGTTTGTATTCTTCTGCAAAATATGTATTGAATCCTGCATCATCTACCTGAGGTAAAGAAATTAAATTTTTCCTTAATTTTGACAATTGCTTTACCACTTATGAATCTGGTAGAATCAAGGTTCCAAAATTTTAATATACTGATTACACATAGTAAATAATAATCCTACTAAAAATTAAATTTCTTTATTATAACTTGAATGATTTACTGACTTCATTATATATTTTTTCAACCTCACTTAAAACAGTGGTTAGTTAAATTATCCATGAATACCCATATTCCCTCTCATTTATTTTGTTTTTTGGGTTACACATTAGTTATCCTTTTCTATTTACTTCCATATTTGTTTTCAAATGCAAGAAATGAAACCAATTGAAGAGAGTTGATGAAAATAGATTACGGACAACAATCGTCACATGACTAAGCTGGGCCTTCCACCACTAGTGCCTGCAGTGAGTATTTTATTTCAAATATATTTATTTAAATAATATATAATGTCATGTGATTTAATTTTTTTAAACATTTTTTTAGGATCCAACTATTAGGCGATAGTTATTTGATGAGAATCCTAGTAGTGGTACCAGTACAATGGGTGTTCATACAAGGTGGGTTGTACGGGAGCTAGACGATCTAGTTGGCGTACCTGATTAGACCCTTCCCCTCCCACTGACACACCATCCATCCCACATTCTAATCCTGGTGTGCCGTTAGGGAAACATGGGATATTTAGGCCTCCCATTTTTTCACCACCCTTTACATCTGACCCTCATGACCCATCTGTACCATATTTGATGATGATTCCCACTCTCCATCCAGAATTTGGCAATACATCCTAGTTATCTTCTTTTACTTATGCATTATTCTCTTTGGGATTTTATATTCCATATTCTTCGACTCCTTCTCCACTAGATTCTATCCCTGTGGAGCATACCTTGGGACTCACTCCATCTGTATATGGTGTTCCTTCAGTTTTTGCAGATACAGCGGCTCCTATTGATCAAACTACCGCATGTGTACTTATACAACCCTAAAAAATTGATACACAATTGTTTATTTTAAAAATACCATGTATTGATAAAATATTTGTTTTATTTCATAACAGATATATCTACTGATAGGAGGAGGGGGCGTACACGTATGTGTGCGGTGTGGAACCACCACACACAATTGATGGTGGAATACAATGAATATAGTTATATGATTGAAAAATTAGGGCAGTAATGTCAGTGGTTTTTGGCGACGCTTGCCAAATACTCCGACATAATACCTGTCAGCCTGCTCTCATGGAGCCATCTACCAAATGAAGTCAAAGATAAAGCCTGGGTAGGGATATGAGTACAAAAATATGTTGTATTAAATGCAATATATTAATTTTTCTTATTATATGAATTAATATTTTGCTGTAAACTGTGGTTTAATTTCCCTGATGGTGAGGGTGCACGACCCGCATGTCTAAAGGATTTAGGCGAGTTTTGGAGAGCTTATAAGCATCAGTTGTACATTGGATGGTGTGCTAGAGTGGGAACAGAGTTAGTGGCAGTCTCTGTCATGGATTATTGTCCATTAGAATAGCATCGATAGATGATTACTCATTGGACGACTATACAATTTATAGTATTAATCAAATTAGAGGTGTTTAAATGAAAATTTCAATGTTTTTTGTTAATAATAATTAATGAAGTTTATTTAGGATTCATTTGGAAGAAATGAAAAAACATTGATGCTAAGAAATACGTCCACACATTGGGACGTACTATGATGTCAGATCATGAGAGACAATATGTATGACAGTTTAAAATATTTCTTTATGACTTGCACTTTCTATTGCTTCCTCCATAATTTATTCGACTGGTAAAGTTGTTATATGATTTTAGTTATGCAATTACTGTTTTTTAATCATATTTTTAATTATAGTTTCCTACATTAGATGTTATTGTAGTGGCATAAATTTAATATAGAAGGATGTGTGCCTTGAGCAAAACTGTTTTGCTCAAGTAGAAAGAAGAAATATGGGAGTGTAGTTAATGAACCAACTCAACAGCTGATTGTATGTTTTACTTGGTAGATTTAAAATTTTAACCTCTATTTTGTTACTTAATAATCTATTTATATTTGTAATAGGCTGCTTTATAGGACCTTTGTAACGACCTGAAATTTTGAATAAATCTTGTTTCCTAATTTTATGTGTTATTTTATTTATTTTTATACTCAACAGAAATGTTTCATTTGATAACATGATTATAATTAAAATGAGACCGTTCGGTTTAGACGGTTATATGACTATTGGTCAATATGACCGCTTGAAACTAAATGTTTTGATTATTGTCTCTAAATACAAGTAATCTTGGATAATTATTATAGAAAGAAGATTCGATGGCCTCACCCAGTAGTCTTGGACCGATCGAAGCCCATCTAATAGAACTTGGGAAGGAGGTAGCACCACTGGGCTTTTCTCTGGACCAAACCCAAGCCGAACTTCATCATGTGAAGCTAGAATGGAATCACCTCTGCGAGAAGTTCAAACTGATAGAAATTACTACTCATGCGATGTTAGCCGAGCCTCCCTCAGATTCTCTCACCTTATCACACCTTACACTTAGGTCCAATGCTGGAGTGATAAGGGGCTATGTAAGGAGACCGTAACTGCCTTGTGTAATCCTTTGTTTTAAATATGAATTTGGATTTCTTTTGATGATGATGTTTATGAATTTTTAAATGACCGGATGAATATAGTATGCATATTTTTGATAAATTTTAGAAAAAGGATATTTTAAAAATGTTTATGTAAACCTTAAATAATTAAAAATGTGTAAATATTTTCAAAAAATGGTCTTCTACAATTATGTTCAGTACGAAATTTAGAGTCTAATAAGATCAACTTGATTTTTGATGAATAGTAAATTATGAATAGTGATTTTATGATTAGGATTAGTAGTGTGTCCAAATGGATTAGTAATCTCACTTAAAAAAAGTATCAATATAATCTAGGAACCTTGATTAAGTAATGTGATTCAATAAAATGGTTTAATAACGGTTTCATAAATTATTATTCAAGTATTAGTTTTTTCTGGTGAATAGTGTTTTTTAATTAAAAATTTAAATAAAATTATTTATAAAATTATTTTTATAAAATGGATTTCATTTTTGAACTCAGAGCGTCGATATTATGTTATGGTAATTTTTGAGGATTTTTCTGAAAAAATGAATTTTCTGTGAATAGTGTATTTATTTAAAAAATAAATTAAAAATATTTAAAAAATTCTTTTTATAAAATGAAGTTCATTTTTGAAATCATAGCATTGATATTTGGTTAAGGTGAAATTTTGGGATTTTTCTGAGAAATATGAATTTTCAGTGAATAGTAAAAATACAGTTTTAGGGTTTCGGTATGTTTAATGATCTCATAACTGTGTCATGATGATTTCATGAGATATTTTAAGGGATTGCCAGCCAAAGGTGATGAATTATTGTATTGGGGGCCCCATGTGGCCTAACTCCATGGGAAGTACCATGGGAGGGCCCATGCTTTTGAGAAAACCACTTTTGAGGTGTCCCTTGGCCATTAATGCCTTGTCCCCTCACTTTTCCTATAAATACCAAGAAATCATCTCATACTTTCGACTCTCCACTCTCCCCCAACGAAGTTCTAGTCTCATTACCTCCCAAGGAGTCCTCCCGAGGTTCCCCCAAGGCCTCAAGGTCCCAACCTTTGAGTTTTAAGAGTTACGTTTTAAGGTAAGGGATTCGACCTCTCTCTTTCATTTCAAGTAATCTCTTTTATGTCATTCCTTTTATGCTCCATGTTCTTATGTTGGAGGATGTTCTTTTATACTCATATTACTGCCCTTTTCATGTTCATATAATGAGAGATCCCCTCTTACTCTCATTATTTCGTTTTATGAAGTTTTAAGTGGTGTCGTTAGGCTGCCGAAATTTTTGTAACGGATTCTTTCTCCCTTCTCATTTTTCAAGATCTATTTTCATGTAAAGTATTTCAAGTTCCTTTTTATTATGTTGGGGTATGATCTCTAAATTTATCATACTGATATTTTATGATCATATGATGAGAGACCCTATTTTATCTCTTCAATTCAGTATTTTGAAGTTTTAAGTGGCGTCGTTAGGCTGCCGAATTTTTAAGTGGTTCTTCACCCTTCTCGTTTTGAAGTTCTACTTTCATGTCAATTCTTTCAAGTTACTTTTTGTTATGTTGGGGTATGATCTCTATATCTATCATACTGGACTCTTATGTTCATATGATTAGAGACCCCATTTGACCTCTTCAATTCAGTATTTTGATGTTTTAAGTGGCGCCGTTAGGCTGCCGAATTTTTTAGGTGATTCTTTCACCCTTCTCATTCTTTTCAAAGTTCTACTTTCATGTCAAGTATTTCAAGTTATTTTTTAATTATGTTGGGGAATTATCTCTATATTTATCATACTGAACTCTTATGTTCACATTATGAGAGACCCTATTTGATCTTTTCAAATCATTTTTGTTGAAGTTTAAGTAATGTCGTTACGCTGCCGAACTTTCATAAGAGAAATCTAATTTTTTTCTTCCTTCCATGTTTTTCATTTCAAATGGTATGTCCTTGAAATCTCATTACCATGATCATGTATCCTTCTTATTCTGTCCATATACTATTTTATGGGTCATTTATGAATGTTTGACCCATTTTCCCTCTCTTTTTAATGTCTTCTAAAACCTCGTAGCACAGCCATTATGCTGCAGAATTTCCGTCTCAAAATGTCTCTCTCTTTTTCTAAAGTTCTTTTATATTACTTAGTGAATACTCAAAGCTCTTTCTTATAAAGGGGTATTCACATATATACCAAAATTTTCTATTTTAAATTCTGGGATTTACATACATGAGACCCACCTTCCTTTTATGTGGGTTTAAAAGTGACGTAAAGATCATGTCTTTAAAGAAGTTTTTAAAACGTTATGATAATGAAATGAAACCCATTTATTTTATGATATATGGGTTATTTATGAAATTTTTGATGATGATATATATGGATCACATGATAATAAAGGCAAATTTAAGGGTTCTCCCTGATAGCGCTCCAATGCATTGGGTAATGATGTAACCACTAGAGATTACAATTTTCACGAATCCTTGGTGAATAACCTTGGTAATTTTCAAATGACACCTTGGGGGTGGACCTTGGTGATATGTTCATGATTTTATATGTTAAATGATGTAGCCACATCTAAAAGTTATGAAAAATGTTATTTTTATTATGATATGCCACATGATTTTTTTTATCATGCCTTAAAGTTCTTCTTCATGACATAGTTGATGTATCTCAAGTTCACATGTTAAATGTTTCCCTTGTTTCCCTTACTGGGCCTTCTGCTCACCCGTTCATTTGATGTATGTCCCTAGGTTATGAGATGCAGTAATGAACCTAGGATGAACATGAGGAGAAGCCTTTCAAGTGTTTAAGAAGAATGTTTTATGTTTTCATGTTTTAAGTTCCTGGTTTCCAAGACACTAAACCTTAAAGATCCTCAGTTTTGTATAATGTAATGAAAGTTTATGTGATAAAAAGGCGGGATTCTATAACCTTGATTCCCAAGAACCTGGAAATTTTGGGCCAAACGATCACTTACATCAAGTGTTGGTAGATGAGCACCTTGGTAGAGTACGCTGCCCACCTGGGAAGAGTATAGTTCTGACAAGGTCTTGGACCTCCCCATGTACGAGTTGTAGTGCCACTGAGTTGTAGCATGTTAAGGCACAATCATAATAGGATGAAAAAGGTTCACAGAGACGACAGAATAGTATGCTAGGGAAAACACTTCATTTATAAAACTAATGGAAGTTTTATTTCAAACACTTCCACAAGCGCCCAGCACTGCTTGTGACGAATATATGTCATCAATGAATTATATATATGGTACACTAGGTGGCAGTTCTAGTGGTGGTCGAGATGATGGAGATCAGGACACCGAGGCGGAGGAGGAGGAGGGCGAGGAGGAGGGTGAGGCGGAGGAGGATGCTGAGGAGGAGGGCGATGAGGAGGCTGAAGCTAAGTACAATGGAGAGGAGGGTGGGGGCGATGATAGGGATGATGATGAGGATGGGGGTGAGGGTGAATATGATGGTGATGATACTAATGTTGATGAGGGATAGATTGAACTGTTACATTTTTGACTGATATTACTGACCTTTGAGGTTTATTCATTTTCTGTTCCTAAATATATGTGTGATTAGGTAGGTCACATTATCTTTATTTTTTTTATCTATAAATAATAAAACTTGACTTGATGATTTGTTGTGAAATCCCCCTATTTTGTTGAGATTGTAATTTTTTAGTGGAATTTAAAAAATTGGTGGTTTGATTAGAAGTTTATATATTGAATTTTTTTTAATCTTGAAATAATTTTCTTAAAAAATATGTAAATACCATACCATGAACCCGAGACAGCCCCCCCCCCCTCTCTGGACCTAGAACAGCCCCTCGGACAGCCCCCAACACCCTCCTCCCTGGACCTCGGACAACCCCCCCCCCCCCCACCCTCCTCCTTAGACCCCGGACAGCCCCTCAGATATCCCCCCTCCTTCCGAGACCCTGGACATCCCCCACCCTCCTCCCTAGACCTCATACGACCCCCACCCTACTCCCTAGACCCTGAACACCCCCCCCCCCCCACCCTCCTTCTTGGACACCAGACAACCCCCCTCATCCATAGACCCCAGACATCCCCCTAACATGACAACCCAACATTTGGCGAGTAGTGATTCTGCCTATATAAAACATAATGACAATTCAAGAAAGGATAAGGACCACCTACCTTGATTCCAGAGACAATCGTACTCTTAATTCGGCGTCTCAGATCTCAATATATGCTCTTTTCATGGTTAACCCTAAATCCCAATAGAAATGAGGATTTTAGAGATTTAGAAGAAGATGAGAGAAGATTGAAAACCCTAATCGAAAAGAGGAAGTGAGGAGAGGATTAGAATGACCCGGATCTTCAATCTGTAGTTAACAGCACTCAAAATGCCCAAGGATCGAAGGAGATCCACCCTTAAGAGCTCTTGGGAGCTTTTTATTGTGTTTATACTTTATAACAATGATCCATGGGTCATTTGTGACCTGTACAAGTCAACCCCGCCTCAATCCGAGGCACGGTGTGTCTGGTACCACTCAAAGTGTCTCACTTTTATTTGAATGGACAACATTTTAAGTGAAAATAAAAACTGGCATACTGAAAACTGACCACACACAATCGGATTCTGTTGATATTTCAGGAAAACAATCCATGGGTCATATGTGACTTGTACGAGTCAACCCTGTCTCAATCCGAGGCACATTGTGGCCGGTATCACTCGAAGTGTCTTTATTTTGTTTGAAATGGACAACATGTTAAGTCAAAACAACAGCTAGCATAGGGAAAACCGACCTAACACATTTGTATTAGGTTGATACTTTAGGAAAATGATCCATGGGTCATTTGTGACGTGTACGAGTCAACCCCGCCTCAATCTGAGGCACGGTGTGGCTAGTGCCACTCAAAGTGTCTCACCTTTATTTGAAATGGACAACATTTCATGTAAAAACAACAACTGACATATGGAAAACTGACCTAATGCATTCGGATTGTGTTGATACTTTAGGAAAACAATACATGGTTCATATGTGATGTATAAAATTTAAGCACACCTCAATATGAGGCATGGTGTGGCCGGTATCACTCTAAGTATCTTTCTTTTGTTTAAAATCGACACCTTTTAAGTGAAAACAACTGGCATTCTGAAAACCGACCAAACGTATTCATATTGTGTTGATAATTTATCACATGTATCCATTTTCCATTTTTTACATGTACTAGTCAACCCCACATCAATATGAGGCACGATGTGGCCGGTACCACTCAAAGTATCTCACCTTTATTTGAAATGGACAACATTTTAAGCGAAAACAACAACTCACATACGAAAAACCAACCAAACTCAATCTATGGAATGGTGTGGCCGGTATCACTTGAAGTGTCATTCTTTTTTTTTTTGAAATGGACAACATTTTAAGTCAACTCCACAACTGGCTTACAGAAAACTAACCCAACTCATTCAGATTGTGTTGATACAATAGGAAAACGATACATGGGTCATATGTGACATTTAGGTGTTGACCCCACCTCAATCTGAGGCACGGTGTGGCTGGTATCACTCGAAGTGTCCTTCTTTTGTTTTTAATGGACACCCTTTTAAGTAAAAACAACAAATGGCATACAGAAAATCTACCAAACATATTTCGATTGTGGTGATACTTTATCACAAGGATACATGGTTCATTTTTGATGTGTATGAGTCAACCCCGCCTCAATCTGGGACATGGTGTCGCCGGTGGTAGGTCTTTTACCTTAAGTATTCTTTTCAGCACCAAATTAATTTTCCTAACTTGTAACTAGTATAGTGTGCAAGTACGGGGTCGATCCACAGGGAAGTAGTATTGGAATTTTATGTCTCTTGATTAAAAATCACTTAAGTGAAGATGATGAATTTAAATATGATTAGTCGGTTCATGGTACGGATCTCAAAAGATAACTAATTACTTGGACTTTTCTAATTCACTATGAATTAAACTTGAAAAATGAATATTACTTAAAACTAGATTTTGGATTTTCACGAAAATGTGTCGGGGATGGAAATTCATGTTGAATGTTAAACCTTATTACCTATTGTGTTGTGTTGTTCATAATAACCCACATTTCTACGTTTCATTTGTGTCGGAACTCCCTTGATCCGGTGAGTTCCGATCAAGTCTATAGGAATCAATCCCTTGGTCTGGAAATTGATTTCTACTGACTCTTAATTTAGGAACCGCCCTCTAAAAACTTCAATTATATCCAATGGTCACTAATATCCTTGTCATAATTCTCCTATAGATCCCTAGAAACTCCATTCTTGGTCTGATATGGGGTTTCCATCAAAATAAGAAACAAAAGATGAGAGAATTAGGTCAGAGACATTGAACAAACACAATAATAGAGAAATTAGTTCTAACAAACCCACATTTTCCCTAGCCCCAACACAGAAGGGTTCACTACTCATAATTAAAAGGATAAGAAACTTACGAAGATTCATTATAGAGTTCATTACAACAGAAAATAAAAGAATCCTAAGTAAAACAAAACTAAAAGAACCAGTGCCTAAAACCTTCCTTCTTCCATCTAAGCTTCATTCCAAGCCTCCTTCTTCTTCTTTCCCCCATCCCCCTTTGTTCTAGCTCACTCCCCAAAGTCTTCTTGGTCAGAATGGGCCATTTTTCAGCTGTACAAAAGTAGGTATAAAAGGAAACCTCGGGTCAAGGAGTGGGTGAAAAGTGAAAAAGAAAACAAAGTGAAGGCTACAGTGGTCCGCACAGTTTGGGCGCACGGTTTGGTAGACCATGCCCCAGCCGTGCGGATGATATTGTCTTAAATCCTTGATTCGCATGGTTTTCCTACATGGGAAACATGGTTTGGATAGACCATGTTCCAACCATGAAAAGGGTACTATCATTGGTATCTTCTCACACATGGTTTGCACACGGTTTGGATAACCGTGTGGCAACCATGCAGGTTTCCTCTGTCATTGAAATTCATGAATTCTCTATTCCTTCATGTATAGTTCTTGATCTGAGTAACTCTATTCCGGAATAGACAGGGTAAAAGGGCCCATAAGCCTCCAATTCTATTCTTAATCTCCAAAATTCATAGACTTCATGCTTTATCCTTTGGTGACAGAAAAAAACTACAAGGTACATCAAAATTGTGAAATTCAAACAAAACCATCCACAAAAACCATTTTATAGATATTAAACCAAGTGGAAATTACTTATAGATAGCAGTGAATCAGCCGGTACCACACAAAGTGTCTCATTTTTATTTGAAATGGACAAAATTTTAAGTAAAAACAACAACTGGCATATGGAAAACTGACAAAACACATCCGGATTCTGTTGATACTTTATTAAAACAATACATGGGTCATATGTGATGTGTATGAGTCAACCCCACCCCAATATGATGCACGGTGTTTCTGGTATCACTCGTAGTGTCTTTTTATTGTTTAAAATGGACACCCTTTTAAGTAAAAACAACTAGCATATAGAAAACTGACCAAACGTATTCGGATTGGGTTGATACTTTAGCACAAGGATCTAAGCGTAATTTTTTACATGTATAAGTCAACCACACCTCAAAATGAGGCACGGTGTGGCCGATGCCACTCAAAGTGTCGCACTTTTATTTGAAATGGACAACATTTTAAGTGAAAACAACAACTGGCATACAAAAAACCGACCAAACATATTCGGATTTTGTTGATACTTTAGGACAAAGATTCATGGGTCATTTGTAAAGTGCCTCAATATAGGGCACAGTGTGGTCGTTATCACTCAAAGTGTCTTTATTTTTTTTAAATGGACACTCTTTTAAGTAAAAACAACTGGCATATTGAAAACTGACCAAACGTATTCGAATTGTGTTGATACTTTAGCACAACAGTCCATGGGTCATTTGTGACGTGTATGAGTCTACCCCACCTCAATCCGAGGCATGGTGTGGCAGGTACCACTCAAAGTGTCTCACTTTTATTTTAAATGGACAACATTTTAAGTGAAAACAACAATTCGCATACAGTAAATAGACCAAACGCATTCAGATTGTCTTGATATTTTTGGAAAATGATCCATGGGTCATATGTGATGTGTACGAGTCAACCTCACCTCATTCTGAGGCATGGTGTGGCTAGTATCACTTGAGGTATTTGTCGTTGGTTTAAAATGGACATCATTTTAAGTAAAAACAACTGGCATAAAAAAACTGACCAAATATATTCAGATTGTGTTGATACTTTAGCACAAGGATCCATGGTCTAGCCTCACACAATTCACTTCTCATGTTAGGAACTCCTACCCCTATTCTAAAACACATGACATTTAATACACCAAGGACAACTACATTCCCTAGGTTACACAAGCTCATTGATACACACCCATTATCATCATCACTTAGTTCAAAGGCACTCACCCCAAACCATGGGACATTATATTTTTGTTTGGTTGAAGTCATTTATCCATTTCCTTATTTTGGGGTTATTAGCTTCTAATTTATGAATTCAATCAGGTATGTTTTATACAAAACAAATTTTTTTATGTATTTTAATTCTGTATAACACATATAATTATGTATTCAGTTTTTTTTGTAATGTATTCATTATTGATAATTAAATTATGTATGTGTTAAATTTAGTATTAAATTATGAATTGAATTCCGGATTGCACATGTAATTGTCATATCAATTATGAATTGAATTCTAAATCAATTATGTATGTTTATAATTACCTTATGAATTATGTTTTATTTCTGTATATGTATAGTTGCAGGGTGAATTATGCGTTAAATTTATATGAATTAATTGTTTACATGTATGTTTTATAGGTGGTTATTACTATTAATTGGAGTTGGGAAGCAGGAAATGGAGAAAGGGTAGCCTGCAGTAGGCTGCTGCTGGAATTGCACAGCAAAGCCTATGCCAACAATTCTAAACCGTTGGCATAGGGCTGTGAATGGGTTTTTACCAATATTTCTAAGATAACTATTCGTAAAAACACTTTCCCAATGGTTTAAAAACCGTTAGGATAGAGGGAAATTTCTATCCTTTACCAACAGTTTACACAAACCATTGTTAAAAAGCTATATAAAACTATATTCCAATGGTTTGAAACCATTGGAATGGTATGTTTACCAATGGTTCCAAACCATTAGTGAAAATTTATACCAATGGTTTGACATAACCATTGGTATAATGTATATTTCCTAACATATACCAACGGTTTTCCAGAAACCATTGGCATATGTATTTCCCTACGGCTTACTTCCCTATGGTTTGGATAACCATTGGTATATATTATATGAATGACTATCCATCATTTTTCAATGGTTTGGAACCATTGGTAAAGGGTGTATTTCTGGTTGTGTCAGAATGTTCCAAAACACCTATAGTATCTAATAAACATTGGATTCTTCATTTATCTTGAAATATATCTAGTGGAAGTATCTTAATTTAGTGAAACCAATTTTACTAGAACTTGGGTTTACCATATTATTTATTTATAAGGAATGTGTATAATCTTATTGTTTAAAAATTATTTTATTGCTATAATAAGTCTTTTTTAATGTAATAATTTACTTAAAAAATTTAGAAGTGGATATTTTATTAGCTTCTTTTAAAGATTCAACATGAGTAACTTCCATGTTTATTAATTTTACTTCTAACTACCGACACATTAAATTTTTGTTTTTTTCATATATTAATGAAATTTAAATTTATCTTCACTTTCAACTATCATTTTGAAAACCTTTTATTCAAGAATCTTAATTTCTTCTCATAGACAGTTATCAATCTCTTTTATTCTCATGGCCATAAACTGTAGTTGATATTTATTGGAATCTACTATAGATTTTGGTGCCTGGACTACATCCAAAAAATCCTTATAACTTATATATTTCTTACAATATAGTATATGAAATTATTCTTTAACTAGAGAAATTTTTTATTTAAAAGGTTTATAGATTATTCCTTTACTTACATGAGATCTATGAGTGTTCTAGACTTTCAGAACTTGTTGGCTAATTCATATTTCATCTCATTGTCTTTTGATTCTAGTTGTATGATTACTTCCCATTATCACTTTATGAATGAAAGTATAAAACCAATAACCTCAATAGGAATATTCATCATGTAATCCTTGATTTTAGATTAAATTTCTTTGATTTTTTTTAATAGACTCATACAAACCACAAATTTTACTTACTTATTCAATAGGATTAATCTTAACATATTTGTACGTGTGAATTATTATCTATTTTCCTTTATATAGTGGTGGATCCGCCTTATAATGAGTTTTAGAGGGTAAATTTATTTTATTTTGATCATTCTCCTTATTCCAATTTTAAATGTTTTGGATAGAACTTCCATGTTACTAAAAACAAAAGCATCTTCCATTAAAATCAATTCTGAAATATCTTTATTAATTTATGGAAGTGGAATACCTATAAATTCATAAATTCTACGTTGTATGAAAATAATTAAAAATAAAGGAGATAAACATTATAGATCTAGTCATATAGAACCTCATTCTGATTCCACTAGAGAGTCTCGATAGACCATATAGTCAAGATATAAGGGGGTGAATCATGGGTTACAAAATTTTATCAATTAAGCTAAATATAAACTTTTAATTACTTTATATTAAATTAACCAATATGAATTCAAATCTAAAAAATTTAAGGATTTTAATAATTCCATTTTTTAATCCTTAAAAAAATTAATATAATTAGAGTCATGTTAAATATAAAAAAAATCAACATAAATTGTTCTTTTAATTATTTCAAAATTTATGACTTAAGTAAAAAAACATCATTTCTTGAATGTCACAACATTGAACATTCAGTTTAGTATTGTATCCTTGAATTTTGACTTCTCTTTAATGTAAAATCCAATAAAACATTTTGACTAACAGAAATCTAAATACTTTAAAAAATTTTCAAATGAACCTTATTTTTTATCTTATATTAACCTTACATCCCTTCATGCTTTCATATATCAAATTAAATTAAAATATTGTCTACTAGACAACTATATTCCCCCTATAAAGTACCAAACCCCTCGTAGCCTATAAAATTTTGAAAAAACTTACAAAAATAGGAACCAAGATTCTAATGAACATCACCCATCTCCAAAAAAAAATTGAACACCAACAAAAAATTTCTATTGTCATCATATCACTCCTTATTTACTTTAAACTCCAACATTCATGATTCTAAAATTTCATGGTTAGGAAAAAATATAATTTATATGGATTGGAAAAATCCATTTTATAATAAAATTCTTTTAGAGCTATGAACATCAAATAAAACACTCAATATAATACATTATCATGCTACCAAGAAATTGAATTAAATAACTTATACTTCTTCAATATTCGATCAATTTAATGATAAATCAAATCAGCTCAAATCATGATAAACAGATTGAGAAGATTTTTTTGACATTAAACGATCATTGTAAATAATTCTCACATTTTTTAAATACATTAACATTGGTTTTTTTACTAGTAAACTCAACATACAGAACACGATATATATACTCTTGATAATCTCAATTATTAATTATCAAATATATAGTTTGTGATATTATCATTGTTCTCCATTAAACTTTTCTTATTTTTGAATGATTTTCCCATGAAACATATTATGGTTATTTGAACTATTTCTTAAAGTAATCTCATATTGAAAAAAATGATGGATTATAATATAATTCTATTATAGATAAAAAATACTTTATGGATATCATGAAACGCATATATCATTATATTTTCCCCATAAAAACTTAGTTTAACTTTAGGTCATCAACACTTCTATGTTCTTAAACTCTTATCTATTTGTTCATTCCACTGCTGATAATCAACATGCTTCTAGTGGCTGAACTAGATTTTCTCTTAAGACATTACCAAAATATCACATACACTTTTCTTTTCTAAAAGTCATACACAACATTACATATATTAATTAACATGAACACATTTATCACTATGGAATACATCTTATAGTAATATTCAGTTTTTTTAACTAGTGAATTTATTTTTTATCTTTCACATCTATATAGTTCACTTTATATAACCTCATCTATTAACAGTTTTATCCTTTAGTGTGCATATTGAATACTTACAAGGGTACTTTTTTTGTGATCCACAATTCTTATACATGACTTATAATAAGATGTAACATCTACATATTATAATGGTTTCCCACCTTGGATATTTTCCATGATTCACTATGTATAGTTATATTATCTTTAAGTAAACTAATAATTTCTCTATAGTGGAATTTTTTTTTATTTTTCACTTGAAATCCTTTGTGTGGTATCCCTTGATTAAAAAATTATAACATATAGTATTTTTTCATTCATTTTTTGGTAACACTCATTCTGATTTCTCAAATCACTTTTCTTTATTGATGCTAGTGTAGAGATCTTATTGGTTGCACTATGGTTTTTATGGACCCTTTATGAAAAATCTATCGATACAAGGTTGAATATGTTAGAAAAATACTATAAATACATCATAACATTTAACTTTTATGGGCATGTAAATTTGGTGAAAATATCCACTATATGTTAATTCCACATTGTTTGTTTCCATGGACCCTTTCTCCTTTATAAATTTGGAAGTGACAATATACATTGATGAGTTCTCGTGGCACCAAACCATGCTACGAACAATGTCACATTTCTCTTTTTATTATAACCTCCCTGCAATTGTTATTTTTCCTTATTTCCTAATACTTATTCTCCCACTACAGGTGCTATTGTGAGGCTCTTAGATGTTTCTAAGGTGATATTTTTGAGATATGGTCTTCTTCTTTTTTATATCTCCATGATTTCATTACCCAATTATATTGACACAAACATTTTATCTTATAGATAATTAATTAAACAATTCTTAATTTAATTTTCTAGGTAGTAGAATTGTCCTATATCGATGTTTATTTTTAAGATGGTTTCACCAATGATGATTCATTTCACTTTATATACTTCTATAACACCAAAAGTTAAATTCACTTTCAACTTAATAATCTATATTATCATAATCCATTAAAAAATTTACAATAATTCATTAACACCATCTATTTGGATCTTCAATTAAAACCCATCCAAAAAAAATTGATCAAAACATTAACATCATTGTATCACAACAATATGTGTTCGATTGTACAATTATTCACTTTCATGTAAAACTCTAATTGGAACTAAGAGAAAATTCCAAGAAACCCTAATTTCTCTATGATTTAGTGGTGGGTTAACTCGGTTTGTCTTCATGGAATCATTCGATTTTAGTGTCATAGAGTTAAGTGTTAACATGGGGTGTTTGTGTATGGTTTTTATGCAAGTAAAATAAAAATAGAACACTTGGTGAGTCTATCATGAAATAGGTTTTTGAATGGTATGAGGTTAATAGAGTTTGTGTATTACTGGCTATCATAGTTTGTTGAATCCCTCTTCTTATAGTAATTAATGAGAAATATACAATTGTTCAATTCTTGAACATTGAGCTTGTTTTTGGTGTGTTTCAACACTATAATCATTACTAAAATATTACCTTACTTACTATGTTCATGGGGAAGTGAAGAGAAATTTCCAAAACATCAAATAAAAACTCAATCCAAACTATTTTTGGAAACTCCCAATTTAGTGATATAGATCTAAAGTAGATGATGATGAGATCTTTCCTTCCAAACATGTTTCAACAATCATAAATATCTTCACTACTCAACCACTCACATTCCATTATAAAGGGGCTATATTGAATGGATAGAGTTAATGAATAAACAAACAATTAATAAAAAACAAGTGAAATACATATTGATTACAATTACTGACAACCAATTATACACAATTAAAACTCATATTAATAACATTATAAGAATTAGATATATATTAGAACTCAATCATGTCCAAGGTACTAACCCACTAGATAAATCAATGATGAGGGGTTTCTACCTTCATATAAAGGATCACAACCATGTATATCAATATCATAAGGAATAAAACTATATTATTTATAAAATTAGTAAAAGTCTCCCACATTAAAATAATTTTCATCAGTTTATAAGCTTCTTCTTCCCACTGTATCTTCTTACATCTCATCAAGGTGCTGAAGATAAATTCCATGTGGTATGCATGGTCTTTCCATGAATTAATGATAAATATTTTTACTCTCCATGATCTTAAATCATTTATCTATCCCAAGGATTATATCATAAAAATACTTATTACCCAATTTAGTTAGGTAGAATTAATAGAATATTCCCTTGGTCCTCACACATCATACATGTTATCCACATGAAAAACTCCCAATAAATGGTCTGTAAGGATTTATTTTTTCTTAATTTTTTTCAAATTGTTCAATTGTGATTGTTTCTAGGTCATCTAAACATCTTATGAGTGAATATGATATCAAATTAGTGGAATGTAATTTTTTTTTGAAAAATTATCCTTAATAATAAATTGGTCTAAAGTATGTTGTGGGGTTGGTAATGTAATATTGGTTTAGATATCTCCAAAATGTGTTGAAGCATTAAATACATGTTTTGGGGCGTGATATTACATTATATGGTTGAAGCATCCTCAAAAGGTGATGTGAGTCACATTTTCATTAAATACAACTTTGGTATGTGATGTGAGTCCCATCGTTTGAGAACGATGCCTCAATTTTCCAACTCTTTAAAGTCTGGAAAATAGGGGATTTTAATTTTTAGAAAATTAAATCATGTTTATAACAGGAATTCATTCCCATCCTTATATCCAGTTAGGAACATGGGTCACATCAGCATCTACTATAAAAATTAGTAATGATGATATCATGGGTGTTTCCCCTAGACTAAATTAGAGTTGGCGTAGTACTTGTAAGTCAATGTTGTATTTTTTGGGAATAGAACACATCATAACAATAGAGAAAACTATAATATAAAGATTACTAATATATTATTCATATTATAATTGAGGTTTCATTGACCCTAGAGTAAAATTGATTGGAAATAAGGGACATTGTTGGCCTTCTGATGCAATGTGTGGCGCAAATGTGATATTTAATTATTTATTTGATGGATTATTTGGTGTAAATGTGAGTGGGGATTGACAAAAGATTTAGTCTCAAGGAAATAAACAATAAAATTTGTTTTCCTATTAGAAATTTAAAAATCCTTGACACATCCATCATTGTCTTTCTAAATCAATCTATGTTTCTCAATGAAACATTAATATCATTGTCAAATTTTTCAACTTCCGTCATAATCCATTACTACAATGATCAAACCACCTCCTAGAAATAAAAAAAACTAAATTATTATATATAAATTAAAATTAATTTTATTCCAATATATTCATTGATCAACAATATTAAAAATTTCGTTTGATTGAAGTAATACATTCAAAATATAATGAAATGTGGTACTAAACTGAAAACCTTATAGGTTACTAATTCCAAGAATATATGTGGGAATAATATTAATATATAATAAATGAAATATTTTTTTTATCATTATCATTAATCCCTTACTATACAATTATACTATTACTTTTCATTATGTAAACACATTCAATAACCTCCACATAGGTGATTTTTTCTCTAAAATACTTTCTTGGAGTGAATTTTGGTTTGGTGAAAATAAATCACAAGATTCAAATTAAAAAAACAACACCTTTAAAAACCCACATTCCTCGTCTCCCTATCTATTTCCCAATATCATTCATCCTTGATACTTTCAACACAATATTATTTTAAATTATCTTCCCCTTCTTTTTTTGACTGTAGAATTCCCCTAATCTTCCCACCTCCTTTGACTACTTGGAACTTGTTGAATTTCCTCAACCATGTTTGTGTATAACACATATTGGGTGAATGTAGAAAACATAGAAATAATCAATCCAAAATATAAGGCATAACCATGGATATTTATGTTATTTTATGCATGAAAGAATTGTTTTTGGCAACCATCACTTAGGTCACTAAAACTGTTATTGAGGGATTTGAATTTGACACACACTATGCCATGTTATATCATATAGGCTTCTAGAACAATTCCCATATACTCATTTTTCTCTAGTTTTTATAATATATGAAAATTTTAATTTAAGAGAGGCTCTATAAGGTGATAATTTTGTTTGGAATAAAATTTATCTAGTTTATACTTTATGTATAAAATTTTTTCATCATAAAATTCAATTCACCATAAATATTTTCCTTTTCAAATTCATTTACATAGTTTTGAAATTTTTACCAATTATTTATTGTATAAAGTTCATATAAATGGTCTTATTATTTCTCCAAAAAAATCAAAACACACCCAAAAAAACAAAACTCACATAAAAACACACGAAAATTAAAAAATATGAAAAAAATTTCTAAACAATTGAAACATCCTCTCCCCCGCATTTTTCTCTTGTAATATCTTCAATTAATTATAAAGGGTGAAAACCTTTTCAATAGATTATGAAATATAAAATAATCTAACTAATTAATGGAGAGGTATGGTCTAGTGGGTTTATTTATAGAATGGATGGAGGAGTTTAATCACCTCTAGCAATTCCACTAGGAAACTCCCAAATTACTTCTTTAAACTCTTCCCATTCATAGTGAAAGGTTTATTTTATACTAATCCATTTAGTTAAACAAAAATATAAAGTATAATAATAGGAACATTAATAGAACCTCCCCATCTAAAAAGAATCATGTATGGAATGAATTTTAATATTTAGATGAAAATAAGAACTTTGTCTACATGATGGAAGTCTCTCTTTCATATGAACTTTTAATTTTTTATCCTAGATTTCTCATTGACTATTCTATCATTTCTAAATTATTATCTTTGAAATCCATTTATCTCTTATATATATTACTTCCTTATAAATTTGTATTCTTTCAAGTCTAATATTTTTTAAATTCCAACAGGATTTATACTCAACTTTTACTAGAATGTGACAATAATTACCATAAAAAAATTTATAGGGGGTCATTCCAACAGGTTACATATAATCTATTTTATAATACCAAAGAGTTTATTCCAATATTTTAATCCAAGATTTTTTATTTTGTTTTATAGTTTTATCAATAATATCTTTAAAATATATATTGGTTACCTATGTAAGCCTATTAGTTAAGGGGTGGTATGGTGTTTATGTTTTACAATTCAATCTATATCTTTTCATCAAAGATTCCATTATTCTATCGAAAATGTGTATTACTTGGTCACTGATGATAAAACTTGGTATTCTGGATTTTTAGAATATGTTAGATCTAAAAAATATAAAACAATATATGAATCATCATTCTTGGTGTCTATAGATTCCTCCCACTTACAAACACAATCAATATCCAAAAAATATGTAAAAATACACTAAATACATGGGAAATGGTCTCATAAATTACATACCCCAAACATAAAATATTTCATATAAGTTCAAGGGTATTTGAGAAATTTTTTCATTTTGATAAATTGTTAGTGAATAGAATTATTGAATTTTTAAAAAAAATTATTGAGAATCTATGAAAAGTGTAGATGAATAAAAATTGATATTATAAAACTTTACTAGCAGTTATTTAGGGTATAAAGTGATGCTCATAGGCTAATGAATGGAAAAAGTTAATTATAGAGTGTACTTGAATCTCAGGTAAACACCACCAAATTACTTAGTCATTGAAAATTTTCTAAAAGTGTTGATCATCCCAGATATAAAACTTGGATTCAGCCTTATGTCTTGAAATTTGATGTGAGTAAAGTTGTGATTTATTTTTAGAAGTTATATGAAATTTAACTATGTCATATTACCATAACACTTAACCTTCAATCAAAAATGGATTTTCATATGACATGTAATCATTGATGGGATATTGATATGAGACTCTTTCCATCGAAATGTGGGGTCGTCTACTTATAGGATTTATAACTTGGTTATATTATATAATTTTGTTCTATATTTCTTCGTCGAATTTTTGAAATAGAAACATCATTATTTTTTAGATATAATCATATTAAATAGGTATCTATGAGATACAAGATCATAAAATATAGGTAATTTTGTTCCTAATATATATGATATGGATTTCTCAAAATCATAAATAATATAAAGAAACTCATTTTTAGTGGTTGTGTATTATATTTAGGAAGAGTTCAATTTCATGGAATTATATACCTTGATTTTTTTCCATAAATTAATTGTGATAGGATTTCTCCCAAATCATGATTTAGAGAATCATATAGTAGCTTTAAATGGAAAAATCAATTTTTTTGTTGTGTAACTTGTCATGAAGTGAGACTTTTCTTTATCTCATCAAAAAAATTCCTACATGAATCATCCAAAACAAAATCAATTTATTTTTATGATAAATGAATAGTAGTAAGACTATATAATTGAAATCTTTTATGAATGCCCTATAAAGTCATGAATGACCTAAAATTTATCTAACATGTTTTACATATACGGGGTAAGGAAACGTAGTAATGATTTTTGTTTTAACATTTTATTACTTAAATTTAATTCTTTGAACTAAATGTCACAAAATAATCCATTTTTCCACTATAAAATTTATTTTTTCTAAGTTATGAACAAACTATATTTTAATTCATTTTTTCATTAATTTTTATAAATTTGAAAGGCAGTGATTAAATGAATTTAAAAATAAGGAAGTTATCATAAAAACATCAAGAAAATATTTAATCGTGTTAGATAAAATGTCTATAGTACATCTTTAGAATGTATCAGGGGAATTAAAAATTTCAAATAGAATCCTATTATAGGAAAATGTTTCATAAGGGTAGGTTAATGTTGTTTTAAATTGTTATTTAGAAGAATTGGTCACTTGGAAGTATCATAAAATTTTATCCTACAAGTAATAATGGATATTTCCTAATTGCTTCTATTTCATCTCATCTATGAAAACTATTGGGAAATTGTTTATATTGGAAACTTAATTTATTTTCCTAAATTCAATTAAAAAAAATTAACTCTTATGTAGTCTCACATGGATGATTTTATTATTTTTAATCTTAATAGTTGTGAGTCTAGTTTTCATAGGCATGTTGTAGAAGGAATATACCCATTATAATTCATAAAAATTAGCTAGAAAAATCATGTTATGTACCCTTTCTAGAACATCTTCCAAAACAATAGCTAGAAAGGTTATTTCACTATTGGAAAGTTTAAATTCCACTCTATTTGGGTTAAGATCTCTAATCTATAAATAATAAAATATAGAATAAGGCATAAAACTGATGGATGCCGATAAATCACCTAATGCACCAATAAAATAAATTTCATTGATGGATGAAGAGAGGGTAAATCTCTAGATATTTGAATTTGGTTGGTAATTGGGGTGTGATTAAGGCAACACCATTCCTTCTTAGGCTAATTCTTTTATTTCCAAGAATCCATATCCAATTGGTTCATATTTTCTTAAGGAAACTAAC